>JBAJFG010000107.1:0-666387 GCA_037903475.1 Ancylostoma caninum | reverse complement strand
GTCTCTACACATCTTGGACTAAACAGCTCATTCCAAAGAAGCACTTTAACACCTGGTAGGATTTCTCCTCATTTCAATGAGGGATGCTAGTACGTGCGCGGACCCGTCCTGACAATAAAACAAATTGCTCTTACTTCACATCCTCGTTGGAAAAAGAGAGATTGAAAGGGCCGCCCTGTGATTGGGGGTATTATGTCACAAAAAATCCATGAACGTTGATCCATGTGCATATACATGTTCGCTACAACAAAACTTACTCGTCTTAGCTTAGAGCTGTCGTCGTCGAACGAGTCCCGCATTATACCTTCATGTTTGTTGATTGAAGTGATCCCTAGAAGTATTTTTTTTTTGTTCTTCGTATTTCAAGTGGTTATGCGGATTCCCAGGTCCTCAAAAATATACAGTAGCGAGCAAAAAGATTGCAACTTTTGGTTTTTCGTCTGTAACTTTGTTCAAAGCAGAGCACGAGTGCCCAAATTTTTATGGAAGTTGTGAATACTCATGCGAGACAGGAAAAAGTTAGAGCCTGCCCATTCCACTGTTTTCTGTTTTTTAAGAAAAATTTATTTCGCAGAAGTCGAAATCTGTGATTTGGCACCATCGACAACGTCTCGTGAAATGACGTCTATCGTTGGTATCTGACCACGCTTTGGTTCGTTGATGCAGAATCAACCCGTATACGCTAGAAAATATGCATTCGTATACCAATGGTTGACTACGCAAAGTCCACTTGAGGTTACTTCAGCAGTGATCCTTCATGAATGTATCTGTCAGCCTTGTTCCTTCTATCGGCTCTGTTTAGAAGGGAAAGGTGCTGCTGACGCTTCCACAAGTTTGGTTCCGAGTATTCGGTTTTAATGCAGTTCATTACTCTCTCGGAACTCCGAAATATTCTTGCTGATTTCAGTGCACCCAATTGTGCACATCACGGAAAATAAGTTTTGAAATTTTTTCTGTCTCTGGGATCAAGATGCCTCAACGATCCCATTAGTGATAAAGATGCTACAGGGTTCCTAGAATATTGTCGTGCACACTTGGATACATGCCGCCTTGGATTTATCGAAAGAGGACTACACAAAGTGAGCAGTGCCGATCACTAAGACGAGTGCACGTGCCCCCTTGCTCCACACACGAACTTTCTCAGTTGATCCGGAGCCTTTTGCTCTAGAAATGCCTCGCTTAGTTCACTCAATCCAAATCAAGCTAAATTAGCCAATTTGCAATGTTCCAAGTTACAATATCCCGTTTCTGTTGTGTCGTATATTTCATTGCACCTTGTAAGACCTACCTCAACAAATCCAAGGCGGCATGTATCCAAATGTGCACGACAATATTCTAGGAACCTTGAGCATCTTTATCACTACTGGGATCGTTGAGGCATCTTGCCTCCAGAAAAAATTCCAAAACTTATTTTCCGTGATGTGCACAATTGGGTGCACTGAAATCAGCAAGAATATTTCGGAGTTCCGAGAGAGCAATGAACTGCATTAAAACCGAATACTCGGAACTAAACTTGTGGAAGCGTCAGCAGTACCTTTCCCCTCTAAACAGAGCCGATAGAAGGAACAAGGCTGACAGATACATTCATGAAGGATCACTGCTGAAGTAACCTCAAGTGGACTTTTCGTATGTCAACCATTGGTGTACGGATGCACATTTTCTAGCGTTCTGCATCAACGAACCAAAGCGTGGTTAGATACCAACGATAGACGTCATTTCACGAGACGTTGTCGATGGTGCCAAATCACAGATTTCGACTTCTGCGAAATAAATTTTTCTTAAAAAACAGAAAAACAGTGGAATGGGCAGGCTCTAACTTTTTCCTGTCTCGCATGAGTATTCACAACTCCCATAAAAATTTGGGCACTCATGCTCTGCTTTGAACAAAGTTACAGACGAAAAACCAAAAGTTGCAATCTTTTTGCTCGCTACTGTATATGTATTCTAAGTCTGTTTTGACGAAGCTCACCGTTATGCGCATTCGGAAGCACCGTCCGCGAAACACTCATTTCCGGTAGGATCCACCGACATTCATCCTCATTCCACACTGCATCCTTCTTAACCTTCTCGATATTATAGTAGTTGGAGTCCTGAAACGAACAGCTATGTATGAACTTGAAATTACGATGTGATTACATGCGCGGCCTTACTTTTCTTATTGTTGGCTGAATTTTCTCAAGTATCTGGGCGAGAAGTTTTAGTTGTTGGTCCTGCTTGCGAATAGTCTCCAAATAATCGAGCCGATCCAACTCAAATTCACCCTGTAGATCCTCGACCTCACACTCCAGCGCTTTGGACTAGAATGCAATGGGAATAGTAAAGGATGAAAGAAAACTATTCGGAGTTGACATAGGTTCGTGATAGAAATCATCGAATTATTGAATGTCCCGATTTAAAAAATGCTCACCCTATTTTTTTCTTTCTGTAGCTCTGCAGTCACAGCATCGAGTTTCTCCTGAGTGGAGCTGTACACTTGCAGCAGCGGATCGTCTTTATGTACATTTAGCGCAGCTAAAGCAAGAGAACTTTGAGGACTTGTCATAAGGGAATATAATATGAATTTAGAAATGAAGACGCTAACAGCAGCATAAATATGACCACGAATGGTGAAGAGATCGAATCAGCTGATACTCTCAGATTTGAAGAAGGAAATTCAGTGATTGTGCCAAAAATCGCCATGTTCTTACTAACAAGCTGTATATGTTTTCTTCAACAATTTAATCCAGGTACATTTTAGGAATGAATGAGAAGCTCGTGAGTGACAGTGGATTTCTAGGCCAATTTATACTCAGCGCAGAGGTTCGCATCAGGGATGTGCGTAATCACGATTTATGATTTACGAATTACGAGTTACGGCCATTTTTGGAGAATTTTTACGATTTACGATTCACGAAAAATGACCTGAAATTCGCAACAAAATTGAAAATAACGACAAGGAACGAATCTCCCCATAGCGCTTCTGCTTAGGGTGCAAATATGCGTGATTTGTCTATGTCTGCATTTCGCAGCAATACTAAGAGTAAATTCGTGTTTTTTTACGCAACAAGTACCTATGAATGGTACAATGGCGGCCCACCTGCAAGTCGCTGCATTTTTGACTCGGCTTCCATTAGCTTCTTCGTTCTCTTCTGTTTCAATAGCTCGTTATTCGCCTAAATTTTACGCCGCTTATTTCAATTCTTTGATCCTCCGTTATAGTGCAATGGTTCTCATAGGTTTCAATGGACCTGTTTGCAGTAATACAGCGGTTTTTTTTTTGAGTTTTGACGTTCTTCTTTTCGGTCTTTCCTCTGAAAAACCGAAAAGAAGAACTTCAAAACTCCACAAAAAAAACCGCTGTGTTACTGCAAATAGGTCCATTGAAACCAATGAGAACCATTGCACTATAACGTCACCTCAGTAACAACGTCACCTCAGTAACGTTTTCGGAATATATTATATTTTTACAATCGCCAGAAGCAGAAAAAAACTATTTTGAAGTTAGGAGACCTTTTAGTTAAGGTATGTAAGTAGTTGGCTCAAAGATTTTCACACCAGAACTCCTTCAATTTCACTAATTTTAATCTAGTAGTGGTGTTTTACAGAGAAGAAAGAAGTCATAACCAGCTTGCTAACCTGCTCGCCGCCAACAAACTGCTTTTGCAGTTGCTCTAGTTTCCTGGCAGCCTCGTGTGGATCCAAGCCTTCCATTGTATCCAAATCGGAGTTTGCCTAGAAAAGAAGCTGTTTTCTTGGAGTATTTCGAAAGGTTGAAAGCTAAAAAATACAGTGGTGCTCAACAATCGTGAATGTACTTATATACAACATTAAAGCACCCTAGTTCTCAAGAGCTAGGGCTAGGCTTTGAAAACTCGAGGATTGGCTAGCTCCAAGAAAAGATGTTTGTCGCGACTTCGTGCTACTCTTCTTTCATTCCATCGTTCGTTCGCCAGGTCGCGCGCGCAATGGTCCTACGCTCCTCGCATGCGCACGTTAGGCTCCGCCCCCTGCGCCGAAACTGCATAAATAGCCGGCGCGTGTGCACTCAAGTCTCATTCCTGCGTTGTCACTCGAAGGGAGCGGTTGCGAAAGAAGTCAAGGGATGCGAGTAGATGTTGGTTCACAAGTGTCGTATAACATCAAGCACTGGAACAAGGACAGAAGAGGAGCAGCGTCAAGAGAGGTAACTCGGCGTCAGTAAGGTCTGCTCGAAGGCGTTGAGCACAGGCTCACCCTGCCGGCTTGTCCGAACGGCCGAGGAGTTGTGTTTGCTATGACCCCTAGTAACTGGGCTGGTTGGATTCTTCCCCTTAGTTCTTTTGTTGTATATTTGTGTTCATATTTATGCGGGCTATGAAATTGGGCAGTTTATGTGTTCGTGTTGTGTAGCAAGAACTACAGACGTGTGCCGCATAGAGGCGGTTGTATAGACAGTACAGTTAACATCTTGCATATGTGCAGCGCTGACAAGAGATGGTGGCAGCTCTCTTGTATTAACACATGTGTCGTACTGTTGTGTCACATGAGTCAGTGTTGGTGCATCCGGAGATGCCCGGGTGCAGTTGTGTAACAGTAGTGTTTGATATGGTTGGTAGCTTAGGGGCCTCCACTGCAGTTGTGCCTTGAGTTACGTGGCAGGTGAATACATGCATTCTGACGCAAGCCAACGTGCTATCAACCTTGGCGGGTTACATGTCCCGTCTGTATTAGGTCGCGGGTTTCCTGGTAGTTGCTCAACCGATGCATTAGTTCTGGGTCTGCTAGTCCACGCGCGAGCGACGCCGGGAAATCACGACATGGTGCATCGGCCGGGAATCAGCCGTGGGGATGGCAAACCCACGTCTGGTTATTGCGATCGGACCCTGCTTGCGTTTGCTCCCGCATAGCCCACTGCACAACTGCTTTGTAGTTAACCTCTAACTATACAGCGCAAAACTCCTGCACGTCACGGGTTCGTAGATGGGACTCGGCAAGGGCTAGTGGTAGCCAGGGGATAACAGGGCTTTGCAGCTAAGACCTACTTGGCTCGCTATCTGCAGCTTGTGTTACATAGGGAGAAAAAATTCCCATCCAAGCGTAGGAGGTAGGTGACCGCGGACCCTAGGGCAGGCTTAGTCCCTTTCTGTTGGCCAGGTTTTTGTTGCATATCCTAAAAAGCCTTCTGCGATTACTCTCGCATGGTGCAGTGGCGTGTGCTGCACGTATTCGTCTGTTGTGTTCTTCGTGGTCGATGGGGTTTGCACTTAAACACGCCGCAGCGTTATCTAAGGCTTAGGCCCCGCTGGCAGTAGTCGTATCTCATCCCGTTCTTGTGCTCCGTGCAACCTTGTGGTAAATCATCACTCTCTGTTGCATTTCTTGTGCCTTATGCATTGTCGCTTGTGATCATTATACACAGCATTCCTTGTTGCATTCGTCTGTACCACTGCTGCACAACACTTTCGCATATGGCGCACCTGCCGTCGTTCCTTAGCTTATATAGTGTGTTCACGAATTGCGATTTTAGATACTTTGGGTAGTTTGTGTGCAGTTACTATGTCTTGCGAGCACTTCCACTCTTCGGTTCTATGACCATGACTATCGCAACTTACGCATGATCCGTGTTACCAAGGCGATGGAAGATCTGGACATCGCAACGAGACAGGTAAGTTCCACACCCTTTAGATCTGTGTGTGTAAGACGCTTTGATTAGCGAGCAGTTCCATCAGCTCCAGAAGCGTCAGGTAGCTTCCTTTTTTACATCTCGCATGGCAGCCTTTCTACCCTTTGTGAACGTATGGATGTGTTGTTTTACTATCTCGCCTCGTCGAATCTGCCAGGATAACATCAGGCTATTTACGACGTCGGCAGCGACACACTTCATTCGCTCCGCATCCAGATTCGCGCAACCGTCGTTGACAAGGAAACCTTCGTGACTACGCCGGAATCAGCCTCACAGCGTTCCTTGGAGCGCATTCACAGTGTCGAGCGTCAACGTCTACGTCCTAAGTCCATGTTCATGTCAGTGTTCTCGTCCACAGTCACTATCTGTCATATATGACCCGTCTAAGTGTTGTTTCCGTGATTCGTTCCTATACTCGTCCAGACGATGTGATTAGTGATCGTAGGGATCGCAGAGGACACTAGTACCATCTTATTTGTGTTCCTCATTGTAGAAATCATCCCCATTCAGGTCATTTTAGGTCGTCTAGTTGCGGATTATAGGATACTAGAGCTAAGTGTGCCCTTTGTACCGACTCGTCACCATCAGCGAGTCCACTGCGCGACAGTCGTAGATCTCGAGACTGTTCTCGTGGTCACAACTGCTATCAGCGGAAATGGCACACATGGAAGTTGTTCGGAGTCAAGACCAAGGTCTCCTTTCGTCATCCACCAGGATCACCTTACCCCGACAACGACTTTGCTCAGCATTTAATCGGTTTTGACGAGCACGCAGACTACGTTGATTGCTTTACACAATTTATACCCCTAGAGTGAAGTAGGTAAAGACGAAGTTCACGATGTACCTGATCAATTTCAGGGCATCACGGTACTCCTCGATCCAGGATCTCAACTCAGCTTTACAACAACAGT
Organism: Ancylostoma caninum; assembly: GCA_037903475.1. Classification (NCBI taxonomy): domain Eukaryota; kingdom Metazoa; phylum Nematoda; class Chromadorea; order Rhabditida; family Ancylostomatidae; genus Ancylostoma; species Ancylostoma caninum. Next base: position 659,835 of record JBAJFG010000107.1, on the reverse strand, counting down.
AGCTGTGGACAAACTCGGTCTCCACACCTCCAACAGGAAACTGTTCAAACCATCGGAGGTAATTCGACAATTGGACAATCAGGTACGGTCAGGGTTACATTTGAACATCTTTACGATAACCCTTCAACGGGTTTGCTTCATTCTAGGAGCAATCCTATTACCCGTAGCCGTTTATCACAGTTGTCGTCGTAGGATACTAAGTTTAGTCGAGATTCTGTTTTGATTAGCCTCTTCACCACATTGTAGTTGCAGTACTACCAAACGTTCTTATAGGTATTGACTATTTCGGGAACACCGTTTGTAGGAAACATCCATGTGTCCTATTTCGGGATTAGTCTTTACCCATTTAAGGTTCTGGACCGTCCTTCTAGGTATCTCTTCCTTCAAGCCATATTCCCAGAAACATCCTTAGGAATATAACAACTCTTTGAGGGTAACGACGATGGACGTTTTCAGGCATAGAAACCTTAACGTTCAGGCATTACTGACAACTTACATTCACAACACCAGTTTACTGGTGCCCCTATATTTCCCCGTAGGGCTTGTAGTTTTACAGGTCCATGCATCCTTCTACCACTAGGGAAGGTAAGATGTGTTCGATCATGTTTCAGGTAGGTGTGGTGGTAGTACATAGATGCTCACATTACTCGTATAGTGGCTTGTGAATTAGCACATTTCATCTAACGTGCTCTAATGTGATCACATGTTACGGTAGCTCACGTGTTCAGCGTCGATTCAGATCAGATACGCTTAGGTACTCTAAGTAGTTCCTTAACTTCACTGATTCGCGTCTTCGCTAAGAAAATCATTCTCTGTCCGTTTCATGTGTCACATCATCTGATTATCGATCAGCCTTTTAGCACATAGTGATTCTCCTCTTTCTTCATACCTTTCCTGTCATATAATCCATCTACACATATTGCGTTATTACATCCACTCCGTTTGTGTAGGTCCTTTTTCCTCTCTCTATCTCCTCTATTACATTTCCTTATTTCCATCATACCCGTAGTTTAAATCAGTTACTAGTGTTTAGTTTGCAAGTTTAGTTTTTTACCCCTAGCTTCTAGCTTCTACTTTCAAATAGTATTTTGCGACTACACCCCTTTTCATCTTTCCCTCTTTTCTATCCCTCTTCTGATGTAACAATTAGTCCATTAGTTTTTCCACGTATTAGTGTTAGGTACTTCTATTAGGTTTAGTATGTCCTACTTGGTTGACCGTATAATCGTTTACACATTGCCACTTATCGGGTATAACCCCTCACAGTGCAAGTAACATTGCACGTGTATCTGTATTTTAAGGTGTCATTGTCAGTCTGCCTTGTTAACTATCCTCTCTATTACAGGGTACATTTTCAACGACAGTCTGACAGCTAAGCGATTACAACTGCGTATTAGCTATGCAACGTGTCCGTGCCACCATCGCAAGAAGAAAGCGTCAAGGAAGCGGACAACCTTTAAGACCTGTGGCCTCCACGCGCATAGGTTTGCCACATCCTTTCGCTTCTCCTTTCAGCAGTATACGTCGGAGGAAACGATCCTACTCCGCACAGCCTACACGTTTGCCGACACCTTCACAAGAGTCCTGTACTAGTCGGGCTATAACATCGCAGCCGTCTAGCACAGATTCTCTTCTTCCAGACCGTATGTGGAATGCTTTAACTTGTGTACAATTACCTACTCCTTCTAAGCATGTTGGTACCTTTCCTTCTATCGATCCGTCTTCTTTGCATGTTCAACAGCAGTTCGATTCGTACACTTGTCCAGCCACAGTCGTCGAACTGATTTCAGCCATTGCTAGAGGCCAGAATGTCAATCGCAAGTTCCATCATGAAAGCGATAACGATATCCAGGCATTCTCGGTTCCTTGTCCGCATCGTTCCACCTTGCAACTAACACAGCTACTAACATCTTCTCTTAACCCAGATTGCATGTTTAACCCCAACCATCTAGGGCAGCATGACTATGTCTTGATTGACAATTTCCTGCACTCTGACCTTTTCCAACAGGTTCGCAGCATCTTCACTACGGAGATCCACTCACCTTCGCCGTCAGACTTCGTAGGAATCCAGTCTAAGCATCTCCCTGTCTTGGTTATTGCACAAGCACTAACAGCACTAACATCCCTTTCAGAGGAGGCTGCTATCTACCTCCAAGGACTTACCATCCAAGGCCATTTGACACCTGACGTGATGCTCGTACGGCTATCGACACTACACAGTTATGCGAATAATATCCTCCATCGTCGTAGCATGATGCATGCCCAACTGTTGTCTGTAGTGTTTGCACAGCTTTCAGAGATTAAGATCATGGTAAATCTGTTAGCCTCGTACGGAGTCACGTACGGTAAAATCGTAACAGCTGTAGTAACATCAGCAGCAATTCACGCAGAACTCGTGAAAGTTTACGAGCTTTATCATACGTTACTCATCGAGCACCTTCAGTCGCAGCCAGGCCTTTCCGCTTCGACTACACAGGTAGGTGACCTCTCTTCACACAGTGCTTCTGCACCCATGCACACAGATTCGCCTATAAGTCCATCCTCAACATCTGCGTGTACGACACCCCTTTTAGTTCCATCGCAACCATCTAGGGTTAGGGAATATATTCCATGGCCAAGGGTGTTTGCGATTACGCCGAACAAGGATAGGACTCCGTCGCCCACGCCGTCCATCGAATTTCTTGAAGAAGTTCATGTACAGAAGCCACTGGAAGTCAAGGCACTGTCGGCTCAGCCACAGCGTGTTGCCGGCCCCGAGGATGGGCCCTCAAAGCCCATTCTTCCGGAGCAACAACGGGTTGTTGCGAGTTTACAGCGACCTACGTCGTCATCATCATCTGTCACATGTTTCTTCTGTAATGGTCGACATTGTTCCTCCAACTGTTTGGTTATTTCCAGGTTGACGGAACGCATGAAGTTGAATGCGAATCGTGGTGGTTGCTTTCTGTGTTGTGAAAGACATGGTGAGACCGAATGCCCGCTCTGGGAAACGAAACGCTGTAGCGCTTGCAAGTCGAAGTGGCATGACACATCATTCTGTGATCTCAACAATGGTGTGGACAACGACATCGATGCGGCAGCATACAGTGGTTTCTTGGAACTATGTAGGAACATGGCAGATATGGTGAGGAAAGGTGAGAGCACAGGGTTCCACTGAATCCGTCAAGCTCTCAAGGTAGGTTTTCTTACACAAGTTTCGTTCATTTTCAACTTACGGTCTTTATCCTTTTTGCTTTCTTGGTGGACCTTAAGTTCACCTTTGTCGTTGTTGTGCCCAACTCTATTTTAGGTACGTGTGCAACAATGACTTCACAACTCACGAGTGCTTTCGCAGCACGCTCAGGGGCACGGTGGGAGACCGTGGTTTACTTTCTTGTGCAGATTCGGGTATCCCCTTTCTTTCGCCTTCTAACTTGACCCCAGGGGTTCATCTTTCGCCTGTGAGGTAAAATCTCCCCCTCACTCAAAACACAATTCCCCTAGCGCACAAAACGCGCTCGTAGGCAAAATTTATTTCTTTTGGTTCTTCGCTTCACTCTGTCGCCGTCAACATCGTCACGTCAAGCCACGCCGATCGTCAAGAACATCCAGCACAGTGTCGAAGCCATGTACATAGCCGTTCCTGCCGAAGAAGAAAAGTCCCATTTTTATCCCGCCGTAGGTAACTAGACGTCACACCCCAGAAGTCTCTTCATGCTTACATCCGGATCCAACCAGCTGTTTGAGAAGCCGAGGAGTAGGCCCGTCTGGTAGTCTTCGATTGACTCGTAGATGTGTGTCTCGTTTAACTCGTAGGTAAGGGCAAGCACAGCTCAGCCTCGGATCATTGTGTCGCCCCCAGTGTCGCGACTTCGTGCGACTCTTCTTTCATTCCATCGTTCGTTCGCCAGGTCGCGCGCGCAATGGTCCTACGCTCCTCGCATGCGCACGTTAGGCTCCGCCCCCTGCGCCGAAACTGCATAAATAGCCGGCGCGTGTGCACTCAAGTCTCATTCCTGCGTTGTCACTCGAAGGGAGCGGTTGCGAAAGAAGTCAAGGGATGCGAGTAGATGTTGGTTCACAAGTGTCGTATAACATCAAGCACTGGAACAAGGATAGAAGAGGAGCAGCGTCAAGAGAGGTAACTCGGCGTCAGTAAGGTCTGCTCGAAGGCGTTGAGCACAGGCTCACCCTGCCGGCTTGTCCGAACGGCCGAGGAGTTGTGTTTGCTATGACCCCTAGTACTGGGCTGGTTGGATTCTTCCCCTTAGTTCTTTTGTTGTATATTTGTGTTCATATTTATGCGGGCTATGAAATTGGGCAGTTTATGTGTTCGTGTTGTGTAGCAAGAACTACAGACGTGTGCCGCAAGAGGCGGTTGTATAGACAGTACAGTTAACATCTTGCATATGTGCAGCGCTGACAAGAGATGGTGGCAGCTCTCTTGCATTCATATATGTCGTACTGTTGTGTCACATGAGTCAGTGTTGGTGCATCCGGAGATGCCCGGGTGCAGTTGTGTAACAAGAGTGTTGATATGGTTGGTAGCTTAGGGGCCTCCACTGCAGTTGTGCCTTGAGTTACGTGGCAGGTGAATACATGCATTCTGACGCAAGCCAACGTGCTATCAACCTTGGCGGGTTACATGTCCCGTCTGTATTAGGTCGCGGGTTTCCTGGTAGTTGCTCAACCGATGCATTAGTTCTGGGTCTGCTAGTCCACGCGCGAGCGACGCCGGGAAATCACGACAATGTTCAAATAAGGCTATCTCGATGCGATACAGATATCAAATCGAAGGTTATGTATCTCACACAGCGCTTGGTATTCTTCTTTTTACGCAAGAATTCGTGTTTCTAGACGTGACTGCGAAGTCTGGTGAAAGCCACGGTTCGGCAGGAACAGGTTGTGGCGTTTTGTTGTTTTTTTAGCGAAATCGGAACTGTGTACAGATCGGAGCTCCAGGCAGCGTAAACCTAAAGCTTTTTCCCTTGAAACTCGAAACTGTTTTTAGGAAGCGCTTTTAAATTTGGGTCAGGTAATGTGCAGTTGGCTCGCATCCTGGAAACCGCAAAATCTCACGAAAATTTTGATTGACTCTGCCTCTTGAGAAACAAAATCACTGTTTTTTTTCTTCTCCAGAAAGCGAAAAAGTGGTAGACTCTCCCACCTTTTCGTATTGTTCTTTGAGAACTTGTAGCTCATGTGCAAGCTCCGCCTTGCTCATCTGCTCCTTGTGGTACTCAGTCCTACAAAAGGAAAGTGATAGAACAAGAATCTTGGTACAGATTTTCTGAAGATTTTGGGAGAATTAATTTCTTGTGATACTGAGATAAGGCTATGCGCAAAATATTATGCAATATAACACCCTCAAAACCGGCAATCAACATTCTGGTGGAATGGTTTTCGTTTCGCAAAATCAAAAAGAGACAACGCCAAAGCCCCTGTACTTGTGGTTTTCTCTGCAATATGATTTATGACATCGTGTTCAATAGTGGAGTAACACACCTCAGTTCACTCATAGTCTCCTCAAATTCTTCACGTAGTTTCGCTCGCTCTGCTTCAATATCGAAAGAGGCTACAGCTGCTGCTGAACATTGTGACCATTAGTCATTGAATTTCTCACTACAGAAGATAATTCAAACTTACGAGCAGCTCCCGGTACTAGCATAGCCTTGAGCCGTTCAATTTCTTCTTGGTACTCACGGAGCAGCGCATCCTTCGGATCTTCGTTTATCTTTGGTTTGTTTTTAATATTCTTGGCACGGTTAGCATACCTGAAAAGAAGGCATCTAAAATGGAAATTCCATCTAAGCAGTCAGCCATGATCGTCAAAACTTTTACCTAAGTGTTGACAGTGTTTCGTCGTAGTTATTGTCCGATGGAGAGATACAGGCAATCATAATGGTTTTCGTGTTACCTCCGAGAGAGTCCTAAAACAGGGCAAGTTCCCCTTCCCTTCGCTGTTGGGGATTTTAGCAGCAGTTCGTTACTCTTAGAGATTTTCTGTTCTTTCAAGGTCACTTACGACGCTCAAGAAATTTTTTAAAAAAAATGCCCTAATACGCAAACGCTTGACTTTACCTGTTCCTTCAATGGAACTAAACTCTTGACAGTCGTCCCTACACAAGCATTTATTATAATTATCAACAGAAACTATAAAGCAGTTCTAACTTGTAACAACCGCGTGAGTTTCGAGTCACGATAGGGAATGTGCTTGGATTTGCCATCCACCAAAGCAGAGATTACATTACCAAGAGCTGAGAGTGAGAGGTTGATCTTTGTGGCTTCCTTCAAGCGGTCTCCAGTGGCTCCTTAAATAATACATCAACTTTGCTATGTATCCCGGCAGCTTAGATTGCGTAGATTGGCAAGGATAGTGAAAAAAAAAACATAAATCAGCACTGACGACATGTTCTAGTGAAGAGCAATTATACACTCACCAGTTTTTGATTGCCTTTCGCTGCCGGCCAGATCGACTAGGTTTAGCTTGCCTGTTCGTATCGAACCGCTCTCGTTCATTCCTTCTACATATACAGTAAATATTGAATGACTTCTAGAGGAATCCTAAACATTTCGGCATTCAGTTGACAAAATTATTTATTGCAAAGAAGCTTCACTACTGTAGTGCGTGCGTTTGCGGACATCTAATACCCGGGCTTATTCGTGGCCAATCGCGGCGGGCACGTGAAGCGGTCTTTCTTAGCATTCCCTGTACGTAGTGCTTTTGAAAATCAATCCAAATGTCTGGTCGAAGACTTTAGAGTCTTGGAGGAGTCCCAGACAGGTTCTATGAATATCATAGAGCTGTAAAGGACTTTCAATCCTATTCAGACCAATTTGCTGAAGGACCGCTAGGCGTAATCGATGCTGATGGACTGCAAGCAAGTCGACAGATGACCTCAACCAGAATTCCATCTGCTGCTGGTCGTCTGATTCGACCGTGGCAGTTTTTTTTTTGAAGGTTGATTGGATAAAAGAACTCCACGATCAAGTGTTTTATAATCGTCGCCTAGTCATACACATTGCTTGCTGCTTGCATCTAACAGGTCCCGCCCCGTAGCGAGTTGGGTATTAGATGTCTCGCAACCGCATCTATGTATTTAAATAAAGAATCCTTTTTTAGGGCTTTATAACACGGAATCATTAGGTTGTCTGAAAGAGAGTGAAGCTTTCATTTCATTTTTCACTTCACAACCTTTTTACTTCGTCCACTAACAATGAGTCTACATTCTACGGTAATCATACATATGTTGTGCTAAAGACATTCTATCACCTGCCTGGTTGCACCTTGACAATGTTCGCCAGACGCGCTTATTCATAGAAATTGTTTTGCTACAACACGTGGAATTCCAAGAAGAGACCATGTCAAGGGTGTACAGAGCGTCTGGCCCCGTGGGACCATCAGTGCTCCATCAAGCGCTGATGAGCAACATGGACCAAGTGTTAGAGGGGAACCTCCTAGGCTCGAATTCGTGACCGTGTACCCATGCGAGGCTGGGCCGACAAACCAACTTTGATTTACTAAACATTCCAATACATATTGCGTATCTTATCGGGTAGCCAACCGACCAAGCCATCGTTGGCTTTCATGGTCAGCGTTTCATGAATCCTAGCCCTGTTGTCTTCATCTAATCTCGCAGACGGCGACTGCGAGCACTCGCGCAGCCACCCGTGTGTGGGTAGCGGTGGAAGAACAGGAGAACAATAGAAAAATATTGGTATTCTATCATTGCAGCAATTCACATTATGATAGACCTCACAAATTCTACCGGCAACACATAAGGACTATTGCAACCTCAGTTCCGGTGAACTCAACAGCTCTTCCTTATGTAGCGAGACAAGATTGAAGAAAGGAGACCAAAATCTAAGAAACCCAGAAAGTAAAGAGGAAATGGTCGAGTATGAGAACGAAAATGGAGGCAACAGGAACAAAACCGGTGCAGTGGAGGGGAAGGATTCACATTGTCCTAATTTGCTACTTCTTTTCTATGTACCTGAAGCGACAAATATTTTGCACCCAAAGGGGACAATATTAGAGCTATCTATATCTTGGATGGCTTTTTGAATCGGCGAATTTAAAAATAGTGAACTTTGATGAAAACGATGCCAATTTTATTGTACTGCTGGAAATTTCTTTTGTTTCGAAGAAATTTGTATCCTCACTACATGAAAAACTTCAAAAATAAAGGAGGTAAGAAAGAAAGGAGAGCGGGGAAAGGAAAAAATGTTGCTTTATAATCTGCTCCCTATCTGCAGCAACACAACCATATTTTCTCGGCTCAGTCACTACACGAAAGACGCCTATCGTGCGAACCTTGTTCATTAGCGTTGCTCCAACATGACGATTGTTAAAACCTTTGTCCATGAGCTCATGACAAGATTTGACGTCATGACATACGTGCATTGACAATCCGGCAACATAAACTCCTCGTTCTGCATGCTCCTGTAAGAATTTCGTAGCCTTTGCCAAAAGCTCGCTATAAATCCTCTAGCAATACCTTAATCTCGAGTTTCTGGTTTTTGTCTGCTCCTAGAAGATCTCGGACCTCTTCGTTATAAATCTGAATGAATTCAGTTATAAAGAGGGTAATCCACACATAGATAAGGAATGGTTACCTCTAGATAACTGCAGTGAATGAGAAATTTCATGTTTTCTGTGGTGGCTGTCGCTAAGAAGATATGCTCGAACGCTCTCGGGATGATACCCCTCTGCGCGGGAATATTGGGAACACCTTGAAAATACTTGAATAAGTAAAATGCCACTATCACCTTAGTGTTAACCACCTTGCATTGAGAAGGTCTTGCCAGAACCCGTCTGTCCATAGGCGAAAACTGTTCCATTATACCCTTCGATGACATTCTGACGTTTAAATTAAGAAGTGATTGATCCATAATTGATATGTAGAGGGTAGCACTCACCTCAACTAGGGGATAAACGATATCGTTGTAGATTTGCTCTCCAGTAGAATCCATGTAGTAGGCTCCATCGAAGGTGAACATCTTTGGTGGCCCATCGGACAACAGGGTCACCTGCGCCGAGCCAGGGTTCATTTCCACGCATACCTAAATGATTCGATTTATTTCGTTCCTCTATCTTCGGCACACCTTAGATCATAAGAGAAGAACCATTTCGTACATTAAATCAAATTTCTTGGGAACAGACACCTCCTACTGTTGTGCTCCTTCAGAGAAATCTAACTGTATACTGTGTATTGTGAGTTTAGGATTTTCTCCTGGGAGCTTTGGGTGAAGATATCGTCCACTGTGGATTTGCAAGACTCACAGCTCATGGAAAACACCGTGATAACGTAAAGTCTTTATCATTGAAAATTTTGATTCTGACTCGACGCTTTTCAATTTTAAAGAGTTTTCTTTTGTGTAACTCAGCCGTTCTCCTTCAGCCCCGACTTCTCAGGAGAAAAAAAGATAGTCCTTTTTGTAGAAAGCATCTTAATAGTTCACAACTTCACAGGGGTACATGTTTCTAAACAATTCTTCATTCCAAACCCAGTTGTTTGATTTTATTTCTGAGCTAGGGCTTAAAAAAGAATGGAGAAAGAACGGCTTCTAAAATAAAGCACTACGAAATTCATACGGTAAAGAAGACTTCAAAAAGCCTGGGATCAGAAGGGTGCACTATTTCACTCAAAGCAGGAGTTGAGCACTGTATGAAAAACGTATATTATAAATCAACTTCTAAGGCACAGCTAAGAAAACAGGGGTGGTAGTAAACCTACTGAAACCGTCAGTTAACGAAGAACGTTAACTGGCAGCTAACTTCCACCTTACGGGGAACTGCGGGAGAGTAATGTAAGCTTCATTGGCCCGAACATGGTTCTCTAAGTACGATGCTTAAAAACTATGACGAAACGGGGACCATACTTGCAGGTAAACTCACAGTTCGAAATCGAACTGCGAGCTCACCGTCACGTTGAACTTGCTGCCAGTATGAAACTACGAGGACGCGGTGAGCGAAAGAGTGTGCGGCGCGCGAGACGCAGACGACGATCTCATCGTTTCGCGAAAAAGTCCTCCAGAGGACTTTTTGCTCATGGTTCGGGTTCATCGTTGTAGCCAGTCGAGCGTGCACTGACTCCTTTTTGGTGAAGACACATTTCCGGGTACACCCAGCTGATCGATGTTCCCACTGTTTCGATCATCATGACCTTCCGTCGGAGATCATCGGTGACTCCAGTCTCCTGGTGGCTGATTCCGACAGCTGAGCCCTACTCCTTCCTAAATTAAATCCCACATATTTTATGGGCGTAGAACATTTTATGGGCGTAGATCTACATCTTTGAGCTTAATGCATCAAAGTTAGGTTATGCGGGAAGAGATTCACTGGCCGCTTGGGGTATAATGGTCACATAAAGTCCCATTTGCACTCGAATCCATGGTTCAGAGGTATGTCAGCATACTCCGAGGACAATGGGTATCCCATCTGTGAAGGTTCGAAACCAGTAAGGGTTTGAAGGTTTTGCAAGATCCTCATCATCCAAAGACCACAGTTGTCAGTTAGCTCCTAGCTAGTTTATGGTTGCAAACCAGAGCTGACAGTTCACCGCAACCTTCTGCTCATCGTTTCATCGCCGTTCCAAGAGGTTTACTACCACCTCAGATTTCCCAGGATACGAGTCCATTTGTTTTGGAGTGGTGGGAATTACTACCATCCGAACTGATATTTCTCATTGCCTGAGAGTTTTCTAAATTTCAAAATGTAAGGAAGTTCTCAAACAGAAAATGTCGTAATATTCTTATTTAGAGTGGTATTTCTGTTAATGGTAACAACAACAATTTCTGCGGATGGTGTATGTAGTTGATAAGGATTAGAACCTGACGTTACCATGGCAAATTTACTCCTGAGAATATCATGGAAAAATCTGTATTCCGGCCATAGGAAGGAAAAAGTCACTATGTATGTATAGCACTACTTCTCATGAAGGTATAATATTAGGTTGATGCGAAAGAAATGGGGCCTTTTCGTGTTGACTCCATTTTCTTTCGCAACTTTTACAAACGATAACGTCGGCAAACCATTAGGGTAATTTAATTAGCAACAACCATTGCTTATCGTATGAGCAGGCCCCTGACGCCGTACGTCTATATCTCGTTGAACAGCAAAGCCAAGAACAACAAGAACTTCGTCTTCCCATTGTCATGTTTGGCGAATATTTTCTTCCGTAGTAAGAGTTTCTGGAGCTTGGAAAGCGGTGAAAATGCTACAGTTTTTTCGAATAAAACGATGAATTTGCAAAAGTTTCCCACCTAAATTATCAAAGTTCAAGTCAGCTCTCGGAAGCAAATTTTGACCAAAATTTGGGTTGCAGAAAATGGGGTTCGGAGCGTCACAAGCGTTTTTCCCGCAGACAGTTCAAAACTATTTGGGGCCAATATAGCAGAAGGTGTTGTTGAAGTTGTACTTTCTGTAGAGCAGGATGGAGAGAACCATCCAGCAAGAATCCTAGAAATAACAAGGAAAATGCTTCAAAAGGTACTCATCCACATTTCTCCAACGAACCATGGCATCAGAGCTCACATACATACATATGTATGTAGTCATAAGTACTGACATCACATCACCTAGTACAAAAAAGGTGTTTTGGACTGAATTGCCTGTAGTGTTATCGAAGAATCAAGGAAATTTGAAAGATTGAGAAAGAGGTTTCTGGACATTTTCAAATATTTCACGTCCGCCAGATGGGAAGATCTCTCAAACTCACAGAATACAAGAGCTTCCTTTGCTCTACAAGTATGTTACCATAACTGGATGTAATGCTTTGTGCGAGCGAAATTCTATGCCCTTGAAAAAAGTTGTGCCATTCCTTTTGCATGAACCTAATACAAATATAAATGAAATATGTACAAATGCCGAAGAGCATGTTGCTGGCCGGTGCGGGTATATCTGACGTTCTAAAATCATTCCGACCGAAATGATATGGGCATTGCAGGCCAGATCATCTTTTTATCAAATTTTGTGGCAGATGTTTGCTTCTGCAAAAGATGCGTATATCCCAACCTAGCGCTCAAGATGGTGCAGCAATAATAATCCTGATCAGGTTCGTAATAATTTTTTTTTGCGGTTTTTGTTGCGCCACTCACTTATTTGCTGTCGCTCATGACCGTTCATCACTTGTGATGATTACATAAACAGATAAATAATTAATGAAATTACATGGATATTGCACCGGCATTTAAGGTATTATGGCTTATCACCCGTTACTTTTGGATGAAGACCTGCTTGCAGAGCAAATCTTGTGGATGGATAGTAGGTTCTCCCTCTGTTCAGTCTAGTCTGTGATAAATTGAGTGTTCCACGCGGTAATTTATATCCCTGCCATTATTTGATGCTGCATCAGCTACTAAGTCCTCGTTTGACCCAGCTTTTCAGTAATATTTGCCTTCCAGGTATTTTGAAGGAAAAATCTACCCTTTGTTATATTCAATAGAAACACCTTATCACAGCAACGCACACGGTAATGTACAGCTAGTAATTGACTGTAAAAATCCTTACCCATCAAATGATTCCCTAGCTAAGTTCCTCTGACTTTCTCGATCGAAAAGAAGTGCCTCTCTGCACTCTCCACATGCCGCCTATGGATTTGTAAGACTACAAATGCAAAAGTTTTCATCGAGCAATGAGCAAGCGCCTAGGCATAGTGATTACTTCAATACGCGGTAATTGGTGCGTATTTTTCGTGCCGCCGGTATCTATGGAAATATGAGTGTGATAGGAAACCTGACGAATAATGAGAAATTCCCTCGATCAACGCGGCTGCGTGCTCGCTCTCATCGAGCGAACAAACGTAACGCCGTTGTTCGGGCACGCGAATGACAAAAACAATGGGTTCCATTGTACAATCTGCACAGCTTTGAAATATGACGTAAAATATGAATAATTTTGATTTCGACTTTTTTCGGGCCTTTGCGTTCAAAAAAGGCTAAAAATACGAAGAAAGCAGTTCGATCAGATATGAATAACAATCAAAATAACCACATTTTTTTCTGACATCGTGCATTCACTTTTCTCGGGAACTACTCCAGTATTTCATGGAACTTCCAGGAGGTAACATCTTCCCAAATTTGGATCAGAACATTTCGGGAACATATTTACATAGACTCAAGATGACTCGACGGAAGTTTTCAGCATTGGGGCAGCTTTTTTCTTAGTTTTTGGCTCTCCCGTGGCTCAGGAATTATGACAACAAGGTGTGAAGCCATAAAAATATGCCACAGGGCTCAATTGACTGGGATTTTTCCCTTTCTGCTCCTCATTTTGATCCTGCTATAAACTTTCTTATACCAGAAGAAAATAAAGAAATGTTTGAAGGGCAGCTTAAGAGGATCAAAAATTAGCACTATCTATTATTCAATGTAAATATTTCAGCGGTTCTGGAAATTTAGATGAGAGCACACACTGATGAAGAATTTTGCTCAAATTAGAAGAGAATCGAACAATTGCCTTGCGCTCTTAGCTCCTATTTCTGCACTCTTACCCCTTCACTATTACAGCTGTCAGTACTAATGATCTCCTTGTTATTACTTTGTTCGATTGATTCTTTTTGAACCAAAAATGAGCATAAATAGAAAAATTAAGTAAATGTTCTGACCCCACTTTTCCGCATATGTGAATTCTCAGGTAAAGGTCGAGTGTGACCGAACTTCTCCATAGAGATCGTAGTGCAAGTGCACTAAGGCAACCATATAGGAATTAAAACACTATTTTGCTCTCACCTGGATTGCTATCTCAACTAAGGCCAACACAATAGATTCTAACCCCGAGCCTTGCAGTGGCCCAGCTCAGTTCAACGTAGGTATGCATTTCTAATCACTTGCGGAGCTTTTCACATGTTGTTTGTGTGTTTCATAACCCTTGGCAACGGAAACGCCATCAGCACTCTTGTCTTTCTGCAAGTTCTGCAAAATCATGGAAAATGAGTTGCCATTTACCTATCATTAATTGGCGAGATGTCTTATTGAGCCTATTAAGGCAATCACATCCCTTGGTTTCATATTAGCAAATACATGGTCGCTGAATATAGAAGTAAAAAAATATGTGGAAGCAACACTTTGGTTTCTGGATGATCACTGATCCAGCCTTAGAGAGGAGCAGATCGAGATGGTTCAAGATTAGATACCGGAAATTCGCCAGGAAGCTATACAGCGAAGACCGGATAGATGGAGAATATACGAAATAAAGAAGGAATATGACGTGATACTCGAGAAATATGATGACCCAATGAGTGGGAAAATTAACGCAGGCACTCTGATCTAAAGTGTTTTTGTAATAAAAACGCAGAATTCGTAGGTGAAGCCACATTAGGAAGCATTTCAGAAAATGTAGCGGAATTTGTTGGAAAGCACCAAGGATCTCTCATTCTTCTGAAAAACAGAAATTATCCATGGGTATTCATACATGAACATACGTATTTCTAATCTCTCTATTCAAAATCGACAGTGGAGGCAATGAAGTGAAGAAGGGCATTTTTCCAAAGCACACTAGGGAAAAAAGCAATGTTTCTATTTATCGAATATGAAGTAGAGCAATAAATCTCCGAAATTTGGTTATTTTTGGAGCCACAGCATGTCTGATCTAGCTAAATTCAATTTAATTTCACTAGTTGCAGACATTGTATAGCGGCGACATCTTAAATCGATTTGTACAACTTTCAAAAGTGGTAGTACTTTCACATTCTGTCCTATCAACGTTGCGAGGAACATTACAGATGTATCATAAGCACTACTACATGTTTACTATGTATTTATTATACATCATCCCAACAACTTTAAAGCACTGACAGGGTATATGGAATGACAGGACTAGAATTATTTATTTATTTATTTATTTTCACTTCAATTATGTACGGTTACAAAAATAAAGGGATTATACTGAAACGTGATTAAAAAAATAGGATATCAGTGATATTGTGAGTTGTCTAAGCGACGTACTAACGTCGTTTTTTTTTTTTAAAAGCTGTTTGTGGATCACTCGCTTATAAAAACTTTTCTTCACAAAAAGTCTTCATAGACACCCGTATTGCAAAACCTAAGAATCGAAGGCCCAAAAAAGAACTCCGGTGAAAGTACTCAAATCAAGGGTAGAGAAGAGGAAAGTGTTAAATTCAATTTCAGAGTTTGAATTCTGGCTCACCCAACAGGGTCATGTTTGACCGACATCAGTCGGAAAAGTCCCCAAAAATCAACTTATTCTAACCATCTTATTGAATTCTCACAGAAGTATTAGGAATTGCTTACAGGTAGAAGAGCCACGCTATTCAGGTAAGAATGGAGTTTGCCCAGCATCTCCCTAAAAGTTGAATCTGGAAAGCCAAATTTAACCATGAAGGCGGAGCCCGGCTTCAGCAGAAGAACAAATCTTGAGTTGGTATTGGCTCATTTTCCTTTTTTTTTACCCAAACAAAACGTTAGAAATTACAGTAAGTGATAGTTTACCACAGGCTTACTGATTAGCATTACCATACACTTGGTACGAGAAGAGTTTGTAGTGTAAGTAGCAGTCCAGCGCACGTCGGAGAAGTAATCCTACCGGGAGCTTAGTACTTTTCGGAAATCGTTACTCTGTTTTCCATAGAATACATTAAAATTTCTTGGGTAAACGATGATGAGCAAGTAATATCTATGGCCACGAGAAAAGTTAAAATAACAGCAATCTCGTTGTACAAGTCACATGCTGCCCATAGAAAAGAAGCACAGAGTGAGCTTGACGTCAGTGAGGTCAGAGGAACGACATGGTCTAACAGACTCACCTTCGAGTTTAGGCCTTTTTCGCGTTCGTTCAGCGGACGACATCTGGTGATGACGCGAACGCTTTCCGCCATCGCTGACAAGCGGCGGCGAGAAGGAAACACCTGAAGTCACCGCCCCAGGCGTCGACACGCCTTAGCAACGAAGTCGACTACGGCTACGTTTTCGCACCATCGTTGGAAAATCAGTACGCGTCAATGTTAAATTGAACTGGTCGTTGTCGGGATGTCAGCTCTTCTGGAATGGAGATGGCCAGAAATTTCGCGGTAATATTAAACTACATACTGCAGCGGTCTTCTTATAATGCTTCTGGTTAGTTTTAGTGTCGACCTCTATTGATAGCCTAACATCTCAACAAAAATGCCTTTCTTGAGGGCCTTCTAAAGTTCTATAGATTTAAGCTTTCTGTTCTACGTAATTCAAACATTTGAAATGATTATTATAAAAATCAAAGAACGTGGAGATTAGCTCTAGAGCTGGACTACACATCTCTCCGTCTAATTTATCAACT
Organism: Ancylostoma caninum; assembly: GCA_037903475.1. Classification (NCBI taxonomy): domain Eukaryota; kingdom Metazoa; phylum Nematoda; class Chromadorea; order Rhabditida; family Ancylostomatidae; genus Ancylostoma; species Ancylostoma caninum. The sequence continues at coordinate 643,583 of JBAJFG010000107.1, read as the reverse complement.
CCATTTGATCGAATATTTATCGATCCGGAGAAATTCCAAGGAACTTGGCAAAGGTTAGTTTTCTAATGGAAATAACCTCGATTCTCTGAATAAAAGAAGTCTGCTAGATGCAGCTTCAAACAAATAGCGGAATATCACAAGCCTAATTACACCTAGCTGCCAATCCAATCATGTAAGTTGTACTACCATAGTGAGCTGTTTGATTTAATATAAATAATGCTTTGAGATGTTGTCATTCACTCCCTCACCATACTTACACTAGCACACATTGCAGATTGCTCTTATTGGAGAAAGAACGCCCAGCTTTGGGGAACTGTAACAAAAAAGGGTTGCAAATGGGAAAGAAAAGTTTGAGGACTGGAATTGCAGAACATATAATATGCATAACAGCGCTTAATTATTAGGTTGGTGCGAAATTAATTGCCGTTTTGGGGTATGCACAAATGAACTTTCTTCTCCGTAGAATTTGAGCAATTTCAAGCCAACGTGTAACCTTCTGAAAGGGCTTTCCCTCACCTTTTAAATGCTCCTTTAACCTTCTGGCTAGTTCTTCTCAGTACATTTTTGTAGAGCCGCGAGCAAATGATGAGCCAACACGATTTCTGGGTGATCATGGTTACTGACTTCGAACTCGACCATTTTTCACCGGAGGTGTCCGGTAATCTTGTATTTATTTTGGCTCAGAATCTCCTTCCCAACGGACAGTGAGCCCGGCAATCTCGTACCCTAAGGCAACCGTGGTCGTGATAGCAGGTTGTTCCTTGGCGATCAATTCTTAAGAACAGTCGTGGTACCTAAATCTGACCTTATCGTTGGGACGTTCAGCGTAAGGATGGATGAGCTGAGTAAATGACATGACTTCTCAGATCAATCTGGTCAGTTTTTAAGACCCCTTTTCACTCCACATAATACAACGGTTTCCAGGATTGTCCTAACGTACTGTAAGAGAATAGGATCTGTTATGCATGCAAAATACCTTCAGTACAATAAAAGTGCACTCGTTTGCAGAACTGGAAGATTGTGGAGATAAATTCGCAATTCCAATGAAGAGGAGTCCCAGAAGCTCTACATGTGAAGTCGAGCTTGCTCAGGCTGCCGTTGTACTCCGCGTGAAGCATAGCACCTCGCTCTTTTTATTGTGTCGAGTGATTTTGATCCCGATCGATAGTGGAAGGTCAATGCGTCGCAGGTAATCGATACATACCAGAATCAGTGCGCTAAGAGACATTGAGGCTGGTGCTATATATCACGTGGGCAAAATCTGCATTTTTGTTACTTTGATAATTTTTGCTGACCAACTTCTCACGAATTCTTTAGTCTTTTCGTGTAAGTGTTATGAAATTATGATACTGCTAAATTTCAATATCAAACACTGTGCCATCCACAGGCACACAGTTCAGCGTGGTGTTTCAGTGAATGAGAAAGGCGACATTTCTATCACGCCAACTTCGTAATTTGTGGGAAACTTAATTTTTAAACATGTACCTACTCTAGTGAAATTGCTAACTTGTGGTGGTACTTACTAGGTTGCCGCAAAACTTCCCCGCCATTTCCAGGCTTCTTTTTCGAATTAATTTTTTCTTTTTCAACACAACAAACAATTACGCAGTATATGTGCTACCATTATTGACAGGAAACTAAACAGTGGGGTTTGTTGGTAGCAGCTTCCAATGAATGGCTCCCTTGTAGTACCATCAACAACGGAACACTGCCTTCTAAGGAAGTAGTTCTCATTTTGGCGATAAAATCCAAGGTAACTGGCAACCGAGTCATCTGAACGTGATGTACCTAGGGAACCTGTTCTTTGTCGCTTGTAACCAAGTTTGCGAGCCAAGCAAAAGTCTGTCGAGAAGTCAAAACGCTTAGGCACGCACAAGTCACTCGGAGCATGAGGCATCCATATTTCGTATACGCTTGCCTCTCCGAGAAGATGCAAATAAACCACTATTGCTTTGTAATGACGCTGGAATTGCTCTATCAGCTCATGGGTGTTACGACGCGGATTGTATTCAACCAACTCAAAGAGGAACTCGTCATCTACTTTAACTGATGGACGAGATCCTGTTCCAAACTTGTGTAACCAAATCTTCACCGTGTATTAAGAGGCACAGGAGAGGCGTATCGCATGAAGCGTTTTGCCGCATCGCTTGCGCTGCTGCGTTTTCTGAACTCGTAAAGCAGTAGCCCCCCCCCTCTAGAATGGGTCGGCAAATTTTTGAAATTACTTTACAATATACCTATAAAAATCTTGTGTTAGTTTATTTTTACTTGTTTATCTTTAATATTATTTTTGATATAATTTTTATTCGTTATTTATTATTATAATTGATAGTTTTATTAGTTTTATTTTCCGTCTGCGTCCCCAAAACGGCGGAGACCCCACTTTTTCCCACGCTCTCCCTTCCGCCCACTTTCTGCGTCCTCCACTGGTAGCAGCCAAATATGCTTGAAGTCAACGAAAATTTTCCCGATCATAATCGCAATAAAATGGTGGAACAAATTGGGTATGTAGGTTATTGACTATCGCTTATGCACGTCTTGGATTGGATGCGTCATTCGAAAGGTCTGATGAAAAAAATGCAAGGTAGTATCTTTGTTAGCGTATCCTTATCAGCGAAAGGGGTAGCTTTATAACTGGAACAGTACAATGACGGCTAATCTATTTTTCAAATTTCGGCGGGTGAGGTCCACCATTCTCCATATGTTCCTCACCATAAATCCCCTCAAATTCAATACGTTCGGGACCACGTGCACGACCGGTCGAGCACGCTCTTTTTAATATTGTACCTTTGTGAAACCTTTACATTAGCTAATTCTTTTGAAGTATTGTACTAACATATGTGTAAACGTTTTGCTCACGCAATGGGCGAAGCAATTGCTTCCTAAACCTTTTTCATTAGTTTTTTTTTTTGACCCGTGACCGCTAGAACAGGAACAGACTTTTGAGAAACCATGAGGATAGCCGATCCGTATACAACATAAATGGAAGGGGCTCTCAAGAATTACGACCAAAAAGATAATTCTTATGAAAGAATAGAGCGTTCTGTAAGGAAAGGAAAGATTCCTACCCCGCTGGAATACGTATTCGAACGGTCGGGCACAGGACCCACGCGCGCGAAAGCGCGCCTGCGCCACGAGGCGCTGCGGTTAAAATCGGCTCCGTCGCGTGCTAAGTATTTTTTGTGGTCTCCAACTGGACTTCGACCACTTTTCGATACTCTTTGCCGACTTTCTGGGCATCAAGCAACTGAGATCTCGAAAATATCCTCGCGACACTTGCACCCGATAATATTCACTTCTGCAACACGAATGCAAAAAATCACACCATTTATTGCTAAGCAAATCCTCTCGTCATACATACAGTCGCAATTTAATTGAGTTCAATGACACAACGACATTTATGAGACATACATTTGCTTTAGAATATCAGTCTCAACACAACCGAAAATGAAATTGTCATAGTTATAGTTATAAATGGCTTACGAAATCAGAGTAAACCCAGCAAGCTTAAGCCCCTCATAAGAATTGTTTGAGAAACCATGAGAAGGCATATTTAATTCCAAGTATTCAAAGACGTAATGGGAAGCAAACGGCATCAGCCAAACATGTTGAATCCGCCTCCAAATGGGCCGAATCCTCCTCCTCGTCCGCCCCATGGGCCATATCCTCCTCCTCGTCCGCCCCAGGGGCCGTACCCGCCTCCTCGTCCGCCCCAGGGGCCGTATCCGCCTCCTCGTCCGCCCCATGGGCCGTATCCTCCTCCTCGTCCGCCCCATGGGCCGTATCCGCCTCCTCGCCCGCCCCATGGGCCGTATCCTCCTCCTCGTCCGCCCCATGGGCCATATCCTCCTCCACGTCCGCCCCATGGGCCGTATCCGCCTCCTCGTCCGCCGCCCCATGGGCCGTACCCTCCTCCTTGTCCTCCCCATGACCCCCATTGCGCTGAGATGATAGATATTGATAGTAGAAGAATGACGAGCGATAACTTCATTCTACAAATTTCGAATAGATTAGTAACAATACTATGGATGTAGTATATGAAGCACACACCTGCCTTTTGAAATTCAGTCAGAACGGCGAAGTGGAAAAGGTCGGAGCGTGGCAAGAAATTCTGTATATATCTGATGGAGTGTATCAGTTCGCCGAAAAAGGGTGTCCTACAAATGCGGTTACCGCACAATATGCTCTCTGGACTGCACTTTCCCACTATAAGAGTAGTGTTCGGGCGATTCTCCATAGTTCAATAGAAGAGTGCAGGAAAGGCTGATAACCTGGTGAATAACGATAAACTGCGACGGTACTTTACACTCAGTTTTGATTGTTGTTGTGTCTCACACCGGCAACTTCAGTCAAATTAAGGAAAAGTGCATCATTCACAGCTGGAATCTTTGTGATAGGAATTTCCAACATAGTCACGAGATCTTATCGCTTGGAAAGCACACACAAGATGACCATGGGGTGAGGATTTAGCATACTTGCGTGTACTTGCACAAAAGACAGAGGTTACGCAAGGAAAACAAGACAAGCCTTTTGGATTCCTGTAAGAAATCAGAAAATGAGCATTCGGAACGAGAATGATCTCTTGCCCTTTGTACCCATCGTACCCATTGGCGACCGCGCGCATTTTCGTTTATCTGGCGCGTGCACTGTTCGAAACCACACTTAAGGCATTGTTCGGGACCTTTGCACTCTTCCAAACTGAGGTGCTGCTATTTCAGTTCGGGAATAAAGTTTAGTACTTGATAAGAAGGGTCCGCAACCTGACAATAAGAACTTTGTTGGAATAATATCAGATGATTTATACAGAATATGTACCGCGCAAATTATTGGGTACTGAATCAGACTAAGATTCCGTCGAAGTTCCTTTTGCTGGTTATTGTAGTCGCTCCCTCGAGACACGATAGAATCTTAGATATAGTGGAGTCGTTTTGACAGTGCATTTTGGCAGCGGCCCTTTGGCATTGGAGCACGCAGCGCGGTCGGACAATAAGTTGACCGATGATTGATCTGGCATCTTTGAAGAGTTTTATCGCTTGTTTCGTAAATTGTTCTTTCTTAGCTCTTAGAACGAATGAAAAAGGAGACAGACGATAAAACTCGTCAAAAAAGCCGGATCGATCGTAGGTCAACTGTTTGATCGACCACACTGCGTGCTGCAGTGCCAGCAGGGCCGCTGTGGCGGACAATGCACTGTCAAAACGACTGCATATACAGTAGCCGCAAGCATATAACGTTGGCGCGGAATATCAGTGCTTTCCATGCTAACCGAAAGTTTTGCTAGTCGCTATTAGCGACACTGTTGGAGAGTTTCCTTCTGTGAGTTTGGGCCAATGTCGCAATGTTATGTATAGTGGAGTAGTTTTGAAAAAGTTTTATCGCTAGTTTCTTCTTATGTAGTTCTTTCTTACTTCTTAGAACAACTGAAGAAGGGAGCAGACAATAACACTCATCAAAGAAGCCAAATCGATCGTGGGTCAATTGTTTGATCGACCGCGCTGCTTGCTCCAATTGGGCCGCTGTCGCGGGAAATGCACTGTCAGGTAATCATGGATAGAACAGCACCACTTTTAGGTCTATGACAACGACATTGTGTCGACAAATTCGACAGCTTGACACGATAAAGAGTTCCGATCTGTATATATAAAAGTGAAAGTTTGTGTTTGTATGTATAGTGGAGTCGTTTTGACAGTGCGTTGTCCGCGGCAGCGGCCCTGCTGGCATTGGGGCACGCAGTGCGGTCGGTCAAACAATTGATCCACGATGAATCCGGCTTCTTTGACGAGTTTTATCGTCTGTTCCCTTCTTCATTTGTTCTTAGAGCTGAGCAAGAACAATATAAGAGGAAACAAGCTATAAAACTGTTCAAAGATACCAGATCAATCATAGGTCAACTTTTTGACCGACCGCGCTGCGTGCTCCAGTGCCAGCAAGCCGCTGTCGCGGAAAACGCACTGTCAAAACGACTCCACTATATGTCCCGAATAGAAATCGCGAAGAGTCAACCGATCCGAACCAAATTTTGCATGCAGGTGCGTAAGGGGCCGGTGGAGGTTATAGGCTATTCCGCACCTGGTGATATCGATTGATTTATGGATTATTTTATTGATTTTCCTTTATTTTTGCCCAGGTGTCGGGGGACATGTCTTCTGGGGTTTTACGCTGAGTACGAATATGACAACCATTTTGCGTGAAATATTGATTTATTGATTTTATCGATTTTTTCCATTTTCGCTCGGGGACAACAAAGACATGTCTTCTGGGGTTCCTCAATACGCTGAATACGAATATGACAACTATTCTGTATGGAACATCGATTTCTCGATTTTATTGATTTTTGGCTCTTCCACCCAATGGAGCGGTGGAGACATCTCTCCTGGGGTTCCTCGATACATTGAGTATGAATATGACAACCACTTTGTACGAATACATCAACTCAATGGCACCGAAATAGCTTTGCTAACTTTTCGTCCACAAGTCGATGGGAAAGGTCACTTGGGCTTCGCTAACATGCTGGTCACCAAAATTATGGAGATTTTAATGAATTTATCGATGATAGTAATTGGCCTCAGCAGTATGATGTAGCCAAGGTAGCAAAACACCCGACCGAAGCCGGGTACGGCAGCTGGTATAAAATGTGAGGCACAGGCACAACGAGATCACTGTCACGGGAACAAGTCACCTACTAGAAACTTAAAGGTGAGCGCTCGCGAAGTAAAATGAACACTAACAATACATAGAAGGGGAGAACGACGCAGTGAAGATGAAAATGATAGGTGAGAAAATTAAGACAATAGAAGAGAGACCACTGAGTACTTGCAAGCTTTTTACAGTTTCGAAGGAGAACGTCGACGGAGACTCAAAAGTAATGCCAGACCTTGGTGAATGTGGCATGTTGTAAGAAGTGTGAGCCTCCATCCAACAAACTTTTCACCTCTATAGCTTCTTTTGGCTTTTCCAGCCAACAATTCTGAATTTTCAGGTGATTTATAGATTATTCTGAGTATACAGTCTTGGTTGCTTCTGCGGCTCTTTTTTTGCCAAGAAGGCTATTTATGTTGTTCTCGTTGGACTCTACTTTTGACCTTGCTCGCGTGTCACAGATGGCTGTAAAGATGTTCATATTTCCATCGGTAATTTATTGTCATCTCTCAACCTCCTCTTTACATTTATAACAAGCCTATCAAGCCTGTCTTATCTTCCGAAGCTTTGGGGATGTGGAGCCAAAGCAGCAAGTTTTGATTACTTCTACACACTAATCACAGGTTGTTCGGTTAAGGTGGCAGGATAGATCATCATTGCATGGTTCTCTTCTACTTCGGCTTATACTTCAACTAACAGCCTTTCCTCTAACTTTTCATTCCAGACTATTTCTGCTATTATTCTTGTCTGTGCTTCCCCTGTCCCATCCACCGAAGATTGAGTTGATGAGTTTTTTCTTTCACTTCTTAGGATGAAGCTCAGGACTTTCCCTCCCTTATTGATGAGTACTGGGGGGAGTCCTATGCTTTCAGCTCAGCTTCCGTATAAGGGTAAAGCACAAAACGGATGTTGAACCATTTTTTCGTCCTATTTTTTTTTACTTATTAATAATTCATGGTCTATTTATTGATCGCAGTAGAAGCCGTTTGTCTGGTAGTGATCCGTCGGTTAATGGGGGTGTCTGGTGTACCCATGTGTCGCAAACACTTCCGACAGGCTTCCATGGCCCCTAACATGGCGACATGGGGCATCTCAGCAGGCTGATGCGTGTACTTGGGCTTCTGGTTTTCTGTCTGAATTAACCAGCTCTTTTTAGCCGAATAAGCCTTTCTGAGTAGAAGTAGTCGTTTGAGTGCACAGATAATCAAACTTCTTTCCGTACAACAATAAGAACGAAACGGAAACGAGTCTACTCTGTTATTTGTTCTTTTATTATTCTGGAAGTCGCTGTTGTTGCATGTTAAGAAAAAACTTCTTTGGTGCTTTGAGCACCCATTGTCTAACGTTGTGTTTAGGTTTTTTCCTCTTTTGTACTCTTTTCTATTGATTTGGTTACTGTTGTTTGTCCTCATCCAGCATGTTCACTTTAATGTATTGAATAAATGAGATGAATAAAATTAAATATTTCATCTCAGGGAAGGAAATGCCGCGCATGCTCTTTTGCAACACATGCGATCATCATGTTTATCGCAGTAGCCTGTTCCTATTTTTAATCCTTCGCAATAAAGCGATTATTCTGGCGTTCAGCTCATCTATCGTTGCTGAGGTCAAAGCCCATTCGTTGTGACACAGATCACCACTGGAGTTAATTCTACAACGAGAGCAGAATGTAGAATTCGGTGCCCTAGCACATTCATATTTCATGCATCACATTATGTATGTGTTGTTCCTCTCTTACAAAATGAAATGCTGTCACAAAATGTGGATCAATTTATAAAATTTCGAGATATAGATTGTCCTCAGAAAGGTTAGAGTTTAAGGGCTCCGATCGAGAAACGAATCTCAGTGGAACCGAAAACGAATACATAATCGTCCATCTTCGTAAGCAGCATGAAAATCAGCCCCTAGCACGAGGACATCCAAGGAATTTTGAACAAGGTTCTTTGAGTACCATGATAAGGACTAGAAGGTTCCTGCAAAGTCCAAACTTCACAGAATGACTCGAGATTTGTACTGGAAGAGCCCTAAGGGGATAATACAACTGCTGAAAGAATCTCTTCAAGCTCATATATCTAGGAGAAGATTTATGCCAGCAGGACTTCAGGTCTTCCTGTAGAAACAACTGCGGGAATTAAATCCCTTATTGCGCAGTTCAATACAATCCATAGCGTTTTTAACATGTACCGACTACTTGAATTCGGAATTTTGGCAGTTTGGCTCCATTTTCAGTGAGAGATCGCCTTTCCTCTCTCTCTCTCTCTCTCTCTCTCTCTCTCTCTCTCTCTCTCTCTCTCTGCCTGCAATTAACACTGCTCCATAGCTTCTTCAGAAAAACGATTGCAGCTGAGAACAACTCGGAAATGTACGAGGCATTCCGAGTGGCAGAAGAGACACGTAGGTGGGGTGCATAAATACTCACCTAACTCACTAGAGTCAAGGCAAGGAAATTCAAAATGTTTATTGTTCAGACAATAAATAACTTAGCAAAGTACAACGTTGAGGTCAATAAAAATGTATAATAGAACATCTCACAATTGAGCACTCAAGGTATCTGGAGTAATTTGATGTGTCATTCCCTTCGTGGACGTCTATGTTTGACGCCATTCTGCACCGGTTCAGCGTCGCTGTCACTTTCATCACATTTGGAGCTCTTTGCTGACGACCTCCTCTTCACCAGCACTTTCTTTCCGTTTTGCTGCAAATAAAAACTTCACTGAAGTAATCTAATAAAAGCAAAATGTCAGAACCTTCACAAGCTTCGTTTTTGCTTCGTCACCAGACAGCTCAGAATCTGATCGTAAATCTCCGGCTTCACCCTCTGTGACAGTCTTCACCACAATCTTCATGATTATCACGGTCCAAAAGATATGGAGAAGCAATAGAATAAAAAGCATGGCGATAATGACACGCGGAGCATATGGAACCTAAACGCTTCCAATATTACCTAGAAACTGTTTCAGCTATGCACAATCAGGGTAAGCTAGGATCATGTGAGAGAAGAAATGTCGTTTGGACTAACTTGAGTAAAATCCAGTAAATTGTAGTCGGGTTGAATTAAACCTGCTGCATCAAACAAAGCTGACCGAACAAGAACTAGGGGATAGTAGCCAAGGCGAGTAACAATCCATCTGAAATAATAAAGAAGTTCGAAGAGTATCTGGACAAAATTAAATTCAAAAAGCAGTAAGGAAGCTCACCCAGTTAAAAACACAACAAAGCACACATTTGTAACTGCTTTGAGATTACGGTCGTATCTAGTGAGTTTTCCGAACTCCAGTAGGATATCAGCTACATCATGCGAGATCAATACAAGTGTCCCAACCCTGAAATGTTCATTAGTTAGAGGCAGCAGCTGTGAACGCTCGTAATTATTCATCGCAATAAGAGTCAAAATCAAAGGAAAAAAGTTTGTCTACACAGATTCTCAGGACTCCAGAACAGCTCCACTTCTTTTACTCAGATGAATGGATATGAATAAAAAGGCAAGTCCACAAGATTATAGACTTTTTAATCGGGAAGAAGATCCCCGATCCCCGACCTAATTAACTGCGCTTAGCATAAACATAAGGAATACAAAGACTTCTAAAGGAAATATAATAAGCTAATTGAAAATGAATAGTGGTCGAAAAAAGACTGTTCTAAACTGCATATTTATCTGTGGAGAAAGTTGCGACATGCTTACGAAAAAGAACACTAGAACTAGATTCGGAATCTACCTTATTTTTTTTTCTTCAAAATAAAAAAACAACACTGCTGAACACAAACCAACCTGACAAAATTGATAGTGAAGCTACTGGAAAGCAGACCAATGGTAACTAAATGGTGAATTATCAGCTGCCAAAAGTCGGATCGCTTGACATCAAAGAACGACGCAATTAACAGCGAATAGTAAAACGATGTTTCAATCATGTAGTACCACCTGCAATAATACATGCGTATCATCCCGGTGTTTACTAATAGCGAGCATCGACCATTTACGCCGGCAATGGCATGTTGGTTCGCTACATATTACGAGTCCAAATCTCTCACTAACCATACACTATCATCAACTTGATGGAATGGATAACCAATCCAGCACTGTTTCACATCCCACAGCCATGGCTTGTTCCAAAGTACTACGCATCCATACAAAAACGCGAAAGTATAGTAGCTGAAGCGCCAGAAGCACTCAAGTATTCGTTTAACACGTGTTTGTCGAGCAAACCCACCAAAGAGGTGGTCGAAGATCTGGAAACATTCATTGAAAAGCTACCGCTAAACCTGAGAAAACTGCAAAATCGACAGAAATTAGATGAAGCAGCTTTTCCACCACAGATATTCAAATTTTACGATGATATACGTGCACAGAGACGCTTGGGCCTTGGTTTGCCCGAAATTACAATGATAAAAGGCGGTTCAGTAGAAAAAAAATATTATTGGCAAGTATGAGCCCTAATTAACGGACACCAAGAGAGCAGGTGTGTGGCGTTCGACGGCCGTGCAGCGGCATTTCGCGACTGCTACGGTTAGTTAGGTACACATAGGTGGCTTCTACAATAATTTTGAAGGTGTGCGCAGCGTCAGCGACGCGACGAAACCGTTTGCCCACATCTCACAAAAGTGGGTAAGAAAAGGAAAACAGTACAGTAGGTAAAGACGTCAACGAGCTTAACTGACATAAAACGCTTTAGCCCACTCTTTCTTGGTCAAAAGCTATGAAGATAAAGATTTAGAAGAACCTCCACGAATTGACCAAGAACTATAGTAACCTATAGTGTGGGGTAATCTTAATAAGTTAATCACTTTACACTCATATAAAAAACGTATTTCATCAAAATAGTGGAAACTAGACATCCTCTCAAAATATTTTTGGATAAACGTATGAATAGAGCTGAACAACAAAGCAGCAAACGTCATTGTTCACATGTGGAACATTAAACATTGAAAAAAGACTAACCGCCGAAAGAAGCGAAACGTTGCCATAGTAGCCTAAAGCGAAGCCAAGAGGAACACCGACGAAAGACTCGAAGAATATCCTGAAACTCAGCAAATGAAAGAATTCTAAATGGAAGGGCAATGGTCAATAGTTAGAGATGCTCACTACAACTCGTTCACATTGTTCTAGTTGAACTGAGCTCGATACATTGACATACAGGGAGCTCCAAATGTCCGCAGTCAAGAGGGGCGTGGCCACGGCGCGGCTCCTTGATCAGACACAGCGCTCTCTATGCTGCCTCCGGCTTCTCTGATTCTGCAGACAACCGGTGGCAGCATGCAGAGCGCCTTTGTCTCTGCCTGAGGCCGCGACGTGGCCACGCCCCTCTTGACTGCGGACATTTGGAGCTTCCTGTACATATACATCATACTTTGGACCGAATAAAGACCAAACAATTTTATTATTTCAACAAATAATTTATGGTCTATTAGCTCACAGAAGGCGCCTGATCTGACATTGTCTGCAATTACGACTTTGCCTGCAGAATCCCTCTGGAAGGATATTTTAGCGGATGGACGTCGGGAAACATTAGAATGGAAGGAACCACACCATATGGATATCAAAAAAATGCAAAAAATAGATCAGTTAGCCGAAAAAATGGTGAAGTCGTAGTTGCGGGCAAAGTCGGATCGGGCGCCCTCTGTGAGCTAATAGACTGTGATTTAAACAACAACTTGAACATCCAAATATTCGGGAATGAGAAAGCTCCGAAGTTCTTCTCCTCTTTCATACAGCACCACATTGGTCTCCAACGTTGGAACTATAGAATTTTCTATCTGCTCAAAATCGAATATTTTTGCTCTCAAATGTCGATTATTCTGAATAAATGAAACATTCGAATGTACCAACATCAGAGACCAACGTAGTATTGTGTGAAAGAGAAGATAAGCTCGAGAACTTTCTCATTCTCGAGTATGTAGATGCTTAAATGGTTTCCTAAATTGTTAATTAAACTCAAAATTATTCGGTTTTTATTCGGTCCCAAGTATAATACATAGGCTGAAAAGGTCTAGTACTGTTTTGGAATCTCCTTTCGTTAGTTAGTTTGCATATTTCAATCGATGTATAATGTGGGAAGGGAAGCGTCTAGCAGCGAATATATGAGCAAAACACAGTCGACTAGAAGGTTACAATTTGATGTTGTCAGCCTATGTGGGAGAAGCTCATATCCCAGTCCAATAGCAGCTCTTGGAGACATTTTTCCCAGCGTTATCAAGAGTTGTTGAAAAGTCGGGAAAGCGATAAAGCAAAGAAAAAGGCAATAAACACTAATCAGAGAGCTAAACCCACCTGAATGCGACAAGAGGGACGGCAAAGTAGAGAGGGTAGATCAGATCCGAGGAGTTTGTGGGCAACTGGTGCCAGTCGACGCCCCGCGGCAGCCAGCGATCCGCTCGCCACACGTCCATCCCACCAGATATGACGACTGCACCGCCCACCCTGCTGACGACGCCGCTTCAGCCTTCTGCCAGGGCTGGAGCCGGTCGCTTGGTACGTGAGTTAGAATAACTACCTGCAACGAATGTCAGTTTGCAACGGGGCTAAGCCAAAAGCAAATAAACGCCGGACAATTAAGAAGGATGATGACTTCACCAGACTCGTTTCCACAAAAATAACAGAGCTGCACAGCTTCGAGGAAGATTGAAAGACGGATTAATAAGTACATAAGCTAGCGAAGCAAGGCACAGAAAAATGTAACGCTTTACTTCAACAGAGATACACTCGGGTAGTTTAAACGCAGCACTCACGGAAATTTTTGGGTTGAAGATTTCGCGGTATATCGGAGTTTTTAGGGACGATGAACCCATTGACAACGGTGCAGTAGCGTGAAACACGCGAAAAACACAAAAAATAGTAGCGGTATTTCGTGCGTGTCCACAGCGCAGACGAGTGATCCGTGATAGGTCCCGCCACGAAACCCTGCAAACGGTACGAATTCCATAACCAGCCTCCACCAAACCACATGCGCACGCCCTGTCAACGGCGTTGGCTGGCGCGAAGAAACCCTTTTGTCCACTGCGGCAGAGGTGTCCACGGCAGTATCTTCGCAGTTAGGCGGCCATCCGCGGTGTTCAACTCACTCAGGAAACTTAAGAACCGTGTTTCGCATGGGATTGAAAGGTGCAAATCCTATGATTGAGGCATGCAATCATTTAATCAATAGTTCTGTACCACCAATGGTCAAATCCATGCAAAACCTATCCATACCCCTGCAAAAGCCATGCGTCTCCAAAAATCCGATGCAAATTCGATACAGAACGTACGGAAAATTTATGCATATCCACGCAAAACCCATGCAAGACCCATGCAAAACCCATGCATGTTCATGGGTGTGCATGGGTTTTGCATGGATTGACTATTCTCAGGAAACTTAAAAACAGTGTTTTGCATGGGACTGAAAGATGCAAATCCCACGATTAAGACATGCAATCATTTAATCAATAGTTCTATGCCACCAATGGTCAAATCCATGCAAAACCTATGCATACCCCTGCAAAACCCATATAATCTGTCCGTGCGTGGGCGGACTCGTCGTTTCGGACAGCCTATACAGTGGACGGCAATAGTGGTGGCCCATCTGCGACCTCGAGAAGGACGCAGCGCGACCGCGCCGCGCGCCCCGCAGCCTATGTTTTCCGCTGCTTTATGCTATTGCTAGCAACTCTCCATCCGATTCTAAGGATTTTCGACCAAATCGAAAAGAAAAGAACCTAGATATAGCATTTCGGAGGCAGACGACACCGATCCCGGCCGCGCGGTGCGGTCACGCTGCGTTCTTCTCGAGGCCGCAGATGGGCCACCGCCATTGCCGTCCACTGTACATACCCATGCGTCTCCAAAAATCCGATGCAAATTCGATACAGAACGTACGAAAAATCCATGCATACCCATGCAAAACCCATGCATATCCATGGGTGTTCATGGGTCTTGCATGGATTGACTATTGCCGGTATAGAACTACTGATTTTAAAAAAAAACCGTGTTTTGCATGAGCGCGTGTGTCTTAATCGTGGATTTGCATCTTTCAATCTCATGCAGAACATGGTTTTCAAGTGCCCTGAGTATAGTCTGTCCGAAACGACGAGTCCGCCCACGCACGCGGGGATCGAGAAGCTGCCACGTTCGCCAGCGCTCCATGTCATCATCCTTGATCTGCGTATCACGTTTCATCGTTATCTTCATGGTATTGACCAATGATTTGGCTGTGACGTGGACGACGTGGCAGCCAACAGCATCCGTCCCAGCCGCGCCGCATCTCGATCCCCGTGTGCGTGGGCGGACTCGTCGTTTCGGATAGACGATAGACGGTATTTACGACTGATGCGCGTCAAATTTGACGCAGCTATATACAATACAGAACAGAGAGACGAAGAGAATTCTTGGCAGTAGCCAAATGTTCCTGATTTTGCCGTCGCGATGGCCGCGAGTACAAAACTGCGTTTCGATTTTCGCCGTATCGAGAAACCGCGAATGCTTCGTGAGATTTCAGCAGGCCGACACGACAAATTTGACGCGCATCAACCATACCGCCTTACTGTTGCGATCGTTCTGCTCTCTGCATGGTAAGCGACTCATTTTAGAAGTGAGAATTTTCGTGAGTGCTGCCTTTGAAGAGTGCGTCTGTGACTGGCGTCGGCAGATCCCAACACGACTCACCAGTAGGCAAGTTGGGCTTCGTAAAAAGGATGGAGAGTAAAGGAGGCTCCGTACGGGGTCGGAGCCCGAGCTCCGGGAAAAAAATAGGGTTTTTGTTGGTTCTGAGAGAGAGAATACGTTGCTAGGGGCGACAGAGGTCGAAGAAAGGCTCGTGGCAGGACCACCCATACTTTGAGCGGCTCAATAGCGATTGAGGTCAAAAAAGTTCGATTGCAGCAAATCATTTACAGGTTTGTACTATCGAGGATTCGAAAGACTCCTGCGCTGTCGAAACTGCATGGATTGACTTGAAATCTTTCGTGAGATAAGAAATATTGGAGTACTGAAAGTGTTTAAAAAAACAGTCGAAACTTATGCAAACTAAGTAAATCCATGCTTACGTTCGCTCTTTGAGTGCGTGTGAGTACAGAGTTACAGGGTCGTAGTTAAGTCGAGACTTCACGAATTGATACCAAATTTGGGGTGAAGAAACAACTTGATGTGGACAACAGATTTTTGAAGCAAGACCAAAAACTTATGTGAACTAAGAGATTGTATGCTCGGTAAAGGGGTGAGCTTACCGATGAAAGGCTGTAAGCATAGCTGAGCCTGAGTCGTGAGCATAATTCTCTTAATGAAACACATAAGTTTCCAGCCGCCTTCCGTACACCTATACTAGTATGCAAGTGCTATCATATGTCCCATATTATATCATTTATCATCGCCTAGTATCATATCAAACCACTTTTAGCGGTTTCCATCATGGTGCTCGCCGCGCTCCATCGCTAAAGTGTCGACCCGCTTTATGAGGCTTCCATCCTGGCTTTTACATCTATGAAGACGTATTCCATTATTCCACCTAATTTTACTTTCATTTTTTAGCCGTGGAGGTTGTATTTTAACAAAAACAACCTATACAAAGTTTTCAACTGTTTACAAAAACTTTTGAAAAATTGGGCATTCCTTGCGGATAGGTGCCAAATTTTTGTATAGTTGCTCCACTAAGGACGTTAAAAAGAAAACAGAGTAGGGAAAATGAAAGCATGGGTACATGGCGAGATTGCAGGGTACAACTTGGATGTTTGCCGTTTAGAGTGGGTTTTGCTAGTTTATGCACAGATTTTCAATCACAGCCGCTTTTGACACATCATACTATGACACTAGAACGAAGCATGTTTTTGACCCGGGTCATTACACTCTTTAAGGTCTATGGAATCAAGAAATAGCAGTAATATTCGGCTTATCAAGTACAAATCAACTAGATGTTACAGTTGTAGAAAGCAACAGTAATCACTAGGACAGCGGTGGAGCAAGGCACCTTTGATAGTGCTATCTGGTGTCAGTTCATCACAAAGGGAGGCATGCTACTCCCGATAGTGAGTCAGCGATAACACATAGCAATTCACGTGTGGTATCATCAGGTGTGCATCGTGTGGGTCTCACAAAACCTGTGTGGCACAAAAGAAGACTTCAGTAATCCCTACTTCTCCTCGCTACCACTTCCAGAAGGCATCCTAGGACTAACTACGCTACATCGTCGTCATCTATGACTAAAATACCAGGAATACAAAAAATAACATAAAGGATACTATATCAAATGTTCTAGTTTATGGATAGGCACCCGCCGAAAACGTCAAGTGAGAAGCTCCAAAAACATAAACAAACATAACTAAATGTTCGTCATTGGAGAAGTGCAATTTGTTCAAAAAATTCGCGAAACTACGAAGAAAAATATCATCGGCGAGTTTTGCCGCGCGCGACAAAAATGATCCGACGGCAAAATACTCTGAGTGACCCTCTGGCGAGTTTTGCCGCGGAGAACTCGCGCTACTTAGCAGCCCGGTATGTTTTGACATGGGCGACTCGCCCGGCGGCAAAACTCTGAGTGGGGCTTTAGTGGAGAACGTGATGCCGTTAAACCGTGAGAAAAAACCCTTCAATGTTAACGCTTGACGCATTCGTTAAGGTACGGAATGTGTGCTAACTGCATAGTGCCAAAAACTTTCTCTGCTTATCCAGAATGATTAAATTATGGTGCAAAGATTTGTTCTACTGAAAAATGCTTGTTCAAACTGAATTCACTACTACCTACTACTCAACCCTACTAAAACAACTTCGAACTAGTTTAAATTTGCATGTTTCGGTAGGTGGTTAAGCCATATTTTGCTTGCACAAGGTACTAGATTCCATAAGAGGAACCAGTAAATATGTACGGTGCTCATGTTCTTGCCTCACCCACATGACATGCAGGAAAGAAGAACTGAAGGGTTTGAGAAACTTCACGGGCAATTATACAATCGCTCTGTTGTGGGAGCAACTAATTGTAAGGTTTGATACGTAAGAACGCCTTAATTAGCCTGCATTTCAGACATAACATGAACTTACACTCCCCAATGACGCTTCCAAAAATCTCCCTAACAGTTGTCACTGCTCTCTTTGTTTAACTCTGTTTTGAAGGGTAGCATTGTGCCTTTGGCACTTTGTAGTAAAAAAAATAAATAATTACAGATGCGATCGTTTCCTCGAAAAGGAGGGAAGAAGAAGAATGAGGGAAAGAAGTTCATGAAGAGATCTGCACCTTGTGGATCTATTTTATTTCATTTCAGTTTGCTTACTGTGCTCTGTACAAGACGAACAATCAGGTGAGCGAATTATATCACAGCAGAGACAGTCATCAAACAAGAACTAAAGTCATTTCTTCGATAGCGCATAGATCGTTTCATCAGAATACCGCCAAATATGCTTTAATACTGATTCCTACGTAATACGTTTAAATATTCCATCTTGGGTTAGACTATCACTACCAAGAACAAATCGCCAGTGGTGGACGCAGAAAGTGGGCGGGGGGGGGGGGCGTGGGAAAAAAGTGGGGTCTCCGCCGTTTTGGGGACCGAGATGGAAAATAAAATTAATAAAAATATTAATTATAATAATAAATAATTAATAAAAATTATATTAAAAATAATAATGAATATAAACAATTGAAAAGAAACTAATTCAAGATTTTTATTTGTACTGCAGAGTGATTTCAAAAATTTGCCGACCCATTCTCCGGGGGGGGGGGCGCCCCCCTCCTGCGTCCGTCACTGCAGATCGCCCATGGATATTCGAGCTTTCATGTGATTAAAAAACTTCCTGAGTAATTTTCGGAGTAAAATAGAAGGCTGGTGCTCACAGGAATCAGATCCATATACGTGAATGAGAGAACAACAACTAGCTGGATGACAAATTGATAACGGGGGTAGCGTTAAAAAGTGCAATTCAGCTCCTGGGTGCATTACTGAGATTGAAACGTGTTGACGCCCATGTGATGATGCGTAGATTTAGTGGCGTTAACACGTCTACCCTGGGTAATTTCAATGACGCATGCGGCTCCAAAACCGGCGTTGTTTGCCACACTGTGTCAGCATTACAAAACCTGACGTAATGGGCTCGCATTCATGGAACGTCAACCACTCAAATCAGCAATGATGAGCATGATTTCTTATCCGATAGACTGCGTAATGTTAGGAGACGAAGGACATGAAAGTTAGTTTCCTAACCTGGCTTCGCTTTGTTTATAGATCCCAACCCTACAAGCACAGAGTTTGCGAAAAACAAACGGAAAGACGGCGGATCAGAAGAAAATGCTGAGAAGTGCAAAGTTATGTGCAGAAAAATCACAAGTTGAAGGTGACTTCCCGGAAGGGTTCTGTTGAAGGCATCAGTGCGAACGCACCAAATGTAATTCACGTTTGAGTCACGTTGGAAGCAATTGCGTCTGATTCACTTTTGTACACACATTAGTTCTTCTAGAATTTTCTCAAGGCGCAGAAGAAAAGTATCTTATGTGTGACGTAGTTGCTATTGTTTCCACACTGGGAAAATCTTCTCAAGACTTTCATGTTTGGGTTTTTTTTTATTCAGTAAGTTCTCTCAAAAGATAAAGACCGGGAAGAATCGTTGAAGTGAAAACAATAGGAGTCGAGGTAACATGAGTAAAGTAATACCATTTAGATGTTAGAATTCAAGGAGACTGGGGTTCATAAAGCGAAAGTGAACAACAATAGACTCCATGTCATCAAATCATCAAAAAATCAAAAATCATCATAAAAAAATCAAATCACGCCGAAACATTGGCTGGAAACGAATAAAGAACCTTATCAATCTCGGGTGTCGTTAAACAGAAGATTTCATATGAGCAACAATATTTTTGCAATATGTACCGGAGTAGGTGGTCTTACGGGGGCCTTCTCGGTGCGTTTCTTGTATGACAGAGAAAAAATGGTCGGTGTTGAACGATCAGTGCATTCATTACCTTTTCACGCTCTTCATTTTCAACACGTCCTCCCTTCCAAATCAAAGGTGGCAGCATTTAGCGTAGTTTTAACCAATTGGGGAACGAGTGGACGGTGAAGGACGTGAACTGCTCTATTGAACCAATCATTAAACTGCGGCTCATTTGCGCAAAACTCAAATGTCCCAAATGGTATAGAAGTCGCACCGAGAACAATCGTGGATCTGGTTACAGGCATTTGATGTTCCCCGTATATGGAAGGTACCTTCTCTGGGAAAATGTAGACGTTGAGGTGTTTGCCTTGGTGCGTGCTTAGTTGAAAGGAAAGCACAAGCTACTTATCTCAAAATATTTGATTTATTGACACATAAAAAGCCCTAGGTGTGACACAAATATTGTCATTACTATTAGTAATAATTAACTGTTGATAAAATCATCACTAATAATATTATTTACATTGATTGGTTGAGCTACTCTAACAAAAAAAGCCTTGTACGACAACGAGTAAAAAAAGATAATATGGAGTTGAAGATGAAGTTGGAACGGTCACGACAGGCAGTGGATAGAAGCAAGCATGTGGATGCATTCATTCAGCCAACTTATTTTATGTGAAACGCTGAACTAGTCCTCAGCATAGACGCAAGAACGTTCCAAGCAGCTGTTTTCTGAAGATCCAAAGCAAACATGCCGCAACGAATAGAAAAACAGGAATTCGGCTTCTTCTTGAACAGAACTAGAGAGTTGAAACTGCCAATCTCTTGACTAAAAAGGCCTTTTTGGAAAACATGAAATCGATATACTTACATGAAAGAATATGGCTGAAGATCATGCCAACAGCTAAAATAAAACCAGATCATTTCCCGAACGTCTAGAGCAGCGCTAAAGGTCATAATCATGTAGAAGCTATTAGTTCATGAATAATTGCAGCTACTTTTGAAGAGAATAAGCAACAGGAAAACACTAGCAGCAGCACAAGAATGCGTCCCGGATGGACAAATATTTTTGTTCAGAATTATGCATAGCTCCCACCGTTTTGAGTTATTTTGACGTACATAAACAGCCACCTCTCCAAAACTGTGGAACACATCAACTACTGCATGACGTATTCCATTACTCTACCTAATTTTACTTCCATCTTGTAGCCGCGAAGGTTGTATTTTAACAAGAAACTTATACAAAGTTTTCAACTTTTCAACTGTGCTTGCATGGGAAATTCGTGGTTAATATAGGATTTGTGCGAAATGCGAGCAGACTTCGAGAGCATGCATAATGTACGCACTACAGTCACTATTCTTGTATGAGAAAATTGAAGTTCTCATGACGCTGAAGACAAACATCAAGCAACTTGCCCAAGATGTGGTCGTGAACTGACACCTGATATCAAAACTTCTCACTGAACTTCTCCACATCCCATGCATATCCGATGCAAACACTAGTTCAGGTTGCATGAAGTTTGCATGAAATCTGGATGACATGTACGTGCACCGCCGTGAGCTGTTGTAAGTCCCACATCAACCACGATTTATTCATCTCCCATTCAATTAGTCAACCTTCATTGAGTAAAAAAAATCTAGGCTGAGGAATTAAATAAACTCTCATCAGGGCTGGAGTAACCAACAGCGTACGTAGCAGAAACAAAAGGTTCTTATCTTTAGAACACGGATGGCGTTATTCCAAAAATTTGAAGTACATGCTCAGGGTAAAAAAAAAGATATCAATTGATCACAACATGGAAAACGTGGTTGGCAAGGATTTACAGACAGCAATTGTCAATTTCCAAAATTTTGCGTAGTGAACATGTGCCAAACTGCAAGCTGGTAGGGATTGGCATTATCATACTGGCTAGGTCGTGTCACATCCAAAATGATAAAAATTACGATTACCAATAAAAAGCTTAACGTATACATAGTTCACACTCTGTATTGAATCACGAGAATTTTGAAGTCAGTTACTGCAAAAAAATTGTTGAGATAAAACCATCGACAGCATTTCTTCAAAAACTTAGAGTTAAACACTTAGATACAGTAGCGAGCAAAAAGATTGCAACTTTTGGTTTTTCGTCCATAACTCCTCTCAAAGAAGTGCCTGAAGGTTCAAATTTTTTTGGGAGTTGTAGGTACACACTCGCTACTGTATGTTCACATGGGCAGAAGGATTATCTCATAATTAAGAGGCTACTTCGCAGTGATTTGCCATAACTGTAACAAAAAAAGACATTTTAGATAACTAATCGTACGCAAATGGCAGAGTAGTGCAGCTAGCGCAGCAGCTCCACTTCCACAGCGTCGATAGTGGCTCTTACCAAAGATAAGGCCTGGAACGTGGAGTGACATGCAACAGCTAACGAATTTATCACACAATAAAGAGCAATGTAATGATAAAGACAGTGATATCAAGGATTAAGGACTAATTTTTGCTACGTGCGTGCGTGCGTCCGATATAGGTGTCGTCTTTAAAGGGCTAAAACATTGGATCTGTGTGGTGATTCTTTGCTTCCGGATGTAAGATTTCTCGTAGCATTTCAGGAAAAAAGAGACTCATTCACTCAACAATCTACTTGATTCAGGCTTAGCCAGTAATTTTCCATGGAGAGATGATGAAAATTTTTGAAGGAGCAGGAAAAAAAGTTCAAGAAATGGTTCACCTCGCATGGAAATGCATGAACTTGCTTAACCGAGTTGTAATGTTGTTTATACATTTAATAATAAATAACGAGTAAAAAAATTGAGTATCAATTTAGTGAACTATTGTGTATCACCTTAAACTTTCATATTTTTAAAGAAATGCTTGAAATAGCTAACACAGTGCTGAATTCATCAGTCTTTATGCACTAAAGAATTCTCTTTCAGTATTAGTGGCTTTGTTCTAGAATAAATTGAACTTACCAAGAAATGCATGAAGCAACTAGCGGTTTATCTAGGTAACAGTAACTACTATAAAATATCTAAAACTAAATAACTGAAATAATCCAACTAAATAAAATATTCAAATTTGGCTCTAGGAACGTCTTCAGAATTTATTAGAATCTCATCAAACAGAAGGGGACAAAGGCAGGATGCAATGGAATACTCTGGAACGCATCTCACGCAACCAAGTATCCAAGGATTTATTGGAGATCGCCATGGTACATCATGGTAGGTCACGGTAAAAAATGTGTCACGCAATTAACACTGCTAGAAGAGTTTTTGGTGCATCGGAGAAAGTGATGGGAAAAGTGTCGCTAATTAGGGCACTGATCAGTCACAGTTTTTTTCACAAAATGACACTCCGATCGGGAAAATCAGTTCGATCCGCAGTCTCTGTTCCGGACTTGGTCGTAGCCTCCTGCGTGAAGTTCTTGAACTTACCGCATAGTTAGCTAAGCAGGTTTAGGCTTAAATTACTCAATGAATTTGTTGGGAACTCTTTCATTAGAATATGAACAAATAAATATAACACATCACTGCTTGTAATCCGTAACACCGATCAACTTAATCGTACAGAGTAAGAACAACTCTGTTTAGAATGTACAACCACTATAAATATGCATAGATGAGCATGTAGAAGTAATAATTATTTTAGTGAGCTGTTGAAGAGGCAGGAAAACAGCGGTAAAATGAGGAAGATTCCCAGATTAGCAAAAACACCTCCAAAGTCACAACTTGGCCCTTCATGAGTACTATAGTCTCAATAAAGTCTCAGCAATAATAAATGAAACTTTTAGACACCAGATGGTCAACTAGGGAAGAGAGGTAAGCCAAAGGGAGCTAGATCTTTCATAGAGAACACTTCAAAATTTGATGCAAACAAGTGGACCACCTTACATTTCTTGTGATTTCTTCGTGGAATAGGGAAGAATAAGTATTGCTCGACCTTAGACTGAGCCAACTAAGACCGATATCGCGGTGACGATCGTTCGCAAAGATGGAAAAGGCCGATGTAAGGAATCGTTAGGCCAGAAAATTGGCTTCCAACCGTGAACACGACGTGTTTGTGCCCAGTTTTTAAGATAGCAGATTCCAAAAATTCTAATTAGCTACCAAAGGTGTGGCTCACTCGCTCACCACTTATTTCCCCTGCACGGTGTCACTCCACTCATGGTTGGGTACACTATCCACACCAGTTTTATTTGATGGTATCTTTTTATTATTCGTGAATCACCTTCATCATATGTAGTAATCGAAGCTAGGACATCATCAGAACGAAGGGAAAGAAATAAAGCTTGAGTGGGGGGGGGGGGGGGAATAAGGATATGATGAAAACGGCGCAACTGCTAGCGAGATTGTAATTCTTAGAATATAAGTGAACACAGACGAAGGACCATGCCCACACTTACCTTTGATATGCAAGGGAATAGAAATATTGCGACACCACGACTCAACAATTGTCACCTGGGAAATGCTGGATAAAAAGTGACAATTTTCTCATGTTGAGGTTGGGGAAGTCTTATTCGTTGGGAGGAAGCAATTATTGTTGTGCACCTGCGTACTTGCAAGGTTCTCGGGCATGTAGAAGCACTGCATGTGGGAGCAATCGTCTATGAACACATAGCGTTCGAGGGCGCGGCGCCGGGACCTGCATCTTTTCAACTTGTTAATGAGAAGCTAAGCCTGGATCTCAACATATTCTCGGTTATTTTGATCATCCAGGATCAAAACTGAGTTGTCTCCTGAATTCGTGAAAACAGTTGAAGGGAATTTCTTATCTTCGCTGCTGCGATAGTCGCTCTTACAGTCAAGCATGGATCCAGCAACAGGAGCTTTCTCACTTTTTTGCCGCTCGACGTTCGGCGACGCCGACCAGTGGCGTGCAGTAAGAAACTGTAGTGGGAAATTTTGTCGCCGAGCGACAACTTTTGCCTCAGCGACGTCGCCGCGACGGCGGCGAAAGTCTGAAAGCTCCATATGACATCGGTTTTTTTCGGTTGCATGACCGCTGAGATGGTAAGCGTCGGATAACCTTCAATATTTTTTTTCTGTGATTTATTTACACTATATGCATCACCTACTATAATATATATGTAGTAGCGTTTATTTAATAGATTACTACACTCTGGCCTATACGGTAGCGAGTGATTTCCTTTCTGGGAAAAAGCAGGTAAGAAGAGCTAGAAGCGGAAGCTAAATTCAATAAGAGGTGGATTTTATTGAAATTCTGGATCTCCAACACGGATTCAATGTGCTGTATTATGAGAAGAAGCTCAGTTAATGAGAAAAGGTCAAATAAGCAGTAGTATTCTCATCAATTCCTTTCGAGTGGCACAAGCGCTCATTTATAGTAAATAAACAAGTAAATAAGTATGTGAAAACGTGAACAAATAGAATGAGTAAATATGTTAGTTGGGAGAGAGCGGGGAAAGCGCGAAACGAACTCCATCGAACGAAAAGAAAACCACTCAGGTGTACATAGCGGTTCGTGGTGGGGAGAAAAATGCACTTTCGATACTAGTTCTGGAATTCGTGCGGCGACGATGAATTTGCATGATACGTAATGCTCCTCCAGACAAATTCGTCCATCGCACGACTACAGAACAGAAAAATCAACTCTCCTTTGGTGGAAATCTCTACTCTGAGAAGGAATAGAAAGAGAAATTCTAGCAAATATGAGCAATGCCGCGGGCTTGCTTCCCTGATCGATCGTTCATTGGAAAAGGTAATGGGTTAGGTAATAAACATCCCATGTGGGAAGGAAAGAACGAACAAGGCATTGTCATAGCGCGGTCCGACAATAGAGTAGAGGAACAGGAAACGAATGATGAGGGCAAATATTGACGTAGCGGAGGCACGTATCAGCCGGCATCACACCATAAGACGCGAATAATCCTCGCATACTTTCGACATGGGCATAAAACACATAGTGAAATGTCACATATTTCTCAAAAAAAGGCTATTAATCTAGGTGTGGCGCATTTAAATGTCTGACACGGGCATGTGACCCTGCTGCGAAAGGTCACACTAATAGTTTAATTCGTGAACGCTTAGAGATGTCGCATCGACAGTGCGCCGAGTTTCCAGGTGAAGGAAAACCACCAGCGAGCCACATTGTTGTAACCGGAACGCATCAAAAACCCGGAGACCCTGTTCCACTTGCAATGCAGCATCGTTTCAACCACGGCACTTGTTCGATGACACCCATTGACGCCATTTATTCTGAAGAAGGGCTCACGTATTGGAAGTGGCTTCAAAGCAAGTCCGGAGCAGACCGCAGTATGTAAGGTAAGCATACATCCCCACTGCTTCTTTTGTAGTTCTTCAAATTGTTTTTCGAAATTACTGCTGCTCAAAAAAAGGCTATCGTACATTCCGCTAACCTACAATACTTACAGTCCCGTCGGTGCCGCCTTTAAAATCTGTGAAATAAACGCGATGCGCGTCGGAAGCGCCGCATCGCCGTAACTCTGTCCCTAACTCTGAAGAAAATCATAAGCATTTCGTAGAATTACGAAACGTAGAAAAATTATGCAACACTTGAAAATTATCTGGAATCATAATCAGTGAAAATCTGCCAGAAACGAAATTTTTATAACTTGAGTTGCCAAACTGTGATTTTTTCAGTTGGATATACAAAGTGTGGGTTTTTTCATAAAAAAATGAATTTACTGTGTAGATTGTTCAGTAGTCGTAGGAATTTATTTATGGACATTCTTGCTGCCTTTAATCTCGTGTTGAATTCCAACAAAACGGTGTTAGATTCGAAGTTTTGAAGTTCGATACCGATCCGTAGAAAAGGTCTTTTAATTCTACATATCCCTTGTATTGGAAACATTTCGTAAAAAAACTTCAGTTTTGCAAAAATTCCTGGGATTGCGGAGAGTCGGTGATACCTGAGGATACATTTAGGCGAGACTCGACGAGCATCCGTGTGTCATTAGCGCCAGCCTGCTGTGACGTCACAATAAACGCAAAAATTTCGGAATTTTTGAATTTGAAATAGCCCATGTGATAGAACAGAGGGCGGGGATTCCTACTATGTGACTTTCACTGCGAATAGATTACGAGGGACAGAGTTACGGCGATGCGGCGCTTCCGACGCGACATCGCGTTTATTTCGCAGATTTTAGAGGCGGCACCGACGGGACCGTACTTGAATACTTAGATGGCTCTTCTTCACTTGTTTTGCGGGCCCCAAAATCGCTTTCATTCTATTTCTACTTTTTTTCTCTTGCCATCGTAATCCAGAGCACCGTGGCGGACACTGACAAGAACTTTGACTGGTTTCCAGCAGAGTGTTCGGCTGATCCATCTGTGTAGGCTTCCCTGGAAGCTTCACGAGAACCTACAACCCCTACTTTATTAATGGGTGGTGGCAGAGAAAGGGGTAGGAGGGAAGGGATGGAGAGCAGTGGAAGCAAGGGTCCTCACTGAAAAAGAGCTGTGCTGGGCCTGAAATCCAAAAACGAGGCTTGTTAACTAATATGACTGGAACAATGTAAGTGAAAAAATTGAAATTTTGAACTGCAATCTCCTCCGAACTTCCAGGAAAAAAGGATACCCATGTTGAGCCACACATTTACTCACGCTTAGCCGCACTGAAGATAAATTAGTTAATACATTGTTAGCAAAATTGAATTCGCCCCTCAAAAACTGGGTTCTAGCCAGTAATATCGGAAAACATACAGATTATTAATCTCGGCTCGCCGAGTAGGTCCGGATTCTGTTGATAGTTCAGAACCGAACATGAGATGAAACACCACGTTCAAGAGACGTCTACACGAAACCCCACATATACATATGTGAACATTTCAAAACAGCTCCAGAGAAATCTCATCAGCAAATATAGAATAGAATCAAGGTAAGCTCTCCCATCCATCTTTTCAACGACCATTTTCACCCTATAATTTTCGTTTTTTTTTGGTCATAAAAATTCAACTGCACGCAGCGCTGTGCCCCAGCCATCCTTGGATTTGGTTAATTATATTGTGTACGGAAATTATGAGTCATCTGAAATATAAAGGCTACCTCTCTATATGATACGTAGAGAAGCTATGGCTGAATCCAAAAATCTCGCACTTTGAATGTGGTCCTGATTTGAAGAGAGAGGGTTGGGAGTGAATTTTGGGATTCACTATCTTAGAATGCGTACGATTTTCTGTAGCTACGATAGCTCTGGTGGCAAAACCCTGTAGATGGAACCTGGTGAATTTTTAGATGCCCCATATTTCGTTTCTTTATAGTGTTTATTTTTCAAACTATCGAAGTATTTTGGACGTCCATTCTCAGGTTTTTCTTGATTTTGTTTTTACCAGGATTTGGGAAGGGCTTTCTGGAGGAAATCAGTTGTTTGCAACACAAAAAGTAGAATACATATAATAGTGCATGACTAAAGCCCCGAGGTGAGCCGGTCCCTTGACATTCGATACGGAGATTCGCACCAAATTTTAGGAAGATTAAGCTGATCTGCTTCTATCCCTGAGTAATGACAACGTCATCCCAAACACCCTGGCATGCGCCAATTCCTGGAAGCAACCAAGGTAAACGTGTAAGCACCGCGCAGATTCAGCCATCATTAACACGTGCGTGGACCTATCTACCCTGGATAATCTCAGTGATGCATCCATGCCCCGCTCTGCAGCTCATTTTTGTTTGAGGAAACTCTTTAACTAATGCTGTGTACACCTTAGATTTTGTAGACACCATAGTTTGTATGAACAGAAAAAAACACAAAAACAAATATTTTTAATTATATTCAACCAGAGAAATCACATCTACATAGTCGATACGTCATGATAAAATTCTATTAAGAATTCCATTTGTACATGCATCTTTTCAAAACTGATGCCTGAGGGGTGCATCGCTATACACTGTTCATTCACCGTATGGAAGACAAATAACCTGCGCAGAAGAAAGAGAGCATCATTTGTCAGGTAAACTAATATTTCTACACAGCTTGTCCTATCAATAACATGGCTGTACACGCTTCCTGTGAGATTTTCGAAGGTGAGGCTTATCTACAAAAAATGTGGCTTGCAACGTCCAAAGATCTAGCCGCCCATAGTAGCAACAAGGCAGAAATATAAATGGATACACCCTAAAATCCCTGAACTAAGCAAAACTAGCAGTTGGTTCAGAGATGAGGACCTGTAGAGCTGACTACGTTGGAAGTGGTGGGGAGAATCGTCAAATGAGCATAGTTGGGAACCAAGTGAGGTGGGTCCTGACCAGGAGGGGGAGAGGATCGGTCGCTCCACCTGATGCTTTGCTTATATGATGACACACGTCTTGCTCTTCGTCTTCAAATGCCTGTTCGGTGTTTTTCGATCGACTGGAGTTGTAGGTGTGGCCAGTGATGTCTCGGAGTGCTGAAATGAAAACGTCTGATGGCTGTGAGAGTACAGTCCGGCCCCGTAGCCACTGCAAATCGGCGCCGGCGGGCGCCGACCGCCGCCACCCTCCGGTGCCCCGGTATTAATGAGCTATAAATCACTCGAGCTTGGGAGAAAGCGAAGAAAAATACAATTTTAGTCCATAGTAGACAGGGTAGATAAGCCTAACCCTATGCTTAAGAATGGGTTTAAGGCTTAGGCTTAAGCTTCACAGGAGTGGCCCGACCCAACTCCCTTTTCACCTGAATTTCTAAGGTAAACTACGATAAGTGTAAGTGTAAGTAATAGTGGACACCATTTGTATGTTGCATCGCGTGCGCGCATAGTTCAGTGGTTGAGCGAATGATCGACGTTGTGGTGGTCAGGGGATCGAATCCTGCACTCTGCCACCGTTTTGCAAATACATATAGTATGCTGCCTACGACTGCTGCAGTTATCTAACAAACTCCAAGATAAAAAGTAGCCCGGATGGCTCAGTGGTTTGAGTGGCAGATTGCAATCTGTCCCTATCGCTGGTTCCACTCCGTTGGAGATCCAGAGTTAAGTATCGCAGTGTTTGGGGTTCACTGCTTGGAACGTCCCCCGTGATCTCCTTCGGGTAGTCCAGGAAGGCATCCGGCAACGTTTTGCATAAATTCCGAAGATAAACTACGATAAGTGTAAGTGTAAGTAATAGTGGAAAACTCTTTCGAAGATAAACTACGATAAGTGTAAGTGTAAGTAATAGTAATAGTGTAAGTAATAGTGAAAAACCACTTTTTCAAAGTTGAGGGAAACCGGGAGAGAGTAACTCCGCCGTAAAGGACTGCTCCACGAAAGATAAATGACAGCGGTAGAACTACTTCGCAATGGATATGGAACAATTTATCCGGATTCCAATTATTTCTGATGATCCCGAATTGGATGAGCTTTATTATTCAGATGGGATAACTGAAGTACTGTGTCCATCTATAGAAAAATAACGGCCATTTTTGTATTCGCGAAACAGTGTACTATAGCAGAAAATGGAAGCATTGGCTTCGCTTATTGTGTATTCAGAAATATTTTCCCATGAAAATCACAAAAATGAAAGAACGTGAAAGTTGTGAAAATGGTCCCCTGCTTTATAGCCTTAAAACTCCATCTTCAGACATAACGAGCTATTTCATCCACATATAGTAAGGCAAGAGTAGTCACCAGACTGGTGACCGCATTTGATAATCGTTTGAGTACATTCGGATAAATACACACATATGTATGTATGTGTAGGGAGGGGGTAGTATGTAGTACAAAAATGTATGCTGTGGTTCCCGATTAGAAGATCATAGAATAAAGTTTGTAATTTCCATGGGTCTAACTCAGTACATTACCCTTTGTGTTCGAAATATCCCCCCCCTTCTGCCCCCTCCCCCAGATGTTTCTTAAAAGTTACCTTTTGTCAGTCAAATTTCCAGCTAGATCCGTATTTGTAACGACTACGTATTTAGCTGTGAGCTGTGATTTTTGCTGTGACGTATAAAAAAACACGACTTCGATGCTGCCGCTATATTCTTTGGGAAAGGAAATTAGGACACCCATGAGAACATGTGCACAATTACTGAATTCTTACCATCTTCTTGGCTGCGGTCTGCACTTGGTACTGTACAATACGGTATGTGCCAATCATAGCGTTCTTCGGGCCTCGTTCTTGTGCCTCTTCCAGCATCTGCTCCGTAATTCCGTAGCTGTGCATGGTCTCCCAGACCTTAGAAAACATAATTATTGAGCTTGACAATGAGTGGCAACTGCCTTTCATAGTAACTACGTTGAGGTAACCGTTCTTAGGAATCACTTCAAGCAAGCTTATCGCTCTGGATGCAGTCTTCCTAACCTTCCTGGCAATTTCGTTCTTTTCAGCCTCCATTTTCTCTATATGGCTTGTAAGATTGAGGTACGTGGGCGGAAATCTGCAGCCTCTCAGCCAAATGGACTTCTGTAAAAAGACTTCGGAAGTTTTGAAACGGTGGATAAATTGCTTTTCGTTATTTCACCTTTATGTCGTCTATTTTCGGTCTTTTGTACGGTTCCATGGACAGCATGCCCTCGATGAGCATCCGTGATGAATGCTCCAGATACATGGGCAGCGTGAAAGAGCCGTGAAGGATTGCCTATAATGTATGAAGTGAGGGAAGGCGCAAGGTGGAAGGTTCTGATGAAAAAAAGTCGTCTGATTTACCTCAGTTCAAAAACTTTAGGTGCAGAAACCCACCGTTTTAAGCTCGGGTACGGACTCTCCTCGGAATGGTGTAACTCCAACGAGCATGAAGTGAAGAAGCACTCCCAGCGCCCAGATGTCGACCATAGCTCCATTGTAGCTTTGATCGCTGTAATTTTAGGAGTACGGCTTTGTAAGCTTGCAAAGGTAGATAAATAAGTAAAAGAGGATATTTAAGCTTGCAGGGCTCAACAAAAACAGTGGAAGCGTTGATCTCCACTACGTTTCTCGAAAAGTTCCTCTAAATGGGTGCAAAGAATTCGAACAAAAACAAAATATTTAAAAAAAAACTGAATAAACTGTTCCAATCGGTGGGGACTGTCTTCGTTCTGTCATCTGCTCGGGGCCTACTCAGAAGTCCCAGTCTTTTAAGACAAGACAAATTCTTAGCCCCTTGACAGGCCCCACATCCCTCCTCCCCCTTTTCCGAAAAAGGAATGCTCAAGTGATCAGTATACCCGCAAATTGCATGGAGCAAAGTTTCCTGGTTCTTTTTTGTGTTCTCACGTTAATGTATTCACTTTTTTGTTCTTTTGCTTGTGACGGCTCCATTTTTGAAAAAAAAAGCAATTGCAAGAAGTGAATACAGAGTGTGACACAGACAGTGTCAGTCAATCGTTTTTGCATCACAGGAAACCTTCCATCTGGTCTGCCGCTCCGCACCACATCAGCGTTGCGGCCGACCAGCAGGACGTTGCCGTTTCCTGGCTTTGTCTGGTATTGATGTTTTGCTTAAGTTTTCCACCGTTTTCATAATACAAACAGATAAATGAAGAAAAACGATTGAGAACACAAGCAAACATAGACGCCGGTAACTCCCAACAACACAGCTGCCAGCTGATCCGCCGCGCCGAGAATGTGCTGCGGCGCGGCAGGCCAGATGGGCGGTTCACAGTGGTGCAAAAATCATTGACCTTCACTGTGCGTATATCAGCAAGCGACAAGAATGTAGATTTTGCAAAAAAAAGGAGCGAAGCCACTTTTTGTTTTGGGCGGGTTTTTCGTGTTTGGACTCTTTCCGAGAACTTTCCAAGAACCGATAAACGCAATAAGACGATCGAATTTAGGCTCTAGCTCGCATCTCACCGGAACAACTCCGGCGCTGCGTAAGGAGGACTGCCGCAGAATGTCGTCAACTGCTCCGCTGACGGTACCATACAGGAGAAGCCGAAATCCACTAGTTTCACCACTCCAGGCGCAGCGAACATGATGTTTTCGGCTTTGATATCACGATGGACGAGATTTTTCTTGTGCTAAAATGAGTTTTTCTGTGCAGAACCATTTCTCCACTCCATGGTTCAGTAAAAAAAAATTCACTTACCATGTGTGAAACAGCGGCTACCACCTGCGCAAACAACGGTTTCGCATCGGCATCTGTGAGCTTCCCTTTTTCGTGGACGTATGCGTACAGCTCGCCGCCACCAGCATATTCGAGGACCAGATGGGTTCTTGTGAGGGTTTCCACACACTGAAAAGTTTTTTTAAGTAGCTGAGAGGGTTACCGGAATCATTCAGTCTTGTTAGTTACCTCGAATAATCGTATAATATTCGGATGATGCATCTGTTCCATAGATTTGATCTCTCTTTCCAATAGTCGTTGAGCTTTTGTATCCATTTTCGTACGATCCATAATTTTTATGGCGACTTTTTCTGGGAAAATCCATGATTATGAGATCGTCGACTACCAAGCGAAATTTTTGAAAAAGTGGTGAAGTCGATCGAACTCGACCCAAGCCGAATGAGAGCCGGATGCATAACTAACCTAGCCTAGGTTTTTCAGAAGGTTTTTTTTGGCAAAGAATTATTTGAAAAATCAGACTCCTTGTTACCCACATAAACGCAAGAAGAAGTACATCAAAACGTGCACTGAAAACCATTGAAAAATTTCTTTACCTAACCCTTTGCCATTGCTCAATTTCCCCTTCCAAACCATTTTTTAACACGTGTTCTTAGCAGGTTCTTAGCAGAAATAAAGTTGCTAACAGTTCGATCGGCTTGAGTTTCTTCCTTTCTCTTTCTTCTTTGTCTTTTTTTTCAACCTGAACGCTTTCATTTCTCTTTTCACACCTTTCATCCCTACCGTATTTAAAGAATATGTAGTTCTATAATCTGGTAAGAACGAACCTTTAGTGAGCACATGTATTCCTAACTTCACTTTGGAGAAATTTCCAGCCCCAAGTTCTTTGCCCAACCGGTAGAAGCCTATTCGTTTTCCAAGTGCGACCTGAATCTACTTCTTAGCAATCGATTCATTTGGGTATAGGGTAAAAAATTACCTCTTTTTGGTAAATTGGATCAACTGCCAACATGTGTAGTGTCCTGTCGTACATGGTCATTTGTGAAAGTTCCTCCAGACGATCATTAACTGGAAGTGACTGCGCCGAGACTGTGCGTGAAAATGTGTCTTCCCGTGGCTAAATGACATATGGTTTCTTTTCCTCATAAAAATATGACCATAATAAAGTTTTGCCCCGTACATAACGTGGTTTATGGGTCGGTTCTTCATCGTGACTTCGCCGGCTGGCAACAAATTTCTTGACGCGACGCGGCTCATCCTCAGCTTCTTCGTTATCCGATGGCTCGCTCACCTCCTACGAAAGCTCATTTTAAGCGGATAATCGGTCGTCGGTGGATCTTGGAAGGTTGAAAAAACACTTACATTGATGGAAACGTATGTTGGCGGTTCACTTCGTACTTCTCTTGCATCTGCTTTAACCCGTGCTACCATCATTTTATGTTTCTGCAAAAATCCGTGGTTTTGTTCTCAGTACTGCGATGAGATGAGGTGAGATGCGGAACGAACGAAAATATGCAGAAGAACAACGGAAAACAAAAGATTCTAAGGATATGTACAAACGGAAGGTGGAGGAACTGCCGGAATAGGAGAGAAGATAATGCATTGTGCTGCTGCCCTGCTGCCCGAGCGAGGAGCAGAGTGATTTTCTATAGAGGTTCAAATTTGAATGTAGCAGCACAGACTCAGAACGACAGCAAAGATTTTCATGTTAACGCCCCACCGTTTCTAAACAAGTGTCAAATGGAGGACCATCTTCCGATTGATTCCCTTCTGCAGATTTCTGTACAACTGCTCGGGAAGATTCAACTTTGGAATGGATCCCGACAAGCTTCTTCTCAGATATTCTGGGGAGAGTCAGCTGAGACGAAATGGATGAGGATATGGTTATATGTATACACCACAGAAGCAACTTCACACTTGATATTTCAAAAACGTCACACTCACACAGAAGTTTTGTCGTTTTTTCTTCATCGGCTTCAATTTTTTTCGTGACTTCGCCGAAGTAAAACCTTGACGAGTGGTATAATTTTTATTATTAATAGAGACCTGTACTTATTTTGCGAGCACGTTTCTGGTGCCCTAGGTTTGGAATCTGAGGAGCTGCGGGGTAGAGAAATCGCAGACTGCCATACCTGCGTCAGCATGTTTGGCGTCTTCTTTCTTTGCGTACCGATAGTTTCTACCGATAGTTTCTGGAGCAGGGAAAGGTGGCAGCCATACGGTAGAATTCCTGAGCAATGTGATGGGTGGTGAACCGTTTACCAGCGAGGTTATCGAAGTTTAGGGCAGATCCTAGAGGCTCATTTTGGCAGATTTTGGCTGCGCAGAAAACGGGCCTTTGCGCATCTTCAGCGTTTTTCTGCTCGAGCATTTTCCAATTTATGAACGAAATAGCATCTACAGGTAATGGAGAACTGCTTTGAATGAGCAGCACGGTTCAGGTCGTCATGCAGGAATTTGAGAAAAAAAGCAAAGAAAACGCTTCAAAAAGTGCTGGTCTGCTTTTTCCTAGAACGGAATCCGTCGAGCCACAGCTCTACAAAGAAATCATTGGAGACCTGTAGACTGAATGCAAAAAGGTGTTTCGAACCACATTGCATGTTGTCCCTTTAGAAAGTCACGGGAAAAGCCGAAAATTGGAATTGTGATGTACGTAAATTTTTAGGTATTTCTTGCCTACTAGCTAAGTGCGCGCACATTCGGCTTATAGCCAGAAAGGGCAGGTTTTACCCTATCAGCTCATTAGCATACCTAATTGTTACACGATGTACAGGGAAAATTATAGAGTTTAAGAGAAACCGACAGAGCTTTTGCATCAATCTGATATGTATGCATTCGTTTTTCTTCGCTTTCGAATGAATTTTTCGAGCAGCACTGCCTTACTTTCGAAATTCCGCCTCGTGTGGATCCGGTTTTAGGAAAGAAATGCCTTTGTTACCGCTCTTCCCGTCTGCGAGTTGCATTTACTGAAGTGTCAAACATGCACATCATGGACGTGTACTATTCCAAAAGATCTTTTTTCAAAACGGTCAATGTGAACCAGGCGAAAAAATTTGAGAGCTGGTGGCTTTGACAGGGGAACGGGTAAGGAAATGAAAACTAAGTGATATTTCACAGAACACAGCTCTAGATGGACATAAATATGATTATGAGAGATGTTTAGATCTGCTGAAGTGTGGGAGTGTTTTGAAGGAAGCGGAAACGGAACGACCTGCTATGGATATTCATCCAGGAAATATCGTATTAATGTCTCAGTCAACAGTAAGTGTTTCGATGTCGGTGATGACTTGGTTCAAGACACGTCGTGAGCTGTGCGAGCGAGTTTTCGCAGCTGAGCGACTAACGGCCGGCAAACCAGTTATACGCGGAAAGTCAATGGTCTTTACGCCAAGGTAAAATTCGCCATTTACAATGGCGCCCTTGAAGCGCCGACAGTTGTCAGTCGAGGTGT
This sequence comes from Ancylostoma caninum, assembly GCA_037903475.1. NCBI lineage: Eukaryota > Metazoa > Nematoda > Chromadorea > Rhabditida > Ancylostomatidae > Ancylostoma > Ancylostoma caninum. The sequence continues at coordinate 607,775 of JBAJFG010000107.1, read as the reverse complement.
TGGAGCTGACAAGTCCTCGTTTATACTAGGTGCACCAGGTTTGCGGTCTCAAAACAGATTTTTTTTGGAAATTTTGCCAAGCAAAACCAAGCAAAACGAATACAGGATTAACTGTTCGTGGGAGATCACTCAGGGTTCAACTGCAGACTGGTGTTCTCATTTAGGGCTTGCGTCCGAGTAGCAGCAATAGCTTGCAATTAAAGTGTGTATTCGACGAGGAAAAATAAATTAAAGTGTTCTGACGAAGCGAATCAGTTGCGAATCTCTTAGCAGAAAGTTTACGCTTGCACTTTTTGTTCTTTTCAAATATCTCAACCCCCACCGCTGTATCTTTAAGTCGGAACCTGCTGAGATATTCATGTTAGGGATTTTGTTTGGTTTCGGGGTTAACCTAATTAAACGGTGAAATAGCGAGAAAAAAGCGAGAAACCCGTAAAATCTGGGTGCCGTCTTCCATACGAGTTATAGCGCTACCCTCTGACACTCGTGAGTACCGCTACGCAGGTGCGGTCACACGCACTTGTGAATGCGGCGAGCCTTTGTCAGCTGGCGCGTCGTCGCTGCAAAAACACGTGCAGATGAGCTGGATTCCGATCGGATTTCCATGCAGGTAAGTAATAATTCTTTGTATCCGTTCACAATGATGCGTTACCAGTGTCTGTCACCACTGAAACTTCGACTCAGACTCGAGAATTTCGAAGAGCGTTCCCTTACTTCAGGCTATTTAACTGAGTGCCGATTTAAACGTACTGGGTTAGATAGCTTCAACAGGCATTAGAGGCCAACATTTGCTGTTTCCAAGAAAGAAATATGTCGATAAATTCAGACAATGAATTGGCTCTGAACACTCAACCCTCTTTGATGCGGAAGGCATTCGTATTTGCAGTTTTAACGCTCACAAAAATTTGTACAAGGGCCTGCAGTCTTTCCGCGCACTGTACTACTACTGGTTCTGTTAGCCTCAAAAGGAAATATGTTAGATGAGTGCTCTAGGAAATTTGTGTTTCTCATAATAAATCAGGACCCGTGGTTATGCACAGATAAACGTTGGTGCGCAGCGGTTGCCTCTTATACATATTTTGTATTTTTATCTCATTTCCTAACCACTTAGCCTAGCCGCTGATCACATCAGCGCCAGATCAGGTGACATCGCTTTTTAAGAGACTTCTTCTAGGCTTAGACTCAACCCTAAAGGTTTTTGCAATTAGGATTAGTCTAACACCTTATAGCAGGCAATTTATGGACAGAATGTGGTTTTGAGCGCTGAGTCTAGATCAACCGTATTAATGCACTTTATCATATTTGATCTTACAGGACCTTCTAGAGCTTTCGCAGACTTAGCCAGGCGTTCACTTTTAAGAATCTTTAAGAGATTGCATTTCCGGAGAAGTTACCCGCCACTTGCTCTTGTATTAGCAAAATTTTTCGAGATATTTTTGTAACATTCTATAACCTGCGTAGATAAAGGAAGGAGTGAATGACAGGCTCAATCACAACTGCTACCGAGAAACTTCACGATTACCACACGATTTCCCGTCGTTAACTTGATTTCTATATGATTTCCATACGTATATGTACATAAATGTTGCTCAATTTGCACTTGTATAGAAGAAGAAAGGCACGTACTGTGCAAACACCTCGATAGACCTCATGTTAATCAAGCTTTCCATAAGGTCGGTGAACTGGTGAGAGAAGAGTCTGGGAGGATGAAGCGCTGACTTGATACTTGGAAGAATAAACATGAGAAGAAATCTCAAAAAAAGCGGAAACCCCTCCCACAACCCATTACAAAATGGAAAAAAAATCCAGGTAGATTAAATGAAACCTCTCAGGTGGTTTTATTCCGTGTTGACCGTTCTTTGGTATAGTGAATTGTTAAGCGTCTGTTGAGGAATATGTATGTTTTTTGAGGGTGGTTCGCCTTAGCTGTTGACACAGTGTTACCAGTTACGATGTTCTCTTTTTGTATCCTTCACATGTGGACACTAAAAAGAAATTAATGAACCAAGAAATAAAGAAGAAGAAGTTTTAATTAATAGAAATGACTCGGATCATTCCATAAGAACCCCTGATTTTCCTTCCTCTCACCTACTCCTTTCTTTTTTCGTACTTTTTTCATTTTCGATCGAAAGAGAGAATCCAGAAATTCCCTTTGGCATCTAAGTGTAGGAAATGTTCGCACTTTAGTACATGCCACTTAGATCTAGCTGCGATAAATTTGACATGACGTGAAATTATCAGAATAACTACATCCCTAATGTGATCATTACTCATCTCATGGTGCCTTATGAGTGCATTAGAGAAAATTTCGCTCTGAACTTTAAATACGCGATGAAAACGATAGGATGTGATGGAGAACATAACTATGTATGCTCGTCAGGATCTCTTTGATGGAGAGCAATCTTGGAGAAATTGATGCTGCCTCCCTCTCGGAAGTGGCAGCAAATCCTTCGAGATTCTCTCTAAGGTATGAGCGTCAATACGTGGCTGATAAGCACAGGTTCGAGGAATATTCCGTGTTACAATACTTTGAAAAGAGATTTCTGCAGCTATATGGGCACTTCGGCTGAGTAAACAAAGATGATGTCAGGCTTTTCCCTTAAAAGCAGGATCTCAGCTAAAGAAACATTTACGATATTAGTACGAAAATATAATCTGCGCGAGCTGACGAAATTTATGGCATACGTGAAATGTGTAAGAACCATCGGAAACTCCATCTTCTGATGCGTTTTTTGCCTAGAGTGGTAGGATTCTCCGCCAATGTGGGAGACGACCGGGGCCTCAGCACTATTGAGCTGAAGGTACAGCGTGATTTTTGGTATGGTAACCCTTGTGGTAACTCGCCACATACAGTAAGCATGGGCAAATGGTACAAGCCACATTCGGGCAAAGCGCGTCGTGCTTGACTAGGATCTGCTAGGATTTAAATGAATGTATGAAATCTGGGCAGTCAGCAGAGCACTTTGAGTAATCCATGAGCTATGAGTTCTTCTGTTTCTTTCGAGTTTTGACGAGAAAACTGAGCATAAAATTGTAGAAGCCTAAGAAATGAAATGAGCAAAACTCGTGTTTTCGAAGGCAAACGATAACAAGCTGCTTTTCAATAGAGGGAATGGAGAGAGGCTTTTCCGATTAGAGATTATCGCGTGCTAATCAGCGGAAACATGCACACATACACAGACATCCCATGACTGAAGATGGCTTATGGCTCAGATGGGACGGAAAAACGGATACAGTCTCCAATGATGAAAGCGCGAGGTTTACACAGCGCGTTCAGGGTTTCGCTGCGGGACCGCGCCCTGACGGTCTCGAGCCCTCCGGGCGAGACAGTGTTTACAACGATTTGACATTGCATAGCAGCAATATAAGGAACAGAGTAGCCCCCGTTTGGCGCTTGGTCAATGATTGAACTGCTCACGATCACGTCGAAGAAATAGGTGGATGCCGTGAGAGGTCCTGCAGCGGTCGGTGGTTCCTTGTTTTCTACATATAATGGTTTGTATTGCATCAAGAACTAACAGAACGGAAGGCCTTTGCTGGTCTATATCTTTGCAGTGCTTCCGGATTAGGTTGTAATTATTATTCGAAGTTTTTATTTAACCCTTGTCGCTTATTGATATAGACCTTATTGAATTTTTTTTTGCATGTAAGTACAAAAAAGCAAAAAGTGGTGCTCATGAATACTTCTACATCTTTTTTCGAAAAAATAATGAAGTGAAGTGAATAATGAAGAATATTACGAGGGAAAAAAAAACGAATAAAGCTTCAAGTCTACGAAGTGACCGAGAGTGAGCACGAAAAAACGCCAGTGTAATTATGCACCAATCTAATAGTAGACTACACCAAGTCACTCTACTTGTATTCTTTCCCAAATAACAATGTCTCTTCAAATACGAAATGTGATAGAGAGTTAGTGAACTGAAATTCTGAAAGAAGATGTTAATGCACAGTTGTATCGCAGACTGGGAAAACTAAGAAGAAGGTGGTGCTCTTCAACAAGAAAAAAGGATTAGCCACCTTGAACTCGAGCAACAGAGTGCATTTAAAACTTAATATCTCATTTTAGTGCATCAGAGTTGAAGGGTTGCAGGAGGCAGTGAAGCAATAAATTGAAGATGAGCCATTGCCAGAATTAGTAATTGGACGAAAGCGCTCCTGAAGGAAGGGGGTGAAGCAGAATTTGCACTTTTCTTCACTTGTCTGTTTTTGCTTCAGTTTCTCTATCTGGTAAGCTCTTTTATCCATGAATTTTTTATTGTATTCATAACGGCAAACAAAAAATATTCTCAGTTGTGAGAATATTTTTTGTTATATATCTATTTCTATATATCTATTTCGGTAACGATCGCTGTGGAAACACATAGTTATCAAAAACTTGCTTCCTCGAGAGTTCCGGAGGCGCAAGCGCAAATCCTCCAAGGAAGCTGCAAATCTAATACGACAGAATCCCTCCTTGCAGAATATAGCAGCTGCTAGTACGTTGGCGAAAATACGTGTGAAGTAATACACTCCGTCATTAGAGATATTCACGGAATATCCGGCTAAGCAACTGCAGCAGCAAGAACGGGAAGCTCTACAGAAGTATTGAAGGAGAATCAGGAAATAAATAACGACAGTGCCAGTGTGAAGAATTAGATCCCTTGTAAACGCTGCTGAAGGCTGCTTCAGGCTATCTTAGAATTTGTTTCGGATTTCGAGACCTTTCCAGAAGTGCTTGAAAAAAAAACTAATAAAAAATAAGGAGGAGGGAGGGGTTAACCGCACCACCAGCCTAAAAACTGTGTCATTGACGCGATGAAATTACATTCGCTGCAACAGTAAGGACACTACTTCTACGAATTATGTTGCATCTATCGCAGACTTGCACTATCGCAGACCTCCGTGTCATGTCACTTTGACTATCTGCGCATCCACATGTTTCAATGGTATCATCGTCCACATTCAAATCGATATTCCGCCAAACATGTTATGTGACGCTAGCAAGGGAGTGGGGGTGTTGCTCTTCTGGAGCATCCCGTATATTTTTTTAGAACATAGAGGAATGAAGGTAATTTTGACACTCACCACCTCAGTACCCACAGCTTGTTATTACACTGGTGCTTGACATGGATCATTTTACCTACTTCATTAGGAGCTTTGCCTTCGTGAACACCAAAGATGCAATAATAAGGAGGACGGCATTTTCGCAAAAAAAAATTGAACCTGAGAAATTAAAACTACTTGCGTACACTTCGAAAGTTGGGGGGATGCAAGAAAGCACAGAAAAAAATATTCAAAAAAAAAAAACAATTGCAATGAGACTAAAGAATTCATTCGTATTCCTGTTTGCACTGTGTCTGTGAATTTCACTTTCTGCACATGGTGGTAAATTGAATAACGGAATGAACGGATGAATGAATGAATGAATGAGTGAGTGAATAAGTGAATGAATGAATGAATGAATGAATGAATGAATGAATGAATGAATGAATGAGTGAGTGAATAAGTGAATGAATGAATGAATGAATGAATGAATGAATGAATGGAATGAATGAATGAATGAATGAATGAATGAATGAATGAATGAATGAATGAATGAATGAGTGAATGAATGAATGAATGGAATGGAATGGAATGGAATGGAATGAATGAATGGAATGAATGAATGAATGAGTGAGTGAATAAGTGAATGAATGAATGAATGAATGAATGAATGAATGAATGAATAAATGAATGAATGAATGGAATGGAATGGAATGGAATGAATGAATGGAATGAATGAATGAATGAATGAATGAATGAATGAATGAATGAATGAATGAATGAATGAACAACTCAGTAAGTTAGTTAGTTAAGTGATTGATAATACGGATAGCCACGCTGTTTACAATATCAACGGGTTGTCGACTATCTTTGCTGCTGTAGCTTCCGGTACACTTCTTCTAAAATGGTTCGTTCTGTAACTACGAATGGATCACTTGGAAGCAGTCATGTTACCATTAGTATCAAATAGCTTTGGCCGGAAGCAGTCTCGGACCTAATAGACAGGAAGCGAGATTTACGCGATTTAGCTCCTACATAGAATTTTCTTTACCTCAAAAACCATTAAAGTTTCTGTTAGCACGTTTTCTAGAATCCCACCGATGATGCTTCTCTTAGAAGAAAATTTAGTCAGAATGATCGAGATTATGTTCTTTTTTTTTTAAACTAGCGGCTCAGCGATGATTTATTTCTCAGGAGGATATCTGAAGATGTGATAATTTATCATGCCCAAAAAGTGAATGAGCAGAAAATTAAAAGCTCAACATGTGCTTCAATATTTCCAGCTTCCGAATGAAATATATCAAGAGCTTAAGATTAGTGAGCTCTTTACTGTCAACCTTAAAGAACTTTTCCTGTTTGGAACGAGAAGATTTAGTGCTCGATTAACAGAGAATATTTCGTAAGTTATGGAGTCATCAGCATCTCCTTCCCTCGTTTTTAGGCGAAATTTCAAGTGAACTTCACTTCTCGAGACGTTTCTCTAGAAGATGGACGGAAGGGATTGTGCTGACACCTAAATTTACTTAGGTAGGATGCAAGATGAAGAATAAGGCTGAAGCTTCTACAGTACACCACAAAACTGTGCACTAACTGCATAAGGTGTTTTTAGCTATTGGTGCTCTTTGTGTGCGAAGAATAGATAAACAAATAAATGAACATGCACGCCTAACGCGAACAGAAATGTTATTTCACTGATTATTGAACATAGAATCCAGGAATCTGCTGCATTTCGCAGACGACTTCATAGCCATGTAGTAGATCACCTACTGAAATCCGGAGGAGTTTCTCATTATTATTGGTTCATCCTGCAAAGGATAGAGAAAGGACGGAATTCCGTAGTGTTACTAAAACGACATAAAGATTTAATGTAAATATTACAAAATAGTCACGTTGACCCAGCTCCAAATTCCCCTTAAAAAAGAAGAAATATCTCTTTTATTAGTTTTAGTTTTCGATGGGACGTGGCGAGGAGTGGAGATGGACGCTGAAAAAAAAAAACTGAAAAGATCATAGAAAAGAAAAGCAGTGATGGATGGTTTGCACTCGATGCGTATGCGTGGCCGAGGTAGTCTGCAAGTTAAACATCTTCGTACCTGTCACTGGACAATTCTATCCAGTGACAAGAAGCCAGCAATTTTTTGAAGGCGCAGTTCCCAAGAGAACCTATCAATTTGACAGAATAATTAGTGTGGCGCGAGTTTCAACGACGACAGTGGATTCATCACGGCTTCGGGGGTTTCATCGTGGTCGCCATGGAGAGCGACGGCTCATCCCTCCCTCTTTAACACCCTCGGCATCGAGTGGAAGTGAGCGGATGCGACGATGGGCAGCGCGTCTGCAGCATGATGGCAAAGGCGGAAGATTATGCCGGAAACGGCAGATGCTTGGATGTCGGCTAATATTGAGAAAGCATCACCCTTAGAAGCTGAGAATTGCAAGCCCACGGTCTTGCTCATTGGTGTTCAGGGAAGAAACAGAATGGCACTAAGTGGCACTCCAAAGATCGAACAAAACTGTGATTTCCAATGCGGGATGGATGTTCATGATGTTAACTTTTGAGTGAAGGACTTCAAAAATCCCAAGGAGGCCGAAAATTTTTCTACATAACGCCTTGGTGGGTTTCTATTAGGTTGGTCCGAAAGTCTTGCACCTAATCTCATACATTTTTCGAAAAATGTTATGTTCATTATGAATAGATATCAATCAGCAAAATAATCACGTTCATGATCCACGAGGTGCAAGTCTAAGAAGCTTCGAATCTCACATTTCGGTTTGGTCCAATCACTGAATTTGTTTTCTCTTAGATGCAGCCTCAGGGCTCCGAGCAAGTGGTATTCGGACGGGCATAAGTCAGGAGAATAAGCAAATTGTGGTAGATCCTCCCAACCTATTTCGGCAATTTTTTTGGTGGGTAAGCTTCGCCACGTGAGGTCGGGAGTTGCCATAAAGTGGAGCAACATGGCCAATTTTTCCCAGCTCCAGGTAAATTCGTCTGCCAATTTCTGTAGTTAAAAAGAGTAGACTTGGGCAGTCATTAAAGCATAGGTGTCAGCAGTTCTCGATACAGCATTCTCTCGGAATTTCACCAACAACACAGAAAAACCTTCTTTCGTGCCCCTCTCTTTTCGACTAGATTCCAAACACTTTCTGCTGCTCCTTCTTTGCAAATTTAGAGAACACATCAGCCCAAGCGATTGGGGCAAGGAAAAAGTGTCATACGCTAGGACTCTCCGCTTTCTCTTACTACATTGCACCGCAAATTTGAAGACTGCGATTCCAGCTTGTGATAAACCAGGATTGAAGCTGACTGATTAGATTCCGATCTGGACTATCTCAAACAATAGCTGAACATTTGCATCGTCTCGTAAAACCAATAGAATACGACGCTTATATAATGATTTATTACATAGAAGGGATCTGAGCTGGAACCAGCTTCGATTACGGGGAGATTTATGTCCAGTTATTTCCACTCTTCAAAAAAAAATTTCGTATTGCTGGATAACTCGGACATGGATGTCGAGAAGTAGGTCCCTTAGGTACTCTGATAACTGTGCAGTACGAACGCAAACCAAACGGCGTAATGGTTCGGTTAGAAACCCTAGCAGCAACGGTTCCCAGTTGCTGCCATTCTCCCCTCGATTGCTACTCAATCTGTCGGCCGTTTAGCAGCAATTGCTGAGGGACGGCAGCAATCAAGGGGAGGATGGCAGCAACTGGAAACCGTTGCTGCTAGGGTTTCTAACCGAACGATTACGCCGTTCGGGCTGCGTTCGTGCTGCACAGTTATCGGGTATCCCTGGGTCTCACCGTGAAAATGAGAACTACCTTCTTAGGGGCAGCACTCACTGAAATCGTTGCGAGCAGTTTGGAACTTTAGAAAACGTCAGACTCAGCGAATACTTTTGCATCAAAAGTGGTAGTGGAGGTGTCCATTTACCTAGTTACGACTAAGAACAGAAGGACGTAATTCTCAGCTAATTTTACGCGTTATTTCGTTTGCACTTAAAGGCAGCACCCACGATAATTTTAAGGTCTGAAATTTTAAATGTTTTGGAGAATCGACAATAGTCCCAGTAATCCTATGCAAGTAGAAACGCTAGAGCTATCAGCATTCTCAAGATAAAATAGGCTAGACAAGGTATCCGGGTATCACCGGGCGAGTTGTGGCGTGACATATGTAGATCAGCTGTTTTCGCCTCTAATCATTCAGTTTCCAATTCATTTTTACATTATTTCTTTTTTAACCTTTACTTAATGGTTTTGTTTTCTACTCTAGAGACACGTCTATATGGCATACATTCTCCCATTTTTCAATTTCTCATCTTTTTCACTCTAGCAGGCGGAAAAACATACAAATTCCCGAATACGTCAAGAAAATGCGTGACGAAAAAGGCAGCATTATCGACTTTTTTGCCACACCTGACCCGCGCAACTCGACCAACCTGGTCTAAGGCATAGAATTAGGGATGTTCAATAAACTCTCTTTCGCATGAGTTCTGACCGTATTCACTAATGTATCCGTGTTCACTGTAACCGAAAACCTAAGCTTACGCTGAAATCTTGATGACGAAAATTTTCGTGGGTGCTGCCTTTAAGCACCGAAATCTTCTTGGAGTGCAGGAACGACGATTGTCCTCTGATTTAACTGCACTACACCTCCTTTTTCTAATTCATTTAGTCACCGTGCTTTCGAAATTTTCCTCATATGCTTAGTTTTCGCGTCTGTAGACTCTTTTATGTGTGAATGTTTTAAGTTTTCTCTTGTTTTCGTTCTTGTTTTTGGTCTAATCTACTTGTTCCGTCATGATTCCTTCACCTCTTCAGAAGGCAATGCTTGGTGTTGGTGGAATTACAGTAGAACCACTCACTCGCAGCTGCTCCCTAACAAACCCATTCATACCGTCGGAATTCCTGTCAACAACGATGGCACATATATTGCGTGAAGAAAAAAATAAATTCAAAAAGGAAGATGAACATAGCAAGAAACTTTGCCGAAGGCCTAGTACATACGTAGCCTTTCTTTCATTCCTTTTTTTTCGCTTTACTTTTTTTATTGCTTTACTTTATCGGTTTATTTGATCACGAGAAGGCGATAAAGTGTCATGGAAATTTTTTCAAAACTATGAAATTATAGGCAAATTGATTAAATTTAATGTTACTGCCGATTATCGGTATTGTTTGAAAAATCCGGAAGTATTATAACTGTCGAGCGAAGTATACTTGCAAATGTACGCAATATCCACATCAGTGTATCATTTATGAGTATTGATAATAAACAGTTTATTGTTTCGAATTGATGGTGAACGACATTTTTTTGCCCTCCCAGCTGCATCACTGCTAGTATCTCTCAACTCGTCTCCGACTGTTCACGTTTTGCCATCCCCTTTCGCGTAGGTCGGCGTTTTCAACTGGAATAATCGAAATTCATTTCAATATAATAAGAGTCCTGTACACTCAATATGCACTCACGAAGGCCCGTATGTGCTGCTTGTACTTGCTCAAGGTCAAAGGGATTTGTTTCGACCATCGCCTGAATTATTGAGAATAAAGTATCTTTGAAGTAATTTCTGTAAATTACCCATTAACTTGATGTGGTTGATTGAATGAGATAAGTGTTAGCATTTCTATTTAATAGTTTCTAGGGACCTAAAGAGCATTGAACAACATGCACTAATTGTTTACCATATGAAGTGTGCCGGTGCTTCTCGTACAGACATCAGCCCTATTGAAACAACAATGGCTGATGGCAGGAAGGGGAAAAGTATGGGGGGGGGGGGGGCAACTTTGTCTAAATTGCTTCATTAATTAGTTTGATGGAAGTTGCCCCAGCATATTCTTGATTACTTCGTTCAGGTTTCTATTGCGCAGAGACAATTTTCTTTCGAAATTGGTTTTGGATCTCCCTCCATCGGATAATCTTTTCTTCCTTATACGCGATCCTGCCTCCCAACAGTGTGACAGAAACTAAGAACCGCTCTCATTTAGCCATATGGAGAGCTGCTACTGTTTTATCAGGCCCCACACCTGTAATAGTATGCCTTGCCTCCTGTGGAAGAAAAAAAAAACAGCGACTATTTATGTTTCTCTCTTCTCCTCTCAGCCCCTTTTTCCAGACTTCCACCCCTTCCATCCATCCATTCTGAAGCTATGTGGCGAAACATTTGGCGAGCTTCGTTAGGAAACCTTGCAGACAAGTTTGCCAACTACCCAGAGCAACGAACTCCGTCAAATGTATTGCTTAACAAGAAGTTCCACCAAACTTATTGCCAAGCAAAACTCTCCAAATGCATACACAGACACAAAAACCTTGCCAGTTGTGTTACAGCGCAAAACTTCCTGAATGTATCTCCAACCAAAAGAACTACCAAATGCGCAAAAATCCCGTTTTCATCAAGAATCGTGCCATGATGAAAATCTTCGCGGTCCACTATCTTACCAACTGAGCCATCCGAGTCGACCCGGTCGATTGAACCTCCAGCCAGGAACGAAATGAACATGTTATCCCTCATAATCACTATCTTATCTCGCTAACACATTCCCTCCTCTCTTCTGTTGCTAAATACCCCGGAAACGTCTAATCAATACGTTTTCTTGCCTTTCATATTGCTAGACAAACTACTTACTCACTCACTCACTCACCGGGAAAATGTTCTATCAGAAGAGGCTTTACTGGGTAAAAAGTACTGCCAAAAAATGTTCTCGAGATATGTGTTCCAGCGTACTTCAGAGCAGGTAGTTATTACTTCTGGCAAATTCAGCGTGTTGGCGAGAGGCAGCACGAATTCATGCGGCATAAAACTGGATCTTACTCAAGCTGATAGCAATCTGATAAAGAATCTTCGGAGAAAAGTTTTGTTGAACTTGTCCACGGATAAGTAGTTATCGGATAGCAGAACATCCTCAGGAAACTTAAAAGTAGCGGGTATACGGGTATATATTTGACGTCCAGAGATTGTCGTGATCAATTTAATCGGAGCTGCATTTCTTGAAATTTATTACATTCGTTGCAATGGAGTGCAACTCGTATGATGTTATTGCATTTCGTCGGACATACCTTGATTTCCCAAGCAATAGCTTGTGACAGTTGTTCTGCTGGCACATTTCTTGGCAGGTGAATGCTGCAATTACGTACCTGACTCGAGGATTGAATTAGTTAGAAAAACACCTTTAAAACCTCCATTCTTAGCACTATCAGCTGAACAGCTGAAACACGTCATAGGCTGTGTGCTGGTTAGAATTCCAATTATTAGAATTATTAACAATTACTTCTTAAGATTGAGTACACCACATGAATTGGTATTGGTTAGAATGAGTAGACTTCTGTCAGTTAGGCTCATTACGTCTTTCGCTCTCGGCTTCTGGTGGTTTCCTCTAAATTTGACCAATGGACGAGAAACGTACCGTCCCAGTAGTCCTGGATTTCGTTTGTCCTTGTTCAGCGTAACTTCAGCGCATCGTGGTGGTGGTGGTGGCCTAGAGCCTTTCTGAATACCCGCTATTTCCGTTTTTTTTAAAAATTTATTCTACCACTCCGCAAATTTCACATAGTATGGACTATATTTCGGTTCGCATGAAGTGCTTGAATAAAATATCCTTATAGGCATTTGAATTCGAAGAATTCAAAATTCGACAACTCCATGAATGGTAGGAGCGCATTTTTAAATTTCCTCTAAATTTCATTATTCGATGAAGTTCTTCGAATTTATTCGAAATCCGACCTCGAATAACCGAATAATTTCGAACACTAGAGAAAATGTTGTGTCTAAAATGTTCTTTTTCACTACCCTTCAGTGTTTGCGTAATAATATCAAGTACTTTGCAATGAATATTTTAAAAAAGACAACGAGCTCAATGCTGAGGCCGACGATTTTTCAACTCATGGTCACCCAACTCTTAAAACCTGTTTAAAGGATGAATGAAGGTTATTAAGATTGAAGGCGCAGAAAGTTTATAATTTTTCCTGGATGGTACCTTTGAAACAGCTTTGTGTATAACCAAGTCCTAAGCAACGCCAATAATCACAAAGTGATCAGCTAAACACATTTGCTCTTACATATTAAATCACTAGAGCTCAAACATCATGGCAAATCTGTATGAAGTGACGTCTGCGCCAGAATGCTTCACCTTTATAAGGACGAATCCATCTTTGTTTTTCCGATCACCTTTGGTGTTGCCTGGTGGTGCGATACCACCAATTTCATGGAGTTTTTTTAGAGCACCATATCTGCAAACTAATTTCATCACCAACTTTTTATTCTCTCAACAGAAGCGAGAGTTAGTTAAGGTTGAAAATTTTCTGAATACGCTGTACTGTGGAGATATAGAGTGATTCGAGTATCCAATACAAGTATCTTGGAGCAACATCGTGAACAAGAAGCCGTGAAGGAGGAGATGATCCCAGCTCGACCACGCTTTGTCGGCCGTAATGAACCCATAAACGGCTGTTTTTTTTTCGGTTACCAGATTCCGCTACAAGTGTTTTTCACCTTTTTCATACGAAACGCACCTTTTTCTTATCTTATTTGTTCTGGGTTCTATCACCGATACATAGTGGACCATCACGGACTCACAAAATTTTTGCTGATCCTTTTACTAAAAATGATATAAAATTTCTAGAATGATCGAAAATTTTTTTTTATTATCCATCAGGGTTAGCTCCAATGTTAGCTCACAGTCATCAGCTGTCGTATTTAGCCACGCATTTTTGCACCCTTCTCCAAACGAAAATGTTCTAATTTTCGTGTTCCTTTTTGAATGAGTTGATAATCTCACCTAGTGAGCCTCTTTGCAGCTGTGTTTTGCCATCATTTAAGTGGTGACAAAGTCGAGAGAGTAAGCTCAGAAGTAAACTTCAGGAATAGTACACAGTAAAGCGATTACCTTTGTTGGATCATGAGCAAGAGTTTTTTTTTAAATTCATCACTTGCTGGTTTTAAGGTTTTACAGTTAAGTTTTGCTATTTTCTGCCAAAATTGGCACTTACTTCCTCCATGGGTTTGTCGTGCCGCGCTGTGACTGCTTGTCGAACGATGGAACGTTACCCATTGTGTAGAGCTGAAAAGACAGGGTCTGGTGGCCACATATTAGGGAAAGTGTTCTTAGTGAATTTTTGTGTGGTTTGCTTTTAATTACGTCTTCGTTTATTGGCAGACTGTCACATGTGAAAGTTTGGACCATTTCTTGGAAAACTCAGGAGAAATGATGGGAACCGCGGGTGAGACAATCTGTGAGATTATCGTTGTTTATTCCCAACTTGACTCATTTTCTTGTGATTATCTGAGATTATTAGCAGCGTTGTGGCTTTTGCTTCAACTACTAGCGGCGCGAGGAGTTGTTCAAGACTATTTTTTAGTTTTGGAGCATGCCTGAAGCTTTAAAGCAATCTCTAGCTTTCAAATTCAGCTCTATAATAGAAAAACTGCAAGCGAGAGATTGATATCTTCAATTTTCTCTATCGGATTATCTTTCACTGCAGCTGGATATCGCATGGAGTTCATAATCTTTGTGTTACCTCTGTGAGCAGAAATACTTTTGCTAGGAGGGTCTCGTCAAGAGTAGTCTGTAACAATTGGTTAACTCTCAATGCTGCCCAGATTATGAAACGTTGAAAAATGCTTTTATGCACTTTTTTTGTAACGATCGTTGGCTATAAATACCGTAAAATTCCCAAGACTGAACTGTGATGTTGGGACCAAAGGCTAACTGTTGGCTAACCATTGACGCTAGGCTTGTCTGCCGGCTAGACAAGCTCTACTTACCTAGTCATTAAAGGACGTTGCAATTCTTGATTTGACGGCTGAGAACGCTTCACCTGTCCCGACGATTTCCTCCCTACCTTTGAAGGAGAGATGTACTTGAGATCACTGCTAATTGTTTATTGTAATTTGTTATTTCGCTTCTGTTTTCTTACCTCTAAACGTTGCAGCTGCATGAAAAACATTTACAAAATTTTTCTTTCTCATCACTTGCGTCTAACGAGCATCTGGTTGAAGATGCAGTGATGCAAGTGCATCGATGTTGCTCCATTCAGTGACACAATCGCCACGATTATTTTGCAATCATAATAGGATTCTATGCTATGCGTTGCATCGAACAGCTTCTTGTGTTTTGCTACTTCAGTTCTGTTAGTTCACCTGGATATTACTTCGGCGCACTAATTTTAGTTGGTGTTTGATATAAATGAATAAGTGAACGAAAATGCTAGAATAACCTCTTGAACTTCATTGTTAGCCTCGAATACCACTCGACTTTTTGGGAACGTCTGGACTTTTGCAGCCGACTCGAAAAAGGATCTGGAATCAGATGCCGTTGGATAATAAAGTGAAAATGTACTGACTGCGTGCATCAGGCGTGTGTGCGCCAGCGCATTGAAAAATAGGCCCCTTCGCAGCCCTGACGCAGCTCAAACGCAGATGAGACGTACACGTTTCGTAGCCCCGTAGCGGCCACACGGCATTTCCACTCACAATATGCTTGTCAGAATAACCGCTCTTCATAGAAAAGCTCCGGCAAATGGATGAAGGGCAATTTATACTAACTGCGTGCGTCAGTCGCGCATCAGTCGCACGTATCCCATTTAAGAGGAATTTCTCATGGAGACCAGTCAACACGGCATGTACATCCTCAATGAAAAGAACGCGCGGCCGCCGTTAGCACGTAAACGCGTGCGTCTGAGCTACGACTGCGATGCGACTGTGCCCTATTCTTCATCGTATAGACGCACGCGCGTCAGTCGCACGCATCCAGTATAAATTGCCTTTGATGCGTGCGTTTGACGCGCGAACGACGCTCATGTACCCTAAGTCATCCCCAAGAGCAATCATTCATGACGCAATTATTCCCCATCAATATAAACTAGCCCATTTCAATAGCCTAAGAATGTGCAGATGCTGCTCTTACCTTCCATATCCATGTGGATTAGATGTGGTTATAACATTTGTTGTGTCCTGTGGAGCTGACATTCTGCTGGAAGACGGTGGATTCGGTGAGAAGTACGAGGGAAGGGATCGTGAGAACACATCAGTCAGCTGAATAACAATAAATAATAATTTATTATTTCTAAACATTCATCAAACCATGTATGTACTTGATGGTAAACTTCTAGGAGTACTCCAAAGGAATGCAGAAAAATGGAATGGCTAAGCGACTCACCGATCCACAGAAAGATCGTAGATCCTCGGTTGAAGATCGCGTGCTTCTATCAGTAGAACTACTGATGTCATCGGGACGATTTTTTAGACGAGAGTTGGTTGACGATGTTGTACGACTGTGGAATATTTTCATTTAGTCGTAATCTCTTCCCTCTTCCCACAAAATTTACTTTTGCATGTAGCCAAATTAGTTCTTACTCAAGTTTTCAAAAAAATTGTATGTGTCCCGGTATTGTTTAGGCAGCAGCCTAAGATTTCGCTCCGTATTCCAGAGAAGAGATTTATGACTGAGGAAGCCAAGTAACAGTCGTTGCAAGCATTAGCTAGGGCCCCGATAACAGCTACAGAGTTCCTTTTTTTCCGCGACCAGAATTTCTTTTTATTCTTGCTGGGAAGTCGAGAACGTGTAGCACTTCCCCAAAGCCCAGCAATTTTTTGCATGGATACATGGCCTAGCAAGATGGAAATCCTGTGCAGTCTATTGTTCCTAGATGTTTTTAAACACTTCTTGGTGTTAAAATAACTGTACTCAGTAGGAGGGGTTTACTTTGTGTTTTAAGGGCCCTACTGTGCTAAAGGCGGCGCCTGTGAAAAACATAGTATCTTAGGTTCCACAGGAAAATCTGAGAGCTGTGATTGTAGCGAGTTCTTGAGAAGGACAATTTATGATTCTTTGAGAATTCAGTGGCAATCATCTTTGCTTCTGATAATTTGTGTTTGCTTTTTCCGAACTCATAACTTGTATCTGAAAACTCTACAACGCCGTTCTTGCAACACTTTTTATGGTGCAAACGCACGTTACTGTTGAGTACAATCTGACCGTTCGGCTAACGGTGGACGTTTGGCAACTTCTGGCTAGTTCTACCGTTATCAGCAAGTTCATCGCACTATGAGGGTCCCGTTGACCGCGGGTAAGAAGGCAACTACTACAAGAAGAGCTACTGCTAGTGCAAATGACAGCCACCGATTCGAATCTTCCTTTCCTCCTTTGCTTCCTCCTTTTTCGACTTCAGATTCCTGTTGCGTAATGAATGAGCAGCTTGGGAACGCTGCAGCTCTCAGAACGATGAGCTGCTCATCGACTGTACGACGTGTCTATAGTCTACTCAGAAACTTCTGTGCACCGGTGCCGACCCAAACGGGCACATGTGTCTTTATCGGCGCCAATAGTGGAACTGTAAAAATCCCGGGACAGCGCCACTTCGCATTGCGAAGAGAGCGCGAAATAATCCATGTGTGGACTTTTCCTGCGCTGTGCGGTCACTGATGTGTCGCCATTCCTGTCGCGAATGGATGGATAGTGGTGCCGGTCCGGGATCTTTACTGTCAATTTCGTCATTGACACCGGTGCCCGTATGGGTGCGCAGCGATGCCCCAAAGTTTCTGAGTAGATAGAATATGTGATTCCTTCAGTTGTTTTGCTTTCAAATGAGCAAGAAGTTGACCTTTCGACCATGCTTCTAGTAGCAAAAAGTGAGAGACCTATGGATAATGAGACACGGAGGGGCAGCATCAAAACCTTTTCTGCTGCTGTGGGTCTGTATGGGTGCAGAGGGTTTCTGAGACTGCACTCTTCCTCAACGGAGCAGTGTGACAAGGGAATTGCACCACGCTTTGCTTACTGAGGTCTGCACCAACGTGGCTGCACAGTGTCATAATGCAAGCACATTTATGAACGAAAATTGCATTAGGGGTATAGAACTTAATTCAAAACTGTTATTTTCTAGTTAAAAGATCACCTGCCGCTAGGACTGTCATTAATTTTTGCAGAGAAAACGTCCGGACACTCTGTTCGCTCACCTCATTCTGCACGGATTGGACTAGAAATGAACGTGTGCCTCATGGACTCTCCACGACTTCTATTTCATTATCAGTGCTTCCGAGCATTGATTGTTCTGATGTGATGAGGGATGTGTGAAGGCCTTCCAAGATTTCTTCACTTCAAGCTAAAATGGCCAGTGCGACGATAACGATACTGAGCACTATGCGTATTGATCAGCACGTCCCATTTCTTTCCACCACAGTTTGTGGATACAGTCAAGATCTTTATGTATTTTCCAAATTTCGTTGGGAAATTCACACATGGCCAAAGGAACCCCCGTCTTTGTCTATTTTGATGAGGAAAACAAAAAAAATCTTATTATAAGTGATGGTCCTTCATCTTCTGTATATCTCATGATTTCGTGATTTGCGAAAGTAATTAGCGACAGATACCACTTGTTCAGCAATGTTATAATCATAATGATTAGAGAGTATTACTTCTCTCTTGTCAGATTTGTAATTGCATAGCTATGAAAAGGGTCTTCGTCCCCCCATTCTCGCACATTTCTGCACAGCAACTCCTAATTGACCTATTGTTCCATTTGCCACATTTTGTGCTTGAACAGACCAGTACTTTGCCTCTCCAGAGGAACTTAGTCCTATAAGGTGGATTCTGATTCTCATTGCGTTTCATTCTTGATCTTAAGGAACATTTCCTTTGCAGAAATGTGTAATTATGTCAGTAGCTGCTTCAAAATCAAGCAAAGTGTAATTTTCTTCAATGAACGGGTTTGCTACTCGCCTCGTGAGATGGCCGTGACCATCGCCTGTCTTTTGTTTGAGCTATGTTCGTGCAACAACGATGATCTCAGTGGCTTGGAATAGCCGCCTCGGATTTTTTATGAGGAACTTCAGTGCACATCTTAGGCACATTTCCATGAAGAAGTCACATCCACCTCGTGTTCTGCAGAAGAACTGATCTCAAATTCCTCTCTTCTTGCTCTTGTGCCCATCCAAATGAGCTACCACTATCGACGAGCCACTTAGTACCAACTATTGCATCCTTGTAATATGCAGTTCCTGCCCAGCAGCCAAATTAAGTGATCATGAAGTTCCTTAAACCATGCATCGACCCTGCAGGCTTCCTCCTCCTTGCCCGGTTGTAAATGTGAGAAAATCAAGACTTCCTTCGGAATGTCGTGCCTATGTAGCAATAGTGAGATTCCAACGACGTCGTAGGTTGCGTGGCTTTTTACACAGGCTGAATTTTTTCGGCCGTGCATGTCAACTAGAGAAGATTTTTGAGCGAAAAATGGCAAATTTCGGAGAAAATCGGAGATCTACCCGGACTGCGGAGGGGTCTGCAAATCTGTTTCTCATCACTTTGGTCTTCCTCTCGCTGAGTTGCAGTCCCTTGGGTTTGTGTCACTGTTGGCGGTTTGACTTCAAGTTCTCTGAAATTTCTGCTCGCGGTGGATCCACGGTATGAGGCCAAGGCGTTTGGACACACCGGATACGAACCCAATGCGATTGCCTGCAGCGGCTGAACGAAAAAGCTCTGCAGACGAGGTCTACAAAACCGCGCCGCGCGTCCCGTAACCGATGTTTTCTGCCGCTGTTATGCTATTTCTAGCAGCTTTTCTACCCGATTTCAAGGATTTTTGACCACTCTCAAGCAGATGTTGGACAAATTTTGTACTTTTCTTGTAATAAAACATTGTATTCAACCCTAATGTATTCAACCCTAACGAGTTGTCTATTCTCAATCCCTAATGTTTGGCAAAGAACACTAACAGCTTGGATACTATTTGGTCTACATATGTATCGGATTTGCGAAAAAGTTCTGCTGCAGTCACAAAACAATTTTTGTAAATAGACTTCTTTATCGGAGAAAACTTCAATCAATGATATGTTCACATCACTGTTTGTCTCATTCCTTCCTGCATCTTTCGGGCAGCTCCTTTATTCCTCTCCGCCAGTACTCTGAAAGCTGTGAATTGAAGAAAGTTGGGAACCCAATTCCAAATTTTTGTCCATTGTTGAACCCCATTTTCCGTCCTTTTTTTGTACCTTCATAGAAGGAAGAGTTGATAATCCAGCGGCACCAAGTCAAGCGAATAAGAGGGAGGCAGGGTGGTGAGTCAGGGTCGGAGTTGTTTGGATCTTGGAACAACAATAACAACACAAATAGATATAAAATTTGTGGAAAGGAAGAATACTGTTTACATTGCCGTGGGATTGACAACTGGGTTAGGTTCCTTCGAATACTGGTAACATCTTATCATCGAACTTTAAGCGGAAATCGCTATAAAGTCTCATTAAAATTCCCGCATCATTTAGGCAAGGCTTGCCAGAAAAAGACAATTGGAAGTGCGTGAGCATCCCCTAGAATTTACTTCAGCATCATGAGAGCAGTTTTACCCTACGCTTCACATTACTAATACCTAGTTTACTCAAAGTAAATAAACATGTCACCGTCACTCTAATTTGAGACGCCTCGACGCGCTGTGTTTCCCTTCAAAACAACAATTTTACAAAAGAGAAATACAGATATGGGAACTTTTCTGTCATTATTCGGCTACACGAAACCCAACTATCTTTGCGTCATGTATGAGGTTTTTTATGGTATCCAGATTTATAGGCGTTAAACGCAATAATCATGTGTTCCACCGTTATCGCGATCAAACTATAATACTTTCTACAAATATAGGCTATGAACATAGATGTTCGTATGCGTAAGAGTTCAATGTGAAGACAACAAAATTCTCCATTTGATACGATGGCTACAGTGAGCGCAGATGAAACAACGTTTATTGCGGACTTGAAGATGGCGAAGTACGACTCCGCCACGTTCTACCCAAGTCCGCGAAAGACGCATTTTCATCGACGCTTACTGTATGTGCACTGCTAAAGTAGTTTGTCACAAAATGAACGAAAAACTACAATGCACATTGTGTGCTCATAATGGTACTAGATCCAAAAACTTCCTTGTAGGTTAAGGATTATTGTATCTGGATTTTAGCCCATTGTAAACAGAAGTACCACTTTGTATGTTTGTACGGGCAAAAGTTCATTGTGAGAACATCTGAGTTCTATATTTAATACATCTACTACGGTAGCTATGTCTGTGCACTGCTATCGTAGCGCTGCGACATAATGAGACTCTGGAGTTATTTCTGTCACAAAATGAACTAAGAAGTTCATGATCTTTGTTACCTTATAACCGCGAAACACCCCAGTTCACGAATAAAAACTAAATCTTTCCGGTCAAAAGTTAATAAATAAACTCACATTCTATAATAATTCAGTTATAACCACCTTATTTTCGGAGACTTTCGATTTTTCATTTATTTTTGAAGATAACATAACGCCACACCTTCCAATTCCTGAAAAAATTCATAAAAAGTCTTTTCATCATAACTTTCTTAGTTTCAAATTCATGAAAATTGAACCGAGGAAAGTTATGATGAAAAGGCTATTTGTTTTTGGCTGTGATATTTTCGCTCTTTTTGTTTCTTGTGGAAAATTACATCTTCGTAGATTTTGATGCATTTGAAAATGATTTCGCCACAAACATTCGAGAGAGAACTGAAGGTGGACTTTGATATTTCTCTCCTCAGTATTGTTGGCTAGTTTGTTGTAGTAGAGAGTATACTTAGAACCGAATAATACATCAGATACAGATCGATCTATTCGAAATTCGAATACGATTTCGAGTAAGTCCATATTTCAGATGCTTGAAAAACGGGGAGCAACACAATCCTTGCGGAATGACAAGAAGACTTCCAGGCCTTTCTCTCTCTCTTTTAAACACTCAAATTCTTCTGATCTAGTCGTGAGAGAATAATTAATGAGATGAGTTACTCGATTTTTATTTGCTCCCAGGTTATGTGGCTAGAGTTACATACGTAACTCACTAAAAAATCAGAGCATTCTATGAAGGCATGAACTTTGGTTAACACAATTTTTTGCAAGAACAGCAGCCTATAAATGTGCATGGGCAACAGAATGCACCGTGCAGTTTCTTGAACAGACTTTGCTTTGCTGGATTGAATACTAGCGTCTGTCACTGTATATTGTTTTGTTTTTCTATTTCCCACAAAATTCTGGGAGGTACCAGGCCTGTTTCAAATTTATCCATGTGAGCAAGGGAAGAAGAGTGAATACAGAACTACGCAAGTGGAAGTTTCTTTAGGAAGTGGTGTTAGATTCAAAATGCTGAAGTTTGATGTTTGAGATCTGCAAAATCGGAAGTACGATTTCAAGAAAATGTATTGTCCTTGGTTCTTTTGCAACGGAAACTTTGAAAGTTTTATTCTCGCACTTTTTCGTTTCCCTTGAAATCTCGAAATTATAGTATTCAGTATTTTCTGGAAATACATTCAGGTGAGAGTCAACATTCGAGATAAAGCGAGCTGCTGTGATGCCAGCAAAAGTCTAAAAACTCCATTTTCAATTTTAAAATGGAGAATAATATAGTTCGAAGAGCGTTGATTTCCCCTACACCATTTTGATTGCGGGTAGCCAACGACGAATAGAGTTATTTTGTTTCTGGTGCGTAATTCCGGAGATTCTAATGGCTGTTGCGAAACGACTACGCAGCAAAACGTATCCCAATGGAATGTCTTTTTTTTTGAAATTCACTTACTGACAGACCTGGAGAATAGTATGATAATTGGCCTAACTAAGCTTAGCCAAACATAAATAGATGAAGCACCGGAATCTCTCCACATCTTCACGCTACTAGTTCTTGGAGCGTGAACTAAGCTGAAAACGCGGTCACAATAATGGTTGGTGTAATAACCTTTCACATGTTAACGGGAATGTAAATTTATTACTATAAAGAATATAATCCGGGGTTTTGTTATGCAGTAACATTCACAGTAGTAGCAGCAGTGAAAAAGAATGTTTTCACATTTCCTATTTAGTTTTTTTTTCCTGAAAATATATAGCATTTTGGCCTATTCTCCCGTACCTACGTGCATCTGTTGTGCTGTTGGCGTCCTTAGTGTCATTGGGAGAAATCTGAGAGGGATTATACTCTTCAAGAGCTTATGCTACTCTCTTTCATGTAACACGGAATGTTTTCCTTTTGTTACAAATCTCAGAGAGATCAGAGCCTTTAGCTAGATATTGTTCCCTATTGCTGTTTATAGTTCCCGCTTAAGCTCTTTTTATCCTCCTCTGAAAGCAAATAAATAAATAAACAAATAATGGCATACGCAGATAAATATAATTGTGGAGGCTGCCCCATTCCCTGTTAATTTCATTTAATGACCTTGCGAGGATATTCATTTATTGCGAAGAGTAAACAACAGGGATAATATCAGGTCCCTAGAAAAAAAACAGCAACCGGTGCAAATGACTATAACTTTCCATTGATACCCAATAAACGTATCAGTGCGTAGAGATACTCTTAATGATGCAGACGTCTCAAAAATGTAAGAAAAAAGTGTTGTTTCCAGCCCTCGGATGGTAAGAAAATTAATCAGAACTAATGAGGAAGAAAATTCATTTTGTTGTTAACTTCATATTAACATGGATTAGAACTGCTAATACTCACATTAGAGTTAAATTTGATTAACAATATGTACTAGAGCAGCACTGAAGGTGATTATTGTTAACGCTAAAATTTTTATTGCTCACAAAACTGAATTATGAGATTGAGAAGTACATAGGTTGGACCCTATATACGTAATTCAATGGACAAAAATTCTGTGAGATCTCAGGATGACATCTCAGGTCGAACTCAGCTATTTCAGTAGTTATCTCTAGGTAACTTCTCTTTCCACTTTTTAAACTCATGGACGTAAACATTGAGCATTGTTGAGAAGTAATGCTACTAATAATAGCATTTATGTATGGCCTACCTGTACGTCTTAGATTGTTTTTGTGGTCTGCGTCATGTTAATGGACATAGAGACTTTTTTAAGCTAGGCAAAACAACAAAAAAGACCACTAACTATAGAATAAACAACAAACTCCAACTTCCGCATGTCAACAAGAGATCCAGCTCTCGATGGGTTGCTCGATGTCTGAAATGCCTGCGAGCTATCGACATGTCTGAAGAAAAAAGACCAGTAATTTCCACTAATTCAACAGTACAAGTATTGTGAATGCAAAAATAAGGAGAAATACTTTAACAGCCACTTCGTACGACTCGTCAAGGCAAATCTACCTCAGAAGATCTTCAATTTTCCTCTTTGAACGCTTCTGCTGTACTTCATTCTGGCGGGTAAATCCAGATTCCTCATCGTGCTGATCTGTTGCGTTATGAGGAAAGAGTAGAATAGGATGTGGAGCTTTGTACCTGCGAAGAGTGGCGTCCCAAGCAGTGCGATTGGCCGGTTGACTGGATCAACCAATCGCAGCGCTTGGAGGCGGTCCCCTTCTCACAACCCTCCCATAAAATGTTATGTGAGTGAAAAAACGGCAAAAAGTAGCTTACAGAAAGAAGACATATCATATGCAAGAAGGTTGCAGCCCTCTATGAAGAACACAAGCACAAATCATCGTGGGAAGGGAACCTTTCCGTAAATTACATGTAAGATTTTTGTAACTTTCCATGCAGTTATTCGTAGACTGAATGAAGCTTTCTTGATTGCAAAAACAACTTCCCAAAAACGAAGCCTAACTACCTCACAAAAACCACTGCCGATTTTATCCTTATTTGAAATGAATACATGTAAATTGCGATGTGTGTTGAGCTGTAGGTAAAAGCAGAGCTGCAACAGCCACGGTCACTGGTCCTTAGTGCCAGACCACTCAACGCGCCAATCCATCTAGGACCTGCACATTAAATCCAGGTCATTTAGGAGAATGAAGCTCAAGACTGGGATCCGTGAAACCATAACCATACGAACCAACGATGGCTATTGACTACACTATGTGCTAAGTAATGCTAAGAAAGGCAGCAGGTGGAAGTTGGTTGAGTAGCCCGGTTGCGCTCGCTTATGGGCTTGGGAATCCTAGCCCAGGCTTTCATATCGCAAAACATCGACAATTCATTAACGTATCTGCCTTTATGTTCAAAAACACCTACGCTATGGAAACTGTCTCAGACGAGTAGTGCATCATGGAAAACTGCATCTATTTTTCCATCATTTGATTGTGAATGCGCTGGACAAACCAAAAAGGGGGTAATTGTGCATTCAAGATGGGTAAAGTTTTCGTCAGTTAGGGCTATTACCTTTCTTTCACGTCATTTGGCAGCGTAATCCACGCATGCCCTACGGGCGTGAAGAAATACAGCAAGGGTCGTGGTACCCTGCTCTTTTTCGGATGCTTTCGAATAATTATTCGTATTAGGATTGTTGTGTCACGTAATGTTTGTGCTATCCTCGTAGTAATGGTTCAAGGGTTTTGTTGAGAACAGCCGCTCACGCTTTAATTTCGTCTCTACGTCCGTGATTTTGACTTTTTTTCGATGCAGAACAAGAAAATTGCCACAGTATCTCCATTTTTTTTGTCTACGTATTGAAAAGATGACTTGGTTTGCTATTCACTCCAGACTATCTCATCTTCTACTCTATTCTACTCTCTACGGTATTATTTTATCATTGAGAACATCACTCGTCCCCTATAGGTAGGCGCATCACTCAAGACTAAAGCGCTATTTGTAATAGGGTGCACGACGCACGCATTCATTTACCAAGAATTTTCCATTGAGACCGGTCAACGTGGCATTTACATCCTTCATGAAAAGAAGATGCGACCGTTGCGAGGCCGTGAACACGTGCGTCTGAGCTGCGTCAGCGATGCGACTCGCCCTATGATTCAAGGCGCACGCGCGTCTAACGCACGCATCTTGTATGAATTGCCCTTATCTCACAGAGCACATGTTACTCCCTCCTACCAATTGATGAGCACAGGGAGAACCGAGTTCATAGGTCTGTTTTCCGTCTAAGTGTTTTAGTGCGGAACGAAAATCAAAATATTTTTCCCTTCCAAAAAGTTGAAAGTAGTAGTTTCTCTCCTTTCTTTATTATTTATGATAGAGGGGATGACCTCACAGGTGTGCTTATTTTCCTTACTCCAGGATGACATTTCAGCTTTGCCTTTCTGTGTTCTTATGGATGGAAGTCTCTGCTTATTCTAATATCTATAGCTTTCATTGTGCCATATGTTTTCCTTTCGTACAGACGTACTAGTTCGCGAACTGCAGAACGTGGCCATTAGCTAGTGTTCTATTGTTTCTATGTACTTATTATGTGAACATGCACCTGCTTTGTTCCACTTGTCTTCTACCCGTGCATGTAATTGTCCAGAAAATATTCTTTTCTGTTAGTGGATTATTGGAGGAGATTCTGAAAAGGCTAGTTCTGAATGGAAGAGCAAAGAGATAATCGTCGGGATCATGACTTTCTTATGATTAGCCTGGTAATACGGTAACCTCATTTACATATAAAATACATGTTTACGATAGGCTTCTAGCTTCCTCGGAAGTCTGCTGACAGCGTAATTGATGTTTCTGTGTGCAGACAGCTCTAACAAAATTTCTTTAGCAAAAAAACGTCAACAGTCAGCTGACTCCCGGTACCAACACAGCTTCCAAGTTTCGGTCTACTTAAAAAGGCCTGCTGGCACGAACCTATTCTGACGATCTAGTCGAACTTATTCAGAATGCAACTAATTAATTGAGCTCACAAAGATCCTCGTAGCATAAGATCCATAGTTAATTAGTATTCGTACTACCTAACACTAAATATGATGAATAACTATCAAGAATATTCTGATTTGCCAGTACCGTGGCGGTTTCGGCCCGGCCTCCACAGATCTTGGAAAAAGTGTGCAGGAAATGGATACCATTGAAGTGTTTACGAAGGCTAATGACTATTTCAGTTATTTGTGTTTTTGCGAGGTGATTTTAGCTTTTCTCATTGTTTGCTAGGAACAGTTCCTCACGCTTCATGACGTACGGATTATTCTTGCACCAATTTGTTTCGTGCCTTTGCGAGAGGCTCGCAAGAAAAACGGTTTTTCCCCTGTTCGAGATGAAATGAAAATGTTGGAAGAGGGGGTGGGGGTGGATGGGCAGTGAGTTCTACACCTGTAAGCAGACAAATATCAGGTTGGTACGAAATTAATTGCCGAAACGAACACTCCTGTTTGAAGTGTTATAACTCAACTTAAACGCAACGTTCTTTATCATTTTGATGCTCATTTCATTCTATAGATCTTTCCTAGGGCGATTTCACTATGCTTCAGAACAGCAGTCTTCTGCTGTCATGGTTTTGCAGCTGGGACTCGGGAAAAGTGATATGCAGCAAGGGAAAGGTCTGAGGAATGAGGAGAATGAATGAGAACTTCGATGCCTTACTGGGTCTATTTTCGCCGGGTGAGTTTTTAAGTGAGAGGCTAAACGCTACTCCGGATCACAGGAAAACCTGATTCTGTTCACCACTGCTAGCTATATTTACAGCAGGTTTTCGCACTTCAACTCGGAATTACAATATTGTAGCTCTGCTGTCTGTAATATTGTAGCTATGCTTGGCTTGGTTGGAGGAGGCTGCAGTCAACCATACCCACACAGCACCACCAAATTCCTGACACAACTTCCCTAGAGAGAAGATCCGATTTGGGAAAACTAAGAAGTGGGAAAACGTCTCTACCCATACCCATCCTCATTTCTTATTATCGTACAGAAACCAGGCTCTATAGTACTTACATGATCTGGAAATGAGTCGTTCGAGGACGAAAAATTATGTTAGAAAAAGCTGATCATTAGTCGGATCGTGGCGTTTCACTTCCACACCTTTCTTTCCCAGTCATTAAACTCAAATGTTTCTGAATTGTAGTACAGTGAGCACTCACACCGACCCTCAACGTCCAAATGATAGGATATGATTTAGCTTTCACGACTGTTCTTACTGTCCTCAACATTTGATCGCCAAAAACTACCTGCTATCAGGATCTTGGTTGCTTTGGGGTTTCGAAATCGCTGGAAAAAATTCTGCAAACTCTACTACAAGTAGCTTACTGTCCCCTGGGAAGGCGATTCCAAGCCAAAACAAATACAACTTTAACGGATGCCTCCGTAGTGATCGAGTTTCAAGTCTTTACCCATGATCACCCCAAAAATCGCGTCGCCCCATCATTTTTTCGCGACTCTTCGGAAAGGTACTGAGAAGAACTATCCAAAATATTCAAGTTATTTTTGAAAGAGGAGGAAAAGCACTTCCAGAAAGCCACACCAATTGGCCTGGAATTGCTCAATTTCCACAGAAGAGGGAGGTTTATTGGCGCATACCCCAAAACGGCAATTAATTTAGCACCAACCTAGGAAAATTTAAAACGAGTACATTGCAGAGTGGGCACTATTCACCGGCTTCAATTGTTTGGGGGGGGGGGGGGGGGCGACTTCTCAATCTTGGTTGTATCTTTCTGAAAGATCATGAATTGTACGTAATTGCAACAATCAAGTGCTGGGATTCCTCCTGTGAGCTTCCGGATGTTGAATTTCATACTCATTCTCACTTTTACACCGAAGTTGATGGGCAGTTTTTTTTGCGTTCACTGTTTTCCTACATTGAAAAGTTTTCTTCTGCAAATTTTCTGCATAAAACGATAAAGAATGCAGTTTTGAGATTCTTATGGTCCTCGCAATAGTGAAAACTTTGAAGTAATTTCTTATCGAAATTTTGCCAGTTTTTTTAAAATGTAGTATACTTGAATTTCTTATTTTTCTATTTAAATTTTATCTTAGCTCTCATACTCTTTTTGTTTCGTTTTTTTAAATGTAGTATACTTAAATTACTCCTTCGTTTCATCCAACTCTAACTAATAGGATACACAGTCCAAAGAGGAACGCTAGACACATAGGCAGGAAATTGGACACAAATTCCCGGTAATGAAGGCATAATATCGCTCATTATCCAGGAATTGGGATTATTTGGGTTCATTTGTATACGTGACCTGATAGAGTTTTTGTATCCTGCGTGCACATTGTCTGCCTCATTTTCTTTGCTAATTTCCCGACAAGTCTATTCCAACTTCTGAGCTTTTGTTTTGCGACATAGATCTATTATTTGACCTTACTTACCTAATCTGTTAGAAACCAATCATGATAATGATCAACTGAAAGCAGTGACAAAGAAAAGTAATACCGATGAGTTGAGGATACGTTGAGGAATCCGCCCTGGGCGTATCGACGATATAGACATCCTCGATGGCATGCGTTCTGCTCACTATACATATATCATTGTAACTATGGGTAAAATTCTGATTGTTATCCTGTAAAATCGCCAACTATGTCACCTTTTTTCAGTTTCACCGTGTTCCCTTCTGCAACCATAAAACAGAATCTGGATCACTGGAGAATTGCGGAAGAATTGCTGCTGCCATTCCAGAGAGACGTCAATTTGGCATCTTCCTTCTCTCTGTTGGTTCATCTCAAGTGACAACAGTAATGATGCTCGGCTTAAAAGCACCGTCTCACCTCGGAATCGTTTTTGAGATCCTCAGACGTTTTTGAGATCCTCAGATGAAAAGGCTGAGATCCTCAGATGAAAAGGCTCTCCAGTAGCTGCCGATCACATGGTATAAGTGATTCCATGGAAAACTGCTAAGTAAACCCTTTCTCAAGCACCAATTATTGCGGAGCCTGTGAGTCACTGCATGATTTTAGATTCCTGCTGCTCAGGGACCTCAGCTTTCCTTTTCACGCCTTCAACCGCTTTCCCCCCAACACCGCCATCCTCTCGTTCCTCTTCCCCGACTGTTTGTCCTCTATGATCAAGAATCCAAATTTCTGTTATCTTCACACTCTTGGTTTTCGTGCCACAAGTCTCCTGAGCTCTACTACTGACTTGCCCTATGTCGTTTACGCTTTAATGACGTGTTCTTGTGGCTTGTTCTACCTCGTTTCTTTTCATGCATCTAATTACACCTCCTGCTGCAAATTTCATTGTTAACAAACCCCTACTTGCGCGTTTTTGTTCAAAATCGTTAGCGAGTTGTTGTTCTGCCTGATACTGAAATCACCATTCTTCTCGAGTTAGCATTTCTTTTTTTGGTATCTAAAGAGATTTCTAATAAGCGTTTCATGTCGTTAATAAGCCTAATTGAAATCATGGAGCGGAATGATTGGGCCGCACTCTAACATCATTGCGTTTTAATAACATTCTGGCACTCCATCCTACGCTCTTCTTAGCGCATTCATAGGGAACGCCTAACATAGTGAACCAGCAGCACGTACCGCACGCCTTTTGCAGCGTGGTAATACATAGATGCACTAGGAACGCAGCCGAAACAGCGTAATACGTCAAGTAGAAACCCCAGCAACATTTGTATCCAGTTGCTGCCATCCTCCCCTCAATTGCTGCCATCTCTTGCACTGGTTTATACAGTTAACATGGATGCTCAGATCTCGGTCGCACGCGGCACACCCTTTGCGAGTCCCCTGTGGTTGCCGACGTACTAATGACGCATCGGAGTTGGATTTTCTTTCCTATAACGGTCTCGTACGAGGATAATGGGTGATACGAGTCTGGCCCATTAAAAACTAGAATTTCCAGAAAAGGGTGGTTTGAATTTACCAAGTTTCAAAAATAATAGCGCTGAAGAATTTGTTCTCAGTAAAGATCAGTGAGCGTAAATATTCGAGAAAAATAGAAGGGGTCAGAATTCAAATTCAAGGTAAAATGGAATTTCCAACTGTTTTTTTTTTCGTAATTAGGAAAAATTCGTGGTACCGAACGAGGGAGGGGGGGGGGAGTTTGGGCGGGGTAGAGTGAACCCTCCTCCACCCCCTGGCTGTCGCTGCTGCTGATTTATTCGTAACCTGAGCCACTAATGGGAAATCATTCCCATATTATGTGGATACTATGGCCATAGCTATGTGCCATCTGTCTTGATCTTTTGATCTAACGAGACGACAAATTACACCTTGTCGATGAACCGAAAATTACCGGCATAATGTTTAGCGCACCACAGCTCAACAGCTCGAAGCCGTCTGTATGTCAAAATATGTACTGAGAATCGTCGTACAATTCTATACATTTATCTCTCCTCCTCGTCAATTCTCTGTCTAGTTTCATTCTGAAGAAACATTTTGAGAAGAAATTATGATTTGTGGCCCCACTTTTCATTGTTCCTACTTTTCCGTCTTCCAGAGTCAACGGGTAATTCGTCAAGTACAAAACAGCTTAGTTCGGGAAGCGGAGGGAAGTCACTACTTGCTGTATTTGTTTTTACAAAATCTTCTTCGTGAAATAAGACCGACAGTTGTTCTACATTTTTTCTTCATCCGCTATTTGATGGAAATGTGGCTAGAAAGCAACTTTCAATAATCCATTAGGAACTTCAACTTGAAAAGGCTAAATAAAATAGAAATCGTCCAAAAATGACGAATTGAACGTGTTGAAAATGTTAAAATGACATTGAGTATAAATTTTTTGCGTAAAATATAATATAAATTGAATATAATTTTTTTCTACATTGCCAATTTTCTTTTCTTGCTCCTTCTTACGCACGCAGGAAGTAAGAGTTAAAGTACAAAGTAAGCATGTTCCACCTGCTGCTTAACTATTCAAGCCTACGGAATCTCAATAAATTGCCTCTTTAATTATGGGACAGGGCACAGGCCCTAAGCGTTTACACCTTCAGTGAAAACAGGTGGTACCCATGATATTACGCATATGTATGTGATAATTCCTAAAAATTTTCAGCACTCTTTGTAACCAGTGCCAGCACGTGCCGCTTTAACGTGCGCATTAACGTACGCTTTGACTCATTACATTTTCATGGTGATTTCCTGAAAAAAAGGAAGAAGAAAGAAGATATATATTGCAAATCTTGTCCCACATTCAATACTGCGTAACTAAATGAGATATTATGGAACATCGGGAAATCTACGTTGTCCACGTTTCTGTTCTGTCCTTTTCATTCTCATTTTCCTGTACTAAAAAAAAAACTTGAATCCACCATTGAAATCACCCAAGGTAAGCGTATTGTTGTGCTCAAATTTACACTTTACCTGGCACCTATCGGAATATTTACTCATGCTCGGTGTTGTCTGTAATGAACTGCTGCCCATGGGTGTGACACTACTGATCCTTCCAATTCATCCGGCTTTTTTTGCGATCGCCTGGAATTCAATAGTGTTGTAGAAACTGAATTCATGCTATATCTACTCTTTCACCTCGGTTCTGAACTGTTTTTTTTTTTGAAACACGGATTAGAATTAATGAATAAATATGTCCCTCAAGTTCACACAAATCAGCGTCTTACATATAATGATAAGCTGATGAGTTGCCGCTTCCTTTTCCTATGAAGAAAAATTGGATGGAGGGATAGTTCTCCCGTAAAGTGGTTAGCATGCTGGGCCGGAAAACGCTGCAGGTAGTCGCGAGGTCGAATATTCGATCTTGGACAAGTGGAAAGATGAAATGTAGAGAAGAATAGTGCCCTCCCCCTCCCCCTTCCCTCGAAGTTCATGATCGAAAGGTAATGAGTGGTGTAGAGCTGCCTTCTCTTCGATTTGATTTTTTTTGAATTATTCGATTTTTTCAAGGGCTCTAGAAGTCCAAAATACACTTGTTCAATAGTTTTTTTCTTCTGGTCCTTTCTTAATCTCAATAACATACTAACTTTTGTGCTTATAAAAAGAAAGGAATTATGTTCGTAAATCTGCCTGGTATCGGCATCATTCTTTAAAATTTCTGATAATATATTATGTTCCATATTTTACTTGCTGTCCGCTCGTTCTCAGCTGTTTTCGCTTCTCCTAATCCGACAGGGCTCAGTGATTCTCAATTCAATTCTCCAATTTTTTCTGGAATGCATGAAATTTCGGCTCTACATAGCTCAGTAGCGCTACTGCATTTTGTCTGTTTTCTGTACAAAAATTATAAATTTTGCTTCCTTATCCTTTACTTCCAGAGGAAGACCACATATGTAGCTTCGTAACGGATCGATGTCATCGTGATGCGTCAGTTCCTTTTTATGTTTTTTTTTTTTCAGAACTGTGTGTTAATGTCGGCGTCGATGATAGCTGATTTTAGTTCATCAACAACCAGACCTCAGGTAGGGAATGAAGTTTTTGTTATCAAGGCGGACCTTAAAGGTAGCGTCCCACCTCAAGATAGTTTTTGGGATCTCAACGTGAAAAGAATACATATCTAGGAGCTGGCGATCGCAACGGTATACGTGATTCCATGTAAGACTGCTGACAAACCCCATTTCCGAGCCACAAATTTTAAGGAGCCTTTGGGCGGAGCCAGGGGCGGAGCTAGGAAACTTTTCGAATAACTCACTTCAGGAAACGCTCCTGAGAAAACTCGTATTCCTCGTGAGAGTTTCTCATCAACTCCCTAACCCAATAGAAATTGCTCTCCATTTGCGGCAAGCAAGGGAGTACTCTGGACGGAAACGTTGCAATCCCACATTGGCTCCGGAATCAAGGCGGAATTTTAGGGTTTC
The DNA here is from genome assembly GCA_037903475.1 of Ancylostoma caninum. NCBI lineage: Eukaryota > Metazoa > Nematoda > Chromadorea > Rhabditida > Ancylostomatidae > Ancylostoma > Ancylostoma caninum. Next base: position 574,422 of record JBAJFG010000107.1, on the reverse strand, counting down.
CGGACCGTGAACTCCTTTGATAGCTACACATGGAGGACAATTTCTATTCTGTTAGGGAGTTGATGAGGAACTCTCACGGGAAATATGAATTTCCTCAGGAGGTGCGCTTCCTGGAGTGAATTATTCGGAAACTTTCTTAGGTCCACCCCTGGCTCCGCCCAAAGGCTCCTTAAAAATTGGGGCTCGGAAATGGGGTTTCTCAGCAGTCTTTTATGGGATCACGTATACCGTTGTGATCACCAGCTCCTAGAGATTCTTTTCATTTTGGGATCTCAACAAAAACGATCATGAGGTGGGACGCTGCCTTTAAGCAACTGTTCTTTGGCAGTGAAACCAAGCACATCTAGTGAAGCTAACATTTTTCAGATACCAGAGTCGGATGCAGAGATTAGTGCAGCTCGGATCAGCAGTTTTTGCTCGGCCGCTATTTCTCTGACGGGTAATATTGTGGTAAGCTAGCTTGATTATTTGAGTTGTAGTCCTTTTTGTCCGTATTAGCATTCTATTCCTGTTCATTTTAAGGTGCTCCTGGCAGCAACGGTATTCCGCTACAAACTGAATATCTCCTCATATGTTCTGACAATCGTGTACACATCGAGTGCTGCTATAGTTTTCTCAATAAATCACGTCCTCTCATGCCCGGTAAGTTCGCATCATTCATAGCTCCTTTATTATGAAAAGTCTAAAACTGATGAATATAGAGCTCACCCGTGGTATGTTGGCTTGATCTCCTCCTTCCTCCTTTAGTATCTCTTATTTTTTCTACATTTTCAGATGATCCACATACACAAGCATGAACTGCTTATAATTAATAATGGCGTCATACAAAATACAGTGCTCGGCAGGACGGTTCTGTGCATATTTGCATTTTTTATTCTCTATTCTGCTATTTCATCAGCTGTGTTACTTGCCTCAAAGTATTTTATCATATGTCGGTACGTCTCAAGTTTTTCTAAGTTTTGAAATTCGTAGTCGTAGCTATAGTGTTCAAAACGACTTGACTCAAAAATTAGGATATAGTTTCCGGATCTGGGTCAAAGGTGGATTCGTGAGCTAGCCTACAGTCGCCGTTACTTGCAATGTCTCTGGCAGTATAGAAGACCTAGACTCAGGGCCAGGAATCAGAAAACTCTGGGCTTCACGGGCACTTTATTCAAATGGAAGTGTTTATTCAAACTTTTTGCCTGGGGGGTACTTCGTGCCCCTATCACATACGGGGATGTAACCACTTTCAACCCGTGGACAACCGCGCCCTTTTCGCTGGTTTCCACACTTCCTAAAATTCTATGCAGCTTATTTCTCTGCCCCGAAATCCTTATAGAAATCCCTATATGCAATTCCATAATATATTGACCTGCAATATTTTTACATCACCAGCCAAGAAAACCATTGCGCCTATTAAGGCTTTAATGACTCCTCGAACAAACTATGCGGAAAAAGTGAAGCTCATCGGTGAGCCACGCGGTCGTCAGTGGGTTAATAGGAATAACTTGGAGGGCTCTTGGCTCCTCAAAAGGGAGCTATTACAGGAATGGCTACTGAGAAACATTTTTATTCTTCAGGATGCAAAATATTGACGGAGTGAGCTTCCACGCTTTGCATTTTCTTTCCTGCTTGCTGTCGTTGCTCTGGACACTCTCATTTGCGTATGCGTCATGGTTCAGCAGAACAGTTTTTGCCGATAACCACAAACATCCTCTGAGGGGACGTCCGGAACTTTACGCTAAAATGGTATGTTTAACTTCTATTCGCTAAGTTACTGCGGAACGAGCTCAGCATTTTGAGGATAGAGCGCGAATCGTTCTCATGGCCATCAAGTTAAAATCTTCCTCTCCTTGTTTCGGGTTGCCACAGATCGTATTATTGTGCGAAATATCTTTGGCTTCAGTTCGGGTGGGATCCAACAAAAATAACTCAAACTGACCTGTTTCCACTCACTCCATGCTAACTTTCCTCGAAATTCTGCCTCAGCCAGTGGTGTGAAGTCAGCTGATGTAAGGGTGGTTGAATAAAGAGATGGAGAGTTCGCCATTATTACTAGAAACGAAAGAGGAGAAGTGGCACGAAACATTGGGTGAAGGGGTTTCGCTTCATTGTGTAGTGAAACTTAAATATTTTCTAGGGGTCCACTGCTCTTACCGTCTCGTTAGTGGTTCTTGTTATACTACTATTATGTTCATTAGTTTGTATGGTATTTTGTACCGTTCGCATCGCCCGTAAAATCCGGATGATGAGCGATAGAAGGCATAAGAAACGACAAGAGAGTCTGTTCAGACTCCTTCTTATGCAGGTTTTTATCTACATTTTTTATGGAAGTATCCCGTAGTATTTTCAGACCAACATCCTCTTAGTTCGAATAAAAAAAGCATATACTATACATACGTATCATATAGAGTAATCTATTAAGAGTACAATAGCATGGAATGCAGCATGCAACAGCAACAGTAAAAAAAAAGCAGAATTTACCTGAATGCACCCAAAAATTCAACTATACTTTAGACAACGCTTCCGTTTATCCTCCTGCATCTACCGATTCTAATTTTCTGTACTGTTGGACAAACTGATTGGTTGCCGGAGGTAGTTATCGATAACATGGCAATAGTATATGCTTGGTGAGCATTTCTTCAACACTTTTTCATTCCACCCAGTACATTGTTTTTACGATAGTAGAGTGAAAGTCCCCTAACCTTGACTGCACATCCAGATAGTTCAAACAGCGGCAGAACATCAGCGAATATGCAGGAAAAAACATCAAACATAATTCATTGTCTCCTTTCAACATCCTTCTTCAAGTAAGCATCAAGGCTAGTTAATGAATTTGGCAACGTCATAATTTCAGGTATCCGGCTCTGGTTCCCTTCTTGGTTTTATGGAACTTAAAAGATCGCATTTCTATATGCTTTTCACGAAAGATTAGAACAAAGAGGACTGTGACCATAATCACGTAGAGATCGCTGACTGCGACTGATTGATCGAGGAGCAAACCATGGAAAGAACGATGATGTTCTTCAGGACTTGGCTCGTGCCACTATAGCCATGAGGGGAGGTTTGTCAGTGGGTCTTTAAGGGATGAACGAGGCCATTTCCGCTCGGGCAAACATATAATACCAAGTGTAGAATACTTGCCTCCACAAAGATATCTGGGGAGTCGTGTATGGCTCACGACGCACCTTCAGAAATGCTTCTCATTGCTTTGGCTGTTGTATCCTAACTTTGGAGTAACCTGGAAAATTGTTCCGGAACCTACCATAGCGTCACTTGGTGAATATAAACCCCGCTGCCTTATTGCTTATCTAGTTGTTGTCTTTCATAGTCAGTATTACTTAGTTAAGTATGACTTCTTCATTGATGGAGCTATATCATCTGTACATGCATACATATATGAATGCTTCCAGGAGTACATTTGAACTTTTTCGACGTATATTTGCCTTCTTCGGAGCAGCAATGCACTTATGAACACAGTCTCTATGTATGAATAAATAATTGTACACTAGTGGGACTTCATTCCTGATACTCTTTATTATTATCGCTTGCTTAAAGACAGCCCCCTTCGAAATCCTCTGCACCAAATTAATCCGTTAATAATGGAACACAGTCTTAGCACATCGCAATACTTCGATGAACACAAAGAATCATGACTTACCTGCGAGGAAATCCGAATCGAAGTCGCGAATACCGCGAACACAACCGCCTGCCGCGATCGCTTGCTACAAGCGCGTGTGACCTTCGCGTGGCGGGACCCACGAGGGTCAAACGGAGCGCGCTTAGTTGCACAAATACGTCGAAACAGCACCGAGATTTCGTGAATATCCCGTATGTTTCGCGTATGAGCGGATGCTGCCTTCAATGAAAATAACTACAAGGGTCTTCCCGCAACCAATGCCAAAAAATTGCTGCAGCAACAACACAGATCGTTATTTTTTGAGCAAACCTACTCCATAAAAGCTCATTCCTACTCGTAGGTAATGTTCAAAACGGAGGTGACGCCATGTACAGCAAATGGAACAAAAACGTCTGGAAGTGTCCACGCTTCGCAGAAATGCAGACCGGGCAGCGTGCCAGCGTAACAACCTTGGTTATCATCTCGAACGGAGTGCTTACTATGAAAGAAATTGCATTGACACGAGTGTTGTTCGCGTTTCTACCTTTTGCAGACCATTGCAAATTGGATGACACTGTTATTGTTGACAACATCTGTTCATCAGGACAAAAGTGAAATGACCTTCTAAGGTCATGTTGTGAAAGTTTTTAGGTTTATAGAGCAGATCGTCTTCAAAAGATGACCATTGAAGGATCGAGTACATACATGGAGGCAAATTAGGGAAAAAAAACTTCATAGGTAAATTTGAGGCTAAATATGGAACCTTCATGGATCCTATCTGAGATGCTTTTGGACTTTCAATGACATAACCTAAGTTTGTTCACAGATAGCAGGGGGGGGGGGGGGGGAATTCGGACGCTTAAATTGATCGAGTGAGTGGCTCATGAGTTTCATGAAGAAGACGATTTTTCACATCAGTATCATTCCTGAGATTTTGGTCTCAGAAGAATCTTACTTGACAGCTACCAGGCTTCAGTTATATCGTATCTTTCTTATCATTTTTACCATTCCTAATTGACTGCGTCGAAGCAACTCGTCAACTTCACTTTTTGTTGCAGTGCATTTTATCATGTTCTGGAGCAGTTCGAGTCAATCAAATGAGAAAATGAATAAACAAATAAATAAATACGACGCTAATCACAATGGCTTACGTATTACGTGCATCAGAAAGGTGCTGAAACCCCGTTCGAAGTCGCTATTTTTGGAGGGTTTGCGATACCAGGGCAAAAACAGCTCCTACGGGAGATGCGCCTCCATCACGTCATGCGCCAGTAATCCACACCATTCTTTTAAAATTTTACCTGCTCGGTCTTCCCCACTAACCTAGATCTATGTATTTCTCTTTTCGCCATGCCAACCCCGCTTTACTCCTTAGGCATTTATCTCTCCTCCCCCCCTCCCCCCTCTTTTCTATAATAATCTGCAACTCATGCTCTCCTGACAAGTCTCGGAAATGGCTTGGGACAGTCCTAGACTAATTCCTGTCTAGGGATAAGAGGCGGAACAGGCTTACCCCTAGGTCCCTATCACTACATCCTTCTAATGTCAGATTTTCTCCACTACAACAGAATACCGCAACTCGTGGTAGCTGTCTTAGCCGGGCACTTCAAACTCTACAGAATAGAAGAGCTCAAAATGAGGTTCTTTTTTCACTTGCGAGGTAAAACGTCCACCATCATGGTTAGTGTAACCCGCAGATTCTTCTGATATCAAAATAGGCCCTGAGATGAAGCACTGTACACATTTATGTTGCTGCTCTCTCAATTGTCCACCATCCATGCCTTCAACGCTTCAAAACTAAGTGCCAGGCACCTGCCAAGGTCTACGCTCACCTTCGACAATATTACAAGTTGAGCAATTCATTGGAATGTAACCGGCCGCTAACTTCAAAGTACATTTCGCAATTCTGCACATGTTTATACTCTACTAAGCAAGTTTATGTGCGACTTTCTTCTTCCCTTTCTTCCGTGAACGTTAATTCGCTAATGAGCTGGTTTCTGTACACATTCATATGCGATAACATCGATGCCTTGCTATTTCCGCTCGAAGAAAGTGACTGTGCTTAAATTGAATCACAAACCACTTCATGCAATGAAGATCAAGGAAGAGTACTTTCTAATCTGTGGATGTATATTTTTCCAGAAGTATTCGCTCAATTACGGGGCCTGTCTTGCAGGTGGATGGACATTTTAATAATTTAACCCTTTGCTGTCCCAATATATTTAACCCTTTGGTGTCTCCTTTGGTTTCCCAAAATTTAACCCTTTGGTGTCCCAATGCTCCTGACATTTTTGACGCCTCTCATTAGATTTATTGGTTAGTTTTTGGTATGTAGACACCTTCATCGGACCTAAAACATGTTTGCTGGATTCAGTCTCCATCAATGAGCATTAACAATGCAGACTAACCAAATGGGGCACATAAAAACACCACAGAACAGCAATACATTCCCTAAGTCTAAGGTTTAAAGTTTTGAATTTTTTCAACATAAAGGTATGATATTTACGATGGCCTCATTTGGCTTGCCAACCGAATGATATTACCATATTTAGATGACTATTATTTCCTATCAAACGTAAATATCAGGACTCTACTACTTTTGTCTCAGGACAAATTTATAAATACCGGCTTGGCTAAGTATGGCTTGTCAATTTCAAAAGTGCAGATAAGTACAATCGAGGCACTTATAGCTATTTTTCGCAATAACTAACTACATGTACTTCTCATTTTGCACTACATTAAGTACTATGCTTACCACAAATACATGCCTATGGTGATTCCAGTGGAAAAGTAGATGGGTAGAAAGGGTAATAGGTAAAAAAGAGGAGGAACAGGAGAAAGAAAAAAGGAGTGAAAGAGCAAGAGAAAGAGTAAGAGAGAGCATGCGAAAGGATAAAAGAAAGAGAAAGAGAAAGAGAGAGAGGAGAGGAAAAGTCATTTAGAGATTGTGAGGGCAGAGAACAATGCGCACTTGCTCTGAGGTGCCCTTTTGTAAATGTTTTACATTTCCTTCGTTAACGGATTGAATAAACAAATAAATAAACAAAGGAATGAGAGAGATGAATAATTGTATCAAAACGCACATGGGAAAGGCAAAGATTATTTACATATTTTTCAAGAATAATAGAATAAACAATAATATTTAGTCTCTTCTTGTGGTATGACTTAGTAAGTACGGGACAATAATTCCACTCTTCATTTACCTGCTGGGAATTACTCCTCTCTTATCTATGCTATGGTCCCACTTGCTGTACCCCGGACCGTATTACTTCACTACGTACGTACGTTGTCCATATCCTTACGCTGCCCCACTTCTGTGTTAATTTCACCAACACCGGGGCCACAATTAGCCCAACAATGCCCCTAGGCATGCCTAGCCAGTGGAAGACGTTCTTCGATCAGGTTGGATCAGCTGGTCCAGTTGAACTCGCCGATCCGATGTTGCGTCAATCCGATACGGTTTTTGGGTAGGGTAGGGGAAAGCCAGTCGGTCGGTCCGCGCCGACGACGATTGCGTTCGTCCGCCATTGCGACTCACTTTCGCCTCTCACGCTTTCACTGTCTTAGTCATCGATAGCTCTTCTTCCTGTTTTTCCACTGTTCGCTTCTCGAAATTCATTGTCCGCCCCAACTAAGCAACTATCGGCATAAATAAATTGAAATCGAGCGAGTTTCACGTCGAAGGATGCTCTAGTAACACCACTTGAGGGTTATCAAACTCTTGCGGAGACCTTGAAGGTGCAGGATTTCAGTGGAGACGGTGCCGTTTTCCCTCCTACATTCTTTGGCATTGTAAATCAGAGTTCATCAGTGTACATTGGATTAATTTATCTATTTGTTTATTTACTTATTTATTTATTAACTACTCCACAAGGCGCGCCATAAGCGAAATGATGAACATCTAGCTTAGTCGATGTAAACAAGGAAGAAGATAAAATGCATGAATGCACACTTGAGGAAAAAATGATGGCAGAGGATTAACAGGGAACAGGCCGCGGTAATTTATGCCTTTGTAGTTTATTTCCAAGAAAAAAGATCGTGAAAAACTTTGCGCGAATATTTCTATTTTCTTCAGTTTGGACATGATTTAAAAAATTCACTCTGCGAGAGAATTTGTTTTGGAAAAGAAAACAACTTTGGAGGGAAAGAAAAAGAGCAAAATTGAAAGACCTTTCAGCATGTGCTACTGGCTGAAGGAGACTGAAGATGCTCACGGAAAGATCGAGGGAACGCTCTTCAAGAGAGTGGCAACCGAGAGAACCTCGCTGAAAAGAGCCTCGATTTCTCCTTAAGAGCAATTGCTCGGAAAAGTTGGTCGAGATCAAATAATCGATAATCCTGGACACTGACTAAACGTTGTCTTCTCATGCATTTGCCCGGAGGTCAACAAAATTACCGCGGCCTGATCCCTGTTAAACCTCTGCCATCATTTTTTCCTCAAGTCTGCCTTCATGCATTTTATCTTCTTCCTTGTTTACATCGACTGTGTTTTGCCCTATAAGCTACCTGTTCATCATTTCGCTTATGGCGCGCCTTGTAGAGTCAACACTATTTTCCTGGAAATAGTGGATCTATACCCTGTTCAGCTTTAGAACAGTAGTAATGTACAATTTCAGATTTTTTCTTTTTCCACAATTTACTTTATTTATTTACTTTTTACTTCCACAAGCGACCACTCCGGTTATTTTTTGTTTGAATTATGTTTTCGTGCGTACGTGTGATTTTATCCATTGTCCGTCTTTATCTGGAGTTGAGGAGGGACATAATAGGTTCGGGAGCTGTGCTCATATTCTCTGTTATATTCTTATATTTATTGAACCGAGAAACCAATTTTGGAGCGCAGCCCTGATTATTTATTAGTTCTTGTGAAATTTTGAAGTTCATCTTTTTTTGTGTCAAGCAGCCTAAAAGTGAAACTTTTTTTCTAGAATGTTTTGGGTACAACTTCCATGGTATTACTAAGAAGACAAAGATTTTTCGATTATTGTTTTCTTCTAGAATGCTCACTGTCGCAGCTGTAGTGAGACGCTTTCTAATTATTTAAAATTGAAAAGTTTCCAAGTAATCATTTAGTGTTTCAGCTGTTTATACTTTTGTTTCACTCCCTAACAGTCCATCTATGTAGGAGAAATTAGATGGAATGCGCATGGCGAGGTTTCCAGCCTGACTTGATCATCGACAAGTGAACTTATGTGGTTTAAATTCATGTACTTTCTTCCTGAAACCTAGGCATGGAATGAATTGTTGAAAAATGAAACATGAAAAGGTTGCGAATTCGTGTAAACTTGAACCACTTCCAGGCCTTTAAAGACGGCGTATTGCTGAAAAGTCAGGCCCAATAAATTATGTGGTTTAATTGCTAGGACACTTCTATCGCTGAGAAATCTTTATTATTAAACACGCTAAGAATTTATTACACCTACAGGACCTACGTGCTGATTCTGAGTATTAGGCTCTTTCTTCTTAAACTTGTCATCGCTCCTTTGCTTCCGTTCTTTTTCCAGACAAATTTTGGAACTGTCAATTTGTTGCGTCTACAATGATTGAATCGGTCTCTGTACTTTGAGCTCCATTACTATAGCTAGTACTACTAGTATATTTCATTACTATGGCTCATGTTTCACCAAATTTTGAAGCTCGTAAGCTTTTAGTGCATGGATCATTAAACCGAAAAAGCCAGACAGTTTGCTTCGTATATGCAGCACATTTTGCGATATTGAGAAACATATGTTGTGTGATTTTGTTTCTTTTTTTTTCATGCCATTATTCTGGTGTTTATCATGAACTAAGTGGTGCTATAGTGGAGCGTTGCACCTGGAAAGGGGGCGTGGCGGAGCACTGTGATTGGTTTGTTCAACTCACTGACGACCACGCCGTTTCCGCCCACAAGTTTTCTCAAGTGTTAACTCCTCTTTTCGGATTTTTTTAATGAAAAATCCCACCGCAGGTTTTCATAATCATACTGGCTTGGAAGTATTATAACGTTACTTTCTAAGTAAAAAATCGCTAGGACCACTAAGGCGTAATAATCTCTCAAATGAGCCATGCGAAGAAAGCGCGGCTCACCAGTGAGCCGCTGAACCTGGGATACAACACCTTATGTCACCATCGCAAAAACGACATTGATTTTTACATGTATCGATTACCGTTGGCTCATGCAGCAGGGATGCGATGCGTCTCCCAAAATCGATACAGTGCAGGGATTGATTTCTCTGGATGACACTGGGTGCCATACTTCACCTACAATACAACCGCAGTTTTAGAGTTTAACTCGTAGTCAAGGTGGAAAAAGTGTGGGACACAATTTTTTTCGCTATCATTTTTGCTCCCGAGTATGTCCGAGGAATGTTGTTCCACAGTTTTGCTTTTTTAAACTTCTTTCACATAGCCATGATTTATTCATTACTGAATCTACAAGAATAAAAACGTTAACGATAATATTATGCAAGTGAGTAAAGGTGTGTATTCGAGCCAGTTTATTTTATCTGGTTACGGTAGTATAATCAAATTGAACTGGTATAATTAAAATGAACAAGGAGGATGTAAGTATGGATAAATGAAGTGGTAGTAATGAGCGATAGGAAAAAATAGGTGAAAAATAGGTTAAAAATGTGAAAAATAGGTTAAAAAATATTTGCAAAATCGGAGAATGTTTTATAGAAAGATGAGAGTTCCCCGCGCGGCTATTCTTTTCTACTGCTGTAGGTGAACCTATTATAATCTCCTGCTTCTTGCCGCGCAGTTTGCTCCATGGTCCCATATTTCGTGCATGATTTTCTGCCAGAATTTTGTTGGATTTCTCACAAAATCACCAATTTGGCGTTTCTCGAGCGTCTGCACATTTCGTGCTAGCCGAATGAACTTTACAACGTAGTCGATTAGTGCCTTTTTAATGTTGTGTGATCGATTTCACCCAAGTGCAAAACTGTTTGCTTATGTAGCACACCCACCTCTGGCGTGTGCATCTGTCTGTTGAGAACGACCTGTTTATATGGGAAGATGTGATTCTTTCAAAATTTCCACAGCGGTAGATTCATCGCGATTTTGTGTCCTTTCGCGGTCTGATATGATTTTTTTTACTCTTATGAAATCAGAAAAAATTCTGGATCCTGTTCACGGACCTTTTTAGTTGAATTTCCTCCTGAAGTAGCACAAGTAGCACACTCTTTTCGAGCGTTATTTCATTTTAAGGTTCAATCCGCGAAAATCGCTGTGAAATCTCACTTCTTGAAGTGGTGCACATTTCTCCATCTTCTGAAACTTTCCCTTGGCATTCCTTCACACTTTTACCTTTTTTTCACTCTTTTCTCGGCCAATGCGATTGCTGGAACAGTGACACCAACTGAATATGTATGTCTCTTCTAAAATTGTTTACCATTCGTAACTTTGTGTTATGATTTTTGCCTCTTCATCGAATGCATTCGATTATTGTTTCCTCTTTTCTACTGGTTTTCCATCCGCCTTCACTGAATCATCATAAATAACTTCATGGAAATTGATATTTCTCAAAGATTTTTTTTCATTCAGAAGACCAGAAAAGTTCCAATCTTCTTTACAGGAGCTTGTGACTTTCATGGCCCAGATGACATCTCTTATGTAATGCTATTTAGAAAAGGGTCAAAACCTCACAAGAGCTCACAAATATAATAAATCCGATGTTGTCAGTTCTGCTGCTGCTCATATTTTGTGTTTTAGCACTTTGAGATTTTATTGAATATCTCCAATTTTTTCAATGACATATCCACTTTTTGACCCACCGAAAAAAAATTGGGCCACGCTTCGCTTCCAAAAGTGAAAATTAACAAGAAAGCACTAAAAAGCAACTGTTTTACAGACCGGACAAATAGGAGTAGGATTTGTGTTTTATGTATGGTCGATTTTCGTGCTGAAATCCACACCATTTCTAGCAAAGGGCTTTTCAGTGATTCTAAGCGCAAATTGAGTGAAATATGAGAAGTACTTTGAGTTTGCCATGATCATTTAGCTCCTATTATGCTTCGCTAAAAACATGGTCACGAGATCCGTGTTACACCATTAAAGAACCATTAAAGAAAAACTAAGTGCGGAAGAATGGTACTCTTAACTCCTGCAAAGAGTTCACTTTTTCTTTTCAAAAAAAATCCTGCCACGATCTCTCCTAACGGTGGAGCACGAGTCGTATTTTATTTCTGTTCTGTTCCTAAAGGAGGTCAGCAAAAAAAAACACTTCTAATCTGGAAACAACAACAACACTTCTTTTCGTGCGCAAGTCTCGTTGTAAATTGAACTTCGATGTTTGCTTCGTAAGTAGCTAATCTCTCATAGAAAATGTACCTGAAGCTCCCTATATTAAGAAGCATTATCAGCGAGTTCACTTATCTAGGAAGGGATGGGTATTCGTGAAATGAATGAGAGACTCAAAGCCATTTTCGCTTCTCTTGGGCTCTGTACAAATGGTGCTGGAGTGCACGGTCCTGAAAAGTGTGCTCTTCCTGAAATAGATCCCGAAAGAACTACATGTTTTCATCAGCTGGAATTGGTATCAGGATCTAACGTGCTCTGTATTCATTTGAAACAGTATTACGAGAATAGTTTGAACATCAGTAAAAATATCTGTGAGTTTTTATATATCTCGTTGCTGTCGCTTTTTTTTTGAATCACATGGTTCCGATTACCAAAAGTCACTACATCAGTTGTCATGTTTCTAAGTTTGTTTGCTTTCCAACAATTCTCTTTTTTAAAATTTCTGGCGCTTTCTTATTAAAAGTCCCATATCCGCTCTAGCTTTACCTCTGTACTCCGTATCAAGTGTTTATATACAGGATGCGGCAAAAGTATTGACAGCCTTTTGTGACACATAATTTATATAGAAAATCGAGAGAAGACCAAGTGTGACCATTCAACTGCCTGGAATCTTGAGAACAACGTAAACTAAGACGCACATGTATTCAATCCATTTCATCGCTAATCTTGCCAGTCGTCAACAGACAAGTCAACAGATCTCTTAGGGATGTAAGTACCACATTGAATCTGCATCACAGCAGATTTTAAATTTTTGTAAATGTCTTTAAAAATGAGGGCTTGTGCTATCCTGACGTCTTCTAATTGTAAGAATTTGTTTAAAGGCAGGACCATTTATCGGCCTCCTAACCACTCTTGCAACAAAGTGGTTTGAAGCAAAGTTGTCAATATCTTCCTAGAAGAGACATTCATTAGAGTCAAAAATTGAAGATGTCAGGTTAAATCGACGTTATCCTCTTCTCTTCTCAGCTAAGGCTTACTTCTTGTACCAGTCTTTTGAAAATATGCGATTTTTATCGCTGGATGCCATCGAAAAGGAAAAGAACCGGTTGGTAGGACGCAGCGGGCAATGCTTAATCTGAGGAATAACTATGATTTTCAATGCCTTGAGGGATAATTCCCCTACGAGCATTGCAGCACTCCTCTAGTCCGCCGGGGACAACTGTACTCTTTTTCTCCATGGATTTCCTCTCATGGTCTTTTGTTTAAGTGCACATTACGATTTGAAGAGCATTTATTTCCCCTGCTTCGATAACACAGACTCATTTCATACGCATATATGCGCTCTCTTCCAGCTATAGTGACAGTCGCATTTCCGTCGCACAGCCAAAAACAACACCCTTGTTCCCTGCAGAGGATTCTTGCAGTGCTTTGCCAGCAGTGCGCTGATGAGACGGCGACGATTTGCGATCAGCAGCCAATCGGCCTCGTACAAGCAGGTTTTGCTACCTCGTAAAAGCAGTAGGAGATGTTGGAGTTATGATAGAAACAGCTAGATAGTGCTTGGCAGTGAACTGTCAAGTGATGTGGGGAACATTTGGATGATCTAGGTGTCATAGGGGGACCATGAACGGCTGCAGATCTGGGATTTTGAACAAATTCAGGCTCCCTGGAATAGGGCAAGATTTTTCCATATTTAGTAACACATTCTTTCCAGAATGTGTGAGAAATAAAAATCCCAGTAGAATAATAACACAGAATGATCTGCCCTTAGCTCCTGTCTTTGAGTTGTAACGTGTACACAGAAAAAATGCCGGTCGAATGAATGTAGACCTTGAAATGCATGGAAAACGCCTAGGTTTACGTTGGTTTTTTTGTCATTCGTTGTTTGATTTTTTTGTACTTCTTATCTGTTACATAGTATCACAAGGAGAATAGCAACAAGTCACTTTTCATTTTTATGGTTTTGTCCGTGCTGAAAAATTCGGTCATTTTACTTCTACAGTACTGAGAAGGTCCCTGCCAAGATTTATTTGATTAGTTGCAACACTTCAACTTTTTATTACCTATTAATATTTTAATACTTATTTATTATATTTGGTCCTCCTTCATGAGCTTAAGAGTACTGTTGTGAAGCGAATTATTTCCATCAAATCAGAATTACTGAAGAAGATAAACTGTTATAGTGGACACACAAATATGTATTAGTCAAATGTTAGTATAATAGATACTGAGATGAGGAGAATTATCTCTGGTATAAGAAGTGCAGCTCAGCCCTGTGATTGGCCAATTCACTTAAGCAGCCAATCATAGAGTTCAGTTCGAGCGCACCTCTCAGGACAACGCTTCGCACTCTAAACTATTCAGTACATGCTTGCCACTTCAGACGTATTCATTTTCCTTAGTCGAATGAAGCTGCAAAAGCTTATTTCCCAGACTATCTACCCAGTTTTTTTTTTCAATAAAAGAGTTCCATTACTCATGTGTTTGTTCGTTCAGTCCACTCGTTGAAGCAGAGCAAAGAAGCGAAGAAGCCTATGACTTTTTCTGATTGATGTCGTGAATAAATTTTAAACCTATACATATACAGATGTGGTCAAGGGGATGACGAGAAAGCGGGTCGTTTACCTCCTACAATTAGTAAGGAAATCATTTGCCAAAATTATGCAACTCTGGTTCACCAACTGGCGTCAGAAACCCTTCAGTTCTACAAAAATTAAGAAAAATAAAGAAAACAGAACAAAAAATTGGTGTATTTAATTTTATCATCTCGGACATCGACGAACCTATTGTGCAATGAGAATGTATACCAGGGAATGAAAATGAAATGAGAATGAAAAAACCATTTACCAGAATTATGCAACTCTGGTTCAGCAACTGGCGTCAGAAACCCTTCAGTTCTACGAAAATTAAGAAAAATAAAGAAAACAGAACAAAACACTGGTGTATTTAATTTTATCATCTCGGACATCGACGAACTTATTGTGCAATGAGAATGTATACCAGTGGTGGTCACATAAGGAAGAGGGTTGGGGGTTGGGTGGCTAAAGAGTAGGAAGAACTCTTCTATCTTGCTCCTACCATAATAAAAAAAGGAAGATGAAGCGTGAAAGAAATGAAAGAAATGCAACAGCAGTCGCGAACCAGGTCTTTAGAGTTAGTAAAATCCTCCCTAATAACTCTAGGAGGGTTGAATGTGAACGAAATCTATGGGTGCTGTCGTGACTACGATCTCTCCATCCAATAAAGAGATTCTGCTTTTCACATAAATCTGCACTCTTTGCTATACTTTTCACCGGAGTTGACAGTTCACAATTCTAAAGGACACTTGCTGTCCTTTTTCTGAATAGGGCAGAAACTGCGTAGTTATATCACATTGTCATATTCAAACTGATAGCAAATTATTTGTAACACTTCAACTAATGTGTGTCAGTTCGAAATGCATAGCACCTCTAAGGGGTTAACGTATTTATGTATTTACTTGTTTGTTTATTTATTTACTCCTTCATTTGTTCACTGTACTTAGTTAACGAATTAAGGCAAAAATAAGCTATTCTCCATGCAGAAGGTCTTTTCTTTGGAATGAGCTGTTCGACAAGTGGTCCGTGCTTGTTTTCGCATTCGAAACCCCCTCTCTTATACCTATTACTCTTATCGCCCTAAATGAAAACACACATCTTTTTCCAGTACAATTACAAATCGAGCCCAAATCAAAATGGCAATTTTATCCACTTACGGTTAGAAAATGATACTTTGTTTTTCCTGTTGGTCTGATCCTCCCTCTACCATATCGCTGGTTTCCAAGAAACTTTCCCTTCCGTTTCCAATGAAATCGCTTGCGCGGATGTTGATGCTTGTGTCTGTGTTGTGTTGTGTGTGTGTGCTTGCCATCTCTGGCAGAAGGGGATATTACTGGTGTAGCAGCGAAAAACTGGTATAGCTCCAAGAAGACTCGTTGTCTAGTGGCGAAAGTGACATGTACGTGAAGAGAAAGAGCTTTCACCCGTCCTCGATGATGCACACCACACATACCACGAAAACAGCAGCGTCACTTCCACATCCAACAAACATCACTGTCACTAGTTTTCGATTTCTACTCATTCAGTCTAGTTTGTTGTTCTCGATCTTAGGAACATCCGTTGTTGGCAAGCTCTTTTCCAGAATATCTGATATTCCTTCACTATCTTCGGACAATTCCGTGCCTGTTCTCCATTGCGAAAATGTACAGTCATTTTTCATTTTCGCCCCTAGTTATAACTAAAATCCACTGAGGCCTTTTTGTAGGTGACGCATCACCTCACTCAGTTGTCCAAAGGTAGCCCACGCTTTCATAAGAGCCTGAAATGGCTTCCTGCTTGTTTCTTTGTTTCCACAAAAAAAAACTGGGGCTCTGGTTTTCTTCCTTTCGCTGATACTTTGATTTCTTTGTATTTTCCGCGGTTTTGGCTCCTGTAGCATTCTCAGAATCCTCACTATGGGAAATCAAGCTGCTTCCTCAGTAGGAAACGTGCTCAATCACTGAACTCGAAGAGTCTTCTGTACTCCTACATAAACTGAGGTAAAAACGAAACTTCAACGGCACTCTGTGACTTCATTTACCGCTGTAGCCCCACACCGGAAAGTGAAATTACAGAATGCAGTGGACATCCCCTCATGGTGATGAGTTCACTAGTTATGAGAGTTTGAGAATTAATGGTTTAACCGAGGATTTTCTCGAGTGAGTTAGCCCTGTTGGCCCCCCTCCCGAAACAACAACTACTATTGATATCTATCCTTTAGTTACTCCAGTGAAAAACTCGAGAAGAATTTGATTTCGTTCGTATTTTTCGATGTGCTTGTTTCGAGAATAAATTTCCGAAAAATTATACGAAGAATAAGCAAAATCTACTCGAGATTTTCCACCTGAGTAGGATTTTTTATTTGCATCTTTTTACTACCATACAGTAGAATCAAAGCATTCTTGGGAAAGATATAGAATCTCTAAAGCCGCAAAAGCACCTTCTAGAACCTTCCGACCATCGCACTTCCAAACTTTTCTGACCTTCACATATTTTCTCCTCCTTCCAGACTTCCTTGCACTTTCTGCACTTGTATTCCTATTCCTTGGTGTTTATCTTCGTTTGACACACCACCGGATTCCCCAAACTTAAGACTCGATGATATTGAGTTATTCCGGAGTGTCATGTGGGATGATCGTTGTCTCGCGTGAATTTGAGTACTCCGATGTGGTACATGTTTCTTTGCTGGCCATCGGCAGAAGAAGAGCTTTGTTCGGCCTATGACATGTACAGTTTCATACCCTAGAAAATAATAAGAATATGAACAGAAGCAGATGAGCTATTAAGACAAATATTGCGAGAGTTTCTTAGAGTCGAGAAGGGCTGTTTGTCTTCTTTCTGCGTCCTAATGTGCACCTAATTGCCACTTACAAAATTATTCACGGCTTTTTTTTTGTTCTTCACTCTGCATAACATCTTATTCAATCGTGGGTAAGGAATTACAAGGAAGCTTATTGATTGTGTACAAACTGTTTCTGGGGATGAAACTTTTCTAGCATTTTCGCTGCGTTTCTATTCATATGGACTATTCCACTAGTTTCATTTCGGCATTCGACATATTGTGCAAAGATTCTCCATTTTACCCTCATACAATACATAGATATGTATTGGGTTCGGCATTAAGTTCGCGGTTTTTTCAACTTGGTTCTTTACTGGGTTTTAAACTTCATTCGATTGCATGTCATAGGTCGTTTTGTAGCTGTTGCTTCACTCTTTACGGGTGTTATAACTGATTCCTTAAATACCCACTCCACATTGTTTTCTATAGCGTGGAATATGACCCTCCAATTCGACGACAGGCAAAATCTCCGACGGCTACCTACTTTACGACTTCACTTGGTGAGCAAATGCAGCTCAAGCGGCTAGGGACGTGAAAGATGCCCATAGAGACAGCTCTGCTGCAGAAAGTGCAGCGTGGAAAAGCATGCCCGCTTCACAGAGCTCAATTTTTACCTGTGAGGTGTCCCTCATTCTTAACGCGCAGTTTGTGAAACAATGAGCCGATTATCCGTTGGATTTTGCACTAGAACTACACAACAATCACTATGGATGCTAAATCTCTTAACAACCTATGTATGTTCTACTGATTGGCTTTGTGAATGTGATTTCGGCGCCCGGAGAAAACCGCACAAACTTATTGCCCAACCCAATATAATAGTTTACCAGTTATCATTGACAGAACTTATTGCCTTTGCAGTTGTTAAAGGCTAAACCTACAGAATATTCACTCCTATAGAAATCGAGAGAATTATCGAAAAATGTATACAAGCGTAAGCTGGATCTCATACCTACTTTATTCCTTGATTGCCATATAAAATAAATCTTGTTACCACCAATTGCCTCTGATGGTGACCTATCGTAGTGGGTTTTTTTTCATCTAACATTCGCATGTCTTTTTTTATTGAAACTTCTATTCAGTTTTTTTCCGCACTTGACCTAAACACAATTGAGTCAGTCAGTGTTCATTGTTAAAGTTGTTTTTCTTTGCTATTCTAACTGTAAGGGAATGTTAGTGCTACTTAATAAGAAACGTATAGGTGCAAGTCAAGAATTGAATTTGTTTCATAAAGCCTTAATAATATCAAAGTTAGAGCATTACTTCATTTCTGTCCTTTACAACACATAATATGGGTGGTTGAAAGCAATAGCATTGACATTGGTAGATTTTTTCGAGTTGCTGCTTTAGTAGGTAATTTTTATTCTTTCAAATGTTTCCCTTTTGTACCCCAAATATTTACGCACAAAATGAAAAAAAATCTAAATGACACTCGTGAGTTTTCCCATAGATACTGACATTAATCTGCAATTGCATTACTCGCATTAGTTAACTGTTTCAATCATTAATAAATTTAATCTTTACTCTGGGAGAGTAGTGGGAGTAGTGCTCTCATTCAATTTCTCAGGATCTATTAATATTAACTTGATGGATGTTGCTACGTTCTGCAATAGCGGCCTTAATTTTTGTCCCAAAAACCCTGAGGTAGTCCTTTATGGAAGATGAGAGGCGAGAAAAAGTTTTGACGCGATGAATCACAAGCTTCCGAGCCTCTGATTCCAGACGTGAGAACAGTGTCTGATTTTGAACTAACGGGAAACAAAACTGATGTTTACCTAAAAATGCTGCATAATATGTACACCATTGGCAGTGTCCTTTTTCGTTTACTTTGATTCTTATGCCATGTCTAATTTGGTTAGGTTCTGAAGGCTCTGATGATTTTTGAAGAAATAAGGAACAAAAACTACGATGACTATGGCATAAGTCTGTGCCGTTCACTACCATACTTGTATGGGAATTAGTTGTGTGTGGCAGATAAATACTATTCCTACGACCGAATTATGAATTAGATAGCTATCGATTTGATCGAAATCCGGAAACTCGATTTCGAATAAGGTGGATTTTTGGAAAAGAAGGAGCAACAGGATCCTTTTGGAACGATAAGAAGGCATTAAGGTCTCTTTTCTTCTCAATATTTGAGTTCTGTTGATCTAGTCCTGAAGGAATAATTGAAGTTAAATTAAATTGAGTTATTCGATTTCTATTCGGTCCTAAAACTGCGTATATTTTCATAATATAATACATGCAGATACTCAGGTTATATAATACATATAGATGCTCAGGTTCACTTATTTGTACTACTGTAGTTGCTCCATTTTTCTCGATGTATTCGTATATGTACTGTACCTACACCATGCAAAATTCATATACGACAACTCAAAGCCTTTCAATTTCAACCATCTTTCCTCTGATAGAGGTTCAGCTTCTTTGGTGTTTTCGCCTATTTGCAGGAGTAATTCTCACTCCTTTCCAAGGTCACTTTCATGGATCACTGTTCGCCGCATTCGCTATTCACCTCTTTTGCCGCCAACAATGAAGTTTCCCATACGGTTTTCCAGGAATACGTAAAAGTTCGTGCAGTCTCATTAGGCTTCAAGTGTCTCGTCTGGGTGGCGCCGTTTTTCATAGAATTGCACCTGTCTGGATTTTAGGAAGACCGTTTGCTTCTGCAAATGGAGACGGAGTGCATTTTGATTAGCAATTTCGCCTGCATTGGAAGGACACTATTCTGAGAAGCATGATTTTTCATGGTTCTCTAAATCTCATGGCGAGTTAATCCAGCAAGTATTCACTCTTAGTGCAAATTCGCGCAGTATAGTATCATCAACGCATGATTCTCATGGAACTTTGGATTTTAGTTTTTTAGTACAATGCAGATTTAATGACTTTTCAGAATGACTTTCACATTTCTCACTTACGGAACCCCATTTTTGAAAATGGGGAACTTACCTTCTGCTTGGCTCGTTTATCACAGATGCTCCGAGACTGCTCGATCACTTTGCCGCTTTTTTTACTCAGCTGCTTCCATTCTTCTTCACCTATTGTCATGGTTGCTGTGATTCTGTGAATTTGCTTGAGATAATGAGCACGGTAGGGTTACTACTGTAGCAAGGACTGCACTCGTGCACTGCTTTCGAAAACAAAAGTCGAATTTTGCCTCTGCTGTTGGATATCTACATACTTTTGTGTTCTGCACTGCTCCCAATTGTTGCGATCCTTTTCACTTCATTATTTTGTACAAGTTTTACCATAGCGAAGCTTATGCGTTCCATCTTTCCATCCTTCGACCAAAGAAATCATTTTTAGTGGAACTCTGGTCCGGAGTCCAATTTCCGTTCCTTCCCGTCCCATTTTTTTTTTGCAAGTTCAGAGCTTTTGAAGTCATCCGGAATTTATTTCATATCTATTCGGAACAAAAAAAAAACCAATTATTTGAACTCTACTGATTGGCAACGTAGGAATCTGTCCCAAACTTTGAATATCTGAAAAAGAATTAGTCCTGTTACTTTTAATTCTTTCCTTTAGGGCTGTAAAGCATCGGTCCTAATTCTTGCCTCCAAAATTGGTAAAACCCAACAGAATCTTTGTGAATGGACCGACCCAAATTTCAAAACGACTAGCGATAGCTCTTGCGCTACCTATGCCAAATACCCATGTAAGGATTATAACTAAATTTGAACCAACCAAAACGTAGATGTCTTTCTGAAATGTCGTAGGACATGAAATTGGCGTAGATCATTTTTCCGTGCAAAATGCACTACAATTTTCATGTAGATATCTTGAAATGGGAATCGCGAGCTTTCGATTAATGGTTTCAAAATTCAGTTCGATGTAGTCCCGGAGAATCCGACGGTTCTTGGATGATTTTGGGAAAAAATTAAAGCGTGTTCGGTATTGCTCTCCTTTTCTTGCACATTCAAATTTTCGATTTGATCGAATCAGGATGTTTACATTCGGAAATGTACACATAATATTCCTTCATGCACATACAAAACAGATGATATATTCATTTGAGCAGAGGCCTCCTCTTGAGGGTCTGGATAACGAAAAAAAAAGAACCGTTGCTTGCTTTTATTAACCCATCTTACTAACTTCATGTGGGCCTACGGACTCGTATTTAACAATACATATTACGATTTGTGGACGATGATCCTCATACATTTCGAGACAGTAGCCTACTCGAAAGTTGGAGTACGAGCTGATTCGAATGGTATACTTTTTTCCTTCTTCACATCTCAATGAACGGAGTTATCCCTCCGAAATCGCTTGCTTTTGCCAAATACAGCCAATGGCCCCTTTTTTCCGCGTGTTTCCCCTGTGGCACTCTACCACATGACCAATTATCGAGACGCCGCGTTCTTCCACAATGGCCTTGTGGACTTCTTCCACAGCGGCTCCGAAAGTGCCTGGAGATACATGGCCATGATGGGTTTTGAGACTTCTTCCACAGCGCCTCCGAAAGCGCCTGCAGATACATAGCCACGCCGACATTGCTCGTAAGGGGCGTGGCCACTCGGATTTGGACCGGGCCTGTTTTCCGTTTAAAAGTGCCTTCAAAAAAATGCTAGAGGCCCTGCTAGTGAAACTAGCACTAACTGGTAACAAATGCTATCTCGTCCACCGAGATCGAAACGAAATCCCTAGGACCGGAAAATGAGTGGTGGTAATGCCAGTATGTGAAGTTGTGGAGGATGTAACAATGACTAATTCCAATGCCCCATTTTCTGAGTTTTTTTTTTAAATTCTGCCACATGCAAATTCTTCTTCATTCATCAATTTAGTTGGACTTTCTACTTGCAAATTCGGCATTTCCTCTTTTTCCCTGTCATATGGCAGAGTAGAGTGAATGGCCTGCAGGGACAGTGGATGCCTGCAGGCATATCTCGTCCACACAATGTCATTAGACAGCCACTACCTCGTTGTTCAAGTAATATTGATTTTTCGGAGCTTACCGTGAGTAATACAGCATCATTTATTAAAACTAGGAGTTTCAGGAATTAGGCAGGATCTCCCACTGATGCTAGGTAGTACTTTTACATATCAGAAAGGTTCGTTTGTCATTGTTACAGAAAAAAAAGAATGAAAATTGATGGAAACTAAAACGAAATACAAATCACAACTGCTTAAATGAGAAATCAACATTAGACGCCAAATGTACTAGTGCTTCAATTTCAGCTATTTGGTGGCCTGGTGACAAATTGAATAAGTGAATGTAGAACATTGCGCCATCTCCAGAGAGAGGACCTCGCAGGAAATATAAACGAGCAGAGAATCAAAGGCAAAATCTTTCAAGCGCATTTTCCAACATTTCGTACAAAAACTCCTAAAAACAAATTAATTTAAATTTAACCATCTTCAAGCCAGTGAGGAACTAGAACGAAGGCACTTGAACTGAGAGGTAATGCAGTTTCACTGATTTGTACCACAAGATATCCGATGCAAGGAGAATTCTACTCTTACCGCCATCATCTTCACCATTAACATACACGTGCATTAAAGGCCGCTACAGATTCAGACTAAGCAAATTGCACAAAACGGGACGTAAAGAGAATAAAACCATTTAATGGAAATTGGCAGTAGACGTTCTCGTTGTGATGGTAGATCTGTTTGCATTAATGCTACAGTGAAACTCCTATACAAGGATCTTTGATCAGAGATGCAACCAGACAAGTGCAAAACCAAAAAGAACAAGGATGGGCTTTGAAAAAAAAACCTCACAAAAATACAAGAAACGGATAATGCTGAAGTTGGTAGCGGTAACAGTAGAATATTTATGGTATGGATCTGTGGAAGAAAGGTTATAGAACATCCCCAGCAAAATTTGCGGAAAAAACGAATACAACAATTGCCGCAATAGTTTCAGTCTCTTGACGAATATGAAAATAAATACAAAACAAGAAGGACTACCAACATAATATGGAAATAAGTCCAACATAAAGACACAAAAATGATTTTTTGTGAAAAGAACATAAAATAGCAATCGAACTTTTTTGTTAACGAACAAGTCTATTCAATACTTTTTGGTTTGATTTAAAAAAAGATTGTGCACACTCACGCCGTCAACACAGTATTTTTGAACAACTTGATTGAAAAGTTGTTCGTTAAAAGACAAAGCATTTTTGCACAAAACAGCGGAGCACTGCTTTTCGACAGAAACACACATTTTTGCTGAACGTTTTTGATATGTAAAAGTACTGCCTAGCATCAGTGGGAGGTCCTGCCTAATTCCTGAAACTCCTAGTTTTAATAAGTGATGCTGTATGACTCACGGTGAGCTCCGAAAAAAATATTACTTGAACAACGAGGTAGTGGCTGTCTAATGACATTGTGTGGACGAGATATGCCTGCAGGCATCCACTGTCCCTGCAGGCCATTCACTCTACTCTGCCATATGACAGGGAAAAAGAGGAAATGCCGAATTTGCAAGTAGAAAGTCCAACTAAATTGATGAATGAAGAAGAATTTGCATGTGGCAGAATTTAAAAAAAAAAACTCAGAAAATGGGGCATTGGAATTAGTCATTGTTACATCCACCACAACTTCACATACTGGCATTACCACCACTCATTTTCCGGTCCTAGGGATTTCGTTTCGATCTCGGTGGACGAGATAGCATTTGTTACCAATTAGTGCTAGTTTCACTAGCGGGGCCTCTAGCATTTTTTTGAAGGCACATTTAAACGGAAAACAGGCCCGGTCCAAATCCGAGTGGCCACGCCCCTTACGAGCAAAGTCGGCGTGGCTATGTATCTGCAGGCGCTTTCGGAGGCGCTGTGGAAGAAGTCTCAAAACCCATCATGGCCATGTATCTCCAGGCACTTTCGGAGCCGCTGTGGAAGAAGTCCACAAGGCCATTGTGGAAGAACGCTACGCCGCCACCAATTATGACCAATTAACGCTCGATTTTCTAGTTAGAAACTAACTTTTCCTGGGGAAGTCTTCACCAACAGATATTATTCGAGTCGTACAGGTGAGTTCACAAGCATCATTTTGATATCTCACTCGGATTCAAAATTTCAAAAAAAAAATTCATGTGGCGCTTGGCTACGAATTGTGAATATTTCCGTGATTCGCTTATGGTAAGACAAGAAATCGCTTAAGTAATATCCATATTCATATTCTGAGTTCCTTTTACCTAAGCACTTGCGAGGAAAATGTACTTGAACATCGGCTATTTTTTTCAATTTATGGAATGAATTCAGTTCAAGTACATTTTTTTCGCAGGTCACACTGCTTAGGTGAAAGGAACTCGGGATATGACTATCAATATAATTGAAGTGATTTCTTGTCTTACCATAAAGAAATCACTTCAATTATATTGATAATCACGAAAAAATTTGCAATTCGTAGCCAATGCCGCATGAAATTTTTTTTTGAAATTTTGAAACCGAGTGAGATATCAAAATGATGCTTGTGAGCTCACCTGTAAGACTCGAATAATATCTGTTGGGGAAGACTTCTCCATGAAACGTTAGTTTCTAACTAGAAAATTAAGCGTTAATTGGTCATAATTGGTCATGTGGTAGAGTGCCACAGGGAAAACACACGGAAAAAACGGGCCACGAAGCCTGCAAGTTAACGAGTGACCCATTTCTGGAGCCAATACCGCAGATAAGTAGAGGACGACACGCACAACACCGTGGTATGTTTGGTTTTCAAAAAGGCAATTTTTATCCAAGTTATAGGGAAATCTCGCAACGTATGCGATTTCTCGCGAAATCGCGCAAATTTTTGAGATTACGCGGCCGCTAGTGTATACCGCCGCTGTTTTATTTTTCAGGCTGTAGGGTTGTAGGACTTACGAGGCTTCTATGTGCCTTTTTCACTGTTGAGAAAACGTAAAAGTAACGTCCATTTAACCTCTAGCAAACTCCAGGTTTTCCTCTCCTCTCGTCGACCGCTTTTTCTTCACTAGTGCTCCACCAAGAATTCCGAGATTCATATGTTTGCAGCAGTGTTGGTGGTCTTTGCTCTTATCCATATACTATTACTGCAAATGACTGTGTCCTGTGCACATTGGAACTGACGTGCAAAAGTTAACGATCCATTTCTCAGGATTTCTGTTAAACTGTGACGTGACATTACTGCATCAGAACTGTTAACTAGGCATGGCACCACCCACCATTCCTTATTCTACTTTGCAGAATCTTCATTCTTTCCTATAGAAACGAAGTGAACAGCGATGGAATCTGGTGTGGTAATACAAACATATCATACGAAAATTTGAAGACACAAACGTTGCACCTTCTTAGAAGAGTAGGTCGAATCTGGAAAGCTTACACGCCTTACAATCTTCGTTGATGATAGTGAATTTCCGAAAATCTCTGTACTCAAGTACCTCATCGCAGCCGACGGTGGCACTCTATTTGATGCTGAGTGTCGAGCTAAGGCTACATGGGCTAAGTGGAGCCAGGTAACAGGAGTTGTGCGATAGGAAGATCGCACAGTAGTAACAGCTTTGGCATTGTATGGAGCGGAATGGCTGGCCAACCACCTTGAAACACGAGCAGATCCTCCACCCAGTGGAAACGCGAATACACCGCTGTACCCAGGATTTCACGCTTCTTGACAGGGTTCGAAGTCATAACGTGCTTGTAAGGTTCCGAGTAACACCAGTCGCGGTGGAGATGCGTGGGATCGGCTACGTTTGAGGAGTGGCGACAATTTAGTTGCAGATACAGCTATTAATACTAATATGACTGTGGATGGATCTAGACCGAGAAGAAGGCCAAAACTAGTTGATTCGGTAGGAGAGAGGAACAGATGCTGTTAGTGAAACCCACGCTTTCAACCGAAGGAAAGAACGCAACCTCACGAGAAATACCAACCTCAACCCTTGGGAAGATGGCTAGGAAGGGGAAGAAGTACACCATTAAGGAAATAAATGTGATAGATAGAAAAGGAAAATTTCGTTACTGGAGGAATAGTCATCTTACGTCAATCCGTTAAATCATAGATTTCCAAAAGATGAGGCTGTATTGAATACAATTGAAATCTCTCCGTCACTGCTGTGAGCTTTCCACCTACAGATTTCAAAGAAATTGTTATAAATAAATGAGCCAATATGATCCAAAGTACTGCTGCTGATTTATTTTAAAAAAAGGTTCGGGAGACGCTGCCGAAGGAAGCATCGAAAATACGGGAAATAATGATTTTGTGGTGGTATCAAGATGTGAATTCCAAAATTTTAATGAAATTCTCTAAATTTGCAGGAAAGAGCACACTTCCCCAAAAAGATCTTGGATTGAAAGTGAGTGCTACCTGCCATGCAACTGGAATAGTCGGCTCTATGTGGATTAGTGCCCAGAACTCAACTTCGTTTTCATCTACTATTTCATCCTCTGCAGCCGCTGCAACATTTTGCCCTTCTACATATGGTCAAATTTTTGCACGTATACTTGCGTAAAGTTACGAAATTACTCATGAACTGGGTGTGGAACCGATGAACTGTGTTTGCATGGCCGGAGGGCAAATAAACGACTGATCCGAGAGCACATGACCTGATGCTTTTT
Organism: Ancylostoma caninum; assembly: GCA_037903475.1. NCBI lineage: Eukaryota > Metazoa > Nematoda > Chromadorea > Rhabditida > Ancylostomatidae > Ancylostoma > Ancylostoma caninum. Next base: position 547,695 of record JBAJFG010000107.1, on the reverse strand, counting down.
AAGATAAGCCTTCAAAGTGTTGTATGTCCTCTCGACAGTTTCGTTGGTGAGTACCTCCTCAATAAGTCTAGAAGTCCCAATTAGTACGGGCATTTTTAAAGTCAGAACGAAATTTTCAGAATTATTCTGTGATATTCTTGCCCTTTCAAGGGACGCTTTGTGTAGGTACGAGATCTAATGCATGCTGTTTAAGGCAAATTTCGTTTCTATTGCGAGCACAGTGGCTAATAATTTTGCTTACAAAGTGAAAGGGATAATTTTCTCGTTGAAAAACATCTGTATGAATCATATGTATGTTAGTGGACGAAGTGTTCAAACACTAAGTGATATTTGCTAACAACTGGTAATTACTCGACGCGTTTGCAAAATCCTTGCAGAGGGAAGGACTTACAGGCGGTCGTGTCTCTTTCCTGGAATTCTTCCTCTACCTGCTTTTATTCCTGTAAGATATCAATGATCAACGAGTGTTTTCCGGGAAAACAGGAAGGTCTAAGCTTTGTAGCATCATTAATTAAAAATTCAGTGATCATTGTAAGTCCATGCTTACCGAACTATAGTCTAAGGTTTATTTACCCCTAATTTGTCTTCTGTGAACTTACGGCAGTGTATTTATGGGTATAAAAATTCATCAATAATCTCTGAAAATCTAATTCTGCTCGTATTAGACAAATGCCGGACTGCTTCATATTCTTTTTACTCAACATCAGTCTTCTCTGCGAAGGTGCTCAAATTCCCCGGTTCCTCTAAGAGTAAAAGAAATTTTAGTTTCTAAGAATAAAAACGATCGTCTGCAAAGATGAGTTTTCCACGGTCGATTGATTTCCAACGAAAATGCGCTTGGCCGTAAATTTCTGGAGCCAGTGATCTTCTGGAAGGAGATCTCTTTTCATTTCACGTGATTCAACAAGAAGTTGCGTAATGCCGGCAAATGTCTAGACTAAACAACAGCAATGTTTGTGTGGCTTATCGCATCCCTAAAAGGTTGACCGAAGTCAAGGCGTAAATGTCTGGCACGTTTCCTTTTCGGTATGCTTACCTGGATTCCGATTTGTACAACATTGCCAAATTTGGCACTTGGTCACTTGATGATTGTCTACATCTAGATCCGATAAGTAGAGACCAATTTTGTACATTTCTTTGCAACAAAAATTTGAGAGACTAAATTTGGCTGTGATAAAAAAAATCAGAATCTATCTTCCTATCCACTCTTTGAAGTTTTCTTGCAATGCCACGACATTACCACTTCCTCGTTTGGCTTCATTTTTGCAACACTTTAGTGTTGCTGTTTTTTTGCATATTTATTATGTAGGCAGCTGCTTTACTCTTTGCATATTTATTATGTATGCAACTGTTTTACTCTTAGTCCATCCAGTTCCGTTTTACATACTTAGTCTGGTGTATTTGATACTGAGGAAGGCAGGAGGGGTGGGGCGGCGGCGGGAGCTTTTCACTCTTTGGATTTTGCTGAAACATTGTTTTCGCGCCAATTTGTCAAGAAAATAATCTAAAGAACAATCATAAAAATGGCAAATAATCAATTCGTGGAACGCTAGAGGAAGGATTATTTGAGGTTTATTTCACTGAAGTTTTGGGGCACATAGGAAATAAAAGTTCTTCTGTGGAACCTTTCCCTTGCATGTGAATTCTTCTCATGTTTCTTCTCGCCTTTATAGAATCTTTTTGTTCTTTCTCTCCTCAAATTTTTCTCTTCAAATGATTTGAAATACATACTACATATCACATATTATTTTGTGACTCCTGTCGTTGATTCCACGCGGAAAATGTCTCTCAATCGATAATCGATTTTCTGCTCTAGATGACGGAAGTGAAAACGGAGCCATGTTCTGAGCATTGCACGAAGTCGCTCGACTGTAGCTGCCTCATCGATCTCTCATCACCTGCCACTATTGAACGGGATTTCTACGCTTGGCTCAATGTACGTATGTTACCCCCTTACCTATTCCTAATGAACTTGAGAAATTCACACGATTTTTAAAGGAATCGTGGTGGGTGTGAAAAAAAATTGGTCCCTAAAGAGAGCTCCATGAGAAATGCCGAGTTCAAACATTTAAATTGAAAGTGGAACCAGTCCTGTCTATGACTATGTGATTGGAATTCCCACAGTGTAAATCAACTGAAAACTTAATTGCAGAGGAACATATAAGATATAAAAGCGCACTGTTTAATGATTTTCCACCAGACTGACCTTTGCAAGAGCGCTCTGTGAATAAATCATTGATGTCTGCTCAACAAGGTTAGAGCACTGGAGCAGTAATGGAATTTACTGCGTGCAAGTTACATAACTGGTTTTGCTAGAGATATCCTGCAAAGGGGGGGGGGGTAGAGATCTCAAAGATAAGTTTTGCAAAACCATAACATCTGCAATCCTGAATCTCATAAGATACAGTAGACGTCAATGGCGGTGGCCCATCCGCGGCCTCTAGAAGGACGCCTCGCAACCGCGCCGCTCGCGCTATGACCGATGTGTTCTGCTAGTGTTATGCTATTTCTAGCAGCTTTTCTACCCAATTTTAAGAATTTTCGATCAAATCAGGAAGAGAAGCGCCTAGGAGTAGCACTCTGGCGGCTGACGATACCGATCCCCGTGCGCGCGGCGCGGTTGTGCGGCGTCCCTCCAGAGGCCGCGGATAGGCCACCGCTATTGACATACACTATAGACTAAGCAGGTGTCTTAACTGCAGCGATGCTATTCCATGGCCGTCATAATTGTTGCGATTGTTAGCAGGAATGCATAAGGCTTATGATACGTATAGTATAGCCGTGTTTATACTTCGTTCGATAGGTGATGGCTTCGCGGTGATGAATGACGTGATGGGAAGCGAAGCTAAGTAAGTTATAGGATGGAACACCTGGAGGAAAAAAGTAAAACCGGCAAATCGTTAACCTATGATATCGAAGAAATCGTCGCACGCTGCCAAATGTGGTGCGATTTCAGCCTATACTGTGGTTTTCGATGAAAAAAAGGATAAACAGCTTGTGGCGAAGATTCGCGAAGTAAGTCCCGTTGCGAGGTGGTCGCTAACTACCACAACGCGTACATGGTATCGTCGTGCCTCCATAGCGTACCAGCCGCTTCACAATTTGCATACGCGCGACGCTTCCGCTGCGATGAACTATAAATAGAGTCTGAACTGCTATTTGTCGCCGTCGCTCTGGCAATAGCATCCTTGAAATATATCAATTTTGAGTGACCACTGCCGTGACAGCGCTAGTGACGCTGTTCTCACAATCGATATATATCAAAAGCGATGAGGCGACACCACAGATGGTGACATACTTCTTGAGAGGTATATCTAAAGCCTGAGCCTAACATTAGAAAATATACCCATGAAGTAACCAAAAATAAGCTGGTCACAAGTTGTAGTTCTTCATAGTTCATCTTTTCTACACATTAATATTATATATTTAATACTGGTAACTCCTGGAAAGACCCTAAGGACCTCGCACCAAACATCGTATGTATCTCCTTGATTGGCAAGGAATTGTTTGAGCAGACCCCTGATGCGTCCAGAACTCGGGCAACTCGAGGCGAAGAACAAGGAGAAACCCGTTTTTATATCTTCATATTTGAGGAATTTCTCCTTGTGAAATAAGAAATTCAGGAGCGGGGAAAAGTGGTGACCACACGGCAGTTTTCTCACAAAACATGAAAACTTTTCCCAGCAAAGTTGCTGGAACTTGTGCCAGCTCGCACAAGCAGGCTTTGGCCAACCGCAGTTGGGCAGATTGTGGGGTTTCGATCATCTCGAGTGTTCTTCTAGCGGATCGTTCGGCTTATTGTCGAAGTGAAAATTACTGAGATCATCCGGCGTGGAAGAAAATTATCCCTCAAGAATCCCAGAAATAAAAAAAGGAAATGCTTCAAAAATTGCTCATGTTATAGGCTATCACAAAAGCCAAGCTTTTTACAGGGGCTCATACGTACGTATGTGGAGTAGGTCGAAGGTCTTTTTGATTGTATTGGAGTATAAGGCATTCAGAAAGGAGTGATTATCGGTGTAATTGCGGACCCAGTTTAAATGTTACGTGCGAACCGCTAAAACCGCCCGCAAGTAGCATTTCAACTTAGAATTTGAACTGTTGGAATGGATCTGCTCGTGCGCACTCCGCAGTGAATCGCCTGTAGTGTTATAGAAAATTACTCAATGTTGAGAAAGTTGGAAAGGAGGCCTCTTGAAATTTTCAATTATTTCGCAATTCTTGACTGCAATGGACATCTTTTACACCATCAGAACAGAAGAACTTTCTTTGCTCCACAAGCAAATTGCTATATTCGCACATCAAGCTTTTTCCTAACAAATTGTAAGTTTCTGTGAAAAAAAATAGCGTCATTTTGTATGCATCAGCCTAGTGGTTTCCTTTTTTCATCCAAATGAAGTCTTTCACCAATCAGGCCAAGTGCTTTTTTAGTCTACTATATTTCTAGAGTGAAGTTCAAGTGTAAGGACATATAAAGAATCCTGAACTTCTGAACAGTACAAAGGTCGACTATTTGCAGTTCGGTCTCCTGATAGATCAGGTACAAGTGTGCAATTTGCCGAATTCTGAATATCGCAAACTGGGTGTGGCTCTACTTTTGTGATGAATTCCTCGCTGGCATTCATATGACATCTGTGGCGGGATTAATGTACAAACGTTCCTACGTAAGACAATGATCTTTCTGCCATATTGGAGTGGACAAGTTTTCCTGGTTAAGATGGCTATACTTCACAAAAGCAGCTTGTGTCAGTTAGTGACTACAAGTAATGAAAGATGAAGATAGCTTGGTATATCACACTCTGGTAGTAAAACTATTGCACTCTGAATGACCGAAAAGCTTGGAGCATACCTGGGAAGTTCACGAATCCCTCCATTGGTATAGATCCGTTGAAGCCTCCTTTGGTGGCCGTGGAATGTTGCTTCTTTTTTGGAGGAGAAGCGATTGCTCAAAAACAAGAGGAAGTTCAAAAATGTTGCTAAAGAAAGTTTTAGACTCATTTTCCTAACAGTCTCATATCCATTAACGAAAATTTTACCTTGACTTTCTATTTTTTGTAGTAGTAATTCTTTCCAAAGGAAAACATTTAAAGAAATTCGAAAAAAAAAACGTTTGAGTAACAGCAACCACGTGTTTTTTTCATTCCGGAACAGTAATTTTCGAAATTCTTTATAACCTGAGAGATATGAGCTTGGATGCATCAATGGAAGGATGGGTTATCTTGTACTCATAGGTATCATTGCTCATGGGTAGCTGCTGGGTCTAGACAGACTCACATTTTGGGTAAGCATATTCGTGAGTGCAAAGTAGGGGGGTAAAACGATGCGTTACCACATTAAACATGGGTAAACTCAGCGACCTATTTGAACGATAATCTCCTAATCACTTCATCCAAAGTCTGACAATAAGAACAGTTTTTAAGAGCAACCTGTTTTCCCGTACAGAACCAAACGATGCCCCTCCTCACATCCATCATAAATCTCTAGTTGAGTGCCTCTTAGATCTTCACTACAATGAATATCAATGCTTCAAATTGTGTAATTTGACGCATCGTTGCGTAAAGCAATCATCTAGGGGTGGTGTAAGCCTCTATCACAGCATTATAACTAGGTGATTCGTTAGCAAGCTTTTTCTCCAGATGCAGCCACAAACCGGATGTACAGCGGAGGGGCTCGTTGAAAAAAAAAAGAAGCCAGGAAGCCAAAGTATCAGAAGTGTTGAAAGTTTTTTTTTTCAAGAAAAAAAGTCAAGAAATATTTTCATTTGCCTTTATCATTAACTATTGTCAAATAACATAGAAAATAGTTTTAAAAAAGTGAAACTTTGAGGATGTGGACCCCTATTTTTTCTTCAGGGATGACACAAAGCGTTTCAGGGATGACACAAAGCGACTGCAGCAGAAAGCCAAAAGGATCCCAGCATGGAACCGTGAGGGCAACAGCAGCCATCTACGAAGACTGCTGCAGATCACATCTCGTTCCTCCTGGCTTTCTGCTGCGGTCGTTCCGCAAGCTTGTCTAGAGGATTGTTTTCTAGTTGCTCTTCTTAAGTTTGCTGAGAATAGCGCTCTAGGAAAAAAGATATTCCCTACTTTCATAAAATTTCGTACTGCCCACCCTTAAGCAGCCATTGGATGAGGGTTGTTGCAGAGCGAAATTCTATAAAATAGTTATTTTTTTTCTCTAGAAAGGACCTAATGCTACCACTTCTCAAGCCCCCACTTCTGATACAGCGGTCAATATCAACAGCACGATAAAAGCACGTTTTTTGCTGTTCAGTGTTCGCTGTGTGAGAAAGTTGTAAATCAAGGTCAGCATGTTTTTATGGCGTAGTGCACTTCGAGTTATTGCCTTTAAGCGCTAATAGGGTTTGTTTTATGAAACCTAATCGGTGCAGTAATGTCAGTGGAGTGCCCCAGTGTTTTGTTGCTGATATCATTCATAAAACCGAACATTAGACCTGATAGGCCTCTTAGCTTCTAGATCACTCATTTTGACAATTTTGAGCTACCATTTGGGCCTTAAAAGCCTTTACTTGATGCTTATTTCATCAGATTCAGCGATAAGGTCTAAGGTCAATTCATCAACTAAGGACTAGGTATTGCTCCCAGGGTTGAGCGGAAGTACTGCGTAGTATGAGAATTTCATTTCATTCCATTTATTCATGATCGGTTAGAAGTGCTGACAATATAAGAACAACTAAATGAGAAACGACGCCGCTATTCAGTACAGTAAGAATATGAAACTGTTCGGAAAAGAGTAGTACACTACATGTGGAAACTTGGTGAGATAATTAGTCAGTGTAGAGAGTGTGAGGGCAGCAGTGAGGGAGGGGGGAGGGCATTTCATGGATCTCGGGGCGAGGAAGAGCGGTGGCCGCCAACACCGCAAGTCCGTCAGAGGAGTATATCGGGGCTCCGGATACGAACTTAGTAGGTCCATCATCAACCTCGCCATTGACAAAGGTATCATCCATTCGATCGCGAGGGGTATTGGGGTATTGCTTTAATCAAATTTGTGAACACAAGAAACGTAAATAATTAGGAAGTTAAAGGCATTAGTTCAAAGCATAGTACGTTAGCAATCCAGTCTAATGAAGAAGGAAGAACAATAGCTGGGTGTAACAGTAGGATGATGAAGAGAACATAAGAGATGTGAATTAATATGAATGTCGGTTATGAGTGTCCTCTGCTTTTTTCAGAGGGACAGAAACAGCGTATATGACTTGAAATAACTTAGCTACTGCCAATCCTTCAGAAATAGGAAGTAAGGGGCCAGCACAACGCAAGAATCCAGGAGCTTCCGAAGGTCCGTAACAAGAATTCCTCCTATCCCAGGATGCTGTCAAGACATTTTGGAGCCTACTCAAGAACAATTCAGGCATTCGCTTTCGAATTTTATCCACTCGTTTGATTCACCTGCCTAGGTGTCAGTGACGTTGGGTAGTTCTATTTTAGTTTGGATAGATAATTTGTTTAAATTCGATTCAAATTGGTCACGTCCATTGTTTGCTGTTAGAGCAGATCTCAGTAGCTAAATTTGACTAGCTGAACAGATTGGTATCGGATTCGTTTTCACTTTTTGAATAACATTATGTAATTTGCCTCAAGTGACGATAAGTCGCGTGTACTTCGAAGCCTAATACTTCAACTGAACGTGTGTTCCGAGGTAACTCTCTTTCGATCCTTTGTGACTCGGCAACACTACCGGAACCTGTGAATGGAAGAGCTAATTTGCTACAAAAAATGAGTAACATGTTAGTGCTAGTGATGGCTTAATGGAAACGTTTACGCACATAAGGGCACGCCTACCACGTGCACTACATCACTTCCACTCATAAAATGCGGAAATAGTTGTCTGTTCGGTATCTATACACCTCTTAGGTACACCTTAGCTTGAGGATCTATTGAAAAAGTTTGAGAAAAGCAATGTCGATTTCCGATATTATAGCTATCTCACTGGGCGCAAGAGCAGAACCGATGGTTTACCAACGAGTAAACCTTATTCTTCATCATGATGCAGGTGGGCTAAACCTGCAGTAACTCCTTCAGCGCTTTCTCCTCCAACTCTTTCTAAAACGCGACATTTTTATTCAACAGTGCGAATTCCCCGTGGGTGCACCCTTGCCCTTGTGCAGAATGGCGAATTTTATTAGCAAAACGTGAATCTGTATGAAGAAAAGTAAGGTAAATTGAAACCCTGTTATGCTTCTATTTTTTTCAGCTTTCGGCTTTTAAAGCCTTTGTCAGAACTTGAAGACAAGGTCGGAGCAAAATTTCAACTTCTGAATTTCCAATGGATTCACGGCAGCCCACGGCGACGCCTGGATGAAATCTGTAGGAAAATCCTCGAGAAGGTCCCACAACGAACGCCTTCCATCGAGCAGCTTCGGTAGGGCGTTTGCGGGTTTGCGGCTTCCGTGCTTTCAAATGACGGCAAACGGTGCGCCCTACATGCTGTCTATTGTGGCGTCGTAGGAAAAATTCATATTGAAAAAAAAATCGGTGAACCGTCTGTTGGGCTGAGGAAGGTTTCATGAGGTGTTCGTTAGGCTGTATGTACCTGAGCGTCCTTCGTTGTTCAGTATGCACGCGCGCAGCTTCTGTCGGTTGGAGCGTGTTTTCCCACGGCTACCGTAATCCTCGGGCGTTTTGTCCCATATCTAGCGATAAAGCTCATATCGAGGTCTCAAACTTGAGATGCGTGCTACACATATAGTTTGGACTCCAGAGAGCAAAAAATCTGCGTGGGCAAGATTTTGACCGGACCTTGCCTTTAAGATTCAGCACAAATACAACAATGTCAGATACAACAATCTAACCAGTGATGATACCGTTTGGCAAGCCGTTGAGCATGATTCTACCAACACGCGCAAACCTATACAGAGCATTCCCAGTAAGAAGGATAAAGGACAGCGTACTGCACAGAAGGACAGTACCGTTTTTGGCAACAATAGAGTGTGGGCTATCAGAGCCGGAGCTCCTTCAATGGTAGCGGGATGGTAATCAAGTGATTAATCTTAATATTTCGTTTTGTTTATTTATAAATGCACTCAAGGTGCACATCCAAGAAGGGGTGCGATGCACAAAAAATAGCGATGAGTAAATGAAGATGAAAAAAGGCAAAAAAGGGGGTGAGCACTTCTCGATGAAAAATGTGGGCAATGCCAGATGACATCCCTAGTTGGAGCGAAAAAAATCTTTTTTTGTAGATGAGATGCCTTGCAGAGTCAAGCAGACTCTTTGGAGAATCCGCATAAGCTATGGCTATCATGAGACTACAGCCAGACCTTGGAAGACATAGTCCTGGTTGAGACAGCGGAGAACTCATCTAATTTCTATCACGAAAATTCGGAATCCACTAGAAGCTAGTTGTCCCACTAACAAGAGATGGGTATTCGAAGTTTTGCCCTCAGTTTTGTTGTTAATCTCTACCTTCTGATTTCCCTAGTTTCCATCATTTTTCTCTTCAAAGTCCTAGTCAGATGACGATGCAGCACCCGGACCGTGAACATTTCACATGTGTTGTGGTCCGATCCGAAAAACCTTCTTTTGGGTAGGAAGCAGGTTGTGGCAGCGCTGTTCTGTTTTAGACCGAACGTCTTCACAATGGTCTCACCGTCCCAATTCTTTCCGGAACAATGAAACCCGTCATGAAACCCGTCATATGCACGGGGGATGACTACGAACGACCGAGTTTTGTTAGTTTTTTACTGAATACTCTTGCAGAACTCCTCACAAAAAATGGATTACCAAGTGAGCGAAATGAATTACACGGAAAAAGTGATTAAACGTAGTAAAAATAAAGCATCAGGGGAACTTATAGCAAAGTAGATACGAAAAAAGCAAAAAATATTTTGTCCTTTTCGTTCCCAACCTTGTGCGGATCAAGTCGTAGAACAACAACTACGCTTATCACATTAAGAGTGTGGGTGTGTGACATGACAGCGTACCATTTTTGAGATAATTTGGTAATAATTGCTAGTCATATAACAGCTAGCTAGCAAACGACATAGGAGCTCAACTTCTGCGCTTGGTAGGCATACATAGACACGAAAGGCGAATGACCACGATGTGATGTGCGCAATAGAATCCTAACACATGAAATGGAAATCTCGGCGAGAAATGCAATAGAAGCATTTTGATTTTTTGAAAGAAATCCGAGCACGAATAACAGGAGCGGGTGTCTGTCAATTACTAGTGACTTTGTCCCCTTCGTGAATCTATGTGAGCTGTAGAGATAAGCGAATTACCCGAACCCATATACTATCCAGCAAAATGGATGACTCTCACTCCACCGCAACGAGTGTCGTGATCGGTGCATGCTGGCAACCGTAGAAAACGGTGAACTTGAAGTTTTGTTCTCAATTGGGCTTGCTTATGGCGCAGCCAGAACGATGTCGCACTGGCCAGACTGAAGAGACGTTTGGTGGCTTAGAACACAGAGTCCGAATTTGCTCCATTTTTAGGCCTGTGACGAAGTCATTTTGACGAAGTCGCTGGGTAATGAATAAACGATTGCTACCTGTCAACCTGGATCGGGAAGAAGCACGCTCAAATTTAGATCTCAGTTGATTTTCCTGCTGCCAAAACTTTTTTCTTCCCTAATCTTGTATGGAAACTGCCAGTGTTAAATCACTCCTCTAGGAAGAAATATTGACCACTCACTTTATGATTTACCCCGCTCAGTAGAATATTGACTGAATAGTAATTGAGTAAATTTAGTTGATGAAATTCATACATGGCTTAGAAGGTCATATGGGAAAGCAATTGATGCGAAAACGAGAAAAAGTCCTACAGTCCCTTTTCTTCCTACCCATACGGATGTAGAGCACTCCCTTTTTTGAATATTCCAGTTTTTGGTTTGTTCAAAATTGAGTGTCCAAATATTAGAATTATCCGATGATATCATTATTCAGGAGTTAATATGCACATAGACGATGGTAAAAATAATAGTTCAGATACTAACCGGCATATAGTTGCACTGGAGCTGAGGATCGCTGTGGTCTCGGCCCATTTATAGAGGTTCTTCCCGAGCTTTTTAGCTTACTGGTTCCATGACGTCTACTTGGACACAGTCCCTTTTTCTTTTCGGAAAACAGTTGTTATACCGGAGGGCTAGCTGCGTCACCTGTTTCATTTCCATGCTTGGTGCTGCCTTAAACAGTAAATCTGGAACAAATTCGTAGGCCGCTCGAGCCCCCCTTCACTCCCCCTCTCCTCCATGAAGGCGTCACCTCCTTCCCTGTGAAGGAAGCGAATTATTATAGTTCTCTTTATTTCTCGTTTCATTTTTTTTTGCCTTAACAACTTTGCCAGCGGAACTGTCCATTAAATTAAGGCCTTAACCTCTCCGTCCCCGGCAAATGACCGCATTTAACCACTTGTTCCACTCGGATCATCGCCAAGTGGACGCGACCCTTTCTCCCGGACGGACAATTTCGACCTTATCGTCGTCGCCGGCGACTCGGTCGTTGTTGTGCGTCACTGCTAGGCGATCAATTAGCGTTTTTCGTCTCTTTACTACGATTCACTTTCCTTAAGTTTTTACGTAAAAGGCAGCTAGATGGGCAGGAGAACGCACAACGCTATCGCTTCGTTGCTATCTGGAAATCCGGAGCGACGCCGCTGCAGTATTCGCACCCGCAACGATATCAGAGTTCATTTCTGGCAGTTGATGTTTGCAGTTTAACACCTGCAGAAGTCTGCAGCTGTCCTAAAATTGCAACGTTCCGCACCACATATTCCTGAAGAAGAGGCACGACCGGAAATGGTCTGTTTCTGGATGTTGCAGCGAGACCAAGATTGATCAATGCAAAAATGTTCCTCAGAAAAACCTTCTACGTCAGCTTTCCCAGAACAGAGCGAAGAAAAACGCTGCTGCCTTGTGGTAGTCGAAAACTGGGAGGGAAAAAATCGAAAACTACCATGCCCTTCACATGATCCAAGCCCAGCAATAAGGCCCTAGCCCAGTATCCCAACGATACGTCAGCATACATGCATTCGTCAGAAAACCAGAGGTCTACCCGAAGGAGACACTGACAATGGCGATGTTGCATTAGACATTGATCCGCATGCAATTTAATAAAAAACGAACAATGCGTGTAATTCCTAGTTGAGCGTCCAACAGTGGGGGAGACGGGTCCATGGTGGTGAGAAGGGCAAGCCGGCTTCCAAAAGTGGGGGAAACACCTGGAGATTGGGTTCAACGGTATGATAACTTGCTCCCAGAAGGTAGGAAGCTCCTGGAATACGGGTTCATCATGATAATGGTGCACCGGCGGCGCTATGTGGTAGACTTCGATCGCTTTGCTAGCTTCTAACAACGCATAACAACACCAAATCCCAAAGTATCTCAGTGAATGTAGATTATTATCTACCATCCATGTGATTCTGACCCCATCATGCCCCTTCCGGGTTATGCTCCCATTTATAAAGCAACTTATAACATTATAGCATTAATGCGTGCGACTGACCCGCGGGCGTCTATATGATGAAGAATAGTACGTGTTCGCGTCAGAGTCGCATCGAAGTAGCAGCTCAGGCGCACGAGTTTACGGCATAGCAGCTTTTCATTGAGGTGCGCGTCGTCTTGACCGGTCTCCAGGGAAAATCCTCCGCAAATAGATGCGTGCGTCTGACGCGAGACTGTCGCATGCAGCTAGTATAGATTGTCCTTACCTCACCGCATTCCTATCTTGGAACACCGCATCATCCTCTTTTATTTGTCTGAACCACTACTATCACCTGATCAACCACAACAGACAAAAGAAATGAACCATTTCCTATGGTCATTACATGCTGAATCGGTGATATATAGCTATGTTTGGCTATTCCTATCAAGAGAAAGAAAATTTTTATGAGGAATGAGGTTATTCCTCTTTGAATGATGATGTGCCAAATTAGGAAACGCTGAAAAAAGAGGAGAGGCGTTATAGGAAAATCTGGCATGGTCATGAAATGCTAGCGAAGCGAGAATCAAGTGAAGACAGACCGGTGGAAGAATAATGTATATGTGTAGAGTGCGTGTGAGCAAAGTAATGCAGCAATTTATATAAATATGTGCGTGCATAATTAAGAACGTAGCAATGTGTAAAAGCAGAGGATGTTCAAGGAAATCTCGCCTCGAGCACCTCGAGAATTTCCTCTAAATTTTTTTTCAAAAAGAAAGGGAAAATCCATTGCTTTCGAAAATGCGAGAACATGTAGGTTTTGGCAGATTCGGTAAGAGCGGAGAGATTTTCTATGTAGATAAGTTCAAGAAAATATCTCAAAATACAAGGTCAACCCGCTGTATATATCGGAAATTTCAATAAAACACGGGTTAAATTGTGAATTTTGCTTTCGGTTCAAGTGTTTCTGTAGCACTGCAAAATAGCGGTTGTTTCTTACACCCAGATAACAACATGAATAATGAGAGTTGTTGAAATTTTCGGACTTCAAAATGCAATTTACGCTCATAGCCGCATCACAATTCAAGCAAACTCTTTTACCTTTCCGGAAATTGTGAACGTCACAAGTGCAAACTACCGGTTTCATGAAACTCTTGAGATACCTCTCCATCAAATGAATGATCTCCTCAATTCTATTAATTTGCTCTCTAACTGGAACCATTCAAAGTTCGATATGGTAAGATTACATGATGTTCTTATGTGGAGGTGTGGTGCTGCATCAGAACTTCATTTGAGAATGTAAAATTTAAAAAAAATTAAGAGCATCATTTTCAAATAATGGGCTTGTCTATGACTTACTACTCATCTGTCAGGTATGACTTTTTCAGAGGGCTGTTAGAAGGAAAGTGCTCTTCTTTAATACTGTAATGAATTAACATCAAATGACTACCTTCTAAATAGAGAAGTGGGAGGAATATTATAGCTTTCGAAAGCTCCAGTAGGTGTTGTGGAGCAGCTATGCGAGGCCTCTACAGAAAAAAAAAAACAAGTAATGAGACTAGTTGATTTGCTCACTCAAAACTTAGGTCTTGCATAATTGATCGTACATTGAAGACTCAGCCGGAAAATATCGCATTTATGAAGATACATCGTGGCAGCCGACTTTTTTTTTTGGTAAACGTGTGATTTTCCATGAAAAAAAAAACTACCTGCTCTCCCGTCTTATTACATTGTTCGTGATCGGATAAATTCGATTTTACCGATCTGAAGAAGAGTTTGCAACCTATTTACCTTATCCACTTGTTTTTATCTTACGCCAAAGTGTATTCAGACAAAAACATAAAAATATATCATCAAAATGTGAGATAGATTAACGACTACATTTTTTACTACGTATTTAGTTCCCAGTCATCTCGCAGGCAGTGCCCTGAATGAATCTAATAATCATCTACACGTGGAGATAATCATCCAGTTTCAATATCATCCTCGAAAATTATCCTTAAATTTGTAGCTGGAGGCGTGCAGCCATCTAAATTCACGTGAAATCTCCGTGATGCACTCATGTTTTTGTTACGTTAGGGCCTAATTTAGTGCTCTTCTGTTTCCGAACCTTCCCAATGAGTTCAGCACTCAGCAAAGACCGCTTAAGACAACTAGTTTATTGCATGATCCATAGAGAGGCTTCGAAATTAGAATATCTACAACATGAAAGGCCCAAGAGTTATTCCAATCTGTTCTTCAGGGCTGTGGCCCTCTCCCTCCTTCAAACATTTGAATTTGGACTCATTTAGGAACAAATATTCGAACTCAAGTAAATCTGTTACGTACGTCAGTCATTGTAGTACATCCTGGCTTTGTAAAGAAGACATCCAGGAATTTTTAAAAAATATTGTCTAAGTTTTCTAAAGACAGCTGACCCAATCCAAGTTTTTCGCTTTCCTAAACATGATTTTCTTACCCTTCTTGTTGGTCACTTGTGAGCTAGAAGTTCTGCAATTTCTTGTTGGTGTTAGTCTTAACAGTTCTACTTAACATGTCACGACCGAGAGGTTTTGAATGCTAGAATCCTTGAGCTATTGATGTTTTTGGAAACTACACCCGTGTGTGAAAAAGAGGAAGAAGCGGATCCACTCTGCTCTATGATTTATGCAAGGTACGCGGGCGCTCCCGACTCTTCAGCACCAGCGGTGCGGATCGCCGTTTCCAGACGGCAAAGACGCGCCGTTTAAACTTGTTGGTAAGTCGTGGACAAAGGTGCGGTTGATGATAATTAGACTCCGCGTTCGTCATCACTCTCTCCTGCCCCCTTTCTCTTTGCTTCTCTGCTCTCCACTCTGAAATAACGATCGTGTACAACGCCAACGCTTGGTGAATCGCATAAGAAACACGACGTCGACTAAAAAAGGCGATGTAGCCAGTTTTCGTCGCCAGGGCGCCGTTTGCTGCCATCGGTTAGCACCCAGCGCGCAGCGTCGTCGTCGTCGTCGTCGTGGTCGTCGTCGTCGGCGCCGTCATCTCATCATAGTCATCGTCAAGCATCAGAAGATGATGAGCTACTACCTGCCACAAGTATGTCAACGCTTCTTCTATTCGTTATGGAATATTCCTCGCTAGTCTTACCAAGGAACATTCTGTGCATCGGCCGTTGAGCTTTAGAAGGCTACGTGGTACCATCAACAGGACCATAACCATGAACTTCTTATTCAAGTTAGGTTCCTAGCAGATCAGGCCTTTCCCTAGGATTTGTCCTTAGACTAGAAACGCTAGAGAAAGTTGTTCTCGTCACTGAACCAGCCAGCCTCGCCCAACTGGAATGGCCCGTTTTTCACGCGTCACTCTTGCCGATAGATTCAAACTTTCTCCTCGAGTACTTCTATCTCCAGAGAAGAGCCCCATTTTATAGAGCAACTCCACTCCCTTCAATAATTACTTCACCAGTTGTTTTCGCTAGAAGTACATAAAATTGTGGATCGAATGGTCAAGAAGAGGAATTTCTTCTGCGAAAAGCATCAAATCCAAAACAATAGTGAGAAATTTCCAAGCGAACTTGGTCATCAGTTACTTGTTCTCCCTCTCAATACTCCACTTAAGCTCTTTTTTTTACTTGGCACCATTAGCAAAAACCAGAGAGCGAGCTGAAATGACCGCACACGTTGAGCAGAACCCCATATCGTCGCCATGGGTGGGGGTGGAGCCAGCCAGCCTTGAAGGCTTGGTTTGTGGTGTCAGGCTACCCTGAAAAAGGCGTTTTCACAGCTTCATCCAGTTGTGCGCCGCTTCACAATTCATTCATCACCATAACCTTAGAAAAACCGTGTTGATCTCTGCAAGTTTTCCTTTGAGAGCAGATTAGGTGATAAATCCACAAGACTGGATAAAATTATGCCATTACAGACATACCGAGCCTATTATATAATTAAAAAATAGAGCATGGGCGAGATATTTTGAAGCTACCAGTGCGGTACACTAGAACTAGGTAAACTTATACCGAGATAATTCCTTGCCTTAGAACTAGTTTTTTTTTGGCAAATGAATACGTATTTTAATGTTGTTTGAGCAATCATTACGGCTATTCGCGACTTTAGCGCTGCTTGCTCTGATGACCTCAAAGGCCTTAACCCTATGTCAAGCGAGACGAGTAAAAAAAATGAGTGAATAGATTTAATAAATAACATATAGACATGTAATAGACTATATCTATATAATTATCTATACAAGACTATCTATTTTACCTAAATGTAATCTATTTTACTTTGGCATCAAAATAAATCTGCTGTGTTTTCTACAGTATTTTCTACTCTCACAATTTATATAACTATGTATAATTGTAATTTTATACAAAAGTATGTCAAATTTAACAATTTACCCATTCAAGAAGTTTCTTCTACCTTACTGATAAGTTCATGAAGAAACTTATTACACTGATTAGTTTTCCATGTAAGGATAGTGTACGAAACGAAAACTAAAATGATCCTAAGTAATTTACATATAATTAAGATATATAATTAGGTCTTTGTTACTATACATGTGCAATTCTCGTATAGTATTTCTATGATGAATCGCTATATGCTCCTCAAACTTACTTTTTTTTCGGAGTTTTTCGTAAATTAGGAGGCGTGAGCCACGTTCAGCACATCTCCGCTGAAACACTAGGAGAAGAGAGACTTGTATTGGGGAAATCATAGGGATTTAGCTAAAATTCGATTAAATAAATGAATGAACTGATAATTTTTGATTGCGAAAGTTAATAAGACGAGCATCTTGTGACGAGCACCTCAACACAATGAAACGATAAGATTGTCCCAGTGACATTATGGGTATCGGAGACTTACCACAAGTGCGCATTACGTATTTCCCGACTTGATCCATAATGTATAGGGAAAGGCGTTTCCGGTGTTTTCCCGGAAATATTGTCCAGATTTTATCAGAGCTGTTCAATAAGGTGCTACATAGTGACTTCGATGTCTTTCGAACAACGTTCGACAGGTTTAAACTTCATTCTCGGTGTTCTTATGGAAAACCTAAAACCCGTAAAAGATTTTTTAAAGTGAAAACGCCACATTAGTTTCCTCTAAGTCATGCAAGAAAAAAGCGCTTTTGGCAAGACAATCTTGACGTTATTTTTCACTGCATCTTGTCTTTTCGTGAGGGGGGGGGGGGATGGAGGAGTAAACTGGAAGAAAATTTAGGAGAGTCCTCCGCAAGCGTGCTCATAGTTCTTTTCGCGCGTTCGTTCTGAAACAACCCCTTAATTCTTCATCCGCAAGTGATTTCTCTATCCATTAATTGACTTTCCCTCTAAAAAATCACTGCAAAGATGGCTAGTTCCGTGATGTCCCGTTAGCTGAAAGTAGAGGTGATTAATAGAACGAACGATGCAGCATTATATCATCTGGAGTGCCCCCCATAACTGCTGCGTTTTTGTTCGGGGCTCCTTAGCAAGATTCGCGTTTTCGTAATTTGGAGAACAAGTCATGAGCCTGTTCGTGTCTAGTGTTCATAGGGCTAGTAATGAACCCTCGATATGTTCATACTACACTTTTTTCAAGAATGAATTTTAATTTATGAAATTTTCAGAATATTTCTGGAACCCGAAGAGATGAAAGTTGTCGTGTCAGGAAATGCGACGAGCAATTATAAGAAAATGAGGCTCAAAAGTTCTCCAAGTTCTTTTCGCGAGATAATAATTTGATCTGGAAAAAAAATTATGAGTCCAAAATACGAGATTTTCTTTTCAATGCCAGCCGAGATATTGCTCTTCTTCAAGCAGTCTTATTTAAAGCTCACATGTCTACTAAATCCTTGGATGGAAACATCCATCTTTGCTGTTTTTGAGCAAGTCTAATTCTAGCTACATATCTAGTCAATATTCTTTTGGGAAAGATAAAACAAATGGCTTCTTTTCAAAATTGATTGTATGAAGCTCCGCAGGAAAAATTGCTGTGCAGGTACCCTGGTCGTTATTCGAGCTTCAGCCTCCCGAGGGAGAAAAAATGGATGAAAAATCAATCAAAACTAGAAGTCGTACTAGAATGAAACGAGTTTTTCTAGGGTATGTCTGCATATGGAGAAAACTGCTTAGATCGTAATATTACGCTAACACAAGGCTTTGCGCAAAATTTAAAAAAAAACAATCTTAATTAATTAGATATGAGCATGGCAATCTTTATCATCGGTATCAGAAATTAGCTGGTGCTTTACTTAACGGCACTAGTAAGATTTTGACCTTTTATTCTGCCGGACCTGAGACAATTGTGGGGCAGACAGGCGACACTTACCCATCTACCCTGTAAACTAGAAGACGTGCTAGAATGAAACGAGTTTTTCTAGTGTATGTCTGCAGATTGAAGTAGCTGCTTAGATCGTAATATTACGCTTACATAAGGCTTGGCGGGAAAATTTTGAAAAAAAACCCAATTAGAATCACAAAAAGAAAGGTTTTCAGGATTTTCAGAAGTGATTATACATGGCTGTCAGTCTGTTATTTCTAGCCTACGATCCAGGTTATTTCACAGCTTTTTTTTGATTTTTTGGTTTAAGCCATCTTTTTATCAGCCAAATTTCCGCTCTCTCGTCTCACCCCACTTTTTTCATGGACAGGCATTTGGCCGAGGAATGCCGTCACAAACAGGACAAGAACCTCCGTAGTTTAGCTTGGGTGTTCATTTGCAATTGGGGACCTCATTGGGAGGATGAGCTCCACAGACTCTTCTTTCCTAAACAAGCATTCGAGTCTCTCAAAGATATTGCGCAGAAAAGTACAAGGAAGTCATTCGGAATCTCTCTTGCACGTGCTTCGCCTAATTCGACTCAACATGTCAAGGACAACTCCTGCCACTGCTGAGTCATCGCATTCCAAGTAATCGCCGAGACTCAGTGTCTGTTATGGCCTTATTAAGGGCCTAGGAAGTGTAAGCGAGTTGAATTGGCCTCGAAAAGACTCTTTCTGAAGACCTATATTTGTAAGTGAAATAAAATAACTGGCCTCAAGTGCTTGGCTACTTTAAACAAACCCTTGGAGCTCTTAGGAAATTTTATCTTGCAAGAGAAGGCCTTTTTCTGGTGAATCTAGTGCAAAAATAGAAGCGATGGCCAGTTTGGATAATTTCTACTTTTCTTGGTTCATTCCTAGCTACCGTAGCCCACCAATAAGCTGCCGCAGTCTTGGACCCGCGATAATCCCGCGTTACCGTATTGGCGAGAGCTAATGGGTGGAGCCTGTAAGCCCAGCCCCGCTCCAATCCACCAATCATGCCTGTTCGAGACATTTTCTACTATTTGTACTCGGCCAGAAACAAAGAAGCTAGCATAGTAATGTCCTCATATTTGCTCTTTGTGGAGGTGAACGTGCGGACGGCACATACTGACGATGTTAGCCGTCGATGAAGAACTGACATGACTGATTACCGTCTGTGTTGATGCCAGTGAGGGTTTTTTGTCTTCGCGGGGATGGAAAACTGGCCGCGCCAACACCGCCCATCCACCCTCTCGCTGCTAACAGCACACATAGAGCACTGTTGTATGTATGTGCGCACATCAAACATTGTTCTCCAAGAAATTCACACAAACAACTCCTTAGTTTCTCGTTGTCCCGTTAGCTTTTTCGCTAAGCAATCATTTACTGATTGATTGCAATTTAGCTGACTGACTGACTGACGAACTGGTAATGCTTTGTGCGTTCAAAATAGTGTACTAAAACTGCTATTGGGCAAACGACAAGTTTGCAATGGGCGATGAGTAGCAAAAGCAGCTCCTTTTTAGGTTTTTGAGAGAGAGAGACATGAGAGATGCTCAATGCTACAAAGAAGACGGGGCTTGAGAAATAAAAGAGATTTAACAACGCAAATAAAAACGAATACTATGTTGAACGTAACCATGGATTTGGTTCTTCCACTGAAGCTTACAAAAACCTCCAGAAGTTATTTGCTCGGTTTTTTCATCTCTTTCACTTTCGAGGGCTCCAATGTGTTCTGGCTTTAGCTATTTGTGATGGCAAATTAACAAGTATACAAAATTGCAAGGAGAGGCTTTCATCGCTTCAAGGTTAAATAGTGGGGCAACGGCTTAAGAAATGAGTGGTATTCGCTAGACTCAATAAAAAGTCAACATCGAGAAAAATTCTATCAAAATATTAAATACAAAAAAAGGACGCAGACTACGTAATTACTTTTTATGGGTCCCATTAAAACATGAGATATTCTCGGATGCTGGGAAACGGGAAAGTAGCTTAGCCCTGGAAGGAAGACCAGAGGGTTTGGGGCTTGCTGTTTTTGTATATTTGATTTTTTTCAACCGGATCATAAATCACTAAAAAGTTCAATCAAGTTATCTGTTGCCGTTTGTACCTAATTATATGTAATAATTGCCATATCGTTTTCTCAAGCCATATGAAGAAAAGCAGGCATTAAACTAAGGTAATCCCAGGGAATTAGGATTACCCGTCGAATGAGTGGGTTAGTAGGAGCGAGCCACCTTATCTGTGATTCTTACAGTTGAAACACCAGAGTATGAGAAAAAATAAACTTACGATTAGTACGCAGATCACTGTTAGGGCCAGGATATCGTGTCTCTGAGAATAAAACTTAATCGAGCGTAACTAAACGTTATGAAACCCTGAAGATTTTTTAATGGAACATTCGGAGAACAAATAGGTAAACAACTCGGTCGGCCGTATTTGTCAAAGCCATGTTCATAAATCAGTCAGAATCAAGCCTGAAAAAGTGAAGAGAAAATCCGCTCTTTGTTGCTTTACTACGAAGACAAAAACTAGCTGACGAGACGGTAAACGGAAACAAAAAACGCCGTCGCTCATGTTACGAGTTTTCAAATGAACTGAATTTACACATTCTCTACGCAATGTGGGCGGGCATGAGTGGTGGGAAACCCGCTCAAAATAGGTTGCAGGGGAGACCAGGGACGAAGGGGAAAGATCGAATTTACAGATCATTCTTGCATTTATAGATTTTTATTTCAGGGCATGACACCATCGGTATCGAACACTTACTATGCGTCGTTGGAAGCCCCACGATTAACCACAGAAGTACCTGAGGATAATGATGTGTTGCCGGAGACAGTAACCGATTCGACTAAACCAGAAGACGTCCGAAAACCACGAAGAAAAGGTAACGATACGATTCTCGTCCCAGGTATCGCGAAATTTACTCAGTTTGTGATTTTAGGCACAAATCTCTATGGACGCCCATACTGCCCTGGTCGACCGCTCTCAATGGCGGAACGGCGACGAATCATTGAACTGCACATGAATGGCATGAAAGTTAACGCGATCTCGAAGACATTATGCATATCGCACGGCTGTGTCAGCAAAATTATCAGCAGGTGAATATGACCGTACGGGAGAAAAGCAAAAACTAGAAAGCTGACCGTGTAATCGCAGAATAACCATAATCCTTTTATGGGTTGGACTCTAAATCAAGCTGGACTCGGTGGAGGGATTCCACGAAAGAGGTTTTGAAGATGGGTTAATATCGACTGAATATGTTGTAGTTAGCGTACCACTACTCCTGCCACTTTTACACAGTGATCATCAATGAATTTGGAAAGTAAAGTATTAAAGGGAGAAAAAACATCTATTAAAGATCCTGCTAGTGCTTTTGCCCATGAAGTTGCAGATCCCAGATGGAGATGCCTCTTTCTTTCCTTTCAAAATGGCAACTCACCACAAAATGAATGCACTATATATGAAGTGTTGCATTTTCGCTCTTACTCCTTCAAATTACCCTTCACTTTTGAAGATTGAAGCGGTATTGCAACAAATGAATTGCTAGCTTTGCTTCTTCATGCGACAGTTTAATTACTTCGAATGCTGTGACTTTGTTTGCAGCGTTTACTTTACAAACCACGGTTGCAAGAAAAATAACCAGATAACTGAATTAGAAACAAGAGAAAGAGGCGAGAAACCCGTTGTTCGGCGGCTCTCGAGTGTAGCAAAGGGCAACGTTTTGTAAAGGAAGCTTCCCGACGGGGAAATTAATGGAACACTTCTACTTCCTCGCATTCTTCATGACCATTTCCCACATCATTCGTAAGCGGAAGCTACTCGGGGTCGCCTAGGAGGTGCAAATGCAGGGAATGACCCTTCACAGTTTTGCTCACCCACTTTTTATTCTATTTAGCCCTTCCCTACGGGGCTCACATTGAATTTTTCCCGACACTGCTTGAAATGACACTATTTACTTTGAGCTGGTAGGTTACCATCGGATTTATGCAGCTTTTTTTCTGAGTTTCAAGAGCTTTATGAAGACAAGAGGGCGAGATCAGAAGAGACATGGGTGAGGGTTCAGTGTGGCAGGTAGTCCACGTCCCGTAAGCTCCGTCTCATGCGGTTGAGCTCATTCACTCCATTTATGTGAGGTTATTTCTAGTAAGCTAAAGCACTCTCGGGCCGTATTATTAGCTGTAACATGATCTCTGCGCATGGTGCATAAAAGGGATGAGTGGATACGAGACTTGCCAAGATACGGATAACGATCCGCATAACGGATTAGTCAAAAATGAGTATCGGATAATGAACAACGAATAATGGTTAATCGTATAGGACACCACCACCGAAACAAACTAAAAAACCTCAAAAGCAAGGCCAGTCTAAATTTTTAGTATGCAAGTTTTATGCTCTTCAAGGAGTAGCCCACCTGAACATCACACAACTCGGGTTTGACTTCACATTTCAATCGCAATTTCGAGTTTTAAAGGAAAATTCGCTACGGTTACAGCATCTGGAGTCCTGGGCTGCATGGTGTTGCTGTACTTTTTTTCTAACGTAGAGCCAGTGAAGCACAGATTCCATACAGCGACAAGGATGTGTTGCTGTAGTGACTTGCGCAGCAACATCGGTGGTGTGGCATCCACCGCAACACCACATCTGCCGTTGCAACACCTTTCACGTACCTTGCTGTGTAGTGCGTCCACTGGTTGCATGTTTTTCACAAACGGCAAAGAGAACATCGGCCGCTCACTAAGACTTAACGGATCTTTCTCGGATTTTCAATTCTAGTTATGATCACTATAATATGTATGAGTAGTTACAGCGTTTCATAACTAAAAAGGAGGAAATAACTGACTATGTTTTGGCCGGACCTTGCCTTTAAGAAAAAGAGCTGGCATTCTGGTTACATGGATGCATTGTACGTGCATCCAGTGGACGACCACGGAACAGCCGGCCAGTAAAAAATGTTGCGACGGCGGTTATGGTGTTGCACCTGGTGGTGCCGCAGCACTGGTGTAGCTGTACTAGTGGGTGCCGCATCACCCGTGTAGTTGCATAAGTCACTACAGCAACACCTTGTCGCTGTATGAAGGCTTGTTGCGCAGCGTGTAGCTGTGTTAGAAGAGACTAGCGGTGGTAAATGCACCCACATCAGTACTCCAGTCATGCAGAGGAGCATGCTTCCATGAAACTCGGGATTTAAATTGATAAGCGCCCTCAAGCTCGACTCACGTGATGTACGGGCGTGGGATATCATGAACAGCCAGTATCGAAAACTTTGACCGGACTTTGCTCTTCATTCTCCAGCGATAAAGCTTTAGAATTACTGGGACTATGACCGGCTCCCTCTATGCTGAAGATCTCAGACACGGAAATTAGTGGGTGCTGCATTCAAGGGCAAGTTCCTGCCAAAATTTCGAACATAAAATTTTTGTACTCTTTGTGATGGAGCCCACCCGTTCGTAACGTAACCCGGGTTTGCGTTCGCCTTCCAGCGGAAGTTCCGAAAAAAAAAGAAAAAAACAAAAATTCTAGCGGGTTACGGCACCTCGAGCTCCAATGTGAATGATGTTGCCACCGGTACTCTCTTCTCACTCAGCAACAAACGGCGCACCGATGCTGCTTCCTACAGCGACAAGGGGGTGTTGCTGTAGTGACCTGTGCAACGACATCGATACTGCGGCACCGGCTAATACAGCGACACAGGTGCTGTCAAACCCCAGTGCAACACCTTGTATGTACACTGGGCAGAATATGCACGGCCTTCTGCTTGCTGTGTATATTCTGCCCAGTGCACCATTTGAAACAGTATGATCTGGGAGCATTTGTATGTCACTATGTTTTGTATAATAGAGTTCGTTAAAGGCAAGGTCCGGCCAAAATCTTCGATCCGCAGTTTTTGGGCTCTTCGTGATGTAAACCACTCGTACATCACGTAAATCGAGTTTGAAAGCGCTTCCAAAGGTCAATCCCACGTTTCAGAGCAAAATACTCCGGGATTCTATCTGGAGCTCCGTTGTGGATGGTGTTGGCACCGCTACTCTCTTCCAGCACAGCAACACGTGACGTAACGATCCTCCATACAGCAATAAGAAGGTGTTGCTGTAGTGATTTACGCAACAACACGGGTGCTGCGGCATCCACTACAACGGCAACACCGGTGCTGCTGCACCTTCAAACGCGCCACCACACCTACTACTGCATCACCTTTTAGGAGCTAGCGTTTAGTGGTTGTCCACTGGTTGCACGTACTATGCAACCATGCAACCAAATTGACGGCTTTTTACCGTAACTTAACCAATCTTTTCCCGACTTTCACCGTTATGTACGGCAACTGCCATCGAAGAACCAACGTTTCGAGCAAGAAACCGACACGGTGTGTTTTGACCGGACCTTGCCTTTAAGCCTACGGTATTGGGAGCGCTACAGCCTGGGAGCACATGCAGCACATGTTCCGAAATTGAAAATTTATTGTGTATATATTTATTGAACGTATTGTGATTAGCACAGTGCAGTGCCACACGGAGTTGTTTTCTCGCATCTTATTCCAAGAATGTAAATCACTGGTGAAAAATGAAGGAAAAGATGCAAAGATAAGTAGCGCAGACTTTTTTTTTGCAAATAGTAAATGTCTCCTAGAGAGAAGGTGCGATTTGAGGACAATCTATTTCTGCTGTGCTTGCTCGCTGCTAAAGATCCAGATAACGGTCCCGATAATGGATAGGCCAGTCCCACTGGATAACGGCTAAACGGATGACCGGATAGAATGGTCCCTTCATGCCCATAGTAGTCCTAAATGTTGGCAGCCATCTACTGCTTCCGTGACGTGAAGTCGCTGCTGGCATATTTTCAGAAAGATGTCGGCATCTTTTCATCTTTAATGGCAGCGTCCCACTTCAAAATCGTTGTTGAGATTTCAACGTGGAAAGAATCTCCTCGTGAGAGTTCCTCATCAACTCCCTGACGGTATAGAAACTGGGCTCCAGTGGCGGCGAGCAAGGGAGTGGGCAGAAGCCCTGCAATCCCGTATTGGCTCCAGAGCCAAGGCAGAATTGCAGGGGGTAGATCAGATCACTCGGAAGAGAAAGCTATTTGTCTGAGTAGTCTTCATTAATTAATAAAAAGATCTTCGTTGTACTTTTGACAACAGAAGAGATGAAAGAGTGTCAAAGTGTAAAGAGATCTTAGACAGCAGGAGATGCACTTTGCCCCGTGCTCTTCCAAGAGGTGCCTCGGTGAAAGAGTCCAGAAATCTTTAAAGACAGGGAAATGTTCCAGAAGAAATGTCAAAAGCGCAGTTTAACTAATTAAAAGAGTTAGTGAATGCTTATCCTGAAGAGAATGCACTTTTCTGTTTAGAAAGCTTTGAAAAAAGGAATTTTTGGCATTCTTATCTAATTACAATGCCCACTTTTATGCAGCCTCTACTTCGAATGTTAGAAAAAATGTTGTTTTATGTTTCAGATACCGTCAAACGGGCATTCTGTCCCCGGCGTCATCCCCGGAACAGCGTCGTACTCGACGAAAGAAAAACGAGTCACCGCCGGCCGAGTCTCAGGAGTATAAACCGGACTTCAAACACGACTACGCACATCCCGACTACGTCACGCACGACTTCCGTGTCCACTACGCGGCCCCACCGCATCCGGCCGAAATGACCATGCCACACTACACAATGATCCCAGAGCAGATGCTTGTGCCCGACTATCCGCAGCCTGTGCTGCTGTGAGCCGCGGGCCGGCCACGCGCGGACCGCGGACGTCTTCTCCAATGATAGGCCATAACGCAGCAAAACTCGCCACCAACTTTGCCTCCTGTACCTGCCGTCCCCTTTAACTGCCACTATAATTGTTTGAGAGACTTCGTTATTTGCTCGAGCGCAGGTTGCCGCGGGGTGCCCAGAAACGGGTATGCATCGCATTCGTATCCCAGCCCGCACCGTCCCTAGTGGTCTGCGCCGAAGTGGCTCCGTTATACGTGATACGTAGTCGTTACGAGTGAAGTAATTACGTAGTTGTGAAGATTAGGCTCACCGTTATCCAATATTTGTTTGTGCCCCGATACCGACGACGAGTAGCGTGCGCGTTTCACTTATTCTGCCGGTAAATCCCCACTGCTTTCACTTGATTCCTTATATGTTCCTCCTCCTCCTAGTTCATGTTGTAAATATTCATCAGTATCATGCCAAACGTTCGATACACCCGTATCATGCCAACATTCTTGTCGCCACTAGAAACTAGTCTTATTGTGGAAGTAGATGGAAGTAGATGAAGAGATCTCGATCTCTTGTACTCCATTCGGCCAATAAAGTGTTGCTATTCATCTAGCGGTGCTTCTGAAGACATGTTTCAGTCTTTTAGCAAAATATTTCGGGAAGTTTCCCTCGTGCCGAAAAGGGAACACAGAATGGTCACACGAAAAAGTTGAAAAATTGACGATGCGGTTCCACATGCTAAGGACTGCGGATTTTTGACCTTGGTCGAACCAAAGGGCATGTTCTGGGGCGAAAAATATTTCCTACAAAGGGACCTTTGTCTAACAGAACCTATAACTGCGGAGTTACAGCTTGGCGAACGTACCCCTACCATTCCTAAGCCTCGCATCATGCTTTCGCTTTATTTTTCGGGATTTGTGTACGAAAAACCAAAAGAGGTTTGCGAAATCTACAGAGACGCTGTATTCTTACCCTGGCTCTAATCATGGTGCAGCAGGAGCGTGTACTCAACAACATAATATATCGATTACTAAGCTAGCCGAACCTCTTCCCAGTTGCTACCATCCTTTCAACAGGTTCTCCTCAAATTTTCCGCCTTTCAGCAGCAATTGAGGGGGGGGGGGGGATGGCAGCAACTATACGGCAATGCCAATAGCCTTCATACTTGACATTCTACGCTTTTCGGGATGCGTTCTTGCTGCACACTCATCAGAGGTATAAGTCAAGAGTGAGCTGCCTTTTTCTGAAAACTGCGATCCTACCCTGGTGATAGACAAACGGCAAAGGCGGACGCAGTTGGAAAAACTTGCAGAAGGGCCGCAGCAAGAGCAGTATGGTTGAAGTAAGTATCAATTGATTCTGATATTCCTTCTCTAAGCTTTCAGGAGGGGGCTGGGGTGGAGCGCGAAGGCTGATGGTGGGGAGAAAAATGGAATGTTCACCAACATGTGTCACAGGAGAGCGGGAATTTCAAAATAAGTTCGCCATAAACCAAATTTCAGTGTGTAATTGAAAATAGGCATCTGAGAATATGAATACAAATATGGGATTCGGAGTAAGCTATGGTAAAATTTTCCATCTATTTTAGAAAGTGACTTCAAAAAAGCTGGCCTCTCATTTCCAGAAGAAAGCGGTTTACATTTTTTCATGTGTGGCAGGTGTATGGAATTTTTTCCCAAAGCAGCGAATGAAAAAAGATGTGAGCATGACAAGCAAAGAAGTTCACAATGTTCGTACCACATCTGCCTCCGCTTCTCCGTCTTGCTCGTCCTTCAATTCATCGCGGAGATGCACATGCCATTTTCTGAAAGAATTCTGCATGAATTGGCGGTTTTGTACCAATTTACACTAAAGCACGAGGTAGATAACATAGGTGACGGTGCTCGATTTTAAGGCCAGAATTTTGTCATTTTTAATTTTCAGTTTTTACCCTTAGCTCATGTCCTATTTCCCAGCTTCGCCTGTTTCTGAATCTATTCAGTGCGACGACTCCAATGACATACATAATATGTAATTCTATACGAAATTAGCTGTTTTGTAGGGTCTGTTATCAACTATGCAACAGAGTTCTGACGTTTTCATGGTTCTTCACATGCATCATTACTCTTATGGTTAACACCTCTGCAGAATTCTTGGTTAACACCTCTCCAGAATTCTTGATGTCAATCAAACGGTTTTGGGGTAGAACAGTATTGCTGCCATGTACAATACTCGAAGGGAACCTCTGTCCACATGTGGTACCTCCGATACTAGTTTCTCAAGTTGACTTTGCAGGCAGACCTCAGATTTAGATTAGGTTGGTGCAAAAATAATGCGCGTTTTTTGTTGCTTCATTTTCAAAATGCAAATGCAAAAAAAAACTTCCGGTCATTCCTAGCAAGGGCAGATTCATGGCCTTTCCAAATGTCATACAAGTTTCGAACAAAATCCACGTTTTTGCTGAATTTTTAGCTCTGGAACGAAAGATGCCGAAACAATTTTTTTTTGACAAACTCACTTCAGCGGACTCAAACTCGGCGGCATCGCAGCGCAATTGCTCGAATTACCACCATAGCTTTGCCTAGAGAAATGTGAGCGAATGTATGTCGTGGAGGTGCTCCCGATTTTTTCGACGTGGTGTGCCTTGCTCAGAAAGTAAGGAGTGTCGCACAGATGTTTCTGGGGTGGTCGACTGACGGTAATAATCAAAGAGTACTCATTCATAATAACATATTTGGTTTTGCGGAACCTCGCCGATAGTTGTCAGACCACCCCTTACTTGGTTAAGAATTGGAGGATAAAAAAAGCTTGATGAGCAGGTGTCATACATGCTGGACGAATACCAGACTGATCCTCGTTAAGCGGGTCTGCTTCACGCCCTTGTAATGAAAGAATTGCTACCAAACGTTGGGTGGGTTAGTGTTGCACTGTGAAGTATGGGGCCTCTGCTACAAAATGAAATCCCTTGCTCAACATCTGGACGATGAGAAAGCCCCAAAACACTGGCAGAAACTAAAACAACACTAAATGAAGATCATCGCGACTTTGTGGTGATCTCCTGCAAAAAATCGCGCACTTCAGCCCACTCAGTCTTTCCCACTTGAGAAGTGCTTTCAAGATGCAAATGAAGTAAATTGGAAACTTGACTGTGTGAACCCAGCGTTGCTCACTTGAATTCTACACCCCTACACAGCACCGTCCAGCCACATCTCGTATACCAGATACTCCACAGGCTGGAGCAATTAGGCTAGGGAGCTCTGCCTCATATATAATAGTCAACGAACCCTCGAAGACTACCACTTACCCAAGCATCTGGACTACTTTTTCCGGGAGAATTTCTTCAAAGACTAAAGTGATATCAAACCTGCCCTCCGAAAATTCGTCGATCCTATAAAGCTCTGTTCAAATGTTACAGTAATCGGAAATTATCTGACTTATTGCGAAGGATTTGCGGATTACGACACTTTTGAGCCTTTTTGAAAAGATTGGTTTTGTAACGAGTTATGGGGTTTGTTGGAACCAAAGGCATGGAAACGCGCATTATTTCTGCACCAGCCTAATATATAGAACATTTTCTCAATGTTCGTGGTCACTCTGTAGCTACAAAACACAAACCACAGCATGTCGCACTATAACCCAACCAGTGCTGAAAATCTGATGTGCGTGCTCGTAAAATGTCTGTAAAATAATGGTACAAAAAGTGAGCTCCCGGGGATGTCCTCACAAGAAACTGTGCACTAAGCCCTCACAGCAAACTGTGTATATTGGGGGGCCATTCGAGCGAAAATGGGCATCTGTAATACTGGTATGGTATTCAGTCAAGGGCAAAAAGTGATTCTACTTTCATAGGACTGTTGAATCCCTGTACCAAACGCTGCTAGAAGCGTGGAATTACCTTTGGAAATACTATCTCCGCGCCACTTTAGGCACCTATTTTGATTTCTTCAGCCTTTTTTTTTGCCAATGATAGCAGAATTCATAAGATCTAAAGATAGTTTCTGTTTGTGGGTGAGCGAAAATTATCATACTGGAGAAATAATTGCCAACTCTCTTTCTAACGTTAGATATGAATCTTTTAGTGAGTCTCCGTAATTTTGGACCACCCTGTATTCTGCTACTGAACTTTTGGATTTAAGGGAACTAGATCTATAAAGAGGAGTAAATTTTTTCAGAAAGATTCAGAGAAGGGGGACTAGGTGCCATCGACTCATATTAGCAGCAACTGAGTGATTTTTCAGAACATTAGTTCAAATATATAAAATGTGGTCGACTTTCGCCAGAGAAATGAATGAGGCGATGTTAGAGGTGAGAAGAAAAATGCTCTGAAGAAGCTGATAAAACAAGAATAAGCAGCGACTGCGACTTCGAGAGACAATGCAAGAAGAGCTTCTTCTAAGTATGGGGAATATCTCTGTGAATCAACGCGGACAATACAAACGCCGCCCTTTAACATTCTAAGAAACTCTAAGCCCAAAAGTTCAGTAACAGAAAAGATCGGTCTCTCGTAGAAAAACAGGATTCCAAACATCTTAATTTAGCCCTCTTTTATAGAAGATTTCAGCCTTGACCATTTACGAGATAATTGTTATGCAATTCCTGCTCTTGATCCGGACACAGGGGTTGACTGTGACCGACTTCTGTCTAACACTGGATCTAAGCTCTAGCAAGGAACCGTATGCCGCCGGCAGCGACCAGTCACTATTGGTCAGCTTCGATGTGGTGTGGATACGGTCCTAGCATCGGCAGTGAATATTACGCTGCCCCATTGTAATTAGTTGATATTGAAACCTCCACTATAAGCAAAAGATTAATTTATCAACATCTGTTTTGGTTTTTTGGTCATCCCGAGGTTTATATTTTAATTTTACCTGTTTTTGGTATTGTTAGTCGGTCTACCTCGTATTTAACTGGGAGAAAGGAATTGGACTCATACTCCTTATGAGTAAAAGGGCAAGTGTTTGTGCTCTATAGACTTCGCGACAGCCAAGGTATAGCTAAGCACGGTTTTTTGCCCATATGGTGCGGAGTGGTGTTGTTCGCAAAAGGTAGTTGTAGTGCTCGGTACACTACTACGACCAGAGATGTGGAAATGTTTGTTATAAGATTATCGGCTATCGTGGTATCGGCCTCCAGACATACTCTGTTTCTTGTTAGTGTCCTTCGCCAGCGGCAACATTCTCACTTCCAATTATCTTAACTTCGTCTTCTCTTTATTCTCAATCACAAACTGTAATTCGTGGCTTCGACCTGTTTACTCAGTGTTGGTACACTGGGCCAAGCACAGCTTTACCTACATTATTACATATCGATTTTGACCTGATGATTGATTCACTGATGTTTTCATTCATCGATTGCGTGCTGGGAACATACTTGTGGATCCTTGCTAATTCCGCGCCTATTTTGTCTCACCAAGTTATGTTTCTTCAACGATAATTTGTCCATCATTGGTTTCACCTTTCATGCTTGTGGTACCTGTGGCCAGTCGGTAGGGCCTTTTATCCATTGTTTTTCGATATATATTTATCTATTATAACATCATAAATGATGTGCTTGATACGGGGTAACAGTTTACAAGACAAAATAAAAGAACATGAGCGAGGAAAGTGCTGAATGTATGCGAAAAAAAAGGTATGAAGCCTTTTAGGTAAAAGATGTGTGTGCAAAAAAAAGAGACCGGTAAGTTTTGTGTCCAAGATTCTGATTGTTTCGGAACGTAAGGAGTGGTCCCAGTAATTTCACAAAGGTTACACCGCCGCAGGCTTAGGCACAGTTTCTTTTCAAACGCAGCTGCTCATTTCAATTAGGACATGCTCTGAAGTTTTTTTTTGACTATACATTTCACGAGGTTTGTTTGGCAGCCTCGCAGAGGAGCTTGATAACTACCCAGACAAATGACGCCCATAAAACGTATAGTAAAACAAGAAGTTCGGCTAAATGAGACTGAGCAGATCTCTCCAAATGCGTCGCTATCAAGGGCTATCAACCGCACAAAAATTCAGATCTTATCAAGAATCGTGCCGTGATACCAATCTCCGGAGTCCGCTGCCTTACCAGCCGCCCGTGCCAATACCGTTAATGGCTAAACATTCAAATGAGAATGAAATTAACGTGTTCTCAAAAATAATCGCCTCGTCTCTATCATTGCCAAGCACTCGGAAAATGACTCGCCAACAAGTTATCTAGGCTCTCATATTGCCCAGCGAACTCTTCACTCATCCCCCCGGGAAATTTATTGCCAAGCAAAATTTCAACCCGTAACATGTGCTAACACTGCAGTGCTAACTGTAAATTGTAAAGTACATTTTCTCCCCAAATGTATCGCCTCCGAACTTCAGAGCATGTCCTGTGAGGTATCTCTAAGGTACAGTGGCGGACGCAGGAGGGGGGGGGGGCTGAGAATGGGTCGCCAAATTTTTGAAATTACTTCACAATGCAACTAAAAATCTTGTATTAGTTTATTTTTAATTGCTTATTTTTACTATTATTTTCGATTAATTTTTATTAATTATTTATTCTTATAATTAGTATGTGGGTCTCCAGAATGGCGGAGACCCCATTTTTTTCCGTTTGTGCGCGCTGGGTGATTTCCATTTTTTTTCCGAAGAAACCTGCATTCACTACGCTTCTTCTCAGCTATCTAGCTATGTCTTGTCCAAGAATCTGAGAGCGATCCATTGTGTAGGTCAATGATTTCTAGTCAGGGTTTCATCACATCATGATGTCTCATTGTTAATGATAAAAACTGCAAAAAAGGGACAAAAATCTCGATCGTTCTGGCAGATCCTTCAAAGGGCGCTCACAAAAAACTTTTGACTTTGGGATTCTGATCTAACGTGAGGCATTGTACTCTGAACACAGTTGAGCTCTGAAACTTAGTAAAACTAAGCAATTCTAGTCTTTTGCAAGCCTCCTATTCACATCTCCAACATAAGTGAGATCTAACTGCGTAAGCCATGGTGTCGACTGATGAGAAAAAATATATGGTCCCGTTTCTCCGCTATCTTTTTCATCGCACAGCCGTTTAGCTAGATTGTTTTGAGCCCTTGTAAGAGACCGAAAGAAGTAACCATCGAACGAAACGCGGTAACAAATACAATGCCACAAAAAAAACAAGAGTTTGTAAACTGAGTTAAAAAAAGAAACTGAAGTCGAATTCGAATTTCGCGTAAAAGGTTCCTCAATGAACGAATAATTGGTAAGGTTTGTGGAGAATATGAGGAAAATCAGAATTGGCGAAAGCAAAGAAAAGAAGAAATGTTCAAGTACTGGAATAAGTTGAGGAAAAGCAAATGCCTAGCAAAATAGCTGATATCTGGGATCCAAGGAGGCATTGTGGTATGTAGCATAGAAGTGTAGGATGGAAAAAAAATCAGAATAACTTCACCAGGGAAATAATGAAAGATGCGGAGGGTATCATTACTCAAACGTACCGGTTGCTAAGAAAAGGAATTCATGATGCAAAATTCATACCCTTGAATCACGAAGAAGGGTAAGGGATGTTTGTAATATTTAGGAAATTCCAAGTGGCACGGTGAAAATCGATTTGATGAAGTTTTATAGTATAATTTCATCAAAAACAAGAAGTGGTTCGGAGAAAATTTCTTATGCAGGTCCAAGAACAACTGCTAGGCGGGAAAGTTTCACATACCGGGCAGGATATTATTATCTGACTTTACGATATAAAACTACTCCCACCTCTCCGAAGTACTTTTCTTTTAAACATTGGGTCTCTGAAAAGCTTTTGTGTCACTAGGGCAGTGAGTAGATTTCTGTATGCTTTACTAGGTGTTATTCGATTGAGATGTGTCATGTCATTGTCTTTTTCACGTCTACCTTAAATGACGTAATAAATAATAATAATTGTAGCTCTAGTCCAACAGTGACAACTTGCACGCTTACGCATGTTAGAAGTGTGATTTGGAGATACTCTGGTAATTGCGGGTCTTGGGCCTTTTCTCTCTGATTTGTGTTTCGAGGCTGTCTTCGCGTCCAGGGAATCATTACATTGACCAAACTGCTGAGACAAGAATTTTCGTGGCTGCTGCCTTTGAAAGGTCCTGACAGGTTGAAATCTGGGCTGGTATTCATGAAACGACACCCAAGCAATCCTAGGTTGGTTAGCATGATTGGTCATCATAAAGACTATGTAATGATAGGAGACACAGGAAGCGAAGGTTGGTTTGCTAGCATGGTTTTGTCTGGTTATGCGTTCATGCATCCCAGCCCTGCTGTGTTTAGCTTTTTTCCAAAATCTGAATTTGGATTTGAACGGAACCTACCAAATCTCAGCACAAGTACACATTTCCCTTGAAATGTCGCTCTTCAATTCCATTAACAATGAATTTCGTCACTTTCATACTTTCCATTCCTTTCCTTAACGTGAAAGAGACCTAATGATAAAGAATAATTTTGTATCATCAGTAGGGATTCAGAAGCCAGTTCCTGAGTCTGACTGGAGCAAGTAGTCCTCATCCTTTAATGGATATTTCGCGCTCTGTTTTCTTTCAATTTTTTGACTGTTGTTTGCGCTTGAGAAAGTTTCCTTCAAGTTTGTTAAAAAAAGTCGCAACTGGCAACATTGGAAGTAACTCTTAATCAGAATATTATCGTTCTTGAACCTAATAACGTGTTTTTGTGTCCACTGTCAATTAATTTCAGAAAAGAGATTAGAAAAGCGCAGTTTTAAGACAAAAGCCATTTGACCCGGAAGACTTCAGTATAAAATGAGCTCAGCTCTGAAAAATTCCGTTCTTTATTAAAGATTCATTACCAACGACGGCTTCAGAGACCTACGATTGCAAAACATAACTTTCTGTTAAACCATCACGAGTCCATCGGCCGTTTATGGTTTAATTATGACGTAGCTGGTCAAGTGGAACGACCAAAATTACACCACCGAAACGTCTGAGTGGGAATCTGAACGGATCTGATCTAATGTGGTGATTTCTTGGACGCTATCTTGTTTGTTTATGGCAGAGAATGAGGAATGGTTTGAGTTAAAGAAGTAACGGCTAGCTGCGATCAATTTTGAATACTCAAAAGAACGCAACCAACTATGGCCACGGTCCGTGGATATATGGTATGCTGGCTTCTCGACTCGCTCTATAATTAGCTGCTGAGTTTGGGGTGTTTGCTGCCACTAAGCTGAGCATAAAAGCTTTGGCATAGGAGATCAAAACCGATAAGGACCACACAGAGTTGGGCAGTTATCGCTGAGGAAAGTTGCGAGCACATTGAGGGCTCTCAGAGACAGTGGACGCTCGACGAGTTTCGGCGCGCATGGTAAAAAATAGTGCATGACATTCGTCTCGTCGTTCGCTGAGCGAGCCCGCCGCGAGCTCGCTACGGCAAATTCTCTCAATGACCTGTTGTATTTCAGCCGATCGTTTACCGGTAAGGTACAAAAGGTAGCTATCATGGTGGAGTTCTCCCACAAATTAGGGATACTTCTTTACAGTAGTCTTTCATGAAGGATTAAAGTAGTGCTATGCAGCTCTACGGATCTTAGACAATCCCGCGAAGTCCTCTGTGGGGAGTTCTATCTCTTTCCTACTCGACTGTTGACGCAGTGATGCTCGCATATCATTGGATTGACGAGTGGTGCAATGGCAAGTTTCTCGAGCAGCTCTAGAAGCACTTGGTAGCTGGTTGGGATAATGCTGCAGCAACCTCTTCTGTATTATTGTTATAGGGCAATTTGTAGTAGCTGTGTGCGTCAGTCGCGCATCAGTCTCACGCATCCATTTGCAAGGGATTTTCCATGAAGACCGGTCAACGCGACATGTACATCCTTAATGGGAAGGACGCACAGCCGCCGCAAGGCCGTAAACGCGTGCGTCTGAGCTGCGACTGCGATGCGACTGTGATGCGACTGGGTCGTATTTTTCATCATATAGACGCACGCACTTCAGTCGCACGCATTCATTATAAATTGCCCTTATGAGGCTTGATCTCTTCAAATGATCTATTTTCTCTATTATGCAGCCCTTTCATTTTCCTACTTGCGTTCAGACAATACGAGGGATCACAGCACTTTCAAAAATTCTTTGTACATCCTCCAACGAGTCCCATAACAGAAATGTTGCAGAAACTGTGCCAATGTACAGATGTTTAAGCAAAGCAGGTTAAATGAATGCAACTCTCAGCATGCGTTTTAAGATGAGGTCGATTTGTTTCATACATACCTGGTGGTCCTGCAGCGAACCTCTCGCGGAAGCGCGCTCTAGTACCAAGTCTTGAGCAAATCAGTTACGCTTCTACTACGCCTGACTGCGGCGGGGACATTCTTTACTGGCTTGGACGCCTTGTCTACAGCTGCGCTTGTGTTGTTTTCTTGAATTTGTTCGGCTTTTGGCTCCTTTATTCAGTATTCCTAGTTCTTTTATTATTGTTCCTTATAAGAAGAATTAAATTCAGTGATCGACTAGTTCTTCAAATTTGCTAAAAAGGTGTCACTTAGTTCGGATTTCCAAAAATGTCTTTCTTTTACTCCTAAAAGCTTTTGTATTCTGCTGATTTCAATAAGTAAATATGTTGTAAATCAATGAATTGGCCTTGGATCTGCTATTAGGTGAATAGATAGATAAGTCGACTTCAGTTAGTAATTGCTGGATATCTGCTGTAGTTGCACGAACTCCCACGCGGGTGCGCCATCCTGAATGGATGAGGAACCTATTTACCAAGCGCGGATAGATAAAAGTCTCAATTAACGAAGCACCAGGGATCAGACCAATGACTGGCTCAATAGCTGCAGTGCAAGCTGCTTCTATGCATTTCCACTTGTCTGCGATCCACAGCCGCTTGCCGCAAAGGTAACGAGACATGTGTTTGCTTCCACATGAGAAGAAAGAAACAGCAGACGCTCTGTACGAATTCAGGTACTCTAGGCAACTTCCTTCGACTTATGTAATATGTAACTTCGCCTACATAACTTATTCTTATTGCTCATGCTAGCTAGTCTGCGAAGCATGAATAGTATCAACTTATGATAAGTAATAGTGAGAACGGATTACATTAACCACAGTCGATGAGGATGCTTTAGGGCACAGCTACAGTATCAGTTCGCTTTCATATTCCCACAATATAACGTCGAGTTCGGTTTATAGCCATATTATTTGTATGTAGCCAGAATACGTCGAGTTATTATATAGTGGATTCTTAAGGTGGGTTAACATCGTAGATTCTTCCCAATAACATATCCACGGTCGCTCAGTAACAACTTCAATTTGATATATTTAAAGGCAAAGCTCTAGTACAAGGAAGACTGATGTACAAACAGCTATTCACCCATTGAGCCCGACACCGCATTAGAAGTTAAACCAAGACAGGTGAGTCTTTTGTGTGAGGAGGCTATTTAATCCTCTGTTCCACTTTCTAGCTTATGGCAGTATTTTGCTTATTTTCAATGCCAGAAACGGCCTGATTATATCCACGGATGAGTATCGTGGGCAGGGGCAACATCACTGTAGGACTACAGTATCTCAAGGCACCCATTCTCTCTACATTCAACCAAGAACTTGGCAATGTTGGATCACGGTACACTGCTACAATGCAAGTGAGTTCATCGAGTTTCATCATTCACTAGGAGAGCAAGCAAGCTACAAAGATACCAATGACCTTATCAGCATCCAATAAATTTTAAGAGAATTCGCGACTTGTAAGTGTGATAAGTAATGCAAAGGAAGCTCACGGTATGTGTAAATCTTTCGCCAGCAGTAAAGCACCATCCGAGCTATTGCAATTGACTAAGGAGCGCTGCGGGTCAACCCGAAGGGTGATACCGCGATAGGCAATTAACGAGCAAGGGTTCGTACCAAAGCCATTGGGAGCCATCATTAATGTGGAGTTTGGAAAAAACACCAACGAAGCTACTGTGAGCATTCAAATAGCAATGCGCAGTGTTCTCCACTGTCAAGCAATCCAGAATTTGCAGTAGATATTGGTCCTGAGCACAGAAATGCAAGGGTTATCTTACGAAAAATATTTGTTGCATGTAGCTACTATGTGGATCTCCTTCTTTTGTTCAAAAACAGAAAATTAAGCTTGGTGAAACTAATTATGGAATGGGTTCAGAACCTACCCTAAATCTCATTTGGAAGATGGTTCTTACGTCTCATTTTGAGCACATGCGGAGATAAAAAAGGACATTCCGAGAAAAAAATTGGGTTGCTGAAAGGGAGCTGAGCCAATCCATTAGCAAACATGAGCCATGTTTGTTAGCTGTAGTAGATGATTCAATCTGATTTGGCTGGTCAGTTCTCCGTGGTGCTATACCGTACCCTGGCCGCATCACAACAATATGAACAGTTTTCCGCGCATCTACAGTAGTTTACAGCAAATCAGAAACGTTTCTGGCATTATCGTATTGCAAGAGGAACTTCGGAGGAGAATGCTTCAAGGATTGTTGGAAGAGAAATCGTAAGTGGATAAGGTGGTCTAGAAGAATTACTAAAAACTGCATTATTCTCAGAAAATTCAACAAGTTTTCTGTTTTTCATCATCACTGAATAAGATATGCTGTAGTAGAGATGAGTATAGTTTGTGTGCAAGTACGATTTCCTGACACAAAAGAGAATTTTAAACGAATCCAGCATTTTGCGAGCGAGCTCATGACTTTCTGTTGAGAAGTACTATCATGTAAATGGAACAGTTTGTTGTGAGCAAATACTGGCCAAATGCGTTAAGGTTTTGCTCCCTCAGGGATTTGCATGTGATAGAAGATGTCCAGAATCTTGCTGTGATGATGGGCTTATGTAAAAGTTTGTGGGGAAATCGAAATTCTGCAATGCGCACCTCGTCATGAGATTGCATGGAAACTGACGCCCTAACTCACCACACCGGCTTTGAAGGATATGGCTTGTTTGAAAATCTGTTTAATCTGTAAGCCCAGCATTTTTGTAGCGCTATTTCTTTATTTGATATTAAAAAGTTGGGAAATGTGCCGCAGCCCCATCACCGGTAATTCTTGGCCACCCATGACTATTTTCGTACCAAAATTAAGCACAAGCATAATTTGGACTACCGCAACCACTTTTTTGGGTAATTTAGACTGGTAAAAACCCAGGAAGGCTCCCGACTTAGTTCTTTTTCGCTACGACTCATTATGACTTCAAAATGGGGTAATGATTGACTAACCTGAACTTGATCCTGCGATGGAATATCCTCGGCAATTGAGCATCCTTCTGGAACATGGCAAGCAACAGACCTTTAACGTCGACGGAACATGACTGAGACGGCGCCTTCTACCGTAGTTTAGTGCGTGACTGGTGAAGTGCGACCTCGTTCCGGCGAGTCTGCGATTTTTTTCGGCGATAATCATTGCAGTATTACGGTAGAACTGCGTGCAGACATCTGGAACATCTCGTCCTATTTGTGTGGTTATAACCACATATAACGCTAGTAACGGAGGATATGCGGTATAGGATCATTTTGGTAACGTCATCAGCTCTTTCTGAGAAAGATCCGTCGAAGTCTATGCTTCCTAGAGCCCTGTACACTTGAGCACTTCCGAAATACCCGACAATAATTGCTCTAAAATTCTTGAACTGTGACCGGAACCCCCGCATCGCATCGTCCGCCTAGCACACGCTTTCGATTGCCGGAAATCCATGACTCAGCAAGTGAAACTCCCCGACTCATTCTAGTTGTATCGGCTTTATCAAGCTTCTGTCACGTTGTTCTTGGGCTCTAATGATTCCTCCCTCGGCCAAAATATGTCAGAATTTTTTCCCCTTCTCCCTGGGCTATTTGTGAATCTGTTTTGTTCAGTCACTGCATTCTGGTGAGAATGAACAAAACTCGATTCTCCCCGAAGTAAAAAATCAAAACCGCCATCTCTTTTGGGAAGCCTTTCACTTTTTTCCCTTTGATGATGTGTCACATAAAGCTTTAATGAGTGCCTGGAACAGGAACGGCACTCAATTAAGTGGTTTCACAAAATCCTCCAACCTATTCTTAAAATTGAGAACCTACCAAAGCTTTTTGCAGTTTCGCAAAAACTCAGCGAGCCATGGTCTTTCTTCCTTGACTTGCGGCTTCATTTCGGATTGGCTTGAGTACCCGTTCCTCTCGAGTCTGGCAAACAAACCTTATTTCCTTCTAGTTAGCAGCCTTCAATAGACCGCTATCAAGTGTAGAAATTTTTTAATCCTCCTTTCTCTCTTTCAAATTTTTCATATTCATTTTTGTACAGCTGTCTCCGCTAACAGACAATAGCTAAGCTTATCATTGTGTGCTAATCAAGCCTTTGTGTTCGAGCTGACATATCTCCTCATGAAATTCTTTTCGAGCCTAGTCAGAAACTTGCCAAGAGGAGGGGCAGAAATTGAACTCGCTTGATAAAAAGTCACTTAACACATCATATCTGAAGAAGCAGCTAAAGAAGATTAAGGGTTAAGGATTGAAATAACAAGAGCAAGGAAAATATACCACCGAACAAAGTTGAGAAAGACGATGGCTTGGGTCTGCATCACGGAAGGGAGATGGATACTCAAAAACATCACTGATCTTCTGATTCAAATCAACGGATATTTCACATGAAAGCGGATGAGTAGTCATAGGATGCCGAAATCCAAACAAGAAGGCAATCTATGATGTATTCGGCATTCATCCGAATTGGGGGCGAGTGTTTTTACACGCTATCCGCGTCCTTGCGATTGTATACATCAATTAGGTTACTAGTCTTACGTATAAATAAATAAATGAATAACTGAATAATGAACAAGTAAACAAGTAATTGCAGAATGCCTTCATAAGGAAAAGGGTGATAAGCTTGTATTCCTACAAATTCATATCATCCTCGCTGGTATTCGCTTTACTTTTCCAACAGAAATAGAGACCGTAGGGAAATTTCATAGTGCTGGAATCCTTCCGCTAGATCCTAGAAACTTCTTTCTGGTAAAGTCTCTTTCATATTAAACGCTAGAAAATATAGTTCGTATACGTCATAAGCATTGCACACCATAATCAATTTTCCGGTTGCTCTTAACTTCTCTTTCCAGTATCGCAGTCTTCTCCATATTTAGCTTGAGCATTACCTTAAAGTGGAATATTCTGCTGTTATTCTGTTATTTCCCAAATATTCTGCTGTTCTGACGAATTTTCGCTCACATACCTATTAAATAACAACGCTCAAACTGTTAAGCATGCTGAACCAGAAAGGTAACCCAGACAGAGTTTATAAAATTAAAATTGTTGCGATCTCAATCAACACTTTTGTTGTGTTGTTCTATCACTTATTAACTTTGTTTCAGGCGAATAGAATAGAATCTCCTATAGATGTTGTGATCTTTAAAATGTAGCGCCACAAGTCTTCAAAATGTAGTATTTCTCAACATTCTGTTAATTCTCCAAAACTGTTCGGATGCCACGTTCTAGCTCAGTCTATTATCGTCCATTAGTATTGGAGGTATCAGGTAATCCTATATGTTAAGGAAAATGCACTCAAGCACTTGACCTTCAAAATCCTGAAAAGAATCAACTACTTAGACATGTAAGCAAGCTTATGATGAAGAGAAAGGAGAGGAGTAACACTTGTCTCTTCTAAAATTTCATTTTCCTTCTTGTGGATTTTGCCACTAATCTTCTACGTGCATTTTGGTGCAGAATACAACCATTTGAAATTATCAACCGTGCCTGGAGTGCCTGGAACAGTCCATTGTTGATCTCTATGGTTTCTAGAAAAGTATAAGGAGTCAAAAAGCAATTTGCTCTTATCTCATATCGTTGAACGCTATGTCTCTCATCGAACATAAAGTTGTCGCACAATGACGTTTCGATGGGAACAGTGCGTTCTTCCACTCTTCACCTCCCAAAATCGATTCCAGTATTTTAGTATTCATTTCGAGAAACCGGTTTACAGCATAGATGTTGATAGATTCAACTTGCTAAGGCAACAGCGTCGTAATAGTTAGAACAGGGACTGGCAGAAGAATTCCCTTGCGGTTGCGCTTGGAATTGTTCTGAAAACTGGAAAAAGAATGGAAGCTTGCTAAAGTAGAAATGTGCTTTGCAAGAACTGTTGAATTTGATTGAGTCATAAATGTGTCAACTTTGAGCCAACACCAGGATTATCCGTTTTATTTTATTGTTTTCAATGCTCCATCAAACGCGCTGCCTATTGATGGTGATCCATCTTCATAATAAGCGAGTTTGTTATTGTATGATTATTATTTATTTACTATTGTTATTCGTATAATTCATGAGATATCATCTTTTGTCCAATTCTCTTCTCAAGTCCTCAGGTGCGCAATTTCCTTCGATTAAAAGCGTCGTCTTCTGTGAGCTTCAGTACCCGCATATCCTCCTCTATCCTATCCAGCCATTTTCGGTCTTCCTGTCGGTCCACGTCCGTCCACGGTGATATTCATAGCTGATTTGGCGACCTAATTGTCGTCACTTCTCATCACGGGCTGTACCAACGTAGCTGAGCTTCACGCATCTTCGCTACAATTGGCGCCATTCCAAACATCGAGCACGCATAATCGTTTCGAGCTCTGTCGAGGCGCGTAAAGCCCAAGGTCCAGCGAAGCATTCGCATTACCACTGCATGCAAGTTCTGCTCGTGCTTCGAGGTGGTCGGCTAACACTCCGCTCCATACACTGCAGAGGTCGTCCAACGGTGCGA
Source organism: Ancylostoma caninum (assembly GCA_037903475.1). NCBI lineage: Eukaryota > Metazoa > Nematoda > Chromadorea > Rhabditida > Ancylostomatidae > Ancylostoma > Ancylostoma caninum. Next base: position 504,767 of record JBAJFG010000107.1, on the reverse strand, counting down.
TATATCTTCGACTTCGATTTCAGTGGCATCTTCCTCTCGCCCATAACCCCTGTACCTGCCACCATTTAACCCAAGCAAAGATCAAGTGAAATATGATCAACCTAAATACGTCTCCATAGTATGGTGAGGTGTTTGAGGAGCTGGATCACGAATAACTTTATTTTCCAGGCTCTGATGAAGGCGCAAACACTAAAAAGTTAGATGAGATGAGGATCAATACCAGTATGTGTTTACAGCTGAACACATTCAATTCTTACTGAGAATCAGTATGACAACATTTCAAAGAAGTGGAACTTGGGCAGTGCTGTCAGAATTCACCTGGTCAAACCGATTTCTTTCTAAGACGGTGGAATGGTCAAACGACCTAGCAGATACCGATTAGTACATTTCACATATAAATTATATATTTTACATGATTGTCGAATATTAACTGAAGTTACTGTGTGCGGTAGCGCTGCCTAGTTGTGGTTGGCGCTCGATGACCGAAGTGCTGTGCAACAAGAACAACCCGAATCACTAACATGGAAGGTACACTATGCGTCATTCAATCATAATGCGGCGACCAGTGTTTGCCTGCGACCAAGGCAGCAGAGCACTGCTTCGGCGTTCAGCGTCATGGAGATGATAACGCTGCGTTGGATATCTGGCGCAACTCACACCATCCGACATTGGTTCCTTATTCTCATAATCAAAGTTCCTATTGCAAACATAGTTACCGATCGTACCACCACAATCTTTGAAGGCAGCGAACCCTGGGTTCATGATATCCAACTCCGCCCATTTCTCGCTCTACATAGGCCGCCTTGGCTGAGCCATGAAATGCAGGCGGGCGGAGGCAGAAGATGATGAGACACTCTTACATATTTAATGAGAGCCTTTGCCTTTACCACTCGATCGTTGGTGTCAGCCTTAAGTATGAAACTATCCTAAACGAGGGAGGTTCAGGTTAATCAGTGTCACTACTCAGAGTAAGCTCTCTTTGTATGTTTGTTTGTAAATACTACTCATTAGAAGATTGATGTGCTCCGTATTTGATAAATAAAGTTTCTGGTGAATGTGTTTTCGGTTAATAAATTCATGTAGAGGAGTGTTTCTTTCGGAAACCACCAAACTTGCGTTTGGGGAAAGATTTTCCCCAGGACAGTGGTAATGTGATATAGAGTTATTCATTTCCTAAGTAAGAATGCTTTTGAGACGGAATCTATGAATAAGCCTAACAGTATCAACATAAGCGTATTCAGTGGCCCAGAAGCGTCACATAGCCGCTGGTTTTTCCTTTACGAGGTCCATGATTTCTCAGGCATTGGAGTCATACTAGTAACAGCTGATTCTACCCATGAAACACTCTCAAAACTTCATGAAAACACAGCAGAAAACATTAAGTATTAACCACCATGCTTTTAGGAGAGTTAACACGGATATTCGAGATACAATATTAATGCGGATATTCGAGATACAATATAAGCCAAACATCACTCGTTCAGCGGATCAATAATTGCTGGCGGGAGCCCATATATGTGGCAGATGTCTTTTTATGGATGCACCACCCAAGTCTCGCTGGAATGATGGGTCTGGATGATCGGACAGCGCCTTAAAGACAGGCGCCCACCTCATTCCCCTTGTTGAAGGTATAGACATATCCTAGACCTTCTCGCCGTGTTGACCCCAGTATTGTACATCAACAGGCTCATAAGCGATGAAAGCCTCTATTCCGAATGAGTCGAACTGGCTTCATTCTTGGAGCCCGGAGGCGGCCGCGTCAGTCAACGAGTCTCGGCGTGTCCAATCGATAAGATCTACGGCTTCACATGTCAACTCGGGTTGGCAAACTGTTACAGACCTCGTCCTGGAAGACGGGTTTATAGACCATTCTGAGACAATTTATGAATACCGTTGGAACCATCGCGCCGAGTAGATGCAGCATCTGCTATAAGCTCAACCATGAGAATGAGGTGGGCCACTGCCTTCAAAGCGTAACGGCTAATCTTGGAACTACGGAGTAGTAATAATACGGATTGTGCAATAAATACGAATTGCAATAGTAATACAAATTGTACAATAATGACTTGTTCTTACTTTTACCCGACTCGTTAGGCTAAACAAGTACTAATCCCAGAAATGTTGGCACATTCCTTTCCTAATATTCTCTCCCTATCTATATAGACAATCAAATCTCTCTATCTTCGCATGCTTTTCGAAGAACGCATGGTGACGTTCTACAGGTGCGCTCGCAGCATAGGCAGACATGGCAACGATGTGAAAAGTAGCTAAACAACCTCGCCAAAGGAAGGGAAAATAATCTGTGAAAACTTTCACTTATGCAAATGCTTGTTCCATCTCCTCAGGTAGAATGTTTCAGGGCAGAACGGCGAATTTCTCCGGAAACGTAAAATATGCTAAAGAAGAGATGATTCCCAAATACCACTCATTACATTCCGCTTGGGCACTAAAATTATTTCCAAATACTACTGGTGAAGCAATGTCTAATGACTCTGTACATATGTCCTTGTTTCGCGCCGATCTGCCTTCTTTACTACTGCTGATCTCTGAAATCCAATGCATTCAAACTTCCTTGGCAGGATTTATGCCAACGATTCTGATGTCTCAAACTCGTTGTGCCACACAAAGTTGTTAGTGGTGGATAAGTTTATTTCCCACCCGAAATTTCAATGTAATCGTCGTCTTCGGAGGCCCATGTGTGGCTCACAGTTTCTATCCTTGTTCCAGGCCGTCAAATGTGAACTCGCACTCCATTAGTTTTCAACTTCCTATCAAGCTTACTACCTTGGAAGACACAAGACGAAGCTGAACCTACCTGATATCCACCATTATTGCGGACAAATCCACTAGGTATGAGCGTCGTTGCGGACACGTTTCTGATACTCAACTGTCCTCATTGAATCTTAACCACAGTCACAGCTCGCATAATGATACGTAAGAGAAGAAGACACTTGCTGCGAAGTGTTGTAAGCCCTCATTTCCGCCATTTGTTTTTAGAATCCAAAAAATAATAATCCAGGAAGGTTTCTCCTGGGTATATCTTGAAGTCGTAAGCTGGAGAAAAGGCTGAAAACTCCCTTAGTGGGAGGGAATGTTTGTTGGTCTGGAACATACAGAAAATGTGATTCTCGTTCTGGTCTTAAGAAAGAACCACGTTTGCACACACAGATTGTTGTGACGGGGTAATTATAAGATTATGTATCCACTACTTATATTTTCTCCCGAGTTTCTGAACATTTTTTTTCAAATGAATTTCTTCCGCACTCAATAGTACAGCTGTGATCTGAATATTCATCCATTTATTTATTACGTTTCTAAAGGAAAACGTGTGAGAATTGAAAAAAAAAGAACGCAGGTACAAATTCTACAGGAACGCACATTTTCAGATCGTCTATGGCTCGAGTAGTTTAGCAGACATAATACGCTTGAACTGGCCAAAAGATGGTGTACATAGTTATGATATCCTTGGTTAGTTTTAAATATGCCCCTACAGCTCGCACAGAAAAACAGTGGTTTCACCACATGGATAAAACAACTTCCGGTCATCACCCCTGGTTCTAGAAGGTGCAATTCTGAACAGATCAGGATTACTATGTGTTTTAGGGGAATGCAGCAGCTTGTGAACTAAGCATACGTCGAATAATTTGCGTCGAGTTTCTAATGAGCATGGTTTAACTCTGCTATTTAATAGGTACATTTATAGGATAGTTAGAATTTGTCGAAATTTCTTAAATAGAAATTTTTTGAGTAAGCGTCGCTTAGACATTGAGAGAAATAATGATGCTTGAACCATTTCCATATCTGGGCAGAGTTCGCGTGTGTTTTTGCGATGTTTTTTCCCCTTTGAAATAAGGGAAAGTAACTGCATCCAGGTAAAAACCTGGATAATACAGGAATCTCGCGAGAAAGGCTTGGATACGCGTAGAATTTCTGTAATGTCGTCACGAAATTGAGCCGGCGGTCAAAAATTGGGCTAAACTTGGGTAATTTCCCGCAATTTTGGTCCCGAATTGATTTCCAAATAAAAAGGTCAACCAAACCAAAGCTTTATGAACGAATTTTGCTCGACTTTTGCACCCAAAAATGCATCTGCTGCATTTGCTGTTAAGATGGCTGAGGTCAGGATTATCTGGGCCCTCACGTGCTGCTACCCAAATCTCATGCAGTGTCGTGTACAGCATAACTCACAGCATAATGAAGACTCAAGCGTTGGCGATGACTGTCTTAAACGATCTGCTCCTCTCGAGGAAGTCCTTCGATAATAAGATCGCCAAAACCCTGAGTTTCTTTCCATGCGGTCACAAGTGCTCAACGGCATTTTAAAGGTAGCACTTTTTCATAACTGGGGAAATTCGAATTTTTTCATCAAGCTTGATGAGAGGAGCTGTGGAAATAACCTTACTCGCTAGTTCATACTACATACTCGCTAAAATTATTTGTTTGTAAGTCACATTCTACCAGTTTGTTACGAAGCCGTTTGTTCAGCTGTTTTACCCATTTCCAAACAGGTTCCCTGAAAAACCGCACTGCCATGGGATAGATGAGCGGGCTCGAATGCGCACCAGATAGTCGACCAACCGTAACGGCCTGTACACCAATATCCACATGCACTTGATCGAACAGTTGTCCGACATTTATTTGCGCTTTTGGTATTATACTCGCCTATAGGTTGAACGAGTATATATTGTTTTTCGCACCAAGTCTTAATGACCTCATTGTCCACGGGACATTTTTTACTTACTGATCTCAGAATTTCGGTTTTTTTACGAAGATTCCGCAACCACTGAGTATCGAAATAGTATTCTAAAAAATATTGGTGTAACATATATCACGCATACTTTTTATTTTTTTTGTTCAGATAGAACCCCAAGACATCACTTTTTCGTTCCTTTTTGCCATTTGTTCTCATATTCAGCGACGCTTGCTGCCATTTACCGAATCCTGGCTTATACTACTCAGTTAATGGACCAACTTCGGTGTACGAATTGACAAATAAACAAACAAAAGTCGTTCCGAGCATTAGAAAGTGGATCCGCATCAATAGATCAGTCCTGACCTTCGAACATAGTTGCGGAATACCAGGCTTCCGCAGCTGTTTCGAACTCAAAACCTTTTTCCTTCCACCAAATTTTTTCTGTTCTTTTTTTTTCATTCTTCTCATTCTTACTCCAATTCTACTTTCTTCCCAAGATTAGATTTATGGAAAGCTTTGCAATCTTGGATTGTTTCCTATTTTCAGATTGACCGGTATTTTTCTTCTATTGATTTTTCTCCCATTTTTCATGTTTCGATTGTTTCAATTTTGCAAAAATTCACCAAATCCGACGTTTCAAGCATCCAAAGGTTTCAAATCACTGACTTTTCGTGTGCGAATCTCAGTACAAATTGTCAATAACTACTTATATTTTTATTGATTTATCCGTATATTTCTAGTATTGAGTTCATATTTGTTTGAGTGATTTGACATTCCTGAAACTAAGGCAAAACGTTGCTCGCGCTCGGGTACTGGTTTCTTCAGAAGATTCATCTTGCTCATCTATTTTCTATGCTTTGTGAGCACTCAAATATTAGAAACTTCCAAAACAGAGCAACCAGAAATGGAGAACATCGCTTACTATAACGAGAAATCTTCCATTATAATTGTAAAGAGTTACCTCTTTCCCGCTTCCTTGCATCGTCATTGATGGAGATCTCGTCCATATTCCATGCCTTCCTGGCTTTGCGGAGTTAGGGCTTAATCAGACAAAGACTCAATGGGAGCCTAGGTTCACGAAGTTGGGACGATCTGAGATCGCCAACAAGCCCATGCAGATAGCAATACCTAATGAGTATCTGAGCCTAAAATTCAAAAGAACCTGATCTCTAGAATGCTTCCAACTCTTAACCCTCTCATCTGAATTGTCATATATTCATAAAATTGGGAAACTTTTGTAAGTATTATAATATCATCAAATGGGTGGCAAATATCTAGCAACTGCAGAAAAAACTGCACACATCTTCTCATATTTCCTCCTAATACATACTTACTTCTATTACTGGAAAGTGAAGTGATAGTAACAATACGTTATTTCTAAAAGGCATCTGGGTAAACCAATTAATTAACAATGTCAGCTCAAACAAACTGTAGCAGAAAGAGATCTCGATTATATGGCACAAGAAGCGAGAGAATCAGAGATAACATGCTTTGGGAGGACCGCAGCAGCTATTCCGAAGCAACTCAGCAGTCAGCAGGAAACTGGAGGAACCGTAGTTCACCTTTCGGTCATTTCGGTTTTCTGCTGCGGTCCTTCCGAAAATTTGTCTGAGAATGAGTGCGCTTTCTGTACACAGCTTGGATCTATAACCGTTCCAGGACCTAAAAACTTTCGCAGTTCAAATCTTCAGGATCATCCTCAGCTTTTCGAATAATCACCATTCTCATTACTTTGCCAATGTAAAAATGAAAAAAAAATCCTCGAAACTCTTCAACTCAATGTTTCTGATGTTTTGTTGAGCAAATTTTGTGGTGAAGATGGAGGAGAAAACCGGACGATACCACGACTCCTGCTACTTTTTTGTTAACCTATTATTCAGGCTTCTCTGCGGGTGGTCTATTTTCTCTACTTTCTACGCATGTATTATATTCAAATTGAGGGATTAAAACTGAAGCCACTGTTTTGCTGTCCGAAGATCAGTCCCAGCCGAGCACGATTTCACTTCTGCAGCGTCCGCAGGAAAGAAATCGCTTTCTTTGTGCGACGAATGCAAATACCGCAACGTTCGCGCGCATTGCCGTCCATATTCAACACGTTGGGTGTCCGAAAAAAGTGTTTCCGTCGCGGAAAAAACCGGCCCTGGAGAGATGTTTAACTAATGTCTGAGATATCTTGGAAAAGATGCTGAATTTTGGCAAAAGCTTCTTCTCCTTTGTGGTTTTGTTGCTTCTCTCATTTTTGGAACGTTTCTTGCAGTCGAGTGAAACAAAAATGAATCTTGAGGCTCTTATGCTTATAAAACATTGAGTTCTGCAGCTGTGATGCCCTTGGAAGGTCCGGAAAAGATTCTTCAAAGTGTTTAGAGTTGACTTCCAGTCTTGGAGCACGATCTTGAGCTGGATAAAGACTCTACGGAAGGACTGCGAACCTCGGAACGTCGACAAGATCATCAATGCCTCTGACGCCATTTGCATTGACTGCAGTCCGACTGATATCTTTCAAATCCGGAAGCATGGCCCTCCGTGCCCACGGCTCGTGAAAACTGTTGCCAATGCACACTTACTCCATAATGCAGAACTATGTACCAAGCATCTACTTATGTAAAAGTATTAGTGCTAAAGAACGGAAGGGCGAGTTTTAACGCGGAAGTCAATCAAGAGAATTAAACAAATGCAAGAGGCTCCACATTGGGCTGCATATAATCATTTGCAACCGTCTTCAGTACTCAGTGATCAAAACTCGATATTGTGTTTGTACAAAGATATTATTGGCACCTAACGTACATGACTCTAAAATCACAGGTATTTTTCCTTATGTCATTACTCTTCCTTAAATTACTATTACTTTTCAATAAATAAATCGTAATTTGTTGAAAGATGCAAAACAAATGGAAAAATGACCCAACCTCCGTATCGTGTTCTACCCTTATATGTACTGATAACCTAGTACTTACATGTACTGATAACCTAGTCCTAATTCGTATTGATAGTAGTGGTCGTAGAGAAGCTGTATATCCTACTGCTGATTATGTGCTGCTAGTCATAATGCTTGAACTTGCTAACGCTTGAAGATCAATATTGTCCTTGTCAAAGTACTCTTGCATAATAATCCATTCTGCATAAGCTTCATCGCAGTTTCCAAGAATCATCGACTCAGGAGATGGGAGGCTAATTGAAGTGAATTCCATGTTCTCTGATCATAAAACGTGGACATCTTCATTTTTATTTAACATGCAGATATTTCTTCTGTGCCATACGTACATACATATTTACTATGTGTTGTTCCACCCAAAACCACCAAAGACCTCCAGAACACACGTTCATTCAATTCATCCTGGCCAGACAAGACAAAGCATCAAGTTGACGGATGAATTCACCTTGTTTGGTACTGTCTTTAGGGAGCGAAATAACACTATCATCTTGCATAATTTCCATTTGCAAATAGACTGGGCAAGTTCTGAAATTCTAAGCAGTTCACATGCCTAGTTTCTTGAATAGTTTATTGAATCTCAATAATACCGAAGGCGTCTGAATCTTGTGATTACGTATCTGAATGCCTGTTAGTAGAACAAATCGAGAAAAAAATCGGCAGCTGTAGGGAATGCTCTCTGCTTTTGACAATCTTGTTCTTCCCTGAACTGTATAGCTACGCATCAATACTACTAGTATAGCAGAATGCGCACTAATATCGGGAATAAAATCACATTTTCTCCCTACTCGATAAAATGGAGTATGGAAGAAACGGAAATATTTTTAAAATGATTGCACTTTGAGCTCCTAACGAATGGAATGAGTGTAATTTCATTGAGAAACATTTTCTTGAGGAGTAGAGTAGAAGTCAGGAGAAGAACACTATGTCTTATCACATTCTCTAGTACTATCCTGATATGGCATTGCAAACTTGAAATATGGACTTTACATTTTCATCAGTTGATCGCCCAATATTGGCAACGTGCCAAATATGTGGCCGCCACTATGCCTGCTTGCAGGATTATCACAGGCTTTCAGTCAGAGAAATCAAAGCTCTAGAGTCCCCCTGTTCTTCGTTTCGTATTATAGTCACATGAACTGTAGAAATTGCACCACTCTTTTCCATCATCAAGCTGCCTATTTTGAAATTACTAAAAGCTCCACCCTTCGTATTATGAAAATTCCAAGCGATAACAGCTGCCATCTGACTCCGGAAATAGCGGCTAGACTTGTGTCTGGCATGTGCAAAAATAGAGTTATTTGGTTTTTTTTTTCATAATCGACGGGGTGATCTTTGCAACAATTCCACCGTGAAAATTCGCCTTCACTGATTCTTTCAGCTACACCAATTGTGCTGTCCCTCAATCACGAACGCAACATTCATTGTGCGTAAATTAGCCAAAACAAGGATCGATTAGACATTTTTTTGGTATGCAGGAAATGCATGGGCACCTCGGTCGAATGGCTGGAGCTGACAAAACATGATTGTTGAAGCTTCGAGTACTAATTCTCGTCACAACAGTGAACTTTCACGGTTGTACGTGAAAAAAGCTTGCGGAACCTCTTAGGAACAAGCTCATGTGTTAAGTGTTCCAACGACGACAGCACGAACAAGGGCACTTGGGGGCGGTGGTCTTCTTGTAGATCACGTCTCACGTGTATCACCTCATTGCATCACTCACTCCACTACTTAATTTTCCCCTTTTGCTTTGTTTGGATTTCATGGATGCTTCCTTACTGATGGTGTCGTCCTCTCCAATCATGACACGATCATTTCCATTGGTCTCTGGTTGGTTTCCGGGTGAAATCTAGTTGAGAGGCGAGTTTCTCCTGGCAATTTATTGGTAACGAGACGCCCTTTGCTTATTTTAGGAGCCCCTAGGCTTTTAAGCGAATAAAGAACTATTGAAGCAGAAGCGAGGGGATCTATTGTATTAAAAATTACGTTTCACTTCTCTTTTGGACGGGTAATGTCAATTCAAATAAATAAACTCGTACGTAAGGAAAATTTCTTATTCGATTTTTATCTGCCTGCATTATTACCATTGATTCTCTCTCTCTCTTTCTCTATGCATGTGTAGGTATGTGTATACATGTGCATGAGTGTGTGTATGCCTGTGTACGCCTGTGTAGGCGTGTGCATGCGTATTATGTGTGTGTGTGTGTGTGTGTGTGTGTGTGTGTGTGTGTGTGTGTTGAGTGTGTGTGTTGAGTGTGTGTGTTGAGTGTGTGTGTTGAGTGTGTGTTGAGTGTGTGTTGTGTGTGTGTGTGTGTTGTGTGTGTGTGTGTGTGTGTGTGTGTGTGTGTGTGTGTGTGTGTGTGTGTGTGTGTGTGTGTCCGTCCGTCCGTCCGTCCGTCCGTCCATCCGCTCGACAGCCGCCCGCCTGCCCACCCGTCCGTCTGTCCGTCCGTCCGTCCGTCCGTCCGTCCGTTTGTCCGTCCACGGTACCTACCGCGTAAACTTGTTCATCTCCTAAAACACTAGGACTGCAATGAGTAAATGGTGATCGGATTAGATATTTATTTACCTGCTCAATTATTTATTTGTTTACATTTATTTGTCAGAAACACTCGTGATTCTGATTCCAGGGGATGTATGTGAACCTGCAAGCTGATGTAGAAATGAGTTTGACAAAAAAAATCTGGAGAACTAAGGAATCTATTGGCATTTTAGTCAGGAAAAGTTGCCAAATGGCTTGCTCAGCCGTTTTTTTTCTGTTTGTTTATTTGCACCCTTTCTTGTAGTGTGAATGTATTCCCTTCCTATGATCCAAGCTCAGCATCTGGGAATGAAAATCCAAGGCGAAAAAGGGGATGTGTTTCGGGGAAGTCACTCCCACGAGTGGTGTTTAAGTGCAGAGACTGCTGGCACCCTTCCAGCTACCCAGTGATGAACCATTGCTGTGACTTTTTTTCATAACTTCTTCACCGTTCTCTGTAGCACTGGCCAGCACATAAAAATTCGACAGAAATTTACCTCACATGAAATTTTCTGGGGTTCTGCCAAATCTGCTCCTTACAAAACAGTTTGATGTTTACCTAGTTTTCCTAATTTACCGATCTATAACACTTTCACCGCCCTCCCGCTACCTCTGGAATGCTCCCTGACGTCAGCGTCAAAAAACACAGGTTTCTGGATCTTGACTCACTTCCAGTCTAGGGGTGCGCTGACTCATCCACTTGCGCTGCATTGCACTGTGTTGCGTAAGGACGATAAGCTGCGCATAGCAATGACTATTTCTTCGCTGAATAGGATAAGAGACATATTGGGTTATCAGAATCTCGCTATTCAGACCGGCATTTCTATTTAGTAGCCTCGTTCGTCTATTTCCGAAAACTTCTTGGAATGATATAAGGATGAGTTGCTTTGCTCACCGGACATTTCTTTTTGGATTGCATCTTGAGAGATTCGTCATTTTGCTTGAATTTATTATGAGCTATCTCATCTATTAGTATTTAATTGGTACACACTGAAAGTTAACTGTTCTGGGTTTTCAGGGGGGACCCTCCAAGAACGGGTGGCCGTATTTTCAAAATTACTAATGAAAATTTTGCAACAGCTTATTTTTAATTGTTGTTATATTAATATTTTGAGTATTTATTTTATTATTATAAGCTCTTGAATCTATTTTCTAGCATCTTAATTATTCCATCCCGGTCCCTGGAGTGGCGGAGTTGCTACTTTTTTCCGACGCCCTTCCCCTTCCCTGGCTTGCAGCCTCTGCATTCGGCGCTGGCAATTGGGTATGGACAACACCACGGTGAATATGGTTGAGCAAGGTAAGGGGTAAATTTGGGTACATTAACACGTTTACCACATGTAACTTCAGTGGTGCATCTGGGTCCAGCATACAGTTTTTTTTTTTGCGTTGGTGCAAAAATATCGAAATGGCTGATGAAAAATGAGCTATAATCAATCATTGGGAGTTAATTTGCTATAATAAAAAGGATGGAGTAATTGTAATTGTAGTCGCAGATTGTAATCTGCTTATTTAATGGGAATTTTCTGTTCACAGGCATGCAGAAAACATTTTTCTTCACGAATTTGGAGCAAAACTTGAAGGATGTGCTGAAGGTCTGTCTTCTTTCCAAAGAATTTTTCAGGGTTAAAATATCGAGCTACAGAGCCTGGGCCTTGCAGTGACCAATTATTTGAACCTTGACGAATAAAAATTTCCGTGGTTGTCAAACATCCCCAAAACTCGGTCTTCTCACCAGAAACTACCTCACCCCACGCTGCTTCTTCAGCGCTCACAGTCGGAGTGTTTAAAACGAAGAGAGCGTGCGATGAGGTGTTCAAAAAAGAGCACAAAAAACTGTGGCGTGGCCGCCTCCCTGCGATTTTTTCTATCACGTGCCTTCCATGCAGCCCTTGAAAGTACGTATAAGCATAGGATAATGTGCTGTCGTCAGAAAAAATAGATAGGCTAAAATACCTCCGCTAAGAATGGTTGCGAGAAAGTTCTACGCTTGGTTTCATTCAACGTAGAATCACTCCAAACTTTTAGAAGTTTTGAAATCAAGAAGGTCTGTACAATTTTGTGTTTTCCTGGAAAAACGTGACAGAAAAGGGAGAACTTTAACAGAGAATTTAGAACAGTGATGTAGTGAAATATAGTAAGAGACTACCTGCATTACAATAGCTTCGATTTTGGCTGTTATTCGTCTGAATAAATCATTGCTTTCAAGCAAACAAACCAATAGGTAAGTGAATAATTAAATAAATTAGCAAATAAGTGAGGGAATAAATAATGCGTTCTATATTGATCTGAATAAATGACCGTATAGATATGAATTGCTGCAATGAATGAATGTTAGTGACTGATCTGTGAGAAGTTCGTGAGCTACTCAAGTGATTGCCGAAGGCATCACCCAATACAATCTTCTTTTGTGAGCTTTTGAGCGTTTTCAATTCTCTGAACGAAACCAACAACTCTGAGACGGAAGTGCTGTCGCCCCGCCTTCTTCGAGATATCAGAAAAACAACTTCGTTTCTAAGTTTCAACCCGGGCCCTTGGTACGAGTTGTCATGCCTCACGAAAGCAGTTCTCTAGCAGTGCCTTTTCAAAATCTTCACTCAGAGCCGATTCAGTGTCCCGCTTCCTCCTTCGAGGATTTCATGGAAGCCCATCAAATTGTGATTAATGCGTGTTCAGCAACTTGATAATCTGCTAAGCCACCGCACACCAACACTCTGAACTCTTCTGTAATATCAGCCACCAGTGGTTTTTTTCTGCTTATACTGGCCAATTTTTTATTGCAATAATCTCTACCGCACCTCATATTCTAGCTTTTCCATGGATATTTTTTGAAACTTTTCCCACCATGTCATAAAATACGTTCATCACATGTGGAGCTCCATAGATGCCATGTAGACCAAGTTGCTGCATCAGCATTTGTCCCCTCAACTCCATAATTTCCGATCCCCGATCGCATGCTCGACGGTCCTATGGTCAGGGGGTATTTTTGACTGTGCAAACAGCAGCACAGCGACGTCCAAGCCGCCCTCACACTGCCCGCTTCGTCGTCGCTTGAATGAATGCACTGCGCAACGATTTTTCTCTCTGACGAAATACTTCCTTCTTTTTAGAGAACTGTTTCCACTGAGGTTGCAGGTTATTCATATGCTGCATCTTTTCCTCTTCTACATTTGCTTGTAAATCTGTGACCAATTTTGTTTTCATGTGCCTCTCAATCTCAATTTTTCGTATTATCAGTCTATCTCGACTGTTTATTCTGAAGAATTTCATAAGTTGTTCTTGGGATACGGTTCTTGCTTCAAATGTACGAAGTCTCCTCTGCTGTTCTTCGTGTTATTATGAGATCTCCTTTATTTCGCATGGATTTTCTGTATTTTCTGCAGATATCCGACTCACAAATTTATTTGGTCCACCTGTTCAACTGATTTTTGTTCTCCTCAAGCTATGGCATTTTTTAGGTAATCTCGAAAAATCTCTAATTTTCTCCACGAGCTGTGTACACGAGTTTTTCTTCATACTCGTCGCTTTGATTTATGGAAGGATAAGCGACACTATTGCATATCTTTAAGAAGTTTGGCTAACCCTAACTTTATCATAGTATGTTCCCATGTGAGGGCAATGTTTGATTGTTTACCTAAGGTGTCCATAGACATTCCCAGATCTGGTAACCTTCTCACTAACCCAAGAGGGACGAGATTCCATGGTAAAATTCGATGAACGTTGTGTAACACAGAAATTGACAACAGCTATTGGCTGATGCAAATAGAGCAAGCAACCACCTCATACGAAAGGGTAAACCGAAGCCTTTCCAGAAACGTGTAAATTATTTCCTGGTATTCACTGCGGAGCCACGGATCTCCCTCATAAGAGGGATCCCAGCCGGTTAGTCGCGAGGCTACGTGGCGCGTCCCCAGGTGGCGGATAGGGGGCTAATCGCGGACCACACGCGACCTTGTGCCTGCCCTGAGACGCGGGTGGATTCAGGGGATGGACTCCCTGTTTCTGCAGTGTCGGAACGATCCATACCTTCTGCCAGCGCGTGGGTGTGTTCATGCATGCGTGCGTGAGTGTACTTGCGTGTCTGCAGATTGTATCCTGCACATCTATCCGACCAAAAGCCCTGCATTCAAGTGACTGGGAGGTACAAGGGAGGCGGTTCGGAGTCGCCTCCAACAAATAAGCTCCATCGTCCACTCCCGGGAAGCCCGGCTAACTTCCCGGTGAAATCCTACCCTAGCTACCCGCGGGGGAATAGAGCCCAGCAAGCTATCTCCTAAGGGTTTTCTTTTTCTTAAAGCTCGACACAGCAATAATAAAGAGTGTTCCCCTGATCTCGGAAGAGTCACTGGTACGGCGGCGCCAGTGAGGACGAGGTCCGAGGGGTTATCTAGGCTGCCTAAAACCAGAAGGACTATGATGACGATCTGTACCTTCAACGCACGCACGCTTGCATCGGAGGCTTCTATCGAGGATTTGATGATGCAGGCCAGGAAGATCAGGTACGACGTCATCGGACTGACCGAGACGAGGAGACACCGGCCACTGAACGCCACCTTCGACACTGGAGAAGAACTGTTCCTTGGAACCTGCGACAGTAGAGGAGTTGGTGGAGTCGGTGTCCTCGTCAACACGAACTTGGCCATGAACATCGATTCGTTCGAACAGCTAACAACCCGAATCGGACGTTTGCGACTGAGAAGATGTGGATCAATACCGGCCTTGACAATCTTCGTCGCCTATGCTCCAACATCCAGCTACGACGATGAAGAAATCGAGGCCTTCTACATGGACTTGGAGAAGTTCTACAGGGAAGACCACACTTTCTACAAGGTCATTGTTGGCGACTTCAACGCCAAGATTGGCCCTAGGAGAACGCCTGAGGAACTTCACATCGGTACCCACGGCCTACAGTGGAACGAACAGGGAGAGAGGCTGTCTGAGTTCATCATGACGACGAAGACCATCCATGGTAACTCACAGTTTCAGAAGCCAACCTCCCTACGGTGGACGTGGGAGTCACCCGGTGGAGAGTACCATAATGAAATTGACCACATCATCGTCAATCGAAGGTTCTGCCTGACCGACGTCGGTGTTGTACCGAAGTTCTACACCGGATCAGACCATCGCCTCCTTCGTGCAAGATTCTTCTTCTCGCGCAAAGGAGAGAAAGCCGCGAAGTTCAAGAAGAGGGCTCCCAAATCCGTCATCAATTGGGATCTCTTCACTTCGTTAGCCGGCTTTTGGGAAGATGCCGTTGTCGACAACATCGACGAAGAATACGATCGGCTTGTTCAACATCTCTGCGACAGCGCAAGGAGAGCCGAGGGCTCAAGATCCACCAAAAGACGACTGTCTTACGAGACCCTCGAGCTGATACGCCAGCGCGGAGTCGCGAGAGCCGCAGGCAACTACCAACTGACGTCCGAGCTCGCAAAACGGTGCAGAGAAGCGATAAAAGAAGACCTTAAAGAGAGACGAGCAGCAGTATTGGCCGAAGCCGCAGAGGCAGGAAGAAGCATTCGCAACGCCCGCCGTGACTTCGCCAATCGTAAGACCAAGATGACCGCCCTCCGGCGCCCAGAAGGAACAATTTCTTCATCAAGACGGGTAATGGAGAAGGTCATCCACGACTTCTACTCGGATCTCTTCGATAGCCACGTCCATCTCCCCCAATATCACCCAAGGGAGGATGGATACGTTGTCCCATCAGTTCTCCCTTCCGAAGTCCGACATGCCATCAAGTCGGTGAAGAATCGTACAGCACCGGGCCCCGACAGGATTCGACCGGAACATCTGAAGAACCTACCGCCAGTTCTTATCACCACCTTGGCTAGGCTCTTCACGCGGTACCTGTCGGAATGCAAGGTACCGAACCAATGGAAGACCAGCAGGACCGTGCTGCTGTACAAGAAGGGAGACCCACAGGACATCGGCAATTATCGCCCCATCTGTCTGTTGTCCGTCATCTACAAGCTTTTCACTCGAGTGATTCTAAATAGGATCGAAAGGACATTAGATGAAGGACAGCCGTGCGAGCAAGCAGGGTTTCGAAAAGGATTCAGTACGATCGATCACATACATACGGTCACTAGACTCATTGAAGTATCGCGAGAGTATAAGATGCCTCTCTGTCTCACGTTCATCGATTTGAAGAAAGCCTTCGACTCTGTGGAGACAGAGGCGGTCCTCAAAGCCCTGGGCAACCAGGGCATACCTACTCAGTACATCAAGATATTTCGTGAGCTCTACAGCAACTTCACGACCAGGATTTCTCCATTCTACGACGACATCACTATCGACGTCAAGAGAGGGGTTCGACAAGGCGACACCGTGTCGCCAAAACTATTCAGCGCCACTCTCGAAGACGTCATGCGAAGACTGGAATGGGATTGCATGGGAGTGCAAGTTGATGGCCGGCGACTTAACCACCTTCGCTTCGCTGACGACATCGTCCTTATAACACCAACTATCGGCGAAGCGGAACGGATGCTGGCCGACTTTGACGACGCGTGTGGAAAGATCGGTCTCCAACTGAACCTGACGAAGACGATGTTCATGAGGAACGGATGGGTCCCGGATGCCCCATTCTCGCTCAACGGAACGACCATATCCGAATGCTCCAGCTACGTATATCTAGGTCGGGAAGTCAACATGATGAACGATCTCGCTCCAGAGCTGGGCAGGAGGAAGCGAGCGGCTTGGGGAGCCTACAAGAGCATCGAGGACGTAGTGAAGAAGACGAAGAACACCAGGCTCCGTGCCCACCTCTTCAATACAACGGTTCTCCCTGCTTTGACGTACGCCTCGGAAACCTGGGCGTTACGCAAGCAGGATGAGAATGCGGTCAACGTCATCGAACGCTCCATCGAGAGGGTGATGCTAGGAATAACCCGCCTCACACAAGTGAGGGCTGGAATACGGAGTTCCACCCTTCGTGAACAGTCGAAGATCAGGGACGCTGCCGCTTACGCCAAGTTGAGTAAGATCAGGTGGGCCGGACACGTGATGCGTCTTAACGACCACCGTTGGACAAGAGCCGTCAGCGACTGGACTCCACGGGACGTTAAGCGCACGACAGGAAGACCACCGACCCGATGGTCAGACTTCTTCACGAAGTCCTTCAAGGAAAGATATAATGCTCTTCGTGTCCCTCGAACGGACAGAATCCACTGGACAACTCTGGCTCGCGAGAGGGACAAATGGAAGGATTGCTGGCGCCCGCTCGGTACATCCGAAGATCAACGGGAGTCAAGGTGATCAAGGTGATTCACTGCGGAGGAAGCCAAGACAGATTTTTCGGCGAATGCTAGGACAATTTCTGCTATATTTCCTGTTTAGTTACTTTTTAGAGCGAAAGAAGCCGGAAACGAGTTAGGTGTAGACGAACGAGATTACCTTACCTCAAGTGGAGAGTAAATTGAGCGAAGGATTTTTCTACTCTCCCGCCACTCCTCTCCTCGCCTCTTCCCCTCTAAACACAAAAAACGTAAGCGAAGGTTCTTCTCTGAAAGGTCTTCTTCCGTGAATGCGTACATCTGGATGCTCTTGGATTTTTTTAGTTCTTGCAGTTAAATTTTCGATAAAGGTTGTGTGAGAATTTGGTACACTTGTGCATTCTCACTATTCCTCGAAGACTCCCTTCCTTTCATGAGAACATGCCATCCGCAAATGTATCCAGGAACTCCATAGCCCACCAAACTCTCTCGATCCACCGTACCCGCGATTCAGCACTACGTGCCAGCCTCAGCGTGCATTTTTTCCGCTATTTTTTTATGACCATCGCAAACTGGTTCGTGCTGTGACGCTCAGAAGTAGGCTGGTTTTTCATGAAATAAATAACCAGGTGCCTCGTGAGAGTACTTTGAGCAGATGTGTTTCCATTTGCGCTGCGGGGCTCTCCATATTTTTTTGACGCCTATTTATTCAGATAGCATCGAAAATTGGTCGAAAATTCCTCTGCACATTCGCCGCGTAGCTTATTGACCGTTATTGCACCCTGCTCAATAGTACTTTATCTTGTAAACAGCTGCTATTCTACGAAACGTTGTTTTGAGAGAAATATGGTGGGCAAACTCGTACTTTTCGTACATCAGCCCTAATGCGCATGCATTCTACGGAGTTGTTCCGTTGTGTAAGGGAACTAAAACGAATTGGATTGAACAAAAAAAACTGAAAATTGAAGAACGGAGTGGATTTTTATTTGGATTGGAAAGAAAGAAATTCAAGAGGAAGTGAAATCATGGGAGGAATAAACGTTTCACTCTGGAATCCAGCTGCCAGACTGGTATGTAGGGTAGATTTGACTATGTTAAGTAGCTGCTACACCAGGGACAATTGTACTTACTGCAGTGGTTAATTTTGATAGCATGTTCTTTCTATTAGCTCTACATTTAATTGCACTTTTATAGGTTAGCCATTCCCTTCAGAGTTTTGAAGACAATCTTTTGGTTCACTTCCCTCATGGGAGGCGATCACGGGACTGTGCTTCCAAGGGATGGTTAGGACCAAATAACTTATCCATGATGGTTAGGACTAGATGGCCTGTTGGATGTATTCGAATTCAAAAATTCGATTCCAAACAAGTCGAAAATTTGAGTGCTTAAAAGAGCAGGTTTCGCAATGATAGGAATGAAAAGGGTTCTAGCGCTCCAATTTTTGGGATATTCGATTTTTTCAATTGACTTCTGGAAGATTTATCGAATGTTTCGGCTTTATTTGATATTTATTCCGCTTTAAATGCACCTCTGAAAACTATGCAGCAGGACTGCCGTAGGAGCAGCTTAGTTTGTCGAGTTCAAAACTTAAGCCATGTATCCGTCCTCCTCCCCCTCCCACATGCTACGATCGTCCGCATTTGGTGCTAAAGCTTCTCCCCTCCTAACCGCAATTTAAAGGAGCATGGCAGCAAATGAGGAGAGGATGACATCAAGTGAGGAGAAATGCCCGTAGAGTTCGTGCTCGACGTATTATGTTATTCGGAATGCGTTTATGTTGCGCACTCATCAGAATATTCATTTTTTTCATTGAGTTACATTTTTTGCTGACCTATCCATTAGAAATGAAGCATGCAGCAGAACAACAATCAAATAACATGAAAATAAAAGAACGGAAAAGTTTCTAGATCAAGTTTTATGCGCCGGTAGGTTCTGGTCATTTAAACTTGCAAAGTTTTGTTTTTATAAAGCTTGTACCTAAATTGCGGCTGAAGCAAATGAGACTCTATGCTGATTCCTGCACATGTTGCAAGGCCAATTAAACCACTGCTGCGCGAGCCGTACATTTTCTTGTCCCCACTGGTCTCTGTCATCCTCTCACCTATGTATGCTTAATGAAGTACATCTTATAGCATCTTCAGTTACGCGTAGTACTCCTCTCCTTTGGACAAAGCTGCACTAAATAAAGAGGAATTTTACGCACTATGGATTTTATCATAGTAGAACGTCGCCTTGTTATCTCTTTTTCCCTCTTATTTTTGCTCTTTTTCCATCCTAAGCCCTTTATTTTTCCTCATCATTATCCACATAATAAGGCCTACGTAGGTGTATAGTAGGACGTCTCGTGTTTTCATGTCTCCTTCTCATTTTCTATTCAACAAGTAACAACAATGGATTTCAATTAGTCATAAACAGACTACAATTCGTAGGTTTTCCAGTGTTTGTGGGTTTGAGCCCCAATAATGTGAGGCTTTGAGTTTTGTAGGGACTCAAATGTGCACCAAGGACTCTCGAAGTGGTTATCATTCCTATTCCCCGTGATGTTGGTACACCTGCTACGATCTTTTGCGACAGTTTTTTTTTTCACTGCTGCTTGTTTTTGCTGTTCATGCTGTGAAAGTTAGTATGAGTCATTGATGCGTACACCAGCTGCTCAGAGATTTTTTGCTTTTTTTTTGTTTTTAACTCATCTTTATTAGTTAAATGTTATGCCATGCACTGTACAAAAGAAGAACGGGCTCGGTTTTCTACCGTGGACGACATACTATCATAGTTTATGTGCATCGGTTCAGCTTCTTCCAATGAGGCACTTTCGTTTTTCCTAGGAACTTATCAAGTCAAAATTCAAATAATGAAGCAGTCAGGAGTGTTCCTGACTGCTTCATTATTTGAATTTTAACTTGATAAGTTCCTAGGAAGTACGAAAGTTTAGTGTGATTATGCACCAATCATTTGATGGATCTGCTTTCAACTATCAATTAATAGACTCATTACATTTGCAGTAGGCTGTAGTAGTATGCTCATTTTGGAGTTTAAAAAAATTTGACAATTGGAAGGATTATATCCTCTTAAAATCTTACGATCCGGCTGTTGGCTTTTATGACGAATAATCAGCTCAAATATATAGTGAACCTTAGTGAGTAAACACATATCCGGGTGCAAAAACGGTCAATTTTTGGGACTTTTTCCATTGTTACACCCTGAAAATCTTTTATGGATACATCATGTTTCGGCCATTGAATTTTAATGCACGTGTTGGCTTTTACTGTTTAGTTACAGCTTTTTTTCTGGCTTTGGTTGTGTTTTGCTCGCTTCTGATGATTAGCGCGTTTATCTGACGTATAACCTGATGAAAATAAAATAAATAACAATTATTCTCTACGAACAAATATTTTTGCTCCGACAGATACTTTAAGAGAGTGAGTTCTTGAGATCCATTGAAAATTTGATGAATTGTTGCGTTTTCTGATGCGTTCCTGCCGTCTACCCAGTTCTAAATGCTCGGGTATGAGTTCTGTAATCTATCTACGGAGAATTCCTCGCTAGCATGTATTTCGGACATCTCTGCAGAAAAGTAGAAGCGAAACAAACGAATATCGCAGCTCCAGAACACTGAAAGACGCTGTTCCTTTTGTTCCTAGCGAATAGGGTATTCCTGCATACATAATGCACTTGCTGGATTTTCACAGCAGCTACAGAGAGCCAAACGGCTTTTTCCTAACTCTTTTTCCGAGAGTTCCTTTCTCCGCTCTGCTTCTCCGGCCGCACCTACTCTCTCGCGCCGCCGCCCCTTGCGCGCCAATCTATGTGTTTCCAAATTTAGCCGTCCACGATTCAAAAACGATGTATTCGCGATGATCTGTTTGACCACAGCGATGAGTGTGAGACTCGGCCATGGAGAGCGCTCGGCGACAAAGACGACACGATTCGCAACGTGCTGGCCGCGGAGAATTCCGTATTGCTAGCTTACATCGGTGCATACCTGTGACGGTGGACGAGGAGGCGAGCGAGGAAGGGGGGGGGGGGAGGCGAGGAGCAGAAAGAGAAAGGGGAAAGGGAGACGAAGAGAGAGAGAAAGGGGGAGAATTAGAGGAATTCCTGCAAGAAAATAGGATACAAGAATCCTAGCCTACACATACGGCTTTATTCTATGCAATACTCCTTTTTTAATAATGTGATTCTAAATCTATTCGAAAAATTGCAAGAGTGCCCGGATTAGAGGACAACGTGCAACTAGTTGAAGTTAAAACAACCAAAGCCTTTTGAATATTTTAGAGTTTTGGTAAATTTATAGAGTTAAAACTCCTCTTTCCAAGTGCGTTTTTAATAACTTTGCCTATTCTCTAATCTTCCACTAATGTGATTTTTCTTTTCGAATTCTTTGCATTTATGCTTGTTGGCAGATAATTTAGATAATCAGTTCACATTTGACCCAATTAGAGTATTTCGAATAATAGATTCTTCTAGTGGCTCACTTTTTGTCGTTCTTGAATAGTTATCAATTCGAATGACTCAAAATTTAAACTGTTCAAGACTCGATTTCAACTTGATCAATATGTCTAGTTTTCACGTCCTTTCCAACCTCTACCCCTTCACTCTACCTTTCTCCCTCTTGTCTTCCCTCTTGCGAGCCACATTTCCTCAAGAGCGAGGATCTGCTGGGAGAGTAATTTGTTGGAAGTCATTCTCAAAAGCCTATTTTTTGCGGAGACTTTCCTGGTTGGGGAATTCGTTTTGGAAAGAAAGAAAATGTGGAGATCCGCAGCAGTTTCCCAAGCTACATATCCCGGATAGAAAGGTAGCTGCCTAAATCTTGTAAGGTGCTCAACAAGAAAAAGACAAAGCGTCTTTACCAGCTTGTCATCGTTCTTATTTTTACTATTATTTCTTAAATGTCGGTTTCTACTCGCTCGAATCTGATATCATTGGTTGGTAGCTTTATTTTTGTTATTCGGACAGTATAGTTCCTTCTTACCCTCTCCCCCCCCCCCGTCCCGTAGTGATCTAATAATTTTGATCAAGTAGACGGATGCTTATTCGAGTGGAAGCAATCCCGTGACCAAAACTCATGGTTGTCCAGGGCTAGAATTCATGAACGCATAACCAGGCAAAACCAGGCTAACAAACCAACTTTCCCTTCCTGCATATCCTAGCATTACGTAGTCTATACGATAACTAGTCACGTTGACCATCGATGGTTTGCTTGGTAATCCTTTCATGGATCCCAGCCCAGTACTCAAACGGGGTATAGGTGCAGACTTTGTGATATATTTAACGCATATGTGTTGCATTTGTCGTATTGGACACAGCCAAACCTATTGTACGTAGGTAGCATTACTGATCCCTCACCTTTGAATTTGGACCATTTTCTACAGGCAGTGTCTTCGGAATCAAAGGAATCTTTGTCTAGAATTGATTTTTTTTCCAAATAGGATTATCGTAAGATCTTCAAATATTTCTAGATGACTCGCTATTCTTCCTCATGTTTCAGACAAGGCGTACATGTTGACAAGGAAATTTATTTTATGCTAGTACGTAGAAGCACCACATCGCTGTGACGCAATATCCAGTTGCGGTTTTTCAACCTCAGTCAACACTGAAGCCAGTGTCGATCGGGAACTGCCACTATATCGATTGAATGAGAACTTACGGCTTCATTCGTTGACGAGCTTCTGATTTTATTTAACGAAGACTCGCCTTCTCTCCTCTGTAGCTCACCGATGAACCTCCAGGAAAAATCATCTGTTAACCAGTTGTTTTTTGAAACGTTACATGAGCCTCTTCGTACTTTTCAGTATGCTCAGAATTGACTATTTGATCGACTGTTAAAATTTAACCAGTAGTTCTACATCGTAGTCGGAAATTTGATTATTCGGAAACAGGAAGCCATGCAGCCCTCCTTGGCCCGGATGCATAGTTGATATTGGGGATGGATGTGTTAAAGTACCCATATTTATCCTCCACCTGTCACTCAACAACACCTCTAGTACAGTTTTACATTGAAAAATATTTTTCATATTTTCGAATACTCAAATTTTCGATTATTCGAACATTCGAATAAATGTTCGAATTTTAATCGATTCGGTTGAAATTCTAATGTCTATCCATATGTAACTATTGTCTGTACCCACCATCCACCCATCACCAATCATAGCTGTGCGTATGAAATTAACCAGGGTATGAAATTACCCGATGCACCGAAGCTCTTATTATTTTAGCGGGGCTGTATTGCTCGATCTTCTTCGGACTTACGAATTGTCCACTGAATTGAAATCGAATGTTCGATTAGAAGTGTACTGATAAGGGATTTTCAAGATTACTTCTAATCTCACTGGCCCAAAAAGAAATGTCATCATCGGAGGGGAGTGAAAGGCTTTTACAAAGCCCTTTTTTACAAATGGGCTACATTTCCGCATTAAGCTTGTCCAGTACTTCCTTGTTTTTAAAACATTTTTATTCAATGGATTTAATTGTTAATTTGATTTGCCGCGTCATCCAGTGACAACGCTCGTTTCCCCGTTCCCCGTTTTTTTCTCTTAATTGAGAGAAAATTCTATCTCTACTGCTTTCTGGTAGGTTCTACAAAATTTAATTTAGTCTTCGTATCAGTGGCGGACGTAGAGGGGAAGTGTGGAATGAAAAGCACCCTTTCCTGTGAATAGGGTGTGCAATCTTCCGAAAATAATAGAATTCTTGAAAATTTTCCTTCAGAAATTTGCAAGTTGGGGTATTCCTCTGCTAATTCCATTGTGTCTTCATTTTTTTTGAAACTGTGACAATTAATGATCACTTGATTTTGAGAAATGTCGCTACAATTCGTGAAGACTCTAACTTCTCGCATGTCTTCCCTTCTCCCTCCTCCCTTCACCCATCCCTTTTCTTCTCCAGTGCTATTTACGAATGAATTCTACTTGCCAAACTGGCCAGGCCAACTTTCCTGTTATTTTTTGTTCAGAAAAGAAATACCTGCCTTTGTTACTGATCGAAGTCTCTAACAAATGATATGTCGTGATCTTCCTTATTGTGTTCTTTTTTTCACGGATAGCAATTTTTTCCCATGCCATGCTACTTAGTGCACGAACTCCCCCCCCCTCTCCCGTCTTCGCCCTCGCCCCGCTTCTCAGATCACTTCAGATGTGATCCCCGTTGTTACAAGCGTGAGGGTCTGAGCCGAGCAAGAGATGAAGAAAAAGGTAGTTGGGGACAGTGTAGAGACTAGGCGGTGCTAAGAGACGCAGACGACAAGATGGCTCACGTTCCGCACCAGGTTTCTGGGGAAAAATTCTCGCACAACGCACGCGGGCTGTTTGTCGATGAGTCATCGAGTAAAATTATACCAGGATACGAAAATGATAATCACAGTAGAAACGATGCGCATTGATTACTGTGTCGCTCTCAAAACGCTTCCTCCTGCATTTTGCTTGTTTGCTTGTTTTTTTTTGTAAGTGTTTGATATGTTTGTTTTCCTCCACATCTTCTAGGCGATGCATAGCTGCAATATAAAGCTACTACAACAATTTTTATTATTCACAGGTCCATGGTGAACAACACAATAAACAAATGGCGTTACCCAATTTGTTTTCGGTAGACTCATTCCGTTATAGCAACTAGGCAACATTTCACCTGTAAATACGCATGTATTCGAAAAAGAAAACAGTGTCAGGAAACTGAGATTACATTTAAATTCTGGGGAGAAGCAGGGAATTGAAGGCCATAACATCAACCTGTATCGAGGGACAACCTATTCGTCGTGAATTTTTTCTCCAGACCAGCCTCATATTCTTCCGTGTTTTTTTTTGTAAATGAATAGCATACTATAGAAAAAGGGATGAAATAACAACACAGGCAAAGAACAACCAGCACAAAAGGAAGAACACCGCTATTATAGTTGACGGCATAGAGTAGCTTCTAATTTTTTATTGTTGTCTGAGAAATGCGTTCTTGGCTATTCTGGCACGTGCAAAATCTGCTCCGAATGCAAAAAGACGTAAGAGGAGTAAAGTAAGACCGTATTGATTGATTATCCTCATATCTCTTCTTGGGCTGTTGTGTAGCGCAAGGCTTCTTCAGATTCCTCGTGGTGGACCCAAGGCAACGGAGCTGGGCCGGCGAAGGGAGGGGGATCATTCTTTTAAACATCCATTTTTCATTGTTCAGTGCCATTTCTGGGATTTTCGCCGTCCAGGTCCTTGCGATGGCGATGAGCTGTTGTTTGTTGTCCAGGTATTTCTAAACCCATAATGCCTGAATATGATGTTCTTCATGTAGGACTGCTGTGAGCTATTGTGGTGTCAGCCGCTTTTGCAATTTATTCTCCACTGTTGGGATCCACAAATACTCCCAGTAAAGTACTGGGCTTCCCCATTACTGTGGAGGAGAGAGTTTTTCGAGTAGAACTTGATAGACTTAACTGCTCCTATCACTATCGGTCGCAATTGGCTAAGAAGAATTAATCACACGTGATCTCACTACTACTGTCTGGGGAATCGTCCACCTCAATAAGGAAAATAGGCAGAATTTCCTCCACATTTCAGCTTTTTTTCTGCTACAAATGTCTCCATTCTCCCATTTTTTTTGGATAAAGTGCTCTTAGCTGTGCATTTAATGGTATAGAGGGGATCATTTCCTCTCAGAGTCTCAGTTTTTCCGCGCTACTCCATCACAACGTGATTGTGTGCTCATTTCGAGACGACCGCCTCGCGTGACGAGAATTTCGAAATCATCCACTTCCAGCAACAAATGAGCCGCTGCATCCCTTGTCACCACTCCACTGTCGCATTTGATGAGAAGTTGTTCGTCTTAATCCGTTGCTTCCACTCCTGGATGCATTACAGGAAGTTAGGGAGTTCAACATGTTCTTAACTGCTCACCTGGCCTTCTAGTTCTCAATTGCTAATAACGCGTATTCTAACTAAAAATGTAAGAACTCCAACTAAAACTAACTAATTCACTGGTATTGGCTGAGAACTATCCCATATGTTCACGAATGGCTGACATTTAATCTCGGCATGCCGCCGAAATGTTGGCCTCCTTTAACGAAAGAATTTTATTGTGATCGCTGGGAGTCTTGGACTTTGTGTAGTCCGAATGCACAATTAAGGCGGTGGTTCAGTGGAATGTTTATTACTGTATAAGTGAGAGCGAGCAAGGAGAGAAGTGAGTGTTTCGTAGGGCTTACAGCTTCATTCTATCTAGGAAGTAGTATCTCTAGTATGAGACGGGTCAGCCACCGCCCCCTCCACAGGAGGTACAATATCAAGGGTGAATATGAATACTAAAAGGATCATCGATTTGTCTATGATAGATTTACATGAATATCTCATAGTGAAGACAGCGTAGGACAGAATTATGACCTGGCAATAAGAAAGAATAAGTCGACATTGGTCAGTGAGTTTGGACTTAGAGCCTTATTCTTTCTCGATTTTTTATTCACATTTAAAATTTTCCTGAAATCCACTGGTTTTGATTCATTGCCTTAACGGCGGTTATCACTCAACAACGACAGTCGGCAGGATTCAACTGCTTAATTCGAAGATTTCCGACCGACGAATGGTCACTGCGATCGAGTGAAGGCATCCATGGTGGCTTGCAGATAGCATTTAGCGAGATAACTCGACGCTTTTTGACTCATTCAAGGATTCCTTGACTTCATTTGGTTAAGAACAGGTCCTCACTTTGAACGAGTACTTGTGAGTTAGTCACTGTCTAAAATGAGGATATATGACGCTGCCAACTAATTTATCCTAGTAAAAATACAAAGTAAAGAATGAGTGGGCACAATCCGAACCGTTCGGGTTATGGCAGAGTGAAAATGAAATGATGGCATAACTCGAACCGTTCGGATTGTGGCACTCATTCTCTACTTTGCATTTTTACTAGGACAAATTAGTTGGCAGTGCCATATATTCTAAGGTCTCCAGCGCGTTATCACGCTTTCAGAAGTAAGGAAAGCATTTGCCATGCTTATACTAGGTACAGATTAACCGCAGCATACATCCGTAGGGCTGACCAGTGACCCGGGCATCTGCGGAACCGCTGCGATCGTTTCAACATTCCATAGCGATCATTCCATGTACATCTGATTTTCCTTGGATCTCTCACTTTTCATGCCGATGATTGGAATTTCATTCTACTGGATCCCTTTTTTCAGTTCTTGTCAGTACATTTTTGGCTGGTGGAGTATACTCTTGAGATATTTGTTTGTAAACAACCTTGCGCTATAAATTACGGTTTAACATGAGTGAGTGAGATGTTTAAGTAACATTCGTTAACCGCGTAATCGTTAGCATGCGGTCACGCTCCGGTTACTCCGGTTCGCAGCGCTGATGTAGTAAATAACAAACCGGACTCACAAGCCGCATTTCACAACATAAACGGGGATTTTGTAACCGGATGAGAGTCTCGCTGGGGTCCTCGTAGAGGTCCTGACCAGAGAAAAGTGGAGTCGCTGCCGAAATAGCTGTCCCGGCAGTGCGAATTTTGAAATTGAAGTTGTAAAAATGCAATTTAAATTTACCTGGGATTATTTCTCAGAGACGCTAATAACAGTGAGGGATTAAAATTAATACCAGATATCCGTTTATTTATCCGATTTCGAAATAATTTTGAAAAATATATTGACTCTTTCTCGCTCATACACATTTCCTGCCACTGATGTTTGTGTGATCATCCATACACATCATGACCATCCATACACATCATTTCACATATTTACAGTAATTTCCGGTCTTATCTCAATTATATATGTAATATATAATTATTCATGCCGTAAATCTCCAAAATCTTGCGTATCCGACGTGATCAAAATTTAAAATTTGCGAGAATAGAAGGCTAGTGAGAGGCGGAGTACGTGCTACCGGATTTCTGTATATTTCTATTGCTTAAAACATTATAAAAGGAGCACTTAAGCGTTTAGTAAACCCAGAGCTGGATGCCTCTCCGAGATAACCCAGGGTAAACGCGTTAGTGTTCATGTTAACGTTGAATAATTCGAGGTGTATTTGCACGTTTACCCAGGGTAATATCGATGATGCAAGTGATCTCTGCAGTTCAGCAGATACACTCAGTACTAGGAACAATTATTGTAGGATTTCTGAACCTGGCAATATATTTATTTATTTGGTTGTAAGATTCTGTTTGGAATTCACTTTTATTTCTTAGATGGTTTCTCTTGAATTATTTCAGTTGGGACTTTCTAAAGAAAACAACTTTTCCTGCAAAAATGCCCAGAATCACACTTCTGATCTCAGAAATTATGTACTATTACTGTTTATATGTTAAAAATATGTATTACTGGACGGCGTCCAGATTTGCAGGTCCTTCACTAAGATTTTGCTATTTTACAGTTGATACGCACATGTGCAACAAATCTTATTATTAGCATTATTAGCAAACAATTCGCAACTTGTAAAAATGATCTACTTTCCGGAGAAGAAAACGGAAAAGGAGAGACAAATCGAGAATTCTCTCCCAAGGCCGCCTGCACTTCTCCTGTGGCAACGGACATAGTGGAAATCCGGCTGATTTATGAGCACTATACTGCCCGTGTTCACCACCGTACTAAAGTGTTTTCGAGTGTGACGAGACGCGTCACTGAGCAAACGTTGTCAAACAAGCTCTGAACTGCGGATTGCATGTGCTGAATGCAGGCATCGATGGCTGTTTACTGGCTTTGGAGCATCGCTTGACGAAAAACTAGGCACTGCATGGAGAGTTAGTTGTTGGTCACATGTGAATGCCGCTAAGTAGCTGTGCATAGTTTGGTGTGAAGTTACCATATTTTGTCATCAGTACGTAAACTTTCCGTAAATCTTAGGTTAGAAATTTGGTTATGAACCTCGAAGCAAGTAGTCGGCTTGTATGTACAGTTTATACGAAGGCTAAATTTTTTTTCTGCTGGTTTTTTTTCACCGTGTGATTATTGTCATCATTATTAATTTTCAATCCGTCAATTGGTTATTTTGTTTCACCTCTTTACACTTCCTATTCCGAAACCTCATTAATAATATAATCCGATAATTTAATACTTAAACTCGGACTCAAATATTGCGATCTTCCTAAAAAATTACACTAAATTCATTTATTCATGCACTCGTTAATTTTAACATCTATTTATTTATTTATTCACTTATTCATTTACATCTATGGAGAGAAACCAGACAGCTCATCCATTCTTGCTAAATATACATATTCAGAGAGAAATCCCCTGACTGAAGGCGATTCAAAAGCTTCCACTTCATCATGCCAACCATTATTTTTCAAATATTATAGTGCGTTCCACCACCGACAATAGTTGAGAAGACAGCAGAGGGACAAAGAACGCGAGAAAGTGTGCAGCATTTGGAGAGGAATGAGAGAAAAGCAGGCTGTCCGCACGGTTGCTCAGTTATCGTTGCGGTTGGAACGACTATATTCGATCATAATACACACTCTTCACAACAGTTTCATCTTGTATTTCTCCAAATTGTAACACATTTTACTCCAATTCTGAAGGTATTTTTTCTATTCTTCGCTTCAGTCACTGTGCATTCACCTCACTCAGATCTTAGATATTTATTCTATAGAGTTCAAATTCGAGACTTACTTTTAGACAACTTTGGTCCCGAAATTCCAGTTCGTACCTATTATTCTCTGCTTTGTTGAAGAAAGTCTCCTTGAAATTCATCTCACCTCTCCCCCTCTCCGCAATCTTGTGTTCCTCGTAGATTCGTTGAGCTTTTTTTTGTAGTTCATCATCCGAGCCGGCTATACTCAGTTTCAAAAACGACGATCGTTGAGTATTTGTGCCTATGATCTGCATTTCTCGGCTGCCTCTCCGAATACGCCAGTATTTCTTACTTTCTCTACTCCTCCAATATCTTCACAACTATGTTCCCCGGTGAAACACACTATACTTGATTACATGCTGACCGAATTGGGCCAGGTTTATTCCCTCCGCTGTTCTCCGACCTGTAGTATCCACAGAATTCGCTCTCTTTTTGGTCCCACCACTCTACAGGCTATCCTTTTCCTTATTTCTAAGTTCACCATTTAGTTTGTTTGATTGCATGCTGATCGAATTGAGAATAAAGAAGCGATTGGAACTCATACTCATTTCCTTGTTTATCTTACTTCATTTATTCTACATAGTCAGTAAAAGTAACGGAAAATGGTACAGAAAGAGGGCTTTCAGGATAGATCCTCATGCTTAGTCCTGAATTTTGGTAGTCTTCATCCGCTTCTTTTCCAGCTATGACAAGGAAAATCTACACTATTCCTTAATAAATTCTGTCTTTCAACCTTTCTCGTCCACAGGAACCATGTTTTCACTATCAAGACCTTCATTTCAACTTCTGTTGGCTGCAAAATATGCACATACTTTCGAAATTTTGGGGTTCACGTTCACACCCACTCGGCAAAGCAGTGAATTCGGCGACTTTCTCTCCGTATTTTATATGTTCATCAGAGAAGATATTCCCTTTCTCACTTATCGCCTTCGGCTGATCTCTGAGATTCACCGGCTGCTTTGCTTCGGACATTTGTTCGCAAGAAACTTGGCGGCGGCCTCATCATAATTTCATCTACTATATCTACTCGAACTTCCTATTATCCTTTTTTGCTATATTCATTCATCTATTTATCATACTTTGTTTATCCACGATCCTGTATTTGAGCGCCATGAACAGATTCTCTTTGAAAAGTATCGAAGAAAATCACATAAATGTTAGCCTAGAATAACAAACATAGGAGAATTTTGGATTACTGCTCCCGAGGAGAATTTTAGAGTACATACATAGTTCTCCTATCTCTCATGTGGAACAACTCCTTTGTAATAAATTTGAACAGCTCCATTTTGGATTGGTATCCAAGCCCCACGCGGACGATTTTCCCGTGACAACCGAGTTTTCCTCCTCAAGTCCAACGAACACAGCTAGCTGATTCTTCAGCGGCGTTTTTGTAGCAATCGTTTGGCGTTCTTCGAATTCCACGACGCAACGGAAGCCGCGCGATCGCGCCAAGCAGCCGCGGGCGGCGCGAGATGTGCTGCTGGTGGCGGAGACGAGGCTGGGGGTATTCGAACCCGTTTCCCGTATCGATCGATCGATCAATCCATCTAAGCTTCCCGGGGGTCGTACGCTTCCCTATAGCACATCCGCACAACAGATAGTCATCAGTGCTTACAACGATCTCGATGCTTTCGTATTTCTTATGCATAGCTGGTGTTTTTTTTTTTTGTTCGAGCAGAGAATAGGGTAAGGAATCCGGGGACCACATTTTTAAGGCTTTTTTTCATGATGCTCTTTGTTCCTATTCATCCCTAGCATTCTAGGATGTCTTTTCTAGGATTTCTCTTCTCATATTGATCACTTTAAATTTCTTTTTGGTCCAGCTTCATAGTATTTTGTAGGACATCTCCGAAATCCATTGCCTTTTTTGGCAACACCAGGATGGATGCCGATCCTACGGAATCATAGCAATTCCTTCCACAGTACGTAGCTCTGCTTGTAGCGGATCCTTCATCTTAAAAACCTATTTCATCCATTAATTCTGGTTTCTTAGTTTTCGGCTACTCGATCTTTTAGTTTTTGATAGTTTCGTGTTAACAGAAACCTCCAGATTTCTTGTTTACCGCTTCTCATACCACCCGCTTAGAAAATGAAAGGAAACCTCTGGCATCCAACCAGGCCAGATCACCTTTCTGGGAAAAGCCATCCGTTTATGGAAAAAAATTACTTGTAAATCCTTAAATAAATCATCTGTTAAGATTAGATTCCTAAGGTATCCATGTGGGTCTCAGCGCAATCCGAAACCCATAGCACTATCAATTTGGCCTTTAAAATTCTATAGAGCTTTTGATCTGTACATTTCTTCCAGTACTCACCAGGAACGCTGTACACAGCAGAAGTCCTCACTTCCGTTTCCGGTTATTATGATAGTGATGGCGATGATCCTCGAAAGCTCCATCCTAATCTGTTCGATGATGTCAATAGTAAAGGTTTACGAAAGCACATCCATCATTTCGATTATAATACTATGCGAACTAATTCTTCTACATAGCTAGACTCTTCCAAAGCATAAGTAAGTGGTCAAGCGGGTTTCAGAACAATGGTTCTTCTCTCATGATTATCAATTATGTATGTTACCCTTTTTGTTCTATAAAGTTCTGTCTGGCTACTGCTCTTTTATTCTCTGTGAACTCATAAAAAAAGTTTCTGCACTTAGCACTGAATTTTTTAATCGTAATCAGTCGTGGCTTCGGATAGGTTTTGTTCATAATTGAATGTAAGTAATGAATTTTCGCCTGATCACGCACGTTTTATCCGGCTTCCTTCTTTTTGGCAATAGAAAAAATTACTGGTGCTTATTTCTGCTTATCTTTCACGGCCAGAGCTCCATTCCTCGGAAAACTGAGACAGCGAAAGTCATTCCGGCGCATTTCTTTCATTTCACACTTCAATTTAGCACTTAAAAGACTTTTATTCGGAATTTTAAATTAATGAATTTCGTTTTGGATTGCTTTGAAATGTTGCGCAACAATACGAGTAGTACTAGGAAGAATGAATGTCCTCTGGACTTCCTATTATTACTCCCTTATATTTACTTCTTCTTTCAATCTATAATACTTATTATTAGTGTTTTCGTTGTGGGAGTCAATCCAGAGAATGAACCCCTAGCAGTTCATGTTCAAATCATTGTTTAAAATCTGTTATTGTCATGGATCATGGCATCGCATTAGACTTTACCCTCTAACGTAAACGTTTCTGAATATACTACGTCATTCATTCTTTAAAGTGTTGATGACCCTTCATCGAAAGTGCCAACCATAGACCCCGCTATGAGCTGTGATCTAATGCTAAGCTAAAATCCCCTCAAACCGTTGTTTCTTTGTTTCTTTGATTTTTTGGAGAAGCCTGCTCACTAAAATTGCCCTGTCAAAATCGTTATCACTGCTTATTCCTCACTAAAATTTTTGAATTTTCAAAACTTTAAGCAGCTGCAATCAGTTAGTTCTTCAGTAAAAAAACTGTCAGATGCTAATTGTGCAGATGCTCCTATGGAAACCGATGTGATCTGGCGACGGTCCAGCCAATAACGATTGGGCAGGGGGAACCCTGAAACTGCTCTACCAATACTTCCCGCATTGAAGAAATGAAGAAATTTTTAATCTAAAGGTAAACAAGATAATACGGCTGCCAAGGAGCTCGCAGTGAAATCCAGAAATAGCACTTTAACATCAAAGCCAAAGGTATCTAAGGAATTATTACGGGAATAGCGTCATGGCTAAGGCGGGAATGACATTCCACTGCATCTGTGTATCATTATTCCCTCTTGTCATCTTCCTTATTATTCTACTTTACCATATAAAGGGTTCGTTCTCCAAATTCGATTTCTATTAACTAAACATTTACTCGTCTGAGAAGAGTTTTTACTTTATTATTCCATCACTATTAAGGAGTAATCGTCCTTGTTGCGTGGATAGAGTTTTATTTACTATATTTCCATCTTGGCTATATTCTTTACTATATTTTCATCTGTTCCACCATTTAGTTGTACTCTTCTACTTATATGGCTTCTCTACTTAAATATACTTTTTCTTTTTCTACCTTTCACTTTACCCTATACTTTACACTTTGGTTACTATTTTCTACTTAAACGGACACCTCGCACGGCCTACAAGTAAGCAAGTAAATAAATATGTAAAAAAGTAAATAAATAGATAGATAAAGGATATGGGTATTGGAAGAGTCATCATATGTATTATACATGGATTCCGCTGGGAAGTGCTTTGTGCGATATTATGTATGCTAATATGTATTTGCTCCTGGATTGTACTTATCCATCTCCGGTAGATCCTTTGATGACGACATTTGTCCTGATTACCATCGGCGCCGTCCAAATGACGAACTGCTGATTTCCATCTACAAAGCGCAATAGCGCTTAAAATCAATTATATCTATTCATTCAAGCTAACCCGCAGCTGCTGCTATAGTCCATCCGTATCAGAACACGTAACCTAATCAGATTAGGTTCTCTGATAACTGTTGGCGCACGATTCGGTCATGGTGCTTCTCATCTGTACAAGATTTATAATGCTGATGGGGGAGCGCATCGTAAACCTCTGTGCCTGTCCCGGATACCAGGCCTGATCGTCGATGCGATGATCGTGGCTTGATCCTAGCTGCTTACAAGTGATTAAATCGATCAGTCTCCGATTCGCATCCATTCGTGTACGCATTTTTGTGGCTTGGATGTTTGTAGGTACATTCTAGTTGAAAAAGCACTTGTCCTTCCCTTTTCGTCTTCTCATTTTTTCTCATTTTCATTCATTTTATCTGCCTCACTCGCAACTTAGTTTTTCGCATCTCTTCATTTTCAAACCCTTTTTGGACAGTGCATTTTTCGCCTCTGTAGGCACATAATGTTCGGAGACGCAACACAATTCGGGCGTTTCATAAACTACGAAAAAATTTTAAGAAAACCATATAAATAGTTCATTCTTCCGTTACATGAATCATCTTCACAATGTGTTGTATCTGATTCTTCTTGCCTGATAACTAAGCAAAGCTCTAATCCAAGATCTATTAGGTTCTCATCCTCGGATTGAACTGTTTGATGCACAAACTGCAAGTACAGTACTACGTAGCTGCAGTTTTGTACCATTCTGCCATTCGCGCCAGGCTACTGTGGCAGTGCTTGAGAAGCATTGCAAGAGTCCGTTAATTTTCCAGCAGACAATCTGTTCGATTGTTTGGAGTAACAAACCAACATGGTGTGTGAATTTAGAGGCTCAAATCAGTGACCGGACTATGGTCAAGACAGAATAACGGATTCGCTGGAGTCAAATTCTAATTCTCGTTTTCGAATAAATCGAAAATTCGAGTATTCCAACTGTGGAAGCAATACGACCCCATTAGAGGGTTAGGAAGGGCGGTACGGTTACCTCATTCTCAAATACTCGAATTTTCAGATCAGTTTCCAGGTGAATCCTAAATGAATTGGCCAACTCATCCAGTCTTTTTTTGATCAGTGGTATACACCTTACATACAGTATTCATATGAAAATGGCCACTACTATGGCAAACGATTAGTACTCATGTATAAAGTAGATGCTCTTTTCCCTTTCCTCTCGTCAGGAAGGTTTGGTAAAAAAAAAAGCTCTGTCTCCGGAAATATGGAGTTTTACCGAGTGTGATGATGGATGACGGGTGTACTAGAATACGAATGCGAGGATAGCATGGTGAATGAATGGCAGTAATGTATGAATTATGCACTGATATGTGAAATTTGATCAGCAATGACCGTTAACTATCAGTTTTTCGTTCTACATTGTTTGTTCAAACAAAAACAGCGTCCTGATCGTTCCATTTTTGTTAGTTTGAGGATCCTGCATCGAAGACATAGAGGATCGAACCGAAACTTCAATCACTGTCGCCCTCAGAACCTTCGTTGCCTATGAAATTTACTCCGATTTTTATTTGAAAAAATCCTTTATATTCAAAGATGTTTTTTTTGAACTCGATCAATTTATATAGCATCTTTACGTGGAATTCTGAGAATCAACAAAGAAGTTCATGTTCCTTGAAACGAGTCGTTTCTATGGTTCCTGTTATTATTAGCGAAGTTAAATAGCAAGTATAAACTTCGCGTGACACTCGTAAATAACTTATTTCTTTGGAAAGAATTTTGCTTTAAATACTAAGAGCGAGTCGTTGAAAAACACGCGCTCTTCCAAATGAAAATTAAATTTTTTTCACTCATTTTCCAGGACGTCACTCGCACCATGAAATGCTCGCGTTATTCTAACTGGAAAGTGGAATTGTAATCCCATTCCTCTTGGTATTTTCCCGAAAAAAATGGTCTGCAGTTTTTATTTTTAGCTGGTTAAAATTTCACATCCTGCATTTCTTCTTATGATAGTTGCCTTATCTCTTACTTGAAGACTTTATATTCTTCTAATTTCGTCGTGAAGGAGCACATCCTTGAGTATTCTTTCGTATTCCAGCCAGTCGATGGTTGTTTGCTTCCACAATTCTTCAAATTTTGAAGTCTTTTGCTCTTTTGTCATTCCTTACTTGCTTAAAATAGCTACAGAGTTCTTATATGTATAATTTCGCATCGTTATAATTATTTTTATAATCATGGCAGTTCAGGATTGCAGCCATAGCTCAGGCTTTGGCTGAGCTCTGGCTGTCTTGACAATGACCGACGATATCTCGTACGAGGAACATGTACAGCAGAACAACCAGCGGCTGATCTCCATTAAAATGGTGAGCTTTTTATAACATCGTCCAAGAAGTATCATCGCTTGTGGCCTAAATGAACACTGATCAACGACCTTGTGATTCGTTGTCCCCCCCCATTTCCAGTTAGGCGAACTAAGCTCTATAACGTGATCGGGGTGGACCCTATAAGGCAATCAGTGAGTCACAAGCGAAAAGCTGGAGTACGTCACTCTCAATTTTCATGGAGAATCGAGAATGGGATAAAATTTGTCGTGAGGTTCAGGTCAATCTCAGGTACTTGGCAAGAAAATTGACGTGGATCTTGCGGCGATACTCGTGAGCTGAGCGGAATGGTAGTAACATAGACTTTCCTCAAGTTTATTTCCTTTCTTCAGCATTCTTTCCTCTCGGTTACATTTTCTTCACGTCGCCATCCTTTCTTTTTTAAATAACCAATCTCTTATTTATGCCGTTTACTCCAGTGTCGATTCATGTATACAGCATACCAATTCATGGTGAAAAATTAAAAGATGACGTGAATGCCGAAGATCTTCCTTTTTTCGATGCCTTCATTTATGTCTCTTCCCTGGTTCTGCAATGCTCTGTAGCCTCATAGAAATTGTGAAAAAAAATTTCCTCAACATCTTTCAATCCAAAATTATATTCTGAAACTTCCCGTAACTTCAGAAATCCCCAAAATTCCAGAAAGTCCGGGAAAATTCTTGCTCTCTACTGATACCTTTTTAATACTGTAGTGAAACAGCTCTAGAAACCGCACACAAAAAAGGACCGCTTCTCATCCATGTTTTGGATATTTTGTCTTCTATTCGACCTCAGAAAGAGTTATTTTCCTCACTATTCGGCTCTAATGCTGTCGAACGCAGTCGCGTAGGTCGTGTAATAAACCCGAACAATGGGATATCTGCGCAGGGGTTTTTTTTAACGCTAACGCTTACTAAACAAGCCAACGATGGCTAGTCGGACTGACTATCCATATGAATATGAAAGGTTAGGATAAGCAGGGTATCAAATTTGGATCCGGTCCTACATGAGCAATAAAGGTTTTGGTAGTCTTATGCTTGCTGCAAATAAGTGCAGGAGGAGAAATTGCTTCAGGCGTGAAATTTCGTTGGTTGGCTTGTGATGGCAAAAAGTAAGCGTAATCTAGAATTATCATATTTTCTAGCAATTTTTTTGTTTGTTTATTGGTAGACGTCTCGTTATGGGCACTATTCCAGAGCCTCATGGAGGAGCACACATTCCCATCTGCCTGCACCGAGCTGACACAGTGGTGTGGTGATCAGCGTGCATTCTCCTCTTATTTCGAAGAGAATCTTCTGGCAGCCCTGCAGGTATGTTGGCGTTGGATTTCGCTGCCTAACGTTTCTGCAGACCCTGAATCCAAGGATGCGGGAAAGAAACTTGTGGTTATTTTTTGAATACTTTCCTGTGGTTTGGAGAAAATCGAGTAATAGTTTGTAGTAATAGTTTTTCCTGATTGTTATTTTCTTATCTGCGGCTTATATATGGGCAGATTTTTACGGTGTGGGTTGCGATGAAGTGAAATGGAGCTGGTCATGTTCCCGTGATTAGATCCCTCGATGGAAGGGCCAGTCACAGAAGGAATAACCGCCCCGTCTCACCTCTTCATCACCCGCACACCTTACTCTATGTTTTTTGATACTTTTTCGATGGCATTGTTGTTCAGTGGATAATGGAGCAGTTTGAGCGTTTGAATAAATAAATAAACACGCAGCAACTTCTGCCAACTTTTTTTTACAAATAGAACTGATGAATTACAAATAGAACTTTTTATACCTGAAATTTCATCTGACAGTGCTTCAACTGATTTCGTCCATTCGCCGATCTCTGAATTTTTTTACAATTTTTCCAACACATTTCAACGTTTTTTAATGTACCCATTCCTCTGTCACTCGTTTTCGTTTGCATTCCAGGTAGCTGTCGAGAACGGCACCAAAGATGGCTTCGACTTCACTCTGGCCCATCAGCTCATTTCCGCCTGCTTCACTCATCGTAAACTTCTAAGCAAAGAAAGTGCTAGTAAGTTTTTTTTTAAATATGGACCGACTTTTGATTTGGTCAAGGCCCATGGGTAGTGCTGATTCTCGGCTTCTCCACTCATTCGGCTGAATACGGTTAATGGGAGCTTCTCTAGAAATAGCATTGAGTTGGTGCAGAAGTCCTGACAGATTTTTTTCATCGACTTTTTCTAAAATTTCACTTTCATTTATTTATTCGTTTATTAATTTATCTATGTATTTATTTCATTATCATTCGCCAGAAAAATGGCGAACTGTAGACGACTTGAAAAACAGAAAGGACATGATCATGCTGATAAGTGAAAAGTGAAGTGAAAGGTAACACAAGCAATTTAAAAAAAGCCAAGCTCCGTCACTTCGCGAGGCTCTTGGGCCTATTTTCCGGTAAAAATTTTGAAAAAAAAACCTAGGCGTTGTTTTGCTCATGTTGATCAAGTGAATGGAGGTCAATCAGCGGTAATGGTTTAGACGCTCCTGTTCTTACCGCGAAAGAGGTTATGTACAGCCAAAAAAATCAGCGAACCTGGTGCCTGAGAATTGCTAGTCGTACACTAGAGAAAACAATGAGCAGCACTTTTTGAGGATACTCGACATAATAGTAACTAAAGTAAGTACATGGATAAACGTTTCGTCGAGAGAAAGGGCAGCTCATTTTGGGGTAGTCTTTGCCATAGATTGGTTTTTACATCACTGTATTAACACCGTATCTATGACTTACAGTAAACCTGAGGGGAATTATATTATAGATTTATTGAAGAACTCGGACAGAACTTTTGCACCAGTCTAATAGAGACGAGAGAGACATATCTGCTGACTTTTTTTCGAATCCATACACTTAGATGAGCCTGTTGGATAAAATGGCCGTCATTTTTGCGAAGGACCTACCACGTTATCGACAATCAGGAGATTTAACATATCGTCCACACAAAAGGCTTGAACCTGAACTTTTAAGATTTGTATTCATTGAAAGTTGTGGCTGAAACTGACAAGGATGCGAAAGTCCCTCTATGTCCTACTAATATTGAATTTCTAGGATTACTGGTACTACAATCAGTTGTAAAAATAGTGAAGATGCTGCTAAGTGAAGCGTTTTTCCTAGCAATGTCCCGTCCGATGCCTTGTTGTCCAGCTTCTTCGGCGACAATTCAACATCAGTAGCCGATGGTTGTTTTCACTGGACAAGCGTCGCGACTGCTACCCCCTTCTCGAAATTCCCGGGAACGATGGCACTTGATTGGACTAATTGCTGTTGCTGCGCGGTCGCCATTTAATCCTCACGAGACAAAGCCGCTGACTACTCGAACTCACTAATTCCAACATCGACTCCATTTTCATCAAGTTGTCCTATGAGTACTCAGTTTGATTTACTCCTCTTTTTTGAAGGCACCGTCTTTGCTCAGAGTCGTGTAGAGGTTCTCACATGAGAGGGAAAACACCGGGAGCTGCTGATCTTAAGGGTATAAATGAGTCCACACAAAATTGTTGAAAAAACCTTTTTTGAGACCATTATTTTGGGAGAAATTGGGCGGAGTCAACAGGAGAAAACACGTTTCTCCACCGCGAGTGCACTTCCTTGCTGGCTGCTTCGAAGAGTCCACCGCCATTAGAGAAGAATTTTTCTTGTTTTTTCTCTGCTGCTAGTGAGCAGAGCTGCGAGCAGAGGCGGCTGGCAAATCAAAGTATCAGAAACGATGTCACCAAAACAATCACCACCGCAATAATTCGAGTAATGTTATTTGTTACTCTGTGAGAGCTGGGACTTGTTTGGAGCATAGATCTGTTAAAGGACACGATGCATGTAAAGCCAATGACATTCTCAAGGTCGTCTTCGGCTTGTTATTCACTTATGCACTATGTAGCTTGTTTGGTCATCCTCTTAATAGTAACACTTATTTATTTGTTACATGACACTGTCATGTGAACTGCAAACAAGCAATGAAACCAACAATAGAATGGCACAACTCTACCTTGACAAACGACAGCCTGATATCATGCTGTCATACTGGTAGGATTACTCCGTACTTTGCATCAAACATCTTTCTATGCTTTGCTATTGCAGTAATGTTTGTTCATCTGGATTTTAATTTGGCGCATCAATAAAATAAATATCGAATAAATGAAATATGAAATACATATGAAATAAAGTAAATAAATGTGAATATGAATGAAATGAATAAATATCGATGTCTGAGTACTGCACTAATACTGAAATGCAAAGGTAAAGGGAAAAAATTGAAGTCATAGAACCATAATGACCTCTTTAACATGCTTATAAAAGAACTTCATTTAGCTGGAATAAATTGCTTTTCACTGATTCCGCTGACTGAAGTCTGGACCGGCTCGATTGACGAATAATCATGCCTAATATTACAGCACGCTCTAGCGGTAATTCCTTCATCGGAACTCCCCCTGTACTACATTTGTGATGGTTCATAATAATAATCTTTAATAATTCAATAAACTAACATTTTTATCAAGTTAAGCCCACTAGGGTCGCAGAGAGATGACGTCATTGCTGGATATTAGCCAAGTGCAACGTTCGCGCTTACGGACTGAAGCGGTTAATTTTCAAATTGGATCAAAATATTACTAAATCGAATTAATTGTTGAATTTACTGTGAGGTTGATCATGCTGGCGGGCACTGCAGTCTATATATATCGACACCGTAGCCAAAAGAACTATACAGATACTGTTCTATACTGTTTTTATTTAATTTTTAATTTTTTTCCAGCGCGCATTAACCGGTGGTACGAGCAGTTCCGCCGTCTGAAGAAAAGTGGCGGGAAACGAAAGCGAAAAACGGAAACATCCCAGTCGTCTGCACCTCTTCCCGTGGACCCTAGCATGGAGACGATTACCGTGACGGACAGGTTTGCTTCCATTTCAGACTGTTTAGAGTAGGATTTTTAGGAACATCGAAGTCTACAGGAAATCGTGCCATTTGATGAACTATTCCCTTACCCAAAGGTTACCATCATCACAGGTGTCGACTACACTGAGTTACATGTTTCACGTATGTACAGGGTGGTCCAAAATTATGGAGACAAAGGCGCGATGCTCGTTTTTAGACGTATGTTTTGGCGTTTTGCATTCAATCTTTTGCTGCTCATTTGTTCAACTGTACAGCTTCTTCCAAAACATTACCTAACACTATGATTGTTAGGAACATCTAGGCCGTCAGTCGAACTTAGTTTTACCACCCAATTACATTTTTTTTTGTGTGTAGGCTTGGCGCGCATGTTGTGCTAGTGTGTAAAATTTTACAAGAGGCACACTAAGCAGTACATCGAAAAGTACAAGGTGTGGGAAACAGAAAGACGTTAAAGTCATTGTGAATGGCCACCTACCTTGGTTATGAGATCAAGAATTTCGTGCGGATACGCCGAGATTCAACGCGGGCTGAGGATGCTTTCTAATTCTAATCACCATCATTTAATGTATTATGAGGCAAATACTTCTCAGAATATTGAGATTGGAAGTTGATGAGCCCTATAAGTTCCAGTCCCCTCCCTAAACAGTGAAAAAAGGACCAGAAACAGAACTAAAGTACGTTTTTGCTCTGTTTTTGCACAGAAAGTCATGTCCGCTTCCTTATAAATCTTATTTTCAGTACTCATTCGAGAAGATTTCTCGTTATGATATCCATTCGGGGACAAAAACTGACTTCACTTTCATAAAAATTGTTTTATCCTTGGAGCAGACGTTTTCAGAAAGGGCAGATTATCTAGGAAGACTACACTTCCGCGCCACAGCAGGCGACTAGTTCGAATTCTTCATGTGTTTCCTCGCCGGTGGTAGGAGAAATCGTCAGATGTGATAGTAGATTTTGTTCATTGTAGAGTGGAAAATATCGCATTGGAAACAAAATTGCCAACTGATTTTCCAACGTTAGATATGAACCTTTTAGCGTGTCTCCGTAATTTTGGACCACCCTGTATTTTCCAAATTTTGAGAATTCCATCGCCTAGGCGGTGACTTCTGAACTGTACATGTAATTCACGGATGTTACATCGTGGATCCTTGGACATATTACACCATCTGAAAGCACAATTGCTTTTCAGGCCGTAGCTCCTCAATGAAGAAGCTAACATTTTCATAACCTAATGCGTCACTTACCCTCATAATTCCATGAGAACGATTCCATGACAAGAACTAAGAACACGTATAATCACACTATTATGACCTGTAACTTCGTATGTTTGTGTAGGAATTAAAGCACGAGCTGTTCACAAACTCCTAGCGTTCTCCGTGGTGTTCTCTGACCTTCTAAGAGCTTGATGACCATAGATAAGGTGGTGGGGGAGGGGATCAGATTGAAGAAAATCCGGGCAACAA
The DNA here is from genome assembly GCA_037903475.1 of Ancylostoma caninum. NCBI lineage: Eukaryota > Metazoa > Nematoda > Chromadorea > Rhabditida > Ancylostomatidae > Ancylostoma > Ancylostoma caninum. The sequence continues at coordinate 461,812 of JBAJFG010000107.1, read as the reverse complement.
CACCATGGGTTGTATCCACCTCTATTATAAAATGCCTTCCATCCTCCGATTTAATTAAGTTTTTAAGATATTCAAGCTCTTTTTAGCTCATACCTGGGGTTTTCAATGTCTTCTGGGAGACGATTGGTCCCCAAATGGTTTCAGACTAAAAATTTCCACAAAACTGAATAGATGAGTAAGCCGCATGCCCGAAGCTATTTAGATTTATGTAGCTATATTCTGAGGATTGGAAACGACATTTTTCTGGAATCTTTTTGGGAAGTAAATCTCGTGAACAAGGGTGAACGTTCATGGTATTCCTACAGCAAGATCCATGAAAATTACCACCAAGATCGCTGCCTTGCTGTAGATCTAGCAAGTACCAGCCTGGACAAGCATAGCTTCATTTTTTAGCCCTTAGCATCCATTTTATTCCGGGACAGACATATCATGTAAAAGCTGTGTTGTAAAATGTCGGAAGGGGGAGCTGGTTGGCGGTACTGTGGTATCTGCAAGCAGGATTGCGGTATGAAACGTTCTGTTGCGGTCCTATGTACATGTATGTACATTCCTGTTCTGAAAAGCAATATGCTCGAAATCCTTTTTTTTTTGTTGTGGTCTTCCTGCAAATATGTGTATCTGAGAGATTATATTCAAGTCTTTTTGTCTTGATATTTTTATAATCACTAAGTCTCTATCATTTTATTCTGTCTCGCTCCCCCCCCCCCCACCACCACGTTCATCTTTTTCGCCTAGCGCTCATCTGTCTGCATTTTTTTTTCATCTAAGTCGTCCAGAAAAAACGTTCTTGCAGCAGTGGCACTGGATTTTTGATGAGCATCTGGATGCTTTCTCAGTAAAACCAGAACAACGACCTTTTCCGCAGCCTAATTCCAAATACATTTGTTGATGGGATCTCTAAGACCTCCAGCAATCTTCTCTAATGAGTACTCAAGAACATAGCTTGTACAGGGGATTTATCCCTGCAGGCCTGTTCATAATATTTTCTTCGACTTTTATCTACTTCGTATAATGCGGGAAGACGAAGGATTAAGGGATAAGGTGGTGGGGGAGGGGATCAGATTGAAGAAAATCCGGGCAACAACACCCTCAGGGCGGCTTCTTAATCTTCTTCACTTGGTTGTCTGTAGGTGAACTGGAGCAGATGTCCCTTCATCAGCTCCTATGACTCCTTCGTTCTTCTCTTCCATTTATCCTCTTTGGTTACTAGAGAAACGTTCAACGTATTCTCGGATTGAGACCGGGTCCGGGTTTTGAAGAAGGATTCCTCCTTAGAGCACTTGTCCCAGGAACAAATTCTCGAAAAATGGGGGGGGGGTCGTTATCACATTTTTGCTTGTGGAATTTGCAACCTGCAAGCAGGAAATCGCAAGGAATGCTCTTGGAATCGGTGCCCAAGGTTTCCCATAAGCTTGCATATTAAGAAATAAGAGAGATAAAAACTACAGCTATTCCATACTTTCGTGATAACCGATTCTCACTCAATTTGCTTCGAATTTTTCCTCTAGGAAATTGGACAGCAGTAGCCGAGTAAACGTATTCTGAAGACTCCATCAAAAATTTCAAAGAATGACCGTTGAAGTTCTTGAATAATCTTGGGTATGGGTCAATTGACTGGCAACTTCGAATTGAAGAAATTGATTCTCCCTTCGAATCATCTGTCGAAACGGTTTGTTCTCTGCTCTTTTGAACGATCATTTATTGTGGATTTGGCCCGATCCCCTCGTTATGGTCAGCATCAAGGTGAAGCTATGCTCTGTTGCACTTGGAACTGTTGTAAAAAAAATTGTTTCCATATCTGTTCTATTAGGGAATTGCGGACTGAATCAGTGCACTTGGTGGCATCAGTCGAACTAAGAGTCCGCGTTGAAATTTTCTGGCTATAGTGCAATTTTCCAAAACGATTTTGCAGTCAAAAAAAAAACATGGTGGGCTATAAATACATTAACAACACGAGCTTTGTTTTAAGAGGGGCCTTTTATATTGCGCATAAGTCCTAAAAACCTTAACTCCTGTTGGAACAGCAATTACCATAGTTGCTGCAGTAAAATAAGCCCAAACGCAGTTAGAAGGTCGTTTCCGGAAGTTTTCGCAGGACAGTGCTCCAGCGCCTAGGTCACGTTTGGTATGGAACGGGTGAGATCAGTAAAATTTAGGTCCTACTGGTCTCATCGGGTGACCAGTCAATGGAACGGAATTCAAGTGACTGGGCTAGTTGGGTTTCGTGATGCGCGAGATATATGCTTGCCAAAACCACATATAAATATACATGTGAGAAATAGGGTGTAAATTTTCCCTCCGCCACGGTCTTCGACTCCACTCATTGGTGTCTTAGAATCCGATTTCTTGCAGATGGGAGATATTTCTAAATGTCGTCCTGTCTCTTGTTCATTGGGTGGCAGTCAGGGAGCGGAATTCCGGTTTCCGGAAGTCGGGAGTTCCTGAATCCTTGCCTCATGCGAGCTTCTGACTTCTAGATTTCTGGACGATTAGCAGTCGTTGGGTCAAACGCAAACTCAAACATGATGTATTCATCGCTCTAAATTTCGCCAAATTTCGAACTTCCCCTGCTTCCGACTTCCGGTCTCATGCAGTACTTCCGCTCATCCCTGGTGGGAGTGAGCATAAATCATATGACAACTTTTCCAAATCACATGAAAATTCTTTCTTAGCATTTCCTTTTCTTTGCTAACGCACGTTGTATATACATATAATATTTTTTAAACGTGAAAATATTTGGATATCTGGGCATAGTGCCCGTTTTTTATTCCACCCTCCCAAATTCCTGGGCACTTTCCTGTGCTCTTGTTCTGTCTGATATCTATTCATTTATCTTCCCCAATAAAACAGACTGTAGTAGTTTAAAGTCAACATCATTAAGTGCAATTAAGCCAAAAAAAACTTGCAGACTTTGAAGAAAAAGCCGTCGAAGGTTTTACAATAACTTGTGCTCCCTGTATTTACTAGTATTTCTAACCCCCTGTTACCCATGTTCAAAGCCTTTATTTTCATACAAACATAAGTCGAAATGATCCCTATTATTGCCTCTCCTAATTCCCCGGGCTTTTGCCCCAGACAGCAACTGTACCCACATCTCATTATGATCTCCCATACCTGGAACCTTGTCTTGTTCGAGCCTTTCTATGTATGTATGTCTGATGAGTGTTGTCCCTGTTGTCCCAGGAATTCACCGGAATCCGGCGATTCGTCTCAATTTGAAGGCCGGGCGTGCCTGCTCCTCTCTGCCAAGGCCGAGCATTTATCTTCCGCGGACGTCGTGCCAATGACTTTGTCACCTGCTCTTCTGCGGACCGCTCGCCGCCCATTTCCACTCAAACTCCTCGAGTGACACCAGCGCATGATGTCACTATGCCAATGACGAGCCGCGGAGTAATTCGTGGGAAAGATCCCTCGGCTGTGAAGCAAGGATATTCTCCAGAATAATGCCATCTAGAGGACTTGTGCACTTGGCAATCCGCCAACGACTCGCCGCTGCCGCCGCGCTATGCCAACACAAGTACACGTCACGTACGTACGTGGAGTGTCCTCTCGGCGCGGCCGGCGACTCGTACTATCTGTTTTGTTGCTGTTTTGTAGAACCCGTGTGGGCGTGGCGTAGTGCATTCCGAGTGCAGGCGGGGCAAACGGCGGTTTCGCAAAATATTTGCAGCATCGATGGGAGTCGAGAATTCCTAGGCACACATCTAGGAATGGATAAGCTGTTGGTGATTCAGCTCGGTAGGATGGCCTTGATAACATGAGTAGGAGCCCTACTAATTAGCTACGGGATTTTCAGAGGTTTGGCATAGAAAGAAAAGTAAGAAGGGAAACTTAGGAAACCCGTCAACCTCTTAGAACTGGACAGCAAAAAAAGGACCCCTTATATCTTGTTCTTCCAGAGTACCACTGGGTAACAAATAAAGAGCTGAAATCCAAGAAATTGAAGGTTAGACGATGTATTATATACTTTTCCTTGATGTTGAACATTTTACTTTGAAGGGGTGGTGCCGCTGAACTCTGATTGGAAAGGTGGATACATTAGCCAATCACAGACCTAGTTCGCACCGCCTATCCCAGGGTCATTGCTCCACATCAAATTTTTTTCCATATTTACATATTATTTAACGAAATATATGGATATACAAGAGCATATCATTTGTTTTGCCGGGTTAATAAGGCTTTAACACGAGAGTTGGGGAATGCTTTGCACCGCACAACGAGACGAGAATGGAGGGTTATTTACGTTAAAATACTAGGTCAACCTTCACCTGCTAAGGACCAAAGTCTTGTTTTTGGGCAAGTAGAAGCGGCAATACTAACTCGGCCTAGGATTCATGATGGAATAACCGAGCTTAACGAGGTCAGCGGACCAACTTTCGTATCCTCTCCTGACGCTACATTGTCCAAATGGTAGCCAAACACGCTAACCATCTCTGATTTGTATGACTAACGTTTCATCAATCCAAGCCTTGACATTCGCTAGGCTCTGATGTGCAAATTCTAGGAGAAAGTAAACTGAAATACCTCTTCGAGGTATTCAGATTACCATGGAAATATCCACGAAAACATCATTATTAATGTCGATAACGTGGAAAACAAGCTGCTGTTTCGAGAAACTCATTGACTTTGTGCTTAAAATGTGCTTGCCATTCGCAAGAAGTTGATTGACATCACTTCGATGCATAAACACATGAAAATACCTCAGAGCATAGTGGGGGAGGAGGAGAAAAGCCATAGATGAGGGAGAAAACAAACAAAACTTGTTGGCTAGGTTTTCCTGGATTCTTTAGATTTGTATCCCTTCTTCGAGGATTTGTATATTTATGGGGTTTTGAATGTCGAGCTACTACTTATTACCCAGGAATATCTACCTAATGCGAATGTATGAACTATCCAAAAAATTTCTGGATCTCTGGAAGATATATGACGCTGCAAACTAATTTGTATCAGTAAAAATGCAAAGTAGTGAATGAGTGGCACAATCCGAACCCTTCGAGTTATGCCATTATTTCATTTTCACTATTCCCTACCCCGAACGGTCCGGATTGTAGCCATTCATTCTCTACTTTGCATTTTTACTAGGACAAATTACTTGGCAGCGTCATATATCCAGTTTTCGTTGAGGTCTAACACTCTCTGTGGGATGAGTGGCCAATTTTTTATAGTTTTCGTTTTCCACGGAAAATTTTCGGGACCTTTGCTTCGGGAGAACTTGAGCGGCAGTGGGGCAGAAATGAAGATGTTTCCCCCAGGAACAGCACCTCATCAGCCAGGACATCGAGAAATTTTTTAATCGACAAGTTAATGATTCCATCAAATTTTTATCAAACAAGAAGTGTTCGCAATAGGGATAGGGAAAACTGAGGGTCGAAAACAAGTTGTTCATATATAAATGTGGAGTTTTTTTTTTCAGGATTGTATCATAAAGCATGGGTTCCTCGCGTTCTTCTTGGGTTTCAGTGAAGAAAAAACTAGACAACATTTTGTGTGGACCCATTTGAACATTTTGTCATACACAGGGTTAAGATACCCTTTCTGGATCCCTGCAGTACTCACCCCTACCGGTTCCGGTTGTTCCTTGCGACTGAACATTTGTTTTTGTTTATAAATTTGTTGACACAAGCGCGGTAACTTGTTGTGTTGACAATAATAGCAGTGTCTAACCGCCTGCTGTCTCCAGCGCTTCCACACTCTCTCGCCGGCGATGACCACTCCGACATCTGTAGTCGTCCACGCCCGCAACTCGTTCATAGATTTATAGTGACGCCGAGCGTCGCTGAATGGTTAAATTCCAAGCAATTCATTCTTACTCGGAAAATCCTAGATGTGCACAAATACAAAGTGCTACACGGGGACTCGTTTGTACTTCGGCGAAAACACAGCGAAACAGCGTTGATGTCCTTGCTCTAAAGGTTACTAAGGTGCCGGGAAAGAGGCTGTTGAATCAGTTATGAGAAACGGCTGTGGTACCGTAGCTGTTTTGGGAACACACATGCTTCCATCAGTACATGTTCTGGCCGCATTTTTTTTCTTTCTGGAAAAGCCAAGTGGTTGGCTTTCTTTTTGTTCTGCATAGGTTCAGCTGGTTAGGCGAACTTTTGTTTATTTTAGTAGAGATCCACTCAAATGAAAAAGAATCGTTAAATTAGGAGATCTTTAGAAATTTTGAATAAATTTGGGCCCAAAATTGTTAGGGAAGTCAAGTGATAATTAGATATGTATTCTGAAGAAATCTGTAAATATTATACATATGGCTGTAAAGAAATAAAATTGAAGAAAACTTTAAATTTCTTTCCTCATTGTAAAAAATCCAGGACACCAAAGATTCCATGGAAAATCCGGAATTTTCACGAGAACTATGTAACCGTAAAATATCGTTTCGTTCGCATATAAGCTCTGCGCTTGGACTACCGACGTCTTCTGATCCTTGCTTTTGGACGTTCCGGAACTCTACATATAAAGCCAGTGCTGAACAAGGAAATTTATTTTCTGGAGCGGTCCCCGTGATAAATACGAGAACTTATTTCTGAGAAAGTACTTAAGTAACATACGCATTTTCATAGTTTTGTATAATTTTTAGTGGTAGGGATAAGGATTCATTGATGTCCAGAAAATTTTAGGCTAATCATCATTAGACCCTAACATTTCTAAAAAGTGCAAGCACCTGTGTCTGTTTTTTTTTGAGAGCATTTTGTTTCAAATAAACAAAACTATACTCACACTATTGAGGTATCTAAGCTCGAGGAAATTCGCAGAGAACCACTCTTCCATTAATAGCCACCCCTTTTTCCGCTTATGGTTGGCTATGTTCGTCCTCTACGAACTTTCACTCGCTCGGAAAAATGTGATGAAAGTACCCCGAGGTTTCCACATTAGAGGGTGAACTACCTGCAAATTTTTCTTCGAAATTTTAGCATTCTTCGCTACCTTTAAATATAGGGATCCTGGATAAAACCCTCCTGACTTGAGGAAAGTAGCCACGCCGGTCTCCTAACCCTTATCTCTGTGCATCTTCATGCACACCCAATTCCATATTGCCAAATGGCGTCTGGTCATGTTTTTCCAGTGGAGCTTCATGCACATTCGCCCCTCATAGAAGAGCGCTCTCTCGCTGCAAAACACTCCGAAGATCAGTGCCTTACATATCAACGACCAGCTGTGAGCGAGCGACATATGCGTGTTTTCTACGGGACATTCAACGCATTCATTGCTACAGACTCTGCACCTTTTTGGGGCAGATGTATTCGCTTGGATTTCACTGGATTTCTCGAAGAAGCTTTCCAGGCCTAAAAGAGATTTTGATGGAAGAAATAGGTCTCATCCTGGAGTTTCACTGTTTTTTGCTTGAATTTTGTATTTTTGCTGCCCAAAAAAACGAGTATAGTGGTTTTTACCGGGGTACATAGTTGTGGAGATATTATAGGAAGAGAGAACGCGAGAAATAGTGTTGTGTGCGGAGAGACAAGTGGGAAATGCAGATTATGAGCACAAATACCCAACTATCGTCGTTCTTGAAACGGGCTATATTTACATTATTCCTGCCGTTTTCTCAGCTTTTGGAACCGAAGCACTGGGAGAAGGGTGTGGGGATGGGGAGGAGGAGCTACTGGGAAGATGAGTTCATGCCGATCTTGAAAGTAAATTGCAGGTTTTTAATAGGCATATTATTTTGTAATAGGTCCTTCACTTTCCTGGACTTGAAATACTATACAAGTTTTAACCTTGCTCTATATAATAACTAGTAAGTATGAGAGCGACTTGTATTTAAAAAAAGAACATTTACCGGTAAAATTTGGTTCGTTCCATTACCTTTTCCGAACCTTTCCTCCATTCGGTGTGGTGCGCTTGCCAACCAAAGCATTTCGGATAAATCTTACCTGATCCTGATTGAGAAACGTTACCCATTCCTGGTTTGCAGAGCAACTGTGCTGTAACTTTTGCTGGAACAAACGCAATTTTTTGGGGTATCCCTAAATATCTAGCCACAAATGCTCAGGCAATGCCCCATTTTCATCGCAGATTTGACCAAATGACCCTGCTCTGGGAGGCGCTCGCTATTCCACTTCATTACTATTGTTCTCAGGATGTTATCGCCACGTAGGATCAGACGCCCATGCGCGTAAAAACCAAACATCGAGAATTATAGTGGATAACAAACGGACCATGGAGCACTGTCTCCTTGGGCTGACTAATATTTTTGAGAAACATGTTGGCCGGGTTTTCTTCTCTTACGAGAGGGCAAGCGTAACAGCACATGGGATGTATGTAAGTATGCACATGTAGTAGTGGCACGAAATTTTGTGGAAAAGTATGGAAGATCGTTGGTCAGCTGGAGGTGTTATAAATGGGAAGACTTTTAAAGTTGCCTAGTTTTGCAGAAATTTACAATGCATAAGTACTCCAATGCATAGGTTAACAAAAAGTAGTTGTAAAAAAACTGTAAAAAGTAATTTTGATTGCACTGAAACGCGGAAATAAATAATTAGATTTGGTATAGTAACAAAAATAGGTTTGCAATATAGTTTTACCCCATTCACTTCACATTTTAATTTTTTACCCATTTCTGGAGAAATTCTGTCCCCATTATTTCCCCCTCCCCCTTCTTCTTTCATAGTTGCGATAGGCACTGAATTTCCTTTAAGCGATAGACCCAATCATCGCCATATTTATCTCGTTTTCCATGGTTAACCCAATTTCGAGGTCAGAATGATGACATTTGCCAGACATCGGCTACGAATTTTTCACCACATTTCTTCATTTTCCCCCGTCAATACGGATATTTAGACCTCTGCTCGCCACAGGGTATATATCCCCTCAAAATTCACCTGATTTCAGGTTGTTTCTCCTCTTTTTGATGCAGATTCCATGACATTTCCTTGCATGCATTTTCCCAAGCTCCTGAAGGTGCACCATTATTTCATTAGGCTTGCTGCGCGCTGCTGCATATGGCAAGACATGAATCCAGCTGCTTTGGCATCGTGCCAACGAGTTCCTGTGAAGAAGTAAAAACAGGCCTCATTCCAGCGAAATTATAAATGCCAACTCCAGAACAGCTCGTTGTTTACTCCAGAGAAACCTTTTTATATCCATATTTGCCTCTGTGACACGTGTCGGCTATATCCATGTGCTCAAAATGTAGTAGGAGTTGTACATAGCTCTATGTAAGGAAAGTGCTATAGAACTTAGTCATAAACAACATATAGGGCAAAACGAGAACTTTGTAAGAGTGCCTGGGTTGTAGCTTAGACGGCTAAAATTAGCCTTAATCATTAACAACAAGGCAGAGGGTATTCGGAGGACGTGAGTTCGCAGTTCTTAACTAAAATTGTTTATGGGTAGTGCCTCAATTTTCTACGTTCTGTTCTGTTCCACTAATTACCTACCGTTAGTTACTGCGACTAATAACCGTACTTCTATTTACCAATTACTGTTAGTTATTTAGGAGTAAAAAGAAAAGTTATAGGAGACCGAGACCTGAATGCATCATTGCGGTCACCCAGGTAAGCCTTCAGATACACGTATTAATGTTGGGATAAATTTGGGGAGTTAGTACATTTACCCGGCTGATCTCAATCATGCTTGCAGCCAATGGATTCGAGCGGATTAATCTAGGGAACCTGGAACCGTGCGTATCATTGGGGTTACCGCTGGTAAACGTGTTCATGTACCCGAATTTACCCCTGCCTGGCCACATCGAGACGTTTATCCATGCGTGACGTTGTCTATGCCCAGCTGTCGGTGGGTAATTATACCCACGGGTCTGTGTTGCCCTTTCTTATAGTGTTCCAGCCCGTATCCAGTAGTATCCTTTCTAATGAGCCCCTTTTTTAAAGAATATTTTAGGGTGGTTTGGATGTTCTGCTACCCAGTAGAAACCTTTCACGTATAACCACACTGTATAACGTATAACTGCTGTTCAGTGACGGACGTAAAAAGTGGGCGGCAGAGGGGGGGGGGAGGAGGGGGGGGTGCGCGGGAAGGGGAAAAAGTGGGGCCTTCGCCGGTTTGGGGACCCAAATGAAAACAAAATAATAAAAATATTAACTACAATAATACGTAATTAATAAAAACGTTTGAAAAATAGTAATAAAAATAAGCAGTCGAAACTAAACCAGTACAAGATTTTTATTTGTATTGTAAAGTGGTTTCAAAAAATTGGCGACCGATTCTCGGGGGGAGGGCTCCCTCTTCTCGTCCGTCACTGCTGTTGCCCTGTTGATTTCCACTTGACAGTGGCCGCCTTCTCCAGTACACCTCCATGTGCGTCAAGGAACGAAAACATGATTTTTTTTTTCTGGATTGTAGTGGATAAATACCTCTGGGAGCGGCTATTCATATATCCTCTGATTTTTTTCAACACCATGGCTAAATATATTGGCTACGAGGGCTGGATTTCGGTAAAGAATCTATATTTTTGTCATGGTTGGTTATTCAATACACCAAAATGGTAAAATGGTGCGCTTTTTTGTTAACGTTATTTAGAATTAAATGACAGCAGATCTTAAAATTGTAAAAGCATCAATTTATGAGAACTATCAGATTTGAAGTGAAATTTACTGAAAATTCTCTCTTTTCTTTCATCGCTTCGAATGATTCACTCATTTATCGACACCTGCCATCACAACTGGTCGCGTATCAAACGCGTTTTGGCATTTTAGACTATCAAATGACAAGCAGCACTGGATGTACTGACGCTCTGCTGACGAAACATCCACGTTCTTTGGTCTCCTCCGGATTGTCCCCGTGCCGTCGTTGTTAGCTGGACGTTCGCTGCGCTGCTGCTGATAGGCTATCAATCAATTTCGTGTGATTTCTAACCGATTCGCACGGGTGGAGCGCTAATTTGCGTATCATCGATGTGGTCTTTTGATCTTGGGGTGGAGTTGGGTTCTTGGAAGCATCCTAGGGGGTATGGGTTTCAGTTTATCTATTATTAATTTGTTGTACATATGTACATATGTGCACTCAGAGTGCGTTAAAAGAACTTCATGGATGAGAACTACGAAATTATGGGAAATAATACCTATATGGCAGCGTACGGCAGCTGTTTTGTTCGACTATTTCTCCCACAAATAAATCGACAGCATGAAAAAGTATGGAGTAATAGAAAAATGAAAACAGTGTATCTAATTCTCATTCATTTCTTACCACTGTGCTCCACCAGTAATGAGGAAAGGCTATTTATATAAATCCAGAAAACAACAGTAAATGTAAGGACAGTGAAATTTCTGTAATTTGATTTTTTCCCGGCGGGATATGCTGTGTTATCGGTCTGTTCCCTAATTCCTAGCCATCGTTGGTGACTTGAGGTTTATCAGCTCCCAAACTGGGTAATTAAACCTTCACAGACCCTTGACTCTCTTGTACTTTTAGGATGTTAAGTGTAGGAGAGCTCAAAGCGGTTGTAATGTAGGGAGACGTTGAAGCGGTTCTTCTTCCTTCCTTGTAAGATAAAAGTTTCTCAAATGGGGATCACTAGTCCCAAATTAAGCACCCTTTGATCGTGTTAAGTCGCCCTTGAATGGACAAGATTTTCCACATCCAGAATATTCTGGAAACAATTCAATTAATCAAATAATTCAGCCGAATCCAAATTTGAAAGAGTGGGCCACTGCGACGTCTTCCCCCTGAACTTCATGCAACCTGTTTCTAGACCTTTCCAAGTCGAATCGGTAGAATGCTATGATGGATATCTATGAGTATCGAAATTGTGGAGATTATCGGAGTATCTGGATTTTGTGCTGGGCTACTCTGAAGTGATCCAGTTTCCGTCTGCGTCGTTATGTTTGACTCACTGACTTACTATTGAAGTGACGGCGGGGGAGGGGGAGGGGAGCGTTTTCTTAAGGAAGCCATCCTAGTGATTATCTAAAATTGGTGGGAAAAGCAGGGACTTCCGAGGTTTTGTTAGCTAGGGGCCTCCAGATGATTTTGCTGACTAATATTTTTTCCTGGATTTTAATCCGTTCCAGTATTGACAAAACTAGAGAAGTTAGATGTACTCACAGGTAAGGTGCCTTGAAGTTTCCTAATCTGGGGGTGTTTTCGGACAATCAGTAACTTTTCTCCTTTCGTGGTTACTTATTCATCTATTTACTACTCTAAAAGCGTACCAGAAGACTAATAGGTTAATAGGTTAATACGTGAGGTTAGTAGCTGAAGGGTAGTAAGAGATCATATAATAGTAACTTCAGGAAGAAGAGGCACTGAATTGAAAATTTGAAAAAAAAAGTTCAAAATACGGATCGGGACAAGCAGACAGCTGTTCCAAAGGCGAATGCCGTTTGCACCTCCTTGTTAAAGCGAGGAAGATCATCAAAAAGTTTCTATGAAGCTCTGGGATAGGATCCATGTAGCTTTAACCATGCAAACCCATCATGATTGGCCATTGGTCACCCTTTAGTCTAGGTAATGTAAGGAGACGCAGGATGTGGAAGTTGATTTCCTAACCTGGTTTGGCTTGGTTATCCCTTCAAGAATCGCTGCATTGAACTCTTTTTGTTTTTTTTCTCCTCAAAACCCATGAGAATTCATGCTATAGGTCCTATAAAGACCATACAGAAAGAGATTTCTATACGATTTCTGACCTTTTTCGGTTTTTAAATCTTTTGGAGTGGTGCATTGCCAAATACGGTACATCCAGAAAATCCCTGACTTTGTGGAAGCGCGCGCGCCTCGTGGCTAGTATCTGTTTACCCTCGTCTAATTCGGAGGTACCAATTGGCCCTCCTCGCAGCCGCCGCCGCCGCCTCGTCCGCGCTGCCCGATTCCACATATGAATCTCGGTGTGTCCGTCACTGGCCCCCTCCGCTCCTTGCACACTCTCGCGGGCGGCGCGGCTCTGGGCGTCGTCGGCGGCCACACTCCCTCGGCGACGCTCGGCGACGTCGTCACGCGACGCGGCTCGCTCTCTGCCGGCCGCCGGCGACGTCTGTGCCCTCCAGCCGACATAAACCTGCCGGCCGCTCGTCGTCATTGTTCATGAATTGGGTGGGTTGCATCGATTAACTCCACTTACTGCTGCTATCAGTTGATCTACTGCCATCATCCGCGCTTCACGAGGACATGTACGGGTGAGTTGGGAACGTTTCCGGTACGGAAAAATTCTATCTGCTTCTCTAGCGCTCTCTCCACCTCCGTGCACTATCTCGCCCCCGTTCGTTCGTGTTCTCATAGCGCACTTCACCCCGGAACTCTTCCCGAGGCGGCGATACGCGCTTGAATCAATCCCTCTCTCGCACGCTGCGACCGAGTGCCAGTGAACGACGTCAGACACACCTACGGAATGACGCTGAGTTTGCTGCAGAAGCGGTGCAGCGCCAGCAACAAGCAAAGATCAACGCGAAATGACCCCGGTAAAGCGATCGACTAACAATTCCATACAGAGATGTTCCGTTAAAGAGACTCAACGCTCGAATTACCCCAATGATTTTAGCAGTTGGCTAATCCATCTGGCCAATCAGGAAGAGCTAACCTTCTTCAGCGGGACTTATGAATCAAAAAAGCAGATCATATGGACTCTCTATGCCACCAGCTTTTCTCTCTTTGGCTCTACTAGGTGAAAAAATAAGAACGTAGAAATGAATGACATGGAAAACAAGAGGCGTTAAGCTATGAATGCACGAATTCTTCCAGTATTTTTATACCTCTCGTAACAGCAGTGAAAATTCAGTGCCAAAATTTATATACGCTGCCGGGGAAGTTCAGAGCCTTCCCGTCACTCAGATTGGATGGGATTTTTTTATTGAAACTGGGATAGGTTCTTTTGTTCTTATGAATTTTGCACCCATTACTGCAACTTACCCGAGAACATTCATGAATCTTACGTCAGGATCTTGATCCCACCTACCTTTCCTAAATCTTTCTGAACCAGAATTAAAATGATAATATATGTTTGAAACAACATTTAGGACTAAAGAGTTCCGCTAGGGAAAATCACGTTTAGGAATTTAGGATAGGGTAAATCTAGTATATTTGGTTACCCAGAAATCTCTGCCCATTTTTAAATGCGGCTAAGTGCCATAGAGTATTGCCTCTAGGTTACGAAGAATTCCGTGAATTTTCTTCCTAGTATGGTTCTGCTTTCACTAGGTTTTAGGTGGGATTTTAATTTTGGCCTAGCATTTCTACTAAAACGTCTTTTTCCTCAAGTCCTTGGAAAGAATGCTTAAAAATACCCAGGTTAGGAGTCAGAGAACATGGCGACTACCACATCAGTGAATTTTACGTTTTTTTTTTCGAAGTTGCTAAGTCGGCTGTAATTTGATGACTCCGTGGGCCAGCGCGCTCACATTTGTAGATGAAATTCACCACACGTGTAGATGAAATTGTTGTAGGTTTAGATGAAATTACTCATCAAGCATTCGGAATTCCTGAGCTCCACAACAGCCTGTGGCAAGGAAATATGACGAACTCATGTCTAGTCCATATTAATAGGTAATTTTATAAACACCTATGGGTGAAACCTCTTGGTGGAAGAAAATTTTTATAGGTGATATTTTGTATCGGTGGAAACGCTATTCATTTGTAATTTTTTTCTGAAAAAAAAAAGAATGCTGATTATTTGCTTAAATATCAGGGTTTTTTCTGAATCTTCATATTCTCGCTCTTCCCACTCCTCGTCATCCTTTCCTTTCTGGATATACAGGCTGCACTCTGATTAGTGTCTCTCTCTATGTATTCTCAATGTGTGCGTATCTTGCAACTGCTAAGACCCGCAGTGCTACGAACCAAATCTGATTTTGTTCCTGTCTGCAAGCCTACCCACACAATCGAATTAATATAATACGTTCCTATTTTTCATAATTAGCTGCTCATTTAGTTACGTAGTACAACTCTAGTAGGTCCAAGTATAGAAACAAAATAGCATATCTCATTTGAGAAGGTTCGCCGGAGCTGAGAAAACGCACGTCATATGGCTACGCTATTTAATTCTGACGAGTGTACCCACCTTTTGCAGACTTGTCAACGAATTGTTACAGAAAAACACGCTTGGTCGAGATGACGTCGTCAGAGTAATGAAAACAGAAGGAAAAATAGCTCAACTTGTTCTTTACGCTGAAAAAGCTGAGCTCGAAGCGCTCACGTCTCTGCTAACCTCAAAAAATCCGTAAAACACCGCCTTCTACCTCAAATTTTTTTATACAACCTATAAGGATAAGCAGAATCATCTCGCAAAGCTTCAGAACCCTCGTTTATCTCTGAGCTGTTAGGCCCCTTTAAAAATGCAAATTTCACAACCTACATGTAAATTTAGAATTTTCTGCCCTCTAAGATGTCGTCCGCAAAGTACGCACTGCACTTTAACAGTCTCCCGCATTGTTATCATTCACGAACCCGTGGTCTTGATAGCTTGTCCACCCGTGGCTTAGATTTCTGGACGAGTCAGTAGCTCGTTCCCCTGTACATAGTAGATTTCCTTTCGTTTAAGCGACGAAATACATGGAAAGAGACATGAAAGATCCGTGGTAGAAGCTGGTTTTCTCCTCGTACACACGCGTACGGCGACAAAAACAATACGCCATCGATGTGTGGAGCGGCTGGTAGGGGCTTGAGATTTTCTTCTACTGTAGTTGCTGCCAAGCAAAATAGTTTTCTGTGGAGCAAATTCGTGGATTCATGGATTTTCCGGCGCAAAAAAAAATTTCTCCAAGAAATGTCTCTATATATGACGTATTCAAGCCTCATAAGTCTATGGGTTGAACATCAATTGAAGCTGGACCACCTCGATGACCCTGGGGTGATCCCTCTGATCCCCGTGGTCCCTATCAGTTCCCTCTTCCACCCGACTGGCTACCTGTTCCGAGGTTCTAGGTCTTCTCGTCTGTCTCATCGTCTGCCCGCTCGTAATCCTTAGCGCTGACTCGGACGACCTCAGTAAGCGGCGGCCGAAATTCACTCCGGCCAATTTCTGCATATATGACCTTATTTGTCCTTGTCGATATCGGGCATGTTCGGGTTCGGAAGTTTGAATCGTCGAAATCGATATCGATCAATTAATTGATCGTGTTCTGGAGATGAAGGAGCTAAGGAAAACAGTAATGTAGACCTCATTTATGCGATATTCCCGTACAGATTTTCCTGAAGTCATATTTTTCTTATGATACCCTTGAGAACCTTGCGATCGACCTGGTGATCTCTGGATTTCACTGGGTTTTCCAGGAAGCGCTGAAAGCATCCGAAGCAAAAAATGCGCTTCCCAATCACTATAAACATTTGGCCAAATGCCAGAAAATGAAGAGAAAGCAAATAAGTTATGGAAAGGGGCCGAAACCTACTTGACAACCTACTACATAAACTCTTACCCACATCCAGCTCCCTGGATCTGTCGACCCAATTTTTTTCTCTGGAAATTTACCCTTTTATGGTGTTGAACTTGTTCTATACGTAGTAAATCACTAAATAAACTGTATTTTCATTCACCGACATTATTTACCGTTCTCGATTGTACTGCTTCACTTCCTGCTTTTCCCTTTCTCTTCACGCGGCCTCCTCTCCCATTTTCCAGTGAATTCCAAGTTTTTCTTCCTTTCCAATCCAGGTTTTCAGTCCGTCACCCCTCTATGCCTCCATAAACCAAAGAACCAATCCCGATCTTTGTCCCGTCCTCACACACCGTACCCGCCCTCAGTCATAAGTGCACAGATGATGCCAGCCATATCGTGGCTGACAGTGACGTGCATGCCTCCACTGACCCAGTTCGGACGAGTTTTGCGCCCTCAATTTGTGAAAACTCGAGAACGATTGCACCATTGACGCCGCCTTCTGTTAGCAGATCGGATTAGCGAGTGTGGACGACCGTTATTTCCAGAAGCACAGCTTGATAACAAATCAATCAATAGCGGCGGTATGAACTGCTGAACTAGTAACACCGGCTGTTTCCTTTCATTCGCCTGGGTCTCGTGCCCCTTTCCGGAAATTTCGGGATTTTTATGAAGCAGCTATACACGGAATTTACTCGTTGACGTCACCGCGACATTGTTGATTACGCCCCCAGGCAGCGGGTGCGGTGCGCTGCTCACGCGCCGGCCGACGACACGTCATAACTTGTTTGTTCGTGAGTCGAGTCATGTTCTACTGGTATCCAGGAGACGCTGTGGACTCGACTCGAATCGTACCGGGTCGAGTCATTCGAATTATTCGAATGTCGCGTTATTCGAATGGTGGTCTATTAGGAAGCTAGGCTTACTATGGCTAAAAGTGTGATGTATAATACATAGAAAAATAAATGTAAGGGGGGGGGGGGGTCAGAAGTAAGCCAAAACAAAGTAGGCTGGCTACCAGCACATAGCTTCAACATTGTAGTAGAATTTCCATGGATTTTCTGGCCCATAACCTTTTCCCTTATCACCTCTCGCCCCTATCCAGTGTTCAAATGGCCCGTAAGGTAGTGAGGGGGTAAAGCTTACCTGTTTTTCTACGGCGGTAACTGGCGCACGGCATGGCACTAACCTAACGAGCGGTCATTATTCGGTCGTGTTGAATGTAGTCGTTTTTTTTTTTGCCAATTCTAATTAAGCTCCACACTTTTCACAAAGAAAGTGGGGTTTGGTATTCGAGGCTGGGAATTTCTTATCTTTCTTGGATATCTCACGTGATCACTACCCGGAGCTACCCTACCCTACCTTATACCCAAGTATTTCTTCTCTGCTATGTGCTCAGTTACCATTAGCTGAGTTGATCCTAAAATTTAAGGTTCTGAGGGTCCCCTCATAGTAGGCAACAATAGCCCGTTTGCACAGAATGGGCTGAGGCGCTACTAGGGATGTAAGGACATTTCCGGCGAAATAAGGTGAAAACTGCATACATATTATATTATATTAGCCCTTGAAGATGGGTCCAATGCTACTTAACATCTTCCGTTTTCCATTCCACTCCCTCCGCTTTACGGACGTTAATTTTCATTCTACACTATTTTAAATGTCATTTAATATTCGCATGTCAGTCGTGGACTCAGAAATTTCCGATCAGAGGGGGGGGGGGGGTGGGAAAGAACTGATGTGGCCGCTCCGCTATTTTAGAGAACCGCACTGCCAGAATTTCTAAAGTAGATACAATAAAAGATATTAAGTTTAATACTAATAAATAATCGACAGTGTACGTTTACAAAACAGCAAAGGTAAAAAAATCAAAATTAAACTGATACTAAATCTTTGCATCTCCTGTAAAGCACATTTTAAAAATTTGGCGACCCCCCCCCCTACGTTTCCTCTTGCGATCGCCACTACCGTACATCCGTGGACCCTAGCCCGTTTGGAAGTTGTCCAAGGAAGCTCTGCGCTCATCATGACCGCTACTCTTCCAGAAAACCCGTCTGTAAAGCTACTTGCAACAACTCAAGTGGATCCATGAAAAAGTATGCAGACACCGCTCCAGGGTTCAGATCTACCTTTCTAAAAATTAGGTTTTCTCTACTATCTCTGTATGTACCTACACATTTGTCTAGTAATGGCTGTTGATGGGTAAGTGAAGGGTTTTGTCACATCACTGAATACATGAAAATCCTTGCTGAAGAGGCCAAGAAGCCGGCGTCATCGGGCTTACGCATTCCACAAGGGGTGAGCGATTATCACCTATATTTTTAGGTCTCTGTCTCTCGTGAGGGATGATGGCGATGCACATTTACGTGTCGTGGCGTAAGTAAGCATCACTGAAGCGATTGCTGAGCCTATTTCGGGCATGGCGATCCTCGTCATCCAGTAAAATTCTCTTTGCTCATTTCATAGGTATTTGAACACACACACACGAATTCGCGGTGCCTTCAGCAGCTTCCGCGATAAATACGACCATATCAGCATGGTATGGGTAAAATATGCTGCGATCGCCTTTGATTCCTCCGAAATGTACTTTGCAAGTTGCAAATTACACACATTTTGTGTAAAACACGCCGTCTGCAAGAGCGTACAAACGAAAAGTGCATTTTTGCAAGTGGTGGAACGCCGCTGCAAGCAGCTCGTTCGCTGCATCACCCAAATCAGAGTACAGAATTCCCGGTAACTATGAGCAGGTTAACTAATTGAGTAAGGATTACTGCAATTCTCCGTACAAATAATGGTATTTATGCTTGCAAAAGAGGTCTTTTATTGGAATTTGTTGGGATTACTAGAAGGTTGTCTGTTTAAAGGCAAATTGATCCCTGGGGACACGATTCCTTAACGGAATATAGGCCGAAGCGCATGACGCACGCAGGCATGACGCTCACTCAGTACGCGAGAGTTCCTCAATATGGAATAAGCAATTTTTATGCCTTTTTTGCATTCAAATTTAATCAGAAAAATCGTCCGTTGAAAAGCGAGCGCAGGTAGGCTAACAGATAGTCCAAGATAGTATGAATTGACTATGGGATTAATTAGAAAATTTTAAAAAATTAAAGGAGGTAGAATGAACTGAGAATTACTGGCTTTAAATGAAGGAAACGATAACTATAAAAAACAAATAGTTAAAATGACTCAACATGAAGTGGAATACAAATAGTTGCAGTAAACAAATGAATCTAGCTGCTCTTTTTTGAATCGAAGCTTCTAGAACATTCGGTACCTTCATTCCACAAAGGTAGCTCCTTTCACCGAGGGACGTAGACATTAAGTAACCAGAGATGGAGAGAAAGCGAGAAATTATTCGGAGAGGCGGGCAAGGATTGCAGCTACTCGACTACCCCCTTTTGAAACAAACTATAACAAGCAAGTTTGAGAAAAAAAAAGTTGGATAAAATGGATTATTTGCTCAAATCACGTGTAATGCTTCCCATATTCACGCAGATGCTGTTCCTGTAGTTCAGTTTTATTTCTTTCTCCTCTCTTTCCTATCTCTTTTGTTTAATTTCATTCGTATCTCGTTCCATCCTTCAAACGAAGTGCGAATGTTCACCCTTTCCCTCCTGATGCCGAGAGAAAACTTCCTGGTCTCTTTTTTCCTTCCGGAATTTTCAAAATATCCAGCGCTCAGTCTGCCCTTCCAAGTGTTTGCTTGTTTCCAGCTATTCCTTGTTAATCCTGTTCTTTATTGTTTTCCAGAGACACAGAACTACCCCCCCCCCCCTCCCTAGGGCCTCGTCGTTCTCTGGCGCTCTGCACAGTTCGCTGACGTCATGACATCTCCGAACTTGGCGCTACGTTTCCAGTCCCTGCCCCGCTTTGTTACTGAACAGGTGGCACTACTGTAGTGTCTTCGACGCAGCAGTTATATGTATATGAAATCAATCGATACCTACAGGATAGTCACCGGGCAGCCAGCGATCGGCTGCTGAGGCCTGGCCACCATCACCACCTGCACGTCTGCATACCACCATGACCTTTGCTAGTCATAACAAACAAGCCGCCAATAGTTTGACCTTTTCTGGGGGCGGTGGCGTTCTGGAATCTTCTTCGGGAAGTCGCTGGGATTTGCTTCAGGAGGATGTTCCTGTGAAGGCCTCTGAGTGGGCCTTTAGAATGGACTTATTTGCTTCTAAAGGTTCAAAACTTAAAATTTGTAATTGCAATGGTTTGGATTGTTTTTTGGGAAGCCATTGGTCTTTCGAAAGACGTTTATCTCTCTTAAAATCGTGAAGAAGTCATTGTGAAAACGTAACAGAGGGTGTGGAACCTTTTAACGCCCCATAGTTTGGACCCTTTCTCATGATGTAGGGTTTGAAGACTTCCAGGAAGTCGCTTAGATCCTGGATGGCGTCATTTCCGCCTGGAATCCAGATTCCTAAAATCTGAGAAATGGCCATGTTTTATGATGATCTCCACATAATCCCATCGCGCAAATTTTCTGGTTTTCTCACCTATCACGGTCATCGGGATTACTGCATTGTTAATCTAAATTTGTTTATTTATCCGTTTGTTCATTTAAAAGCACTTGTATTTGCTACAAAAGGAAGCTGAACAGAACAAAAATCTTGAGCTGAGATTCTGCCACATCTTTCCAATAAATCTTTTGAATGCCATTCCTTTTCCATATATGATCCGAAGACGCTGGGTTTTTTTGGTATCTTAGATTTTATGGGTGTGCCAGACATTCATGGATGTACGAAGATATACGAAGGCTAGGATCTGGTGGTTCTTCTACGTCGATTGCCCTACGTTACGCAGGCGTACCACATTTTTAGCACCACCTTGCACCTCCTTCTATGGCTTTTTCTTTAGCGTATCAGACGTTGGTACGAGTTTTGGACGTCTGCCCATGAACGTGCCGGTGCGTCCTTACGCATGCCACACTTTTTCAACTGTCGCCGACGCCAGCGCACGTCTAGAGAAGAGCCTGTGTGATGACTCGTACTCAATGAGCGTTTACAACCTTGACTGTTGGCTTGTGGCCAGCTCAGGACGAGTTCTCTGCGCTGTGGCTGTACTCGGATCGAAATCGCGCATGGTTTTGTGGCGGTGGCGGATCGCTGGGATTCGTGCACGCTTCACCGAGTCGTCGTCGTTTCGATGGTGACGCGCTGCTGCCAGTCCAGTCCGTCGCTGTCCGCGTCCCGTTTTCACTTTCAGTTTCGATTGGCATCGGTAGAGCTGCTGCTCACTGCTTATCCGGGCAGCTGGCTAGCTGTTTGTCAGGATGTGTGTGGAGCATTTCCTAAGCTTCTGGATGCTGCTTGCTCACAGCTTCCGAAAGCTTCTTCATCGGCCAGACCACTGTGAACACTAGAAGAGGGGTAATTTTACAAGATGATTACATCTTGTTTCATAAGAAAGCTCGTCCCAAGATTTGATCTTTTTTTCCTGTGTTCATGGTCGCAGTTGGGCAAACAGCTGGGCTTCGGTGGGTTCGTATGCATATGGGAGGAGGATTTTTTCCACTTTTTTCTTTCAACGAAAATGAAAAAAAAACGCTGGGTATTGAAAAAGGCTGAGCTGACGGTCTGGTGGTTGATATTAACACTCAGCTATCATGAGTTTTGAAATTAACCGTAGCTTGATGCAGTGTTGCCACCACTATTTACTAATTGTTCAAGCAAATAAGTAAATAACTAGGTAAACAAGCATAAAAGAAGCTGAGCCGAATATTCCGGAAGATCCGCTCAACACCGAGCGCCGTAGATGTCTCGTAAGCATTTCGGGCGTAGACTAGTGGAATCTTGGCTGTTATTTGAGATAAATTCTGTTATGTTGCAGGCCACAGACTATTTCCTAAAAGCCCAAATAATTTTGAATATGACTAAAACCTGTTCATCAATTATACCGATCCATTTCGTTCCGGAGCACCTTACCACCTTTTTTTCGGAGGCCTTAGATTAACTGGGTGAACCGATGCTCATTTCTCACTCCTACTCCTTTAGTTTTCCCTACCTCTAGAGGGACCTAGCACATTTTTTCTTCTCCTTTTTGTTTGAAAAGTTTCAGAATAATTGGGCAGAAGAAAAATATGTCTCCAACTTCTAACCCATCGATGTTGCGTCGTTTTTTTTTTTTGAACTCTCTTAACTACCTTGTTCCGGTTTTGGGTTGGTGCAGCACTTTCTCTCACTCTTCCTCTTGATTTTGAAGTTACCGATTTATCGGTGTATAGGATATATTCGAATTGAAAATTCGGTCCCGAATAAGTCGAGAATTCGGGTACTCGAAAAAGAAGGGAGAAATGCAATCCTTGAGAAATGGTAAGGAGGGCCTATGTAGATCCCTATTTTTCAAACAATAAATTTTTTTGGATCCGGTCCACAATTATTGTTTCTTACTGGGTGAATGGTTTCAGTTTTTGAATATTGGAGACTTTAGCAGTGAAAATTTCTGGCTTGACGCTTTCTACATAAGGGCAATACCTTCACAGTCGATCAGCTGTTGTCTGCTCTTCATCTACTATAGTCTATTTCAAAAACTAGGATAGTTCACTAATTGTGAACAGTGCCTACCTTTGTCTCTTACACTTCCGACTACCCCACACATTCCCGCTCACTTTCGTTCTCCATTATCCCTCTAACTACGTTTCCTGGTGAAACGAACTATATTATCCATGTTCGCCGTGTTGATCCTGCCACCGCATCTCCTCGATCGTCGCCACAGCTGTTCTTCTGCACAGATCATACGATTGAATGTCGGCACGTGCTGCGCGGCACGGGCAGACTCGACGAACCAGGAACAGCCCCAGACACGACCGCGCGACACAAGTCGGTCGTGGTCGATATCGTCGGTGACGGTGGAAAAAAACGCGCCTCGTCGTCGTCGTCGTCGTTCGTCGTCGCACATTGGACGACTTTCACTTTTACGTACACATACACACACGCACCACTTCGATTCTAGGCGCCGATACTTGCTGTCTGTGACAAGTCGATTTCCTTTTGTTCCAGTAGCGTTTCAAAGAGTGCGACTGTACGAAGAGATAGGGTTCAGAGCTGTTCAGTCATGTGACGCGCTTGTTGTCCTCAGTCTGCTCGGGTTTTGACGTGGATTCCTGCTAGGCCATGAAATTTCCTTTCAGAGAACTGTCTGCGACTGTGCAAAATTGTATAAAAGGCTCTCACAACTGATCACGTAGTACCTTTTGCTTCGTGTTTTCCTCTCCCACGCATCTAGGTTTATCTTTTTCTGATCTCTGGTTATTTCTTTTTGGATGCTGTCTTTTTCGAAAAAAAAAACCAAGGTAAACACCTTCCCAGTCTAAGCGTCTTCGTTCCTTTGCTTGGAAAAATTCGCTGGCAAGAAATTTTCTCAAATTGTGCTCTTTTTGTATTTATTTTCCTTGGCTTCCATCTGTGATTTGCACCCTTCATCTACTCGGAAACGCGCGAAATGTCTTTTGGAATTGTGCCTAAGGATATTCTATAGTTCCTGGAAGGTTCCAGAATGACGCCAGTTTATCGCTTCAAGTGGTTTTGATCCTTGGATTTTTCAATATGTAACGTTGGCTGAATTTTATATGGAAGTTTAATTTCTATTATAGAATTTATGTGTGAGACAAATCTTGCTACATATAAAAAAGTGTATTTTGAAAAAAGAAAAGAAATTGTAGGAAAAATTTGTACAGAGGATCTTTCAAAAAGATTTATGAGTTATAGGTTAGTTTACCAGGCATTTCCTCTCCATTCCTTACCCTCTCATCCCTCTTTCTCCCGCTATTCTCACCACCGTCATCCTTGCCCCGATCGGATTGAACAGAGGGGAGAGAAGCGGAGCTACTTTTCCGTGACTCTCTGTTCAGCACGCTAAACTGGACGAGTTTTCTCTGCGGCTGGAAAATTCGTGATGGTGCTGTCTGTCTCATTTGCAACCCTGTTCTGTGATTTTCGGCGGAAAGGTTATGATTCTTCGATTCTCTCGTCTCTTCTAGCGTTTTTATGTGTTTTGCTCGCACCTGCATTAAACGCGCTTGTGCGGCTAGCGGGGTAGCTTAGCAAACAAAGGGACGGAAGAGTGAGAACTACACACGCCGCATCATTTTTGGGGTGGTCCTTAGATGGGGAAAGTAGTCCAAGACTGTGGATCCTGGCGACGTCCCGGAAGTGAATGCTCCAATGGCTGTTTTTTTTGCTGCTTGGTATGTCGTTGCATTATTTGTGCTCTCCAGAATGAGGTCAAACACAGTTTTTCGCACGCGTAAATGCCGTCGCACGCACGCACGCACGCCGCCAGCCGATCACATAACACCTAACGTTGTATCGCAGCCGCCGCCGACGCGACTGTCATAAGTGCATTCGTCGTTCGCGCTTTGGTTTTTCTCCGCAGTGACGTCGTGCGTATGTGACGGAGAGCGTCGAGCGCGAGCGGCGAGCTGTGCTCGTTTTTTGCTGGGCGGCGGCAGCAAAACTACCGTAAATATATCGCGCGAATCGTTCGCACGCACGCCACTGCTGCTGCTGCAGCACACGCACGACTCGTCTCGACTTTTCTGGATAGAGACGTATGTACTCTTCTCGTTTTGGCTGCGGTGGGTTGGGCTGAGCGCTGGCTGGCCCGGGCGCACACACACACGTTCGGTTACATAATTGCTGTCGATAGTGCAAGTACCCTTGCCCTAGCAATCTGCCAACACGCAGTCACAAATGGCTTTGCGCTTAGAGTCTCCTCGACAGCCACAGACAGAGACATCCTGAAATCCTAAGATATGGAAAGGAGTGTGTGGTGCCCGACAGGAGATACTGGGAATAGCGAAAGGAGCGAAGGCTTAGCGATACTTGACTCACCTCCCCAAGTGTGGCTTCTGTTTACTTGTTCTCTGGTGACTTAAAGGGGGAGAGGATCTTCATGCTACCATGTTAGCTAACCTTATAAGGTATTCGAGGTCGTTTTCTTGGAAAAGAGGATTTCTAAGTTTTTCCACTTTGACCTTTATGTAGTTCTACCTAGAATACGTCTGACGGAGTTGTTTTCACAAGTAAGATTAGATGTGAAGCGTTCCCTGGTTGGATATGGAGCGTTGTTCCTGAAGAGAGCGACATGTCCGAGCTCTGGGATCTGCCACTTCGCCTACAGGGCGAGTGACAGATCTCGGTAGCTTCTTTTCTTTTCAGGGATAACGCTCCACACTCCCTCGCCCAGTGATCTAATGATCCTAAGGAATCATATAGGGCCCGGATGCATTGTTGAGATTGCCCATAGTAAATGTATTAACGTACTCAAATATACCCTTTTTCTGGCATCCATCGACGTGTTACCCTACCGTGACCTAGATGCTTCATTTCGGTTACCCAGGGTAAACGTTCTGACGCCTGCGTTAACTAAGAGAAGTTTCGTGGGGTGTTGACAAATTTACTCCGGGTAATCTTAATAATGCATGTGGCCCCGTACAATACTGCGCACAGACTTTGTAAAAACGATGTTTTGTCCGCAGATGTCACCGTCGCACACCGTCGCTTTTATGAAATTTGCTTATCATCATGTGCTGCACCACTACACCTAATTAAATGACCGGATGATGATTTTTGTAGCTTACTTTTTCATCTGCTGCGATTTATGAACGTACATTAAAATATTCTATGCTTTACATTCGATAAAATTTGCAACTTTTGTGGGAAAATATTTATGGGAGAATATCACTTTCTGTCATTAATTGCTGGATCTGAGAGTAGGGGGTTGCTTTGACGAAGTGTGACTTGTTAATGTTTTGCCCAAGGAGATCTTCCATTCTAGGAATCCTAGTAGACCGCAACTTCTCAGAAATGTTCATGAATCCAGCCACTGGGCTAAATGTTCCTCGTGAGGTAAAGCAAGTACCTCTTCACTATGTATGTAGTAATAGGTTGAGAAGCCTAATTTTGTCTGTTATCTCAATTCCATTAAATAGTAGGGGTATTAACACGCATCAGGTAGTTGCATCAGATCCTGCAGCGACACCCAGCCACAAAAGCAGGGCTAACCCTCATTTCGGACGTTACCTCATCAAACCTCGTAATTAGCGCCTAAAAACAAGCGCGCCATACTGCAAAGCCTTCCGCTATCACTGAGGTTGTTTGTTGTGCTAGACGGTGGTTCCTCAGATCCGCGTCCGCATGCAGTTGGTCGAAGTCCATGCGCTGCTTGTTTGTCGGAGGTGGCGGCAGCGACGATCGCCGGCCGTCGTCGAGCGACTCGTGGTAAACATATGGTGGTGGTGAATCTAAGCGAGGATACGCACACGTTCTTTTTTTCGTCTCCCAGCGAGTGGACACCTCAATTTCCGCATCTCTCTGCCTCTCCTGATGCTGTACTGCCTATTTGTTCTCTAGCCCCGTTAGTGATGAGCTCTCGGCTGGGCGATAGTGCACGAGTGCTGAGTGTACGTTTTAGAAACGTCATCCAGTCACCTAGCTGGGATCCCTGGAAGATGTCTGGGATGAGGGGGATGTCTTGCGCGGTGGATTTGGCGCGAGGAATGTTACAAAGTAGGGGAAAAGTGGTTCCAAACCGGAGTGTCCTTGCAGATCGTCCAACTACGGGCCGCTTCACTCCCTCGCTCTCCACACGACGAAGATCTGCGGATCCAGTTTTGGCAGCCAGCCACATGAGCTGCAAAAACGGCCAGAGACGCAGAGCGCACTCTGCTCGTCTGCGCTCTCGCCGCCGCCGTCGCCGCTGTTGTCGACGTCGGCGGCGGCGACGGCGGCGACGCGGGCGTCTTCGTCGCCATCTGCGCGGCTGATGCTGCTGCTGCCGGCGTGCCACCGTAACCTCCTTAATGGGCGATTCGTGCAGGCGGCGGTGGTGGTCAGCTGGCGGCGGAAAGAGCGCACGTGTCGAGGAGCGCGCCAGCCGTGACGCTCGAAGAAAACGTGCGCTGGCGAGAGACGCACGTTCGACGGCTAGTGTCGGCTCGCGTCCGCCGGCCGGCCGTCCGGCCGCGTGTGTCTGTGTGCTGGTACTCGCCCAAATATCACGTTTGACACGGACACACCAACACCACGCCTCTTCGCCCCCTTCGCACCCCCGTCCGCTCGCGCGCCACAATTATTCTTGTCCACATCGATTGATCCGCTAGTTTGTTTCCTTGCTTACGCTGATCAATCACTTAATTAATCCACGATATTGTTCCTGATCTCGCTGGTGCGCTTCTTTCTCACTGGGGCGTCATTTC
This sequence comes from Ancylostoma caninum, assembly GCA_037903475.1. Taxonomy (NCBI): domain Eukaryota; kingdom Metazoa; phylum Nematoda; class Chromadorea; order Rhabditida; family Ancylostomatidae; genus Ancylostoma; species Ancylostoma caninum. Next base: position 434,344 of record JBAJFG010000107.1, on the reverse strand, counting down.
TTTCAAATTGAAGGGAAAGTCTTCCACTACCAATTTTTCTACCCTACCAAATTTTTTGACTATGTTCTGAAACCTTCTATACCAACCTATACCAAGTCTGGACCAACTTGCAACGTGCCGTAGCGATTTTTATTTATTTTATTTTATTTATTTATCCGTACATTAGGATAGCTTATAATGTAAACCCTCACCGTGAAGGTAAGGTGAAAAAAAAACAAGACCAAAAAAGGGTGATATCAGGAACTTCATACAGGCATTAAGATATTTGGACTCCAACAGCAATATCCGTGAGCCAGTCGAAATATCAAATCAAAAAAACCATTAAACGTTCGCAAAAGTTGTCAGTTACCTCAGGTTACGTGTTAAATAACAATATGTTGTTAATTATTGATTGGTTAATTGTCACTTGTACTGGGCAAGAAAATGAATCCAAAAAACTCAAGATTGGCAAGTGACATTTTTTTTAACAGCCCAACAAAACAAACTGACCACCACATTATAGTAAGGTAATTTTCGCCTGTAATTTCGCTGCCTCCTTATGTCTGGGGCGGGGCGGCGGGCGGGGGTGTCACTCTTCGAGTGGACAACAATACTTTCTCCAAGGATTGCATGCATCATTGAGTTTACCTGAGGTAAACATGCTAGCACCCTACACATATACCCAACGTTAGCAACGGTCCAATACGTTTACCCAGGGTGATCCCAATGATGTTTTCAGGCCCCAGCAGATTTGTCAAATTCCAAAAGGTTGTCTTTTTTTTACAGCACCCTAATTTCCTATGAATAAGCTAAGTGCATGTATTCTTATCCTAAGGCATTCACTGTGCCTCTGTCCACATCTCCTCCTCCTTAATTAGCCACCTAAGAGCACGTCAGCACCTCATAGCCTACTACTGTCGTCAGCTGATTATGAGATCATAGCTCGCCTCATAGCTCATGTATGTCTTCCACGCAATGACATCATAGTATTTCTCCGCTCTCCACGGAAACGCCGTTTTGTCGCTATCGCCGCCGCCGTCCGATTGCGCATCGTCGCTCTCCGCGTCTCAGCGTCAACAATGTGTGCATTTGCACACCTTTGATTACACTTACTACCTTGCATACGTAATGGCTTTTCGGTTTGTTTTGTGGAATTTCCAAATAACAGCTGAAATCCCTGACTACCTTATAATCTGGTGTCATTATTATGTGAAAAGCCAAGGGCATTTTTCTCGGTTTGTACCCGTTTTGTCATTCTCTAGATTCTCTAGGAATTAGTCACCTTTTCCTATTTCTTGTTCTTTTTGTAAAGCCCTCCTTTTAAGCAGTTTTCTGTCATCTTATTCAACAAATTTAAGAATCTTTGAGCTTTCTATCAGTCTCTATGTTTTTGCCAATCCATAGATTTTTTTTGCTCTTGAATGCTAATCCATAAATTCATCGATGCAACTACATTAGTGTAGGTAAATATGTACGTAAAGCTCCTATTTCTTCCTCTAACCTCTTTCTCGAGTTCTAGCCAAAGTCTAGGGTCATCTCCTCTCTTTTGATTTTAACTATGAGAACAACTGTTCACCTCCTGACAAATGCGTAATGTGTCGTTTCTTTGGTGATTCTTCGACGGCGGCTCACGAGTAATATCTGAAAACTATTCGCGTAAGTCGTGCATCCCTGATGACCTACAAATTTCGCTTAGATTTCGGTTGAATATCCTGGTAAACCCGCGGTTTCTGCCTGAATTTGGGACAACTTTTGCTTATTTCCTTGCCGAACATTTCTCTGAGTAATTCATGCAGAAACCGCCATTACATCAGCGCAATTGTTGCGATATCCGTGGAAAATTCAATCCGAACACCTTTTTGATGTCATCTGGTAGAATCCGAGGCCCGCGATCTTGTAGAGTTTCGCTTCATTCTTTTTTCTCCTCAACTTTCCTTTGTCGTTCTTTTCTTTCGAAGTTTTTTTTTTCGTGCCCTATGTGATGGTAAGAATACGACGGTAATTTTCCACTAATCTCCTGAAATTGGATACGAATAAGATATCCAAATAAATAAATAGTTGAATAATATCATCTTATCCTGCACCACCACATCTGATGCTGACCGGATGCTGATTTCCTTTAAAGAACGCTATTTCTTACCTCGGGTTATCCTCGCTGGGGTTATCCTCAGGTCATAAGTCTCATTTTCTATTTTCCCGGTCACGTTTCACTCTGAATCTTATCCAGGTAACGTCCATCTCACTAAGAGTATTGAATAAATAAATAAATGAAAAATAAAGCATAATCCATGCCATATCCTTCTACTATTTCTCCTTGTTAGGCATACTTATCTATGCGACTAGCTAATCCTTTTGTTTGTCTCAGTAAAGACACCTTTTCCAAAGATCGTTTGGATACCCTGAGATAGCCGTTCTTTGCCTCCCTAATTCTCCGAAATCTCCGTCTGTTCACCTCTATCTATCCCTAACCTTCGCTCATTGCGCGCGCATGGACCAGTCGCGCGTCTTCGTGTCGCTCGCTCATTCCATATGTGCTCTCGAATGCTAATTTGAATAGAGCACAGAGCTGTGGTCAACGGGTCACACCATTATCGAACATGCCCCTCATCGTCCTTATCCACTTAACTAGGCGGCGTCTGCTGCCCGCCACGAATGTTGCGTATTATACGGGGGAAATCCGTACGCGCGGAAGGTGAACGCGTAGCGCATCGTTTGCACCTTTGAACTGGCCAGTTGAAGAAGAAAGTCGACGTCATGGTCTCTTGCGGATCATCGGACCGTATCTGTACCAGAATTGCGCGCTGTAACGCAACGAACTAACACATTCACATGAAATAGTCGATTCTATAGTGATATAGGCGATTAAAGGATTAACAATTTTTCAAAATAAACGAATGAGGTGTAGTGGTTGCCTCTGGGTTGACACCCAAAATGCCTGCCCGAAATTCGACTCGAGTTTATCCACTCAGATGGCTACTGCGCGTAAAGAAAATGTTACGATTAACGATTCACGAAATTTCGCCCGATTTACGTTGTCTTGCTAGTAATGTTCATAAGAAATTACTTCATCGAACCATGTACCTGGCATACAACAAATGCCCCTCTGGGGGCCCGTGGGAACACTATAGGGTTTGCGACTCTCTAGAAGGGTAGCTTTACCATTGAGTAGACAAGAGTTTTTGACTTCGATGGAAAGAAGAAAGAGAAAACACCAAAATTATCCCTCTTTATCTGTATTGGTTACCGTGAATATCACAATCTTTGGTGATAATTGTGTGTCTAGATACATCATTGAGGTTACCCAGGGTTAACCTGCTGGCATGCGTGTAAACGATGGGAGGGTTAACATGGGGGGTTGATCCCTGCTGTCATAGCAGAAGAAAAATCTTTTTCTGGAGCCTTGCAGGGTAAAAGGACGGCTTGTCCAAACTCTGCGATTGGCTTTTGGCTGAATTGTCCATCCTGAATCAGAGTGCTGGATTGCTTAGCCCTTTTCCGACACTCTTGGACAGTAATAATCTGGATTCGCGCAGCCTTCACGATTAACGATTAACGAATATCTGCCTTACTGTTCCTATCCTGTCCCTGACAGTGACTTCACCCCCCCCCCCCCCCTCCCCCTCCCCCACCCCCACTTGTTATCCTGATGATTTTGCACAATTAGACGTGTTTTCTCCGAGGCTTCATCAGGGGGCGACAAGGGCAAACGCGAACGCATCGTGTCGAGACTGGTTTTGACAAGGTTTGCATCTTCGGGTCCACTCATCTCGGTTCGTGAAACGAACTGTAAGCCAGTGATCATTGATCACTTATGCGAGTTCTTTGCTTGGGGCTTTAATTTCAGTTAAGGCAACAGTTCTGGATGAATAGTATTACTCCTATAGCTCTGCAGCATTAGGGTGCCCAGTAAAGTGATGAACTAGCGTAACATTTTGAATGTATCATCAGGAAATTCTCGACGAATTTCTCCAGTCTCCGGCTGAGATGTCTTTGATCTTCTATCATTTGTTCGTTTATGTTTATAAGAATAATTTCTGACATTGAACCTTCTACAAGCGGTATAAACATACTTTTAATTTATTCAGAAAAAAAGAAAATCATAACCAAAATTTTCAAAAATGATCTAGTCACTAAAATTCATTCTAATTGCTTATTATAAATGTTGAGAATGAATGTTTGTTGAGCGGCCAGTCACGTAGAAATGATGAAGAGGTGACTTTTTTCTACTTTCTCACGCCCTTCTTATTCGAAGATATTGTTATATCTCACATACATTACTCCATATCTAATAACGTAAACAAGTAAACAGATAGATTAACAATTCAGTGATCAGCCCCTAGATGGTAGCTTTCAAGGAACTAGAGAACCTCAGATGTTCACACGCTCAAGAATGATGACAACCTCGTTGTTAGTCACAAATTTTAAGGAACCCCCCTAGATGGTAGTTGCACCACTTGTTTACTTGTTTACAACCTCATCAAGGAACAAAAATCTGAACTGGGTTTGTAGGGAATAAAATTTACCAAGGAAGGAGCATTACCTTTTGTTGGATTAGGTACTTTTCTAAATTTTATATCTACAGGAAATTACCTATCTAGTAAGTTTAGTAAGGCAAAATTCAGCTCACTATTAGAAAATTAAGAAATGGAAGGAAAATCATTAGCCTAAAGATAAAGGAAAATAGAATTTATGAGGGATTTTAAGATTCACCAGTGAATAGTTTTCCTTTCTAAGCTATATTCCACATAGTAGAGGGTAAAGAAAGTCAAATCAACGATTATCGGTTTCCTAGCGACCATAGTTCTGTTGACGCGTGACGTACTCCTAGCCCTAGGATTAGGCAAGCAGTGTTTTCCCAGGGCTGATCATAAAGTCTAGGATGCCTGACCGCCATTGGTCCAAATCGTTCCGGCACACGTGCGTCCAATATGACGCAACGTTCTGCCGATCAGCTGATCACTGAACGCCGCTATAGTGTCGGCGACATCGATTGTGTTGTGCTGGTGGATCCACTCTTCCCGGCGGTCACACAAACGGATGCGCTTTCCGGATCGATCGATTTGCTATCGCGCATCTATCACGCGAGCCGAAGCGCGAACGTGTTTAGTTTACCTAGTATCGCCGGCGGGTTCGATTAAACAATCGTGTCGGAAGCGGCGGCGGTGCACGCACGCGCGTGCGAATCGCCGCCGTCGCCGCCGCTACGATCTCTGATTTGTGCGCTGCGTTGATGGCGGAACGCGCGCGCACGCTCGCGTCAATCACCACATTGCCACTTGGTTACTGATCGTTTACGGATGATTTGTGACGAATAGACGGTGGAGACGGTGCGGTTAGGTCGGCGACGACCACACCCCTTGAGGAGTGGCGGGACTTTCAGGATTTTTGTTCCTAAAAACCTTATTTTTTCCATTTTGAAGGGTTTATCCATAACTTCCACTTCATCCTCTTACAGACAAGCAGAGTGGTTGAAAAAATATAGCTCACAAGGCAAGGTAACTGAGGAAAACTTGTACAAAACTATGCTAGAGTTACATATGAAACATGAAATCAACTACAAATTAACCCTGGGTTGATGAAATCAACTACAAATTAACCCTGGGTCGTCCAAGCCATGGTATTCCTGGTCCCATAATCATTCCCTTCTTGTTCTGGAACAGAAATCACAAAAGAGGGACCTAATTGTAGTATTTGAGAGGAGAAAGACCCGATCATCTCTCATGGGTTGGGATCACTTTCTATTCTTCGGGGTGTACTGGAATGGCCTGTCTTACAGCAATAGTTTTTGTTGGAAGTCATTTATGTAATAATTTGTATTGTGAAGCCTTAAAGAGTGACTAAATAGATAAGCAAGTAAATAAATAATTGAAACCCTGGATGCTCTGTTTCTCGAATTTCTATTCTTATCATGAATTTCCAAAATAAACGAGTCACTTGACAGTAGTGTCAGCCCCGCCCATTGTATTTTCGGCGAAAATGTGCCGAAAATTAGTTCTAGATCCCCAAATCATATGACGGAAAATGAAAAATTAAAAATTCCGCGGAAATGATGCGCCTAAAAAGAGGAATTTAAAATTTCGCTCATTCATTGTTCATCTCAATGCGTCCTGGAGTGATTCTACTCTTAAAATACGATCCCATGAAGTTCTTCTGAGTATCCCAGTATCCAAGAATCTGCCTTATTTGCTCTAGCCCTACATAGTTGTACCTAGAAGCCTGAAAGATGTTAATTTCAACTAGTTGTTATCTGCTTTTTAAGGGTTTTCTTACCTCATTGTCAACCTACTGAATAACTATTCTCCTTGGGCAGCTCGTCAACTCATTTCCGCTATGGCGACTTCCTGAATAACTTATTTGACTTTCCTGGAAACGTCACTATCCATACTTGGAAAGAAGAGCACGCTACATGTGCTTGCCTTCAATAATTAAGCTTAGACTTAATTTACGGCCTCACCAGTGACTTTGGCAGTTTTTCTGGTAGGCAGTGACTTGCTGCATGAGCGTTCTTTGTTCGTAGGAGACGTGAGACGCTTTTTTTCCGTTTCGTCTCAAATGCCGCTGCCTGCCAAGGCGTAGGTACAGTCTGGGCGTTTTTTTTCACTCAGGCGAGTTATGCTTGACATGACATCATAACTACCGCCGTATCCCAGCCAGCGAGAATGTGAATCGCTGTGTGGTGTCTCGCGGGCCTAGCAGCCCGCGGCCAGCCAGCGCCAGCTATCCAGCCGCGGCAGCCGGATAGCGTCGTTTGTTTATGGCGAGTAAAAGAGTGGATGTGATAGAGAGCAAGAGGATGCGTGAGGAGGCGAATCGCAGCGGCGGCATGTTCGTCGGCGGTGCGACGTCGCCACCGACGTCGTCGCCGTCGTTCACGTCCGCTGCCTGCCTTCTCTTGTCTCTAAGCGCTGCCTACGTGCTCGTGAAAACAACCTTATTATCGCTGTTCGCGCGCGCCGCACACACTGGCTGGCCGACGCTGCTGCTGACTTTGCCCAAAAACAGTGGTGGAACAGCTCGGTTGGTAACCAGTAGTCGTGCGCTGCATTGGTTGTTGTTGGAGAGAGCAAATGGCGGAAGAGGTAACGCACGGGATGGAATTTCGCCGGCTTTGTTTCTTAAGGTGGGATATTGGTGTTTAGGCGATTCTGAGGATTACTGTCTCGTCTGTAGCTACGGAACGAATAATTTATTCAGCGCCCAATATTGAGGACCCAGTATTTTGCTAATTTTGATCTGACGAAGGATCCAAGGCTACTGTGAGAGAATGCACTCCCCGTTTGTACGTCATTGACTACCAAAATTTTTGAAAATCGCACACATCCCAACTGTAAAGGGGGATAAATTTCTGGGTATTGAGCTGGGTTAGAGATTTCATTTTGAATAGTTGATACCCTCACCACTATTGTTCCGAAAATAGCTGCAATTTTGCGCACACTGCCTGGTTACTGTAGGTTTGGCTCACATCCTATAGGGTAAAGAATACGATACCCATTGAGTAATGCCCTCGCTGTGCACTCAGACATCATACGTGGAATAGCTATGGTCTTTGAGATCGAAGATAGGTGTCCGCCATGTACAGTTCGGAGTACAGAACGTTATACCTGGAAAGAATGCTTGGTTGGTGTTTATTCCGGGAAGTGATCAACAATAGGCTGGTTGCATGAATAAACCAATCACAGAGCTGAGCAGGAACGCACTACAAATACAATGTTCCAAACCCTTTGTCCGCGCCCAAGTTTGGATCACATCCAGTGTGGATGATTCTTGAACTGTTTACTGGATCACCGCCAATCGTTGATCACTTCCTGGATTAGCGCGCCGCTTGGATTTCCCAGTTTTTTTTTTGGTTGCTCAAAAATCTACGGGTGAAGGTGTCCACGTAGCACAATAACCATCTATTCCTTTATGAGCCAGTCTTGTTGAGGTAGGTACTTACAGCTATATGGCATATGTAAACTAATAACTGTGTGCTTGAAACATATGTGTCCTATTAGTCTATAATTATTCTTCAGCAAAAGAATCCATGTTTACATATATGACCAGAAATAAAGGAGGTCTAATTGTTTTGCGTAAAAAGCAAAAAAAAAAAACAAAAGCAAGAAAGAGATATTCATTTGTGGAACTACAGAAAGCGGAACTAATTTCATAGCATTCCATTTATCTTGTAGTGACTTTCAGTAGATGAAACCTGACAAGAACCACAGGAAATTAAGCTGTTTGAGTTATTACGTGTACATACATAAATGAGAAGATATGAGGTGTTTTTTCTCTTCATTTCCTTTTTCCGACAAGTGTCATAGGTGAAAAAGCTTGAGATCCATGGAGTGTATCCATGGAAAGTTCCTTCTAGGTACTGTGATTGTTTAGCTTTTTTTTTCGAAATACTGGTGCCATACTTACACATTAAACGCTACTACGCGCTTTTCACTCTTGTTAGTCTGCTGCAGTAACTTATCAAAGCGAATGAATTTTTGAAGGTGCGGGACTTTTATCGTATAATTAATTTTTTTTGCTTCTTCCTCAATCCTACTTGTTGACAACGTTCACAATATAGAAAAAGTGCGTTTAATTGTGCTTTTGGGTTCTGTTTCTCGGCTAGATAGACGGAGTGTTTCTGCGAAAGTGGTGGGCTCCTAGATCCGAACTACATATTTCAGGAGAGGTGATTGTTCTCAGCGACAGAGAGATTTTTCCACTTTTTTTGCACAGGAATTTAGGCGAGGCTCAAGAATATTAAGAATTTTTTTTTTTGATTTTTTGAATTTTTAACAATTTCTTTCGATGAAAATAAACAACAACAAAAATAGGAAATGCCTTTCAATGCGTATTGATACCTACAATTTGACTACCCACTCCGATTTTGAGTTCTTATCGCCGTAGACTGAATTATCAGCAAGCTCAGCACGCTGCGCCCGTTTTGAAATCCATCACTGCTGAACAATCCAGCAACGCTGGCTGCGGAAAACTCGTCCACTCATTGACGTCACCTCCTCACTAATATATAGTCGCCTCCCGAAAACATGCACACTCACGCAAAGCTGTAATATGTTATTGTTTTGCCTTCGTCAACTGGGCAACGCAGCGACACACGAAGGCGTCGTCCTTATCGGCGGCGCTGGGGATGCTCTCTGGTCTTGCAACGGTGCCCCTGGCTCCCTGGATGTAGTCTGCCCTCCAGGAATGGAGTGGAGATGGTGGTAGGCGCCAGTTAGTCATCAGGAAATACACTTCTAGCTATGTCAGTGTACGTGTTTACTGTTTTCTACCGCTACTACTGCTGCTGCTGCTAGCTGCTCGTCGCCGTTGTCTCCGCCTATTCGATATCTCCTCGTGTTGACGTCTTAGTTCCGTGCTGTTTTGCAAGGCAAGCTTGTTTGTTCTGGATTCACCTCCATAGCAATCTGGTGTATTATGTTATAATTCAGGATATTCTAGGCTAGAAAATTTGCTTTTTGCTTTTCATCCCTTCCAAACTCTCCGTTTCATCTTCTCTTGGATGGTGAGGTCCCTGATCATTCAGGTAAATTCCAGAAAATATCCTTCACCTGCTTCTTGCCAGCTGAATCTTTCCTTCTCCTAATCACTAAATTGGGGCTATCAGAAAAATATTTCTGGATGTTATAAAATTATGTAATCATTTGTTTACTCGAATTATAAGAGAACTGCTTTAGAGCGAAATTACGCACAACTTCCAATTCGAACTACAGTAGTTTCATCCTCTTGTGATTCTATGTCACCGGTTTTCCTGGAAACTCTGGAGGACTTACGTCCAGATCGCGCGAAATTCCGCCGATTTCCGGATAGATTTCCGGTTTTCTGCGCCTTCTTAGGGCGGATCTCGCTCGAGTTTCGGGTAATTTCCGCATAAAAACAGTGGTTCACGCTTAGATTCCGTTTGCATCTCGGTAACTCTCCTGCTGTATTCCTCGAACCTCTGCACAGAATTTAGACTGTAACCACCAGAGCAAAACCATAAGCAATCATACTCCTGACATATTCTTTCGATGGATGAAAAATGGATTTTAAAGTTTTAAACAAATGAGTAAACAAATCAAGTAAATGAATATCTAGGGGTTTTAATTCTGCAGACGTATTTATCGCTATAACACAATAATCAAGGTTTCCATGAAAACATATGCTCCTTAACGGTGGCTATGACATAAATATGCTTCTCAAACCCGACTATCCTCTACTTTTCTTTTTTTCTCTCCTTCTGTCCGACATCATCTTAGGAAGGCTTCCTTAAATTTGATGGGTTTCAGAAATAGATATGTAGGGAGGTATGAAATAGGTATGTAGATTAAACGGTACACCCATAATTGATCTACATGTGTAGATCTTTTTAGATAGCATCCCGTTCCTTCACATCTCTCGAATTTTAGGGGTCATCTCGTCCCTACTCCTTGTGAAACAATCAAATCCGGGGTTTTCCAACACTGGAGAGATATTTTTGGAAAAACTGAGATTTGAAGACTTTTGTTCACACAGTGCTTTAATGTCCTATACGATTTTTTTTTCATCAGGAGGATAGAAAATATCACATGCCATGAACGAAGCACGAAAAATCCATCGGTGTTGTATCTATTAGTGAGTACCTGAGAACACCCTAGATAGTGGATTAAGCAGAAGAGAAATAGTTATCCAGTAGTTAAGCCGGAAATGCCCCTCTAATCACCAGTAGAAGCCTTTGGACATCAAAAACTGCACAAAAACTCTTGAACCAATCAGTGTTTTGTCTCAAAATCCTAGGAGATTTCCACCTCGAACAACATAGTATTTGTGCATAGAGGCGTCAATCACGTGAACAAAGAAAGAACTTGACATTTAGAAGTCTAAAAAAAGCTAGTTGTTAGGAATTTCTTAACGTAGGCTTCCATTTCTGGATGGTTAGGATCACTCCATTGTTTTTGGTTGCAAAACCGAACATTTCGAGAGTTTGAGGGAATTTTTTGGCAAATCCCCGAATGACGGGGTCTCCCCTGAATGGCTGAAGACCCTGCTGAGGTTAATTCATAATGAAACATTAGTGAAGTTTATTTATACGTAATTGAAGAGAGTTTCATATAGAAAGTGTTTCCTTTCGCAAAAATTAATTTTTCCATCTAATTATCGTCATTGGAGGCATTTCAGTAAGAAGAGACAAAGCTGCTTAGGTGCGAATTTTTCTTTGTAAATATTCTGGTGAAATTCTCTGCAGCAGTTTGCTTTTGTTTGATTTCGCGTGGATTTTCGCAAGTCTTTCAGTGAGGTTTGTTAGTTTCGTGAGCTGCAAGATCAACTTATTGAATAGGAAATCTCTACACAAAATAGGAAATCATCTACATAAAAATTTCGAAGTTAGAAGGAAGTAGAATCCAGGAATTTCTGTGATTTTGGAGTGTTTACGGCAGTTGCTGTTTTTAGTCTGTAATTTAATTTAGATTTTGCTGTGCTACTATGCTCGACGTCATGTACGTACGTACGTACGTCACGCGTCAGTGCCTCATACGTCGCGCAAAAAATCGCGCTTCAAAGCTGGTTCCCGCCTTGACGACGTCGGCAGTCATGATAAGCTGAGTATGTGTGGATCCTTTGCCAAAAGTTCTTGCTTGGAACTCTTCTTGCGTGGATTCAGCTCGCTTCTTCTTGCATGGTTTTAGCTCATCTGGCTCTGTAGTGTTTAGCACGGTACCTTTCTTGTGCTCGATTTCCTAAATTGTTTTCGGTTGTCTGGAGAAATTTCTGGAAATATAGGAGGATGGTTCAGAAGCCTTTTCTACCTCTTGAGGTCCGACGGTGCTGGTTTGCGTCCAAGTGGGCGGAGAAGTTGGGAGGTAGCTGTGAGGAAAATAGGGATAAAGCAGGAAAATAAGAGGAAATCATACGGGATCTGAGTGGAAACCACGGAATTTTCCTGGAATTTCTAGAGATTTAGGTGAGATCTCCTCGAGGTCCTCTAATTTGTAGAGATTCAGTTGAGATTTTCTTGGAATTTCCCGAAATCCGAGTGAGATCCGCTGTCGTTTTGAAAATGGGCGAACTATGCTGTTCATCCGGAATTTACCCGGGATCATGTGAAATATTGCAAAATCTACTACTCCCGCGAAAATTTTTCAGAATTTACTAGGAAATCGCCGCTGTAGAATCGTCAAACGTCTCAATTGTGCCTAGTAAATCATCCTCTTGAACTTCAGCATCTCCAGCTGCTTTCCTCATCTTCCATCCATAATTCCTCGTGAAGGAACCGATCAATACGGATCAATACGTGATCATATGGGGTTTAAGAGAGGGATGGAAGTGAGTGTTTTTGGTGTATGTGGCGTGTGTATGTGTGAGGCTAGAAAGAACTGCTTTCGCTTGCCACCAGAAACCAGCTACTACGTCAGCCGTCGGCTGTGGCGGCGCTGATGGCGGTAGCGGTGAATTGGGTCTTCCACCACTCTCTCCCCACTATAGAGACTAACCTATTCACTCTCATACAGCCATTATTCGCTTCTCAGCCGGAGAATTTCAGGAAATTTCTCGTTTCTTTCCGTCTAGGGGATTCACCAAGGCGCGACTATATATCATATTCCAATTTGATCCAACCCTATTGCACTGGTGGTTTTTGCCACCTGCGTGCCGTATGACGGACGGCTACATCCAGCGTTTCTTTGGGTTCGAGGATATTTTCTTCAACGAGAATGTAGAGCTCGGAAATCTGCGCTGGCTGCAGTCCAGACGTCTGTGGATCCTCCTTATCCCCTCGAACACATTAACTGCTGGCGCTGGAGATTCTGGTCACGGGTGGCAGTGGGCTGGTGTGTATGCGTGCATGTGTTCGGCCGGCATGCTAGCTTGCACTTGCGCAGCATTAGACCTTTTTGCATTGCCTCGACAATTCTGCTCCGCGTACTTTAACGCCATAGGCGATCGCCCGTCGTCGTCGTCGTGGATTGCCTCCCAGGAACGTCCTCCAGGACATGTGAACCTAGTGAGTGTGAGGCAGGCAAGCGGCTGGCTGCCTGGCCCGCCAGACATCTCGTCGTCAACAAGTGGCATTGTTTTAGGGTGTGTGAGGTTCTGATTTTTTTCTCACCCTCTCTGTCTCGTGGATCCTGTCCTTAGAGCTAAATTCTACCGTGGTCCATATTTGTTGGGCAGCTTGTGCATCACTAATTAAGGAAGCTTGTGAAGTTTTCTTTCTATTTGGCGAAATTTTAAGTTTTTCTATGACCCCGGATTGGAGATCTTCTTACTACTTGTTCTCCAGGGATTTCATGGTTTTCTGGAGTTCCCACCGTTGGGGGCCTACTTGCTCTCTTTTTGACTAGGCAGAAATTGGCGAATTTCCCACTTTTTACTTGCAAATCCACTAAAACTCGCTGTTTTTGCCTCTTCAGCGTTCTTTCCGTGTTCATTACTTACCAACCTCCTGGTGGTTTTACCACAGCATTTCCCTGATGAGGGGGGGGGGGGGGCAGCAAAGTGGAATTAAGAGATCAAATCATAGAATGAAGGTCCATAACCCGGACCATTTGCAAGCCTTTCTTGCTGTACTGGTCGAAAAAATTGGTGTCTGTTCCCGGATTCTCTGACGATGGACTTCTAGGGTTGACAGGACCTATGATAATTCTGAGAGGGTGACCGCCTCGCCTCCTCTCTCTCGCTTCCTAAAATTTTCATGCGGCACATGAGCTCATCTTCATATCACGTGACTCCTCCCTCCTACTGTTAGTGAGTCATAATCGTCATCCACTTGTTTATCCGTCTTCTTGGATTGGGTTGGGTAACTATTTTCCTTGTTTGGGAACGTCCCATGAAAGTTGTGGTTTACTCGGACTTCTTACATGGACGCGGAATTTAGGCAGGATAATTGTATCGTATGACTTTTTATTATTATTAATTATTCGTCTATTTATTCAGTTATTAGGACATCCATGACGTCACTAGTAATTCGCCTCAATTTCGGTGCCAAAACTAGTTCAGTTTAAATGAATGGAAAATTTGGAGCCTCCCTGGAAACCTCTGTGGATCTCACCACCTGAAAGGGATCCTTGGAGTTTCCGGACATATTCTCTGTCTTGGTTCTGTGCCCAGTCAGCTCCGTACTAGCAGTGATGCTCGAAAATTGCGCTGCGCCTCCATTTCAGGCCGCCCCGTAGGCTTTTGTGCAAAGTGCACAAGGTGCAGCTAATTACACGCCTACATTATCTCGAGCTCTCCGGCTCCAATCCGACATCATCACGGCCGCCCACCAGCGTGTCGTGACGTCATCGCGGAGCAGCACGACGGGCGGCCCGGTGGCTGGCTGGCTGGCTGGCTGCCTTCACGCCTTCTCGCTGGCTGCTCACTTGAAGCGGCAACCATATTCTATCGTCGGAATCAATTGTTCCGGACGACGACGGGAGGGAGAGACGGGGGCTAGAGAGTGGAGGGCGGCTCCTCCCGTCCTGCCTCCCCTCCCGTGCCTCCGCTCTCTCCTCGTCCGCGGCGTCACTGCGACCCGCGGCCGCGTGTCTCTGCTGCGTCCGCCGCCGGCGTACTCTCTCGGCACACACCACTGGAGGGTCACGCACGGCGATAATGTATCCCGGCTTCTCGCCAATGCCCATCACAATCTTTGCCTTTTCGATTTCGGAAATTAATTTGCATATTGATCTGGCTGGAGCCTACTGCGCGAATCCCGTTTATGTACTGCTTGGCCTTTGATCGCTTCTCGTTGTTTTGTAGATGTTTCTGTTTCTTGGTCCTCTCTTAGACAATTCAAAATCCTACGACGGGTACTAGTCCGACCTCAGGCAACATTTTTTCGTTAAATTCCATGATGCCAGGATTATTTATCCAGATCGCTCAGATTTTTTTCACATATCCATTCATGGACATGAAGCCGCTCCATAAGATTCAAGACTGATGTACGGATAACTCCTAAATTCCTAGTTATGAAGATGTTTTCCTATTATTCTGGCCAGTTTTTTCCTCTGTGTGCTGTTCTTTCTCCTGGCTGCTGAGCCACCAGGATCCTTTTGCTTTTCAATCCTATCAAAATATCTCCACAGTCTTGTTTTATTTTTGAAACGGAACCGCAGAGACCCGTCCAAATTCCATTGATTATCATATTAAGTTCGTGCCAATTATTATAATGAAAACATGCTATACAAACATGGAAATAGTAATATTATGAATCCATGGATATCCTACATATTTTCCTTCCTCTTTTAGACACCTACTACTTCAAATATTCGAGCGCAAATTGTGATGTGAAATAGTGGTTTTCATCCTTTCACGAGGCTTATAATAATGGCATTACAAGCAGTTTGATCCGTGAACTTCCCTGAACGGTTCTAAGCCTCCACTTTATCCAGAGTGGACGAGTTTCCAGAGAAAAAATGTGATTTACTGTACTGTTCCTATCAGTATTAGTCATTGCTGTGTGAGACTAGCCATGCAAAGTTTAGCCATTTTTGCTTCGAAAACTCGTCCACTTCAGCTGGGCGGGTAAGTCACAACTTTCCCCGGGAACGTTCATGGATCCTGCCACAGGACCCTTGAGTTCCCAGTTTTTCCTTTGTTTTTCTTGTTGTTGTTTATTTGTTATCCCAAAAGACGCCCCTATAACGTCGTATAGGATTTACAAAGAGCACCAGTAACTAAACGAAATAGTGGAAAGAGTTCTGGTAGTTTCCTCGACTCCTCTCGCCCCTGCAAGATTTTCTTTGCACCAACTTCTTATTTTCCCCTTAATAACTGGAAAACAACAGCAGCAGCGGCAGCTTTGCTGGTCGCATCATTGCTGATAACGTTCAGTTTCGCAGGACGTCACTACATTTGAGGCTACGTATGTAGACGCTCTAATTTATGACGCAATTGTACAAGAATCAGAGATCCTGAAAGCGGCTTGCTTTTTGAGAATCTCTTCGACCTTTCACCGCCCTTGAACTTTTGATTTCGCTGAATTTTTCACTCCTGTCAATCTAGTGGCGCGTGTGTTTGTGGGAGTGCCATTAGGTCGTCGTGTTGTTCTTTTTTTCATGTTGTTGGAATTGAGTGCCGGGAAATTTCTCGATTTCTGATTTTTCGGATGTTTGAAAATTGTGTCTTCTAGTGCTTCAGCGTAGGGTTGAGCTAGTTTTCTTCAAAAGAAGAGGCGTATCTATTATAATTTGTGTTCGTAACAGTGGCTAGAAAGGACATGAATTTGAGTCTTCCAAATCTTGGGCTGCTATCATATCCTATACATTCCTGTTAAGCCGAAATTCATGTGGTTCGTCATTCCCAAGACAAGAATGGTCTGGATAATACTTTACTAAAATCCCAGGATGCAGCCTTTTTCCCAGTTTGAGTTCTTCCTCAACAGGAAGCAGGGCTCTTCCAGAATATGCCCAATTGATAAAGGCATGCATGTCATCCTCTCATTCCTGCATTTCTCTATCAGTTATTTCTTTTTCACTTTAATTTATGTCCTCGGTATCAGAAACTTCTAGATTTACTATATCAGGCGGAAATATGTTCATGGAGAAGTTCGTGACGGATTTGCTCAATTTTCAATTGCTTGAATTTTGCCAAAGTTGCCTGTAGATGACCTATTTTTTCACGTTTGTTTTTTATTTGTTTGTCTATTTATTGTTTGCATTCAAGATGGGCCAAAAATCAATATAGACATGATAGTTGTAGCAAAATAGAAATTCACTTATTTTTCTCTATTTATTAGTGCTATTTTGGTACATTTTCAAAGGAGCACCTCTATAAATAAACAAGTAAATTCTTGTTCTTGTCTCATCGACATCCACAGGCAGATAAGCGCAACTCCTGGAAAAAGGGCACTAATTTCTCGAAAGTTCAATGTAATCGTATTATTAATTTACTGAGCGGTTGGAAATGTTACGTAAACACTCCCTACTTCCTCGTTGGTGCAAGGTTTTGCTGTTTTCCCCGTGATGTCAATCAACTGACTCCTACACATCGTGCTCGTGCTCGTGTACGTATAGTAAGTACATGTGTCCGCACGCGTGTCATGTAATGAAAGGCATGGATTCCTCGCTGTGCTAGAAATTTCTCTTATTCCCTTTTTCACCCCCAGCGATAGAATATTTTCCAACATTTGACCCTATGTGCTGGTTTATCCTTGCCCGAACTCTTTCGTGCCGGTTGTCCTCTACCGTGTGAACTCACGGCGGCGACGGCGAACATCTCGTCCGAGCCGGTTCCTCTCTGATAATGTTGAATACGCATGGTGCTCTTGAACTCCACAGAACGACCGTCTCATGCACTCTGTCGCTGGCAAGTATCCAGTGAATGCTAGGCACGTGACGTGTGCGAGACGTCACCATCTTCACTTACGTACTCGCGAAGTCTGTTTATACTTGTTCACCTTGCGGTAGTTTAAGTTAAGGGTCTGTTTTCCATTGATTTCTGGATGAATCCGAGGATTTTGCAGCTGATCAAGTGATTGTTGTTGGTGGTAATGCTCCATAGAATTCAACAGCTCTTTGAACGACTTCTGCGTCTTCTCATCCCAAAACTAGAGGGGATCATAGTTGACAGATTTCCGGAACTGAATCCTTCCAATGTCAGGATGAACCTCATGTAGTTGGGACTTCCCTTATCCCTTTTGAGCTGACATTCATAAAAGTTTACTACGCAAAATAACGATGGCGGGGTTATCCTATAAATTATGTAAGATTAGAAGACGCAGGATGTACAAGTTGGTTTGCTAACCTGGGTATGGATGTACCCAGGGTAAACGCACTGAAGCCCGTGTTCACGATGAGAAAATTTATGTCGTCTTAACACGTCTACCCTGGTTAATTCCAATGATTCATGTGGACTCTGGTTTCATTTGATTATGCGTTCATGAATTCTAGCCCTGTAGTTAACAATATCCATATATCCATGTAATGTTGCCGCTATTGTTCGTTTCAACCAAGTTTTTTCTCTTATTTTATCCACTTTGTTATTCGCTATATGCGAGAAGGTACGTGACATAAATATCTAATTTGGCAAAGAAAAAGAAAAATGCTCTGACAAACGTGGATAAAGCTCAGCATTTTGTTGCCGCGTTACTGCGCGAGATTTTTCCCGTAATATCATCTCCTATATATTATTATCGATGCTGGTTCTGCAAAAAAATGTATAATCAAAGATATACTTGTTCTATGCATACTACATGTACTTCTTTTTGTTTCTTCTCCTCTTTCCCCATGGGAAATTTCATTCTTCGAAACCTAAGTTGTTTAGTATTCCTCACTTCCTGTTCAGTTTTTTTTCTGGTCGTTTACCTCTGACCAATTTTTCCTGAAAACCTCACTCTGTAAATGCAGGATTAGCTCAGTCT
This sequence comes from Ancylostoma caninum, assembly GCA_037903475.1. Lineage (NCBI taxonomy): Eukaryota > Metazoa > Nematoda > Chromadorea > Rhabditida > Ancylostomatidae > Ancylostoma > Ancylostoma caninum. The sequence goes on along the minus strand of JBAJFG010000107.1, from coordinate 416,073 downwards.
CACTCCCCCTACTTCCTTCTCTGGATCCTTTTCTGCTTTATGTAGCAAAGACCGTCTTATCCCTCACAAATCCCTAAGAGATCATACCTCGAGCATTTTCTGGTCATTGCATTAGCACTAATAGTTCGGGAATTTTCCCATTTGAGATTTCTTTCAACACAAGACTCTTTGTTGAATTTTTAATTGCTGCGCACTTCTACTGTTCAAAGACTTCTGTTGTACCTTTGACATTCTGCATGATTTCTTTCTGATTAATCATTGAACTTTTGCAAAGGGCAGAGACATAATTCCATGTGAGGTTCCTCGGGAAAAATGAAGCTTTCAGTTTTCAAGGATTCAATACATTCACTATGAAATCCTTGTTGTTGACGAGAGTTAGGTGTTATCTCTGAAGAGAGAAATCACCCAAAAATTCGTGTAAAAAATCGTTTTTCATGCTTAAAAAGGCCATTTCTTCTGTGTTTCCATATTTCCTGTACACTTCGACGTTCCTACTATTTTACCGCTTAACTCCCACTTTTCCTGGGTAATCTCGTCCAATTTTCAGTGGTCAGATGTGGCCATCGGCTGGTCCGATGCTACAAAGCCCAACCTATCCGCCTGGTCCGGCGCCGACCGCGATGATGCAGCCGATGCCTGGCTATGGTACGTGTACGAGTTGTCTTGTTTCACTTTTGCATTGCTATTTTCGTGGATTTAGGGATGCAACCATCTCCTTACCCAATGGATCCGGCTGGTGCTCGTCCGCAGCAGTATCCGCCAATGTCGGATCAGAACGGTGGCGTCTATGACCAGGTACTTTTGTGGATTTTTTCCTGGAAAATTCAATGTGAGAAGGATTTGGTGGTAGGAATAGAGGAATAGACGAAGATCGGAGTTCGTCATACATACATATTATATTTTCAGCATTCTCTACTTTATTAAAATAATCTTATTTTGTTTATCAGAACTCAATGAACTACAATCAACAACAACAAAGAATGATGATGATGCATCAACAACAACAAATGCAGCAGGTATGTTTACTACTAATCTTACTGTGTAGTCAGTCTGCTATGTATATGCGTAAGAGTAATCTAGTAATCACTAGCGTTCTGCGTAATTTTGAGTCACTCTGGGCTATTTTTCTCCGTTTTTAATTTCCTGGAAGGGGGCGAAAAACCCTCCCGTGTCATGCCGTGCCATTCACGGTAGATCTAAGTGCTCAGGAAGTTTCTTATCCAACTTCTTCTATGCATGTAAATCTGGTACGTAAGCCGCACCGCTAGCTATTTATACGGAAAGAAAATGAGAATTTTCCAGAGGGTTTCCGGCTTCTTGTGGAGCTCGTTAAAACAAATGTTTTTTATTGCATTGTATTATATATGTTTGACAGGAAATTCCAAAAGTGCATTAAATACACCACATATACTACGTATTAGTCATTTATGTGCATTACTTTTTATTAGTTTAAACGTACCCGGAAGTTCCTCGAGCTTGTTGCGGGCTGCTACTTCAACATCAATGTTTTTATAAGCGCATTTCTTCATTCTTGACCAAAATGAATAAATAGTAAATAAATAAACAAATAATAAATAAATAAGCTTCTCCAAGCAGAAACATTCCTGCGAAGTCTAATTGAACCACCTTCCCACTCATTCTTATTCTTGTTCAGCAGCAAATCTACATAAACTATGTAACTATGTAATGCTCGGATAAAATTCTTGAGATCACGCAATCCCCAGCAGTTATCCGGAAGGAACTTTTAGTTTCCATGTTTATACTTCCCCATTCAGGCTCAAGCTCAAGCTAGAGCACGACGTGTGCCTAGCATGCCGATGCCGCAGCAGCCTGGACAACCATTCGATCCGATGTATCAAGGCGTTCCAATGGGTGTCAACAAGTGAGTAATGACGTTCGAGTTACTAGTCGCTGCTCTTACTTGAGTAAAAGTAAACCTCGTCGTTCGCTGCAGCGTTCCCGGCCAAACACAGCCGCTGATGCGCTACCCGCAAGGCACGATGACGTCGCCGTCGTATCCGATGCCGGCGAACGGTCGACCGAATGGTATGATGCCGTCGCCGGGGTATCCCCAGATGGTCAGTCATTCAACTGTGAGGATCCTTCATTATTCATAGAAAAATTTGTACTTTCTTCTTCTCAAAAGGTTTTCTGAATAGACAGGGACGTGGTAGCGATAAACTTCCTTTTAAGTACTGTAGTATCCATCAGATTTAACTTCCGCATCAACTTCTCGCCCTATAGGGACCATAGATCGGACGAGCATCCCAACACATTGTTTGGCATGACCGAGGAAGTTTAGCGTAATATATTTTCATGAACCAACTGCTCAGCCAGATGGCCACTTACCGAAAATAGAAAGGACATCTTATTTTGCTCCAATTGCACTCCCTTAACTGTAAAGTACTAGCTGTTCTATTGTTAAATTGGAGTGATGACCCTAGAATCCGTATAGCCCAAGGAAATGCATGTCTGATAAAAATGACTGTAGAGGCGCCACGGACCTTGTCCAGAAATATTTACCGCCGATTTCAATACCTCGATGTTTGACGCCTAATTGTTTTGTTTACGATTTGGGTAAGTTACCCCACTTGGGAAAGGGAAAGAAAGGGAACGCTACAGTCCGTTGAAACTCAGTCAAAAGTGTCGGATAAAAGTCCTGCAAAAATTACTCATGTATATTAAGGGAAAATCTGGAGGAAGGGGTTTTCCGGGGGAGATCATCTTATCTTAAGGAGGGGGTTTTTCAGCAGAGACCATTTTGAAAGCACAAAAGGCTTCGTCAGAAAAAAAAATTACTGGGTTCATAATTATAGTATCTAACCCCTCATTGCTTTGTTTACTATTTATGTGGATTGCCTAAGCAAAGGAAACCCTAACGAAGGAGTCATCCACAAAAAAATTAACAGGAACGTACAGAAGACAACCAGTAATACTTAATGATTTCAGTACCGTGCCGGTGCTCCTGTCCTCTATGGCCAAGTGCAACAACACGCCCAACACCAACAGGTAAGGGAATTTTCTCTGTGACGGGATTCATAGATTCCCCGGAGAGGAGGTGATCCACACGTAGGTTCAGGATTGGCGAGTTTCTCAAACAAAAATCGCTAGAATTCATGTGAGAAGTTCCTCACAGCAAGGAACTAATCAGTTAATTATCATTCCTATTGAGAATAATCGAGAAAAAACAGCAATTGTTGAAATCGGTGATGTAGTACAGTGAGTGACCTTTGTCCAGAAAACTCGGCCATTCTGGACTAGTGGGAGGGCCCCAACCTCCTTGGGAACGTTGTCGAATCCCCAGTTACCTTATTTCTCCTTTGAGTACCCGCGATTTATGCCTCATACCTCCTTCAGGTCGTCTCCTACCCCAACCCCAATGCGCCTCCAGATGGACGGTACAACGTACCCTACGCTGCCGATGGTGTCCCTCCAGTCATTGTCCCGAAAGAAGTGATCATGCGGCCGTTCGGTCTTGAGCACAACATGAATCACCACACTTTCACCTTTAACCTCCGATCTGAAATCATGCAGCAACTGCAATCGTAAGTTCAAATAAGCCACGCCTACTAGGACAGCCTCTATAAGTGTGTTTCAGGCCATTCATCGATATTCAACTGAAGAGTTTTCATAAGGACGACAAGAAGATGGCCACACAATGGCCACCGAAGCAAGCGCCGAATGGACAGTCGATGCCTGGCACTCTGCCTGAGTGCAGCATCCAGGTGGGGTGGATTTCTGGAAAAGTTGTATAACTGAGGCCACTTGCACCATAGAGATTGTCCAGGGTAAAAGTGTTAGCACCATTGTTAACAGGGGCTTCAACACACTTACCCTGGGTAATCTTTATGATGCATGCGGTCTTATGTATTTCCCTGAGCAGGCAAAGGGAAGCGCGATAGAGTGTAACTCACAGAAAAAATTTGAAGGCTTTGATGAACTGTTCTTTTTTTTCTCGTGCCATCTGCAGCTCTACCGCTTTCTTCATGATTCTCTCCTCTTTTTCCTCTTCTTCCACTTGTTGTTCTCATTCTCCCTTTCTCTCTCTCTTCCTCTCTCTCTCTCTATCCTCCTTCGGAGAAGAAGAGCTTCACTACCCACTTCTACCAAGAACATCCGCTGCAGCTTCCTGTTGAAGTGTTTGCCTGAATTCCCAATGAAGTAGTGAGTAACCAAACATCACAGTTTAATGATTTCCATTAGAGAAACCCTTATCGACTCTAAGTACAACGCGTTTCATTCAGGTGCTGATCAACAGCCAAATGGTGCCAATCCCCGACCTCAGCCGATCGCTGTTCATCAAGCAGATCGCCGTTCCCGGACCGAACACGATCGAGTTCAATGTGAACCAGTGTGTCTGTGTGAGTAACGTTTCGTTTCGTGCACGTTTCACGATTTCACGATACGATTCTCTGTCTCTAATTGTTCCCCGTTTGCAGTCGCACTCGTTCATTATGCAGTTGGTTGTTCGACAACCGCTCGCCAAAGTCACGCAAGACATCTTTACCCGTACGCAAGGATTCACGCCGGAAATGTGCCGTGACAAAAGTAGGTGTTCATTGTTATCAGAGGGGGGTCTGGATGAGAAAGGTTACATCGCATGGTTGTCTTTAAGCTGTAGCTTTTCAAATGGTTTATTTACATGTGAAGACCCCAACGTCTATCCGGAGATTTCTGACAAAAAAAATCATAGGAATTGTAATAAATTTCAGAGGATAACTCTGGTTTGCTCTCTCGTACTGGAAATAAAACACCAAAAACTCCTGTTAAGAAATGTAAAGTTCCTTTTCTTCCAGTAAAATATAGTAATTTATCACATATAATAATGATCGCTGAGTTTTTATCCGCACTACCACACCGTGGGAGGGACACTTAGTAGATTCTCCTATGGAAGACCACCCTGGGAACACTCACTTCATGTCCTTCCACTTTGCTTTTAGGTAAATTTATATGCCTTTTCATTTAACTCTGCTTCTTGACCCTCACCTCTTCAGAAAATACAATATTTAGTGATGAACAAATAGATTTTAGTCTTGTGGATGGCCTTCTCCAGGGAACAAGTTACTTTGCTATGGATATCGTGGGCGCGCTTGGGGGTTTTTTAGGTTCTTCAAATTTTCATAGCTCTTCCACCCTGAAAACCATGTCATTTCATTGACTCAGCTGTTTTCGACGATTTTTTTCTTGAATTTTGCCCGTATCTATACAACAGCCATACTTCACTAGATCCTTTAAATCGCTCCTGGTATCATTTGATTATTTACTTGCTTATTTATGTGATACCCCGATGATACACCATAGGTAACAGAGCTAGTTTAACAAGAAAGTTACTATGAAACACTGAAGAAAGTAAATAGGCTCACTGGCAGTGAGTTCGACGATTGAGCCATATTGATGAATTCTTGTTACCCTCATATTTTCACTCTCTACTACATATATCTCTAACATTGGAAATGAAAAAAGGTGTATATTTCCCTTTTCAAACCATATGCATAGATATTTAATGCATATCATAGCGTGGGGTCAAAGATCTTTGAAAAAGAACTTTGTTGAGGTGCACAAGGCGTAATTCTATTACTCACTTTACCAGTTAATTAGCAATTCAATGTCCTATAAATACTTCCCAAGATGGTAAGCTAAAAGCGACAATAAGAATGTAGGGTATTTAAGAAGCCGAAAAATATCCTTAGAACAATATATGTTGTCTAAATTTTCTTCTGTTGGAGGAAATCAAAGAACAGGGAGAGAGAGAATTTTTTTCTTTCATTCCCAAGTATCTGCAGGGGGGGGAGGGGGATATGGAGAAGAAATGCGCACGTGGTGGGGTTTACATGTATGACTATCCGCTTATCTCGAGGACTTCCAGGATCGGATATGCCGGGGGTGGTGTAGGAGCTTGGGAGGGGGAAGGGATCAGAAAACGGCATCTTATCCATGGACACTATTCTCCTTAACTTCTGGATTTTTTTGTTTACCCTAGGTTACCGCTCCAAAACATCGGTGACGCGTTTGAACCGTGGTCTCATTGTCGCGGGTCTGTGGCCGCAGCTTTGCTCAGCGACCAAAAACCAACGACATGCCACACGACGACGTAAGCTGCGGCGGCGGCGGCGGACGCTGGCCGAGCCGCGCGCGCGCGTTTCGTCACTGGTGACGCGCGTCATCGCGCGCTCATTGACTCGCGCCTCCAGTTAGTCAGTCAGTCCGGCACCACAACCAACAACAACATCCTTATCGTTCAGTGCTGAAACTCATCCCGCCGACTGGATTGCGAGTGCCACTGGTGTGTGACGTCACGCATCGTAGGATGTCGATCCCGGCACGATCCGCACGATGTGTTCACGCTGCCTGTTTCGATCTGGAGCCGTTCATCATGCAACAGAATGAGAACTCGTTGTACGAGTGTCATCTTTGCAAGTGAGTTTTTTTTTCAGGAAAGATCCTGATTTCAAGGATCACTAAGACTTCAATACTAAGGAACCTACATAGTCGTAAAATAATCTAAAAACCTAAAAAGAAAAAGGGAAAAACTCGGAGGTTCACAAAACTGCTTAAGCTAAAATGGCTCAAAAAAAATAAATATATTCGTGTAATGCATGTTTGTATCCTCTATTCACCTCTCACACGTTTTCCTGAAGAAAGGTAGTGGATGAATGAATGAATGAATGAATGAATGAATGAATGAATGAATGAATGAATGGAGTGGATGGATGGAATGAATGGATGAATGAATGAAAAGAAGGAAAAAAAAGGTTTCTAAGGAGCGACCTACGTAGCTGTCGTTTGTTCTATTGTCCTTCATTGAACTTTCTTTAATTTGTGTTTCTATTCATATTCTTCACGCACCTCTGCGCCTGTTTGTGTAAATAATATTCAAATATATAAGTGAATATGGACAAATGAATAGCTGAATGAAATGAATAAGCTAATGACCTACTTCTCTTGAAGACACCATTTTCTGAATGGTTCTAAAGAAAGCTTTTTCTAGAAGCATTACAGATTTTGCGGTTATTCCACGCCATTTTATGAGCAAATATTTTTAGAACCACAACCTTTCTAAAGGTCTTTGCAAGTACTGGATTTGGCCCAAGAATCGTGTGTCCGCTTTCCTATTCAAAGGCAAAATAATCCCCCATCAAGCGCGTAACCTTTGGAGTAATTTGAAAGAAAAAAAAACGCCCCTGAAGAACGTTGTCGTCCTGTATTTTGGCTCAGTATTCTCAATTGTGAGTTACTTAAGTTTTTTTGTTGAAAAAAAAAGAAACGTTCGATTGCATTTGTACATGGTTTGTAGCTGAATAAGGGCTCTCAGCATCCATAACCTACATACAAATTTAGAGCCCCCGAGCGTTTCTGCTCACCATAAGCTGTTGTAAAAGTCGTCACCACATCCATAATTTTTGCTTGAATGCTTTGTCTGATGAAATATCTCTACCAGAGGCACGTACGTGATTTGACTCTGTCGTGAGTGCAACCCTTACCCTTGTCTAAGTCTATGCTTCGGGCAAAATACCATCAGCAGAATTATGGAGAACACTGATCACCTGCACTTTATCACTCCTTTACTGGTTATGAGAGCTTGTTTTTCAGAGTTTTCTCGCTTCGATTCATGTAATCATTGTCTATCGCTGGCAATTCTCCATCTTTGCTCAGGGGATAATTATTATCGTCAGCGCTTACACATTCCTAAGCACTGCAGCTACTGAGACTCCTCACAATTTCTTGTTAAAATTTCTGTTTATCTTTTCTTTAATTTGTCTGAGCAAGCTTCTACATGATGTTCGCTCCGCTTTTTATATATTTTCTCATTACCTCCCGTTTTCTTGGAAAAAAGTTGTTTTGAAGCAGTGGAACAATAGTGGGGATGGCCAGCGTTCATGCACTAAATCAACTCATTAGCCTGGATTAGTAGAAGTATGTGTACTATTATAGCACTACTCATATTTAATTGTGCCTTGCCTGTCCTGGGACACTTTTCACTCTTTTTTTATCTTTCAAACTCCGTAAAAAAATTGTGGAATTACCTATCTTCTTACGGAAAATATATACAGTTCATCGGAGTTACGTATATGGTCAAGACTGAGAGTCACGAGAATTCTTAAAAATTTGTCTAGTTTCTTCAATACTCTCTTGGTGTAAATTGCTGTGATTTGGGAAAATTATTTTAAAAAAGAACAAGATCAAATATCATAAAACAGCAACATTTCACTTCTTACTTGAATGATTTAGTAGTAGCTCACTAGTAGTTCACTGAAATTCGCTTTTCCAACATATTATGAAAATCAATTTCCAGGACAATTTTCCAACTCAACGAGATCGAGCTGGATTACTTCGTGGGGAAAATGCTCCGCGAGACCACCGGGACTCAGGCGTCGGAGGTGATGCTCGAGCCGAATGGCGAGTTCCGACCCGTTGAGCCAGAGATCGCCGGCCGAAAGAGGCCGAATGACGAGAATGGTGAGGGATTTTTTGTTTGAGTGAGATGACAATCTGGGATTGGTGAACAGATATCAGGAGTATTTTCTTCCGCTGGCTCAGAATTGGGAAGTTTCTTGGACTAGGTTTAGTTAGATTCTCAATATCGGGTTCGTTTCCTTGTTGTGGCGGAACTATTTGGGTAAAATTCGCCGGTTTTTGCTTGAGAAGTTCGTATACCTTGGGTTCAAAGGATTGTTCTAGTGAATGCGTTGAATTTTAATATTTTTCGTTCTAAAAATGGTATCTATGTGATACAACTGGAGCTACATGCAGAAGAAGCACCTAAATCATCCCAGGACCGCGAGATGTTCCCCAAGTGGTGCGCAAAATTTTCTGAACTGACCGCTGAGTTTTTTCCGCTGCGCTAAATGTCATGTCGGCATCTTTGTTATTGAGTTATGGAGCGATGTGTATGGGGATATCTGGGGGAGGTACGTGTCTGTGCAAAAACCATACGCCTGCGAACCTTAAATCGACCATTCCTGCGATAAATAGCTGGCCAATGTGGGGGAGATGTCAGGGATTCGCATTGGCCTCCTTTTGTGGACTTCCTCCTGGCTGTTCTACTGGATTTTTCCTAGGTGGTGGGCCTCGTGTAGTGCCAGTTCAACGGTACAACCCCAGCGCGTATGTGTTCGGCCATATATTATAGCTGAGACAACAATCGCGGTCGTCGGCAACTCGTTTACGAGCTTTCCGCTGCGTGCACTGCTCTGAGTTTACGAGTCACAGCGAAAATTTAACGATCGTCAGCATGTCAGTTCAACGATACTTTCCTGGGGACGTATGAATGATGAGCTGGGAATCCAGGGAAAATCCATTCTGATTTTAAGTGAAACTCCTATTACCTTTGTGACTTTTTCGAAGGTTAAACACCATGTCTCTAATTTTCGTGATTCGTGAACATTTTCGAGAAAAATGTGGTCCTCCCGCTGTTCCACAATGAACAAGTTTCCTGAGGAAAAATTGATGTCGTCCACTGCTATCAGGATCCTTTCGGACAAAAGGCACCGATTTTCTTCTGGGCAACTTGTCCAATCTGGGTTTGCTGGAAGAATCTTAACTTTCCGGGAACAAATCCATCCACAGCTTTTTTTTCATTACGAATCGCCTTGGAATTCTCACTTATGTACACAACAAAGGATGCTGTACCTCCATTTTGGGTTCCATTTACTTACATGAGGATTTCATGCCTATGCCTCCAGCAGTATGCAGTACTCCACGTCTGTTATCGTTTCTAATGAATATTATGTAACCTAAGCTTGATTGATGAAACTAATTAGGTCCCTCTCCCTTTACAGTTTTCTAGCAATTTGTTGTTCCATTGTAGAAGAGCAAGCTGAACTGCGATTTCCTTCTGATAAAGATCGAAAACGTGGATTTTTGATGAAAACTGTTGAAACTCAGATTTTCACGCCGCATTTCTGATCATTTCACTCCTCTGCCTCGCTGTAATCCATCTAGGAGCAGGATGTTCTTAGGAAATCCTAGCTAAGCTCAGAACCTCCTTTACGATCCCTTGGATGATAAGGATTCCTTATGTTAGCATTTTCTACGTACACAAGTCTGTCATCTTTGGATTTCCACAAAGTTTTTCATTTTAGATTGATTCTTAACATCCTCTTAATCGGAGTTGATTCGAAGTTGCAGGGCATATGTAGCCATATGATTTTAGTGAATTATCCAGAATTGTTGTTGTACGCTTCCATGAAAACCACTGTACATGGAATAGAATAGAATTTCGAAGTGTTTGTCCTGAAGTCTTTCTATTGAGGCGAAGAGCAGTTGTCGAATATCCCCATAATTTTTTTTTTCACTTTCCTGAACTTCCTTCTATTCCTGTTGATTCTGGGATTTTTCCACAGTTACATACTAAGAAAACCTTTGTGTTTTAACTGTGTTCGTAGCAGTAGAACTTAACGATATGCTGCTTCTTCCAAGCAGCATATTTCTAGTTTTGTCTCTGAAAGTAGCCCTTGCGCCAGCAATGGTTGAATAAAACCCAGAAGTTTATGCAGAGAAGTGCCTGAAAAACCTTGACCTTGCTCACCACGTGCAGCGAATCCTCATGGGATGCTGCATCGCCGTGAACTTCTGCTTCTATGCGTCGCTGTTGTTGGCACATCCCATCCATAGCTTATAGGTTAGTGACCACGTCCAGACGTCCTCGTCTCGAGCAGCAGTGAGCCTCGCCATTGCAGCGGCGATCCAAACATGTTTTCCCTACTACTAGGGAGGAGAACACATGTAGACGAGGCATAACAGACGGGCACACAGCGCATTAAGCTAGCTAGACACACGGGGTTTGACATCAACATCCAGTCGATGGGGATTACACACATCTTCGTGTGCCAAGAGCTGCATTCAGGGGACTTCTAAGGTAAAGTCAGGTTTGGGCACGGTACGGGGTTACTTTTGGGCATACGTTGATTGGTTTCTCTTCTGGAAGTTAGGGGTGACTAGGTTTTAAGGTTTAGCAGCGGTTATTTCGCTCTCACTTCAGTTAGTTTTGCAACGTAAATCTTTGCCATATTAGGGCAGGGACTTAGAATATGATGAGGAAAACGGCATTATTTAAAAAAGGGTCTCCTCCAAGTATTGAATAGGTGTAAAAGTCTTGCATCAACGTTTATTTTTTGATCCAGAATTTCTTAGTCCTGAAATTTTCTGGCAAGAGAATGTGATAGAGTGTCTAGTACTTTTCAGCTATAAAAATTGGCGACCATGTTCCATCCATAAACAATAATATTTTGATTGTTTCAAAAAAAATTGTAACATTTGGTGCAAGTACCATCCTAATTCATTGGCCTACTTTGGCATCTTATTGGAGTAAAATACTCAGAAAATTACCAGTAATACTAAATTGAAGTGTTGATGATTGATAGCGGAGCTTAAGACGACGAACTGGCTCATCCGATGCTCGCTGATCCTTTTATGGATCAGTTAAAATCCCTACAGGAGTTTTACGGGAGTAAGAAGGATTCCGAGGACCGCTGGAATCCTTCTTCTCCCTAAAATTCCTGTAGGTGCTTGCCTAGAACAACTATTCTAATAAGAATTCCAGTTGAAGTGGCTTAGGCTTTCTAGTTACATCCATTTCTTCTCAAAATCTCATCTAAAGAGAACCGCAATCCCCAAGAATATGTTGATTAAAGCACCGACGCCCAGGCACGCTCTTCCAGGTGGTAAACGGATCCTGAGAAACACTTCGTAGTGCTAGCGACGGGCGGGCAGTGCTTGTTTGTCTGAGTTTTTCTACCTCATGCCCGCGACGTTCGGCGAGTCACTGACGTCATGATGTACGCAAGTGCATTTAGACGAAATATTCCGTTGCCTTGGAACGAATCGTAGCGATTCCGCTATGAACGAGGGCACTAGATTTTCTGTTTGATGCATTTTTGAAAGTGGTTGAATAAATAAATAAATAAATGGAAAAATGGACATAAGCTAAAAAAATCCTCCCGGCATATATGCGCTTCACCACCTTTTCAACGATCACTGCGCTAAATTTGAAAATTTCTGAAGAAAACCATTATGTGGACATATTTCACTTTATTTCCTTTCATTTAAAGTGTTGCATAAATGTGGTAAAAAAATCGAAAAAATATACCTGAAGAGCTCGTCTACTTATGAAGAGCATGTAGATAGGTTACCAGCTCCCCTGGAGCAGCCATGAGTACGGACACGAAAGCTTCATTTAATTACTGGCTCCAACACTTCAAACCATTGCGAACCACACTGTTCAAACCATTGCGAACCACACACGAAAGGTCGTGATGCACACGGTGCATCACGACCTTTCGTCCCCATATGGCCGAGTGATGCACATGGTACATCACGCTATGCTTTTACGCTGAAAATTGTACTTTTGTCCGACGGCTCTACCTCAGGACTACATCATCATGTAGAGAAATTCAGCTCGGCTCGACCGGTGCTCAAAGATCAATTGGCCGCGCGCGCTCGCCGTGCAAAAATGTGCTTGATCCGGAATGTGTTAAAATAGGCGTACGGATTTGTGTTCCATGTTAGGGACGCAATTCTCCTTGATCCTGTCCAGAAGTAGATTTTTGGCGTCATCACTATCCTCCTGGCAGCTTAGATGGGATTTAGGTGATGGCAACTTACTGGAGTCAGCGTTCAATTCAATATCTGTTGAAAATCTCCGTCCTTGTTTAGAGGAAAAAGCGTTGTGCCTGTCCTACACTTAATATGATCATGAGATTTTAAGATTTCACGATCTCCCTGCTTCATTTGCTTAGTTACTACATATTTCATTTACTCAACAAAGATAAAACCAAGCATTTCTGGACTGTGCAAAACGTTGGATGTAGAAATCCTCCAGACTCCTTAAATATCCTTCTCGTTACAGGACCCGCCCATCCAATCAAAAGAATCAAAAGCGAGCCATTCGCGGCCAGTTCAGCACCGCCGACGGTGATGTCACCGTTCCCTCCACCGCCCGGCTCGGCTCCCATGGGAACCGCCGCTCCATCTATGATGAGTCCGTTTGCAGCTAGTCAAAGGTACATAACTTCAAGGCTAACCAAAGATAATTCGTCCATGTGTGCCTCGTTTTCCTGCCAATAATGCCATTCTTCAGCCCCTCCAAAGCTGTGTCGTCACCATCCGGGGCTCGTTTCGTCGGTGGTCCTGGAACGCCGTCGACACCGCATCCGCCACAGAACCCTGCGTCTGTTGGCGCCGCGCCAACGGCTACATCTTTGCCATCGGAGCCGCTCCATAGCACTAGTCCGCATCAGACGCAGATTCAACAGCACGGAAGTGTCGAAGCTCCGTCGTTGACTGGTAGGTGTTTTGGATATTTAGAAACCCTTATTTTTTAGGAATCCACATTGTTTTGATACATCCATGTTTTTGACAGCATAAAGAAAACGGAGACTGATGAAGAAATTCATTGATGGGGAAGTAGAGGAGAAAAGGCAGATTATCATTGGGAATAAGGAGTATCAGATATGAAATAATGCTACAATTTAAGGAAGCGGGTTTAAAAGGTGTTCAAGAAGTATTATAGAAACATAACAATTTGATATAAGCCAATTTCTTTCCCACCATAACATGGAACTCCGTGAATCTCTTCAGCTTACAGCATTACACCCCCATAGCCATAAATTATTGCTTTCATTCAGGATCTGCGCCTTACACTCCAGCGTCAGTGAACTCTGGAGTCGCCCTACCAGCTGTAAATCCAGCTGATCAGCCATTTGGCAATATCCACAACCTATCGTTGTCGAGCCTTGACATCGAAATCGACGGGAAGAGCTTGTTCAGCTCGGTATGTCCGATACGATAACTCAATTCGCCCAGTGGTTGGCGTTGTACGCCTGCTTGAAGTTTCATATTTCAGACGTTGATGACCGCTGACGATATCAAGAAGTACTTGAACGACAGCGATACCGTGTTCTCAGCTTTTGATGACCTCACTTGCACAGTGAGTCTAAGTTCTGTCTTAATTGCCTCAGAGATGGTATCTTGGTTTGGTTTTGGCAAGGGCAGGAAACTCGCTATTTCCAAGAAGGATCTCGACCACGAAAATAAAGAAAATTGAAAAAAAAAACAAAGAAAACAGAAAATGCTGATATTTTTCTCTTACAAGTTGTATTAGTCAGCCTTTTAGAAGGGCATCCTGTCATGGCAGTAGTTCAGCAGAAAAGTATAGATCTAATCAAGAAGAAAAATTGCGGCTAAAGGCGTAGTACATCCATTTTTGGATGGACTATTTCCCGGACTTTACTCCCTCTGGTCGGCGGGTCTCCTCTTTGGGTAAATCTGATATTTTTGGTAACGGTTGCACTTTACTTTGTGGTCTCTGAGTTTTGGAACTGCTCCACGGCTAATCCCTCTCCCCCAGCGTCACTTTTTTGGTGTTGTCGTGGACGATTACAGCAAACAAAAACTGAAGGGGGATTATAAGGGGAATGAAGCAGCATTCATAAGAAAAATTGTTCGGATATGCTCTTCTTCCAATGAAATCTGTAATGTTCCTGAGCGGGCGGCGAGAACTGTTCCCCGTCAGAGTTGAGGTGTGAGCGCAGGTAGATAATTATGTAGGAGATGAACCAAACTGCATAATGCGCGTGGATATTGTAGCAAATAAGCGGAGCGGAGGAACAAAATTATTTTCAAAGAACTACTTCGCCTCAAATTCGTCAGAGCGGCTTTTATACCTGGGCGTCTTGCTCCGCCCTCTTGCCCCAACCAAACGACGTCTCAGTATCTCATTTATTTGCCCTATCTTTCCAGAATGATGCACCATCGCTTGGCGGCTTCCCTCACTGCTGGGAAGATATCCAGTCGATCATAGCGGCTGACGAAAAGCGTGGTTGATCTGGTCCGCGCCTGCGCTCAGCGCAGCCCGCCCCCAAATCGATAATCTCACACGATCTGCTCGATCGATAATCGCAAATCGTTGCTTTCGCTTCTGTGTTGTGATGTTGTTGTGTGGCGTATCTCTCTTGTCATGTATATGTAACACAGACTATACAGGATATATTTATATGTATATGTAATGCCTAACATGTGCATGTGTATGTAGTTGCGCGCATCTAATCAATATATCGATCACCACGCGTTTCTGTATCTTCCTTATCGTATCAGCATGTAGGCCGGAATTACGGTAGATTTGTAGCTCACATGGTACGTACTGCTGTTACCCATATACTCACTCACTCATCATGTAGAATGACAATATGGGTAAAAATGTTCACACCTGCTAATTGAATCCATGGTTTCACGGCCCACCGTCCCTGATTGTGTAATTACGTAGCTAGCGCACCATCAACGTGTGTTGGCGCCCAATTTGATCCGTTGATCTATCGATCCATTGATCTACCAGTTTTTTTCTCTCTAAATCGAATGTGCTTTTGTTCGGCTGGCTGTATTGACTGGTCGTAGCGTGGCCTCGTCGTGGTTACTGTGTATCCAGCCGGGACCTACTACGCTGCTGTCGTGTCGTGTTCTTGTAGTATTACCAGTTAAGCATTTCTCTCTCTCCCTCTCCGGTCCGTTGTTTTTCACACATTTTCATACATATGTCTGTATTTAACACTAGTGCTTTAGAAACATTGCGCGCGCGTGATTATCTCGTTTCCGCGCAGGACCCACGTATTTCGTACGATACTCTCTTTCTCTGACTCTGATCACCTGAGAATTATCGCCACTATGTGGAGCCGTACTTAGTGTTTGTTCACCATACGCACCATATATACCCGTGAATCCTGTGCTATAACACTCGTACCTGATATCCGTTAGGTGTTCGTGTCGAGACATCAATCAATATTTTTAGTGTGCTATACGAATACATACACGTAATAATTCCACTTCCATTTGTCGTTCTAATCATTTTTCTCTTTGTTTTGTCGTCGAAGGCATTTTTTAAGCCTTGTACATACAGTTATATACATATTATATACATATATGTTGGTCGAAGTCACTCTGGAGTTTTCATAATACAACCATTGTGTTATGTAACCAAATTCAATAAAATCTCCGAAAATTACACAATGTTGCAGTGTATTACAGTATACATAAAATGCATGCAATCAAGTAGAAGTACAAGATTGTACTCCTGACGTCTTAGTTACTTCCTACAAGTTTTCCTTTCCTTTGGTTACTTCATCAAATTTGGCCATTATCGTGACTGAGGCTGGCGCTTCTGGCAGTGACCACATTCCTGAAGCTCGCGATAAAGAAATAAAATAGTACGAAAACAGCATGCCATTGAGAATGAACAGTATGCAGGTTTAGCTGCTAACTTATCCTCAAAAATAAGGTCTGGCAGGTCGTCAGTATTACAAGGATTTGACGTTTCGTCACGTGTGAATAGATCCGGAGTGTTCTTCCAAATAGACCGATGATGACGTCCATTGAACCTGTGCATCCACCGGTAGCACGCCTAGCGGAGCAAAGTTCTTGGATGTCGGGCGGGATTCACGCTATCCAGACGACTGCCCAGACAAACTTTCGGAGCTTCCGCAGAGCTTGCTCATTTCGGGAAATCCGCGATGCCTGATTTACTAGGGGAGCTCGATTTCCGAACTTCCGCAGAAGTGTGATGTCAGATGTCGATTTTTGCGGATATTTTGCGAATTTACGAATGGCTACGTAGAGAAAAAATGCCTTCGGAAGTTCCGCGGAGCTTGACTTAGAAGAAGCACGGCCCGCGCAACTTTGGAATTTCTGCGGAGCTGTGCTGTCACTCCGATTTTCCGCGAAACTTCTGAAAGGATGACGCTTTCTGAGAGTTGCTTCGGAACTTCTGCGGAGCTTCGGGACAAACAGAATGATCCAAGGTACTACTATTTTGAATAGCATGTTTTCATCCATTTTTTTTTGCATTTGTATTTTCCTGCTTGACTTCAGCTGGAAGTGAAATAGGAAACCATTAAGAAGACGAAGTGAAATATGGGAATTTTCGGTTTTTTTGACTTAACTATGACCTAATAATGGCATCCACTCTCCGGATACATCGTCTTAGATGCATGTACTCCTGGGATTACACCCACAACTACGAAAATTCGAAAGATTTCCATCAAGAAAGATTATTCCATGTTGATATTGGAGTTGAAACCTGATAAAAGTCCGTAGCGCAGTGAGAGGACACACCTGCTAGTGATACATCTTCAGAAAGCAAAGCATTAGTCGACCATGTACAGTGGGGTCCGGTAGCCACTGCAAATGGGCGCCGGCGAGCGCCGGCCGCCGCCACCCTCCGGCGCCCCGGTATTAATGAGCTATAAATCACCCGAGCTTGAGAGAAAGCGAAGAAAAATACAATTTTAGTCCATAGTAGACAGAGTGCAGTGGATATGTTAAGGCTATAAAGCAGGCGACCATTTTCACAACTTTCACGTTTTCTCATTTCTGTGATTTTCATGGGGAAAGATTTCTGAATACATAACATAAGCGAAGCCAACTCTTCCATTTTCTGCTATAGTACACTGCTTCGCAAATACAAAAATGGCCGTTATTCTTCTATAGATGGACACAGTACTTCAGTTATCCCATCTGAATAATAAAGCTCATCCAATTCGGGATCCTCAGAAATAATCGAAATCCGTATAAATTGCTTCATATCCATTGCGAAGTAGTTCTACCGCTGTCATTTGTCTTTCGTGGAGCAGTCCTTTACGGCGGAGTTACTCTCTCCCGGTTTCCCTCAACTTTGAAAAAGTGGTTTTTCACTATTACTTACACTATGACTATTACTTACACTTACGCTTATCGTAGTTTGTCTTCAAAATTTATGCAAAACGTTGCCGGATGCCTTCCTGGACTACCCAAAGGAGATCACGGGGGACGTTCCAAGCAGTGAACCCCAAACACTGCGATACTTAACTCTGGATCTCCAACGGAGTGGAACCAGCGATAGGGACAGATTGCAATCTGCCACTCAAACCACTGAGCCATCCGGGCTACTTTTTATGTTGGAGTTTGTAAGATAACTGCAGCAGCAGTAGGCAGCATGCTATATGTATTTGCAAAACGGGGGCACAGTGCAGGATTCGATCCCCTGACCACCACAACGTCGATCATTCGCTCAACCCACTGAGCTATGCGCGCACGCGATGTAACATACAAATAGTGTCCACTATTACTTACACTTACACTTATCGTAGTTTATCTTAGAAATTTAGGTGAAAAGGGAGTTGGGTGGGGCCACTCCTGTGAAGCGTAAGCATAGGCCTTAAACCCATTCTTAAGCATAGGGTTAGGCTTATCTACCCTGTCTACTATGGACTAAAATTGTATTTTTCTTCGCTTTCTCCCAAGCTCGAGTGATTTATAGCTCATTAATACCGGGGCGCCGGAGGGTGGCGGCGGCCTGCGCCCGCCGGCGCCCATTTGCAGTGGATGCCGGACCGGACTGTGGCTGGTACTGCGCTAGGTGCCCTGTGGATCCCGAGATGAGAAAGCTCCGAAAGTGTGTATGAATGCAAACTCATGTACGCGGTGCAGCGAAGATAGTGGATATCATCTACAAAAAATCTGGCCATAAATCGGTGGTGGGGAACTACGTCCCCTGTACGCTCCAATTTTGCAACGCATACAATACCCCGAGCTCGAGACGGTCAAACCGACATATCCACCTCGTGTTTCTAAGTGTTGTGAGAACGAAAATGCGTTCCCAGTATATTTCCTCGTCTTTAGAGTTGCCACACATACTTGTGACTTGTTCTGTTGGAAAATCTCTTACCAAGCAGCATTTTAACCCTGAAAACGTTTTGCCAAACACATTCTCTCATCAAAAGAGTCGCCATCAAGTTTAAGGGCACTCCGCGAATTTATCCTAGCGAAACGAAGCTGTGCACTTTCTTCAACGAGATGAATGCATCAATAGGGAATCATGAAATTGTAGGCACGCTGTAATTAACCCACTGATGCCACGAGTATAGATTTGCTTGACAGAAGAAAAACTTCATGAGTACTAGAGGTCATGTATCTTATTGGTCTAATCTTTGCCAGGAATGTAGAATAATTGGACAACATAATTTTCCCAGTTATTGTGATTTAAAGGAGCCTACGTAAATATTATTGATAAGGAATTAGAGTATCGGACTTTATAGCAAAGGTACAAACAAATTATCTTGACAGTCTATCTGTATCGCACCCTGTAGATGTGAAGCGAACGGCTAGTGGAGTTGAAAAATATCAGCTTGAGGGGAAAGAAATGGAGGAAACGGCATTCTCATCAGATTCTCATCTCTAACCTTTGAAAGGGTTTTCCCAGTGTACCGAATACACATCTTTCAAATCTATAACATTACTCCAACGCAAGGGTAGTTCACCAACTCTCCCTTCTCAAAGCTGCGTAAGCCGTGGTCCGACAAACAGAGCAACCCCTTCTCAAAAACTGTCGAAACGAACGAGTGCTTCCTTGCCCGAGAAGAAACTGTAGAGTGGGATGAGATAGTGATCAGAGAGAGAGACAAGCAAGGCGAATTAGAATGGTGCGTTATGAGAGTGAAGGAAAGTCCCGCTGGTTTGAGACGGGAAAAATAGCCACAGCTAAGTACTTTGGGGAATTTCCTACTGTGTCAGCAGGCCATGCCTAATATATAGAATCATCAGCAATAAGAGATAGAAAGGTTTTGTAAAATTTTCCCCATTACTTTCTCCTCAACCTAATGTGCTAGTCTGATGGCTTTGCCCTTCTCAGGCATGCATATTAGGAAGAACGTTTTGGTAGAAACTGTAGAATTGAACAAATGAGGAAACAAAAGAGCCAGAAAATGTCAGAAATCGAGAGAAGTCAAGCAACGAGTAGCACCTTTTCTCCTCTACATTCTCAGCCCATCCTGTACTCAGCCTCACGCACAGTTTCGTCTGCTTATAGTAAAAGATTTTAGGCACCAATTATTTATTTACTTATTTCGGCTCTCTTTCTTTCTTATTATTGGAGAAGTCTTCTAATTAGCACATGTGGTGCAGCACTCGTATTCTGGTTGTTTCCTTCAGGAACTTCTCAGATGAATGCAGAAATAATTGACTGTGAATGGATCTAATGCGGCTTCCTATCTTGTGAACATATAACTGAGGATGTACTCCAGTTTTTGCTTAATCCTTGCTGCTGCAGACAGAATTTTTGCGCTAGCAGCAAAGTTCTTGTATGTCAGATGCCTGTCCTACGCCAACGAATGACCTGTGTAGACAGCTGCGACTTAGAAATCCACTTTGTTTTATCCGTGCTCATCCTAGGCAGTAATAGAACAGTTTTGTAAAGGTTTCAGACAAAAATTTGCTACAAAGTTTTTAGACATATAGGAGGGTCCCCAAATAGTCATGCTATTTTTTCCTATGAATCAAGCATTATCTGGCTATTTTCACCGATCTTAGCAGCGATACGCCGACGTACTTTGTGTTACGACATAAAACGGGTGGGTTCAAGGCTACGTGAATGGTGCTATCGCCTTGTACGCTAAAGAAGAACAATGAGCTGCCATGCAATGAGAGAATAACTGATATGGCAGATTTTTGTAGAATTTAAGGATCTATAAGGAAGTTCTCGTTCTGCCACCGTCATTGTTATCCAAAAATGATATATCAGGCGAATTGTGACGATAATGGCACTTTCTACGTATTGAACCTCAGCTTCGAGGACTTTAGATGTTATTTTAAAGAACAGTGTATAGCGTTGTATAGCGCACTTATCTGCATGTAAATAAATAAATAAATAAATAAATAAATAAATAAATAAATAAATAAACAGTGGTGGAAGCGACACTGGAGGATTTTTTCTCTGATCCGGGTTTGAGAAGGACGTGTTCTATAGCAAATCGACGTGCTATAATTACTACAACAAACAAAAAAAAAGACATTCCACTGGTCGGCGCCCACAACAGAGCAAAGAAGTTTCGTTGAAAATAATAATTATATATAATTATAAAGAAATTTATTCACAATTATAAAGAAATTTGGGATTAATGCTTTTCTACTATTTTTCCATTATTCTGCAATGAGGTGTGCAGCACACACATAGTATCACCCGATCGAAAACCTATACTATGTATTTCTCGTGGTGAGTGTAAATGCAGAATTTGTTGTTTTCCCTAGAGTTTTTGTACTCTTTATCATGCTGGATGTGAGCAGAGCATACCCTACCAATGGAGAACTTGCCATTGCCACATCCAAATTTGAACCACGTCCGAAACGCAAGATTTTTCTTTGTTTTCTCAACACTGCGCTCATTCACTAAATAGCAGGTGCGAGGGTGCATTATTAAGGTACTGGAAATAGGTACTAGTTAAGATAATAGGGTAGTACTGATGTGTAAGCAAGATCATCTGCGTTCTGAAATTCAGACGGAGACCTCGGCTAAGGACTTTTCACCTTCCCTCAACCTGGTCGGATCCATCTTCTGCACGCTTTTAAATTTTTCTTTATGCACATTGTAATGTGTTTGAATGGATTAATACGTTAAATAAGTGTCTCCGACACTCTACTACTGAAACTGTTCGATTAGGAGTTGAAAAATCACCAAACCTAAATCGAGACCACATTTTATTGATATTGTCATATTTATTGTTGCAATATATGACAATTCTGCCGCAAACCAGTAATATGCATAATGTGACTTCCAAATCAAAAAATTCAGCGTAGAAATTAGAAAATTTGCAAGAAAACGCTCTTGAACCTAAGCAATAGCAGGACTTGGTCTAGGGCAACTGAGCTACGTCGAAGAGAAAATGTTTATGACAGCGACGTCGCACCATTCGGAAAACTGAAACGTCTAGAAAATATCGTGACATGACACTCGGTCGTCGACGTTCCAAACGCAGTGTTCCTTCATCGCTCACTTGGAAAGTCTGCCTAGCCGCTCTGTGAACAGCAAAATATATGACGCTGCCAACTAATTTGCCCTCGCAGAAATGCAAAGTAGAGAATGAATGGCAGAATCCGAACGCTTCCGGTTATGCCACTACTTCATTTTCACTGTACCATACCCCGAACGGTCCGGATTGTAGCCATTCATTCACAACTTGCATTTTTACGCGGACAAATTAGTTGGCAGCGTCATATATGCTCCTTCTTATCCTGGGAAGCTTCGTTTTTGAGGTCGGCTTTTTCCCAAGTAGAGAATGGAGTTTTGCCGCAAAATATTGCAGGTAATGATAATGACGAATGTAGTTGTATCGTGTACACATTGCTTCGAAAGTCTGTTGTGAATTCTCTCTAAAACTATTCTCTCCTTGTTCGTGTCGAGTTGAAGAAAAAACTTGTACTTATCCATATTATTCATGCCTTGGATTCGTCCATATCATCCATATTATAGCCTAGCCCTATTTGGAAGTGAGTTCGGCACCATATCGTCAGGGATAGGGAATACCTAGCATCCGAAAATCCGGTGTCGGATTTCCCATGCATGCCCTTGCTATGGGAAGTGGCGATGTCCCTAACGCCATTCACTTGCTTTCTTTTCTACAAATCTTGCTGGGCTCATTTGGCGGGGCTATCACACCGCTAGATAGCTGTTTCTAGTACTCATGAGCTGATGTGTGCCTACACTTGGGATGGGTTATTTTTAACTATCATATCAAATAGGAAGTTTGCCTGAAGGTTTACAGTGCTGAAGTACTTGTTCCGTTTTAGTCGTTCACTGAAATGTTGTTAATACGCTTAGGTTCCTGTCTTTGTTTTTTTTTCTTCTTATACTTCCTGATGTTTCTCCTCTCTTTCCGGAGTGGAGGATTTTCTTTCGAGTGTTTGGTTTTGTCTGCTTCTTCCTTTTGCTGAACTTGTATGGCGCACGCCAGCATGCATTCAAACAAATAAAAAAATAAATAATGCATTGTTGAATTGTGCAAATTCAGCACCTAACTAAATGAATGGTAGCCCAATTGAGGTAAACTGCACAAATCATACAAGAATCTTGTCAGAAAATCCTGGCCTTCTATGCAAGATCCATTGAATCCACCCTATGTCTTTGAAGGTTGGATTCATGGTGATTTAATTTTGATTTTGTTTTTGATTTCAAGTGTGCATTTTGCAATTTCAGTTTTATTGCCTCATTCATAGCTTTCCACCTTTCTTCTCTTCTCAATTTTTGAATAATGTAGAAGAGAAAATTAAACTTTGCACCCACAGAGAGTGGATCACTTGTGGAAGAAAAATATGTATGTCCTGTGGAGTGAGGAAACAGAGCCATTTCTGCATGGCTAGCTGACTCTTTCTTTTGGTCTGATATCTTTGTTGAATGTTTGGAATGTTTCATTTCCTTGTATTATAGAAGTTGGTATTCTATCTCCCGTAATCAATTGTTGATGAATACCGACATAACTTAAAGAAAAAACTCCCATAAAATCATTTGTGTTCAGCTTTACCATTTTACATTTCCTCACATGTCCATTCCTGTCTGTTTCATGTCCTCTCTCTGAAACGTCAGGCTAATGAATAGATTTGGCCCCGTAAGAACCTTATCAACACAGCGGTAGTGCTGGAGGTTATTTTCTGAGTGGTTCTCCCACATATTCTTTACTTCTTTTTTATTCTAAGGAATGTTGTCATCTTGTAGATCCGTTCGCAATCTGATGCTGCTCTGGATGTTCTGCTCTGATTGGATTTATTTTTCATTTTGAACAAACATTAATTTAGGGCTACTATGCGAATGAAGGCGCCCCATTTGGCAAGTTCAAACGTCTTCTCATGGCGCGACTGCACTTAGGCGACGATTAATTCAGTGCTAACCTGTCGAATTAATCGTGTGAACGCTGGCCGGAGCGGGGAAGGACGATCTTTGAGCTAAGAGAAGCTGAGCTGTGAAATCTGAGATCTGCTTTGTTAGAAATTGGAATTGAATGTAAATATTTCGGTATGACGGTCATCAGCCTATCCAGCAAATTTTTGAAGTCGATTTTAAAGAATTTGCACTGACTCCCCTTCGATTTTTTTTGTCAAGCTATTGGCATTCAATGTCCCTACCTAGTGAGTTAGAAATGTGGTTTCTTCGTTTGCACGTGGCCATATCTATGGCCGGAAATAATGCCTGGGATTTGTTCAAGTAAACTGCAATCGAATTCATCCTTTCAGACTCTGAAGAATGCGAACCAGAAGAAACGCCAGTCTAATAAGGATCATGACAATCTCGTGTAGGCTACAAGAAAGCGGTCAACAGATTTTCACAGATTTTTGCGAAGAAATCACTCTGGATGCAAGCGATCACTAGACTTGGTTTTGTTACCCAAGTTGAGGAGTTGCAGTGAGCAGCATAAGATGGTCGTAGCCAGATCCAAACCTTTAGCCCTTAGTTGTTGGAATGAAGCCATTTCACATCCAAAATAGGTTTTTCACATATTCAGCAGGTAGTAAGCGCATTCGATCGTATTTTTCAGCACAATTCTGAATCCCGGTTGTGGAGGACACCTATGAAGGTGCATGAAGATGTATGAGGCTTGTTTTTCCTTAATTTGAACTTCACGCTCCTGTGTTTTTGTCAGGATTCAGGATTTAGGTTGTATGTGAATTTCCCTAACTAGTGAGCAAACCCTCACAATGCCAGTGCAATGCGAGCGAGTTATGAACCGGTAGCTGTCTGGATAATCTGTCATTTCCTATTCTCAGCCGCATGTCAAGCCGAATACTGGCAATTGTGCATAATTGTACTTTTTGCAGCTGTTCCTGTTTCTTCTTTGATTTTCCTTCTGCGTTTTTGAACTTGTAAAGTGTACTCTAGGAACAAAGACGAATAAATTACTCTAGAATTATAACAGTTGCTCCTTCGCCCAGCACTATAGAAGCGTAGGACCTGTGTTTTCTCAAGGAGTTAAGGCTAAGACGCTGTAAAGAATCCGTATGTCAGGCAGATAAGGGTCTTAGGGGGTTGGACTATGGTGCTTAGTAAAAGGACATCCAACCCCTAGCGATAAGTATCCTCTCTACTGATCGAAGTTTTCCAAAACGCTGATCGGAACAACGAAGTTAAGAAAAGATATTTCTATGGAATTCTTAACTAGTTATCACAACTTTTTATTGCAGACAAATTTGAATTTGGTGGGGTTCGTTTTATCGATTTAATTTATTCCGTTTATTAAAGTCCCACTTTGATCACAATCATCATTTGGGCTTTTGGGCTTAATAAAAAAAATACAATGTACCAAATACTTGCCGATTCAGTTAGTGAGAACGCGTTCAAACTGTCAATCCTTCCAGAAGTTATTCTCCTCCATTTCTTTTCTCTTTTTTTTTTGCTCTTTCTCGCTTTTTCGCATGAGAATCCTTGTTGATCTCCTTGATAACCCGCTGGCGTCGTGGTTTTTACCAGAGAACGACTTTGTTCTTTTCCGATTCGAATCACATCACACAGTTCGAGAAACGCAGCAAAGATCACGGCCGACGGTCCCTTCGATGTGTCTGGGTGGCCGTGCCGAAATCGGCTTCGACGCTGACCTTCAGCGTTGCCGAGTTATTGTCTCAAGGCTGCGTGGCGGCTGATCGGAAACCGGTGCAGTTAGCATCGCCGAAGGAACTGAGCGTGTGATGTGTAGCCGCTGGCGCCACACACCTAGCTCAATCATATCAGGCGTCGACATCAATTAGTGAAAGTTGTGCTGAACCGGCGTTGTATGAGGTCACGACACTTGAAAATGGTCGGCGTTGGTTTGAATATTACCAGAGAGACCCAAGTTTCTGGAAGAACTTCAAACATACTTCATTGTATTTATGTAATGGAAGGCTAGGATTATCAAGAGTAACACTTGGGTTTTAACAACCATACGGTAAAAAAACTGCGATCTCTTAGTTCTTCACATGCTAGAAGCCGAGGAATCGAATGCATTATTGAGGTTATTCGGAGCCATGGTGTATACGCTTCATTACCTGGCGCCTATCAAATGTTTACCTACACATGACGGGGCAGAGCCGTGAGTAAAGCATACCCAAATGCGGCTGGTAAACGTCACCCACACTGAAAATCTGGAAACAAATTATATATCGGAGCTTTACTAATGAGTTACGCACCACTCAATCGCGGATTCAAACAGATTCGGCTATAATATTACATCCTTTCTTCGATTTTAGGGTATAACCGCAGCTTTGCTGCATCACAATTTCGTCTTAACCCGGCTGCTACCCAAGAGTAATTTTACACATGTGTATGGGACCACCCATCTTTTAATAGGGCCTTGACTACAGGACGTGCTTACTCCATCAACAGTAGTTCCAGCTATATAGGAGATTTTTTTCCAAAGATAAAAAATGGTAGAAGTAAGGCGAAGTATCAAGCCATAAAAACTTCGGATAAAATTTGCAAGAACTCAACTATGTGCAGCAATGCTAGCTAGTGTTGTCACAACAAGTATCCAACTCGAAATAACGTTGATTTTCTGATTTAATACTCGCTAATTCTATTATTTTAACTTAAAAAGCTCTATGTGTAGGACCTGCGGACTGCATCCAACGCATTTCGTGAATGGAATTCTCACATGAGAATCCCAGGTAAAATTTTCAACTAGAATCCGAGAAACCGTCTCAAGCACTCAACAACCTGAATATTAACAAGAGATTTAGTGAAATCTCCAAAGAAAAGTAGAGGGCTTATAAACGTGAAATCTCCAGAGAAAAATAGAATAGCGGGTAGAAGAAGAATTTTCCAATGAATCAGGATAAACCTTCAGATTTCCTGAAGGATCTTCCAGACTTTTGCACAGAGTTATAAGTATTGCAAAAATTTCACTTGATATTATTTCGCATCCTGAACGCGAATGTGATTTGCGCGAGATAAATTATGAGCCTGTTCATTCCTTTCTGCAATATTTGCACTTCTTTTCTCCTTATAGCGCTATCGCATATAATCATCGGATACCAAGAATTTCAAGAGGATCACAAAACACAGAACTGGTTCTTCGGATGACTCATATCCGTGAACATTAGAACATTAGTTCGTAGAGCCCAGTGACCGTGACCCTACGTTAATCGAAGTAAGTAGCAGCGTTCCGGCAGAGGTCAATCCAAAATTATTCTTGTAAAATTCCCTGTTTGTACGTCTTTGAAGGAATGGAGTTCAAACACTTGAAAGAATACGCCTTCCGATGCATGTATAATTGCTAGCATTCACGATAACACATTTTCTGGAAATGGGCGTGGAAATCTTCCCATTTTGGTTATGGTTGGAGATCGAGCGAAATATCAGGTTAGAACAAAGGAATTTCTGTGCAGTGGAGAAATTTATGCTAGAAAAGTGAGGCTAGTTTCAAGGAGAAAGGGAATTTAAGTTAAAATTTTTTCTGAGGTTCTCTTCCTTCTTTCTTTCTTTTGTTATTTATTTATGTGCTTTTTTAATCCTTTGCAACTTTTTGTACCGTGCCTCTTTTTGCAGTTTCTCATTTTTTTATTCACCTTTTTGCTTTTCTCACACCTATTTTTTAGTTTTTTTTTGTTTTGGTTTTATTGTCACAGCTTTTTTTCGATTATTATTCTGGTCTTTTTCTTGCATTTTTTGCCTTTTTTATAGTTTTTATTTTGAACTTCTCCCTTCCACAGTTGTTCTCCAATCCCTCCTTGAAATATGTACCTCTCCTCCATAACTCGTAGACAGCCCTCGAGTGACCATGAGAGTTTGCGTTGTATTCCCCATTAAGACCAATCGTATTATAGGTTATGTCGACACGTTTTTCGTGGTGATCTAATTGCGGAAGACAAGATCCCAGTGTTTTTAGGACGAAAAATACCTAAGTGGTTACTGAGTAGTCGCTGAGTGGAAAAGGTCAGCATGACCTTCATGTACATGAACGCGGAATCGTGAGTTCGGCAAAAACCTATTCTCAATAACTGGATGGCGGCAAGAAATTGGTAATGTTCAACTAGCTGGTGCGGAATTTGGTGTGCTGGCTGAACAGATGATTTTACAGGGATCATGGCATAGAAATGTCAGAGCATGAACATGTCAGCAGGATCCTAACTACGTTCTCTACCCAGATTTCGTGTGGATTTAAAAAATAGAGGAATGGCGCAGTCCTCCCTCCCCTATCATTGCTTAGATCATGTGCGATTCCTAAGCAACATGCCCGATTTTACTTCACTCTAGGTTAATGCATATAGATGTGGAAGCTTTAGCTTCTTGGAAAGGAAAAGCTCGTAAAACGGATTCAAATTTTGCTTAAATCTTTTTCATGACTTAGAAGTTTTCATGCATAAATATGTAGTTATATATGCACCTATGTACATAAGTGAATAATTAGAGAAACACGAGATTCTGTAATAATGGTGATCCCAGCTATCCCTGAAACCCTAGGAGGGCAGACGATGATAGAACTCTTCATCACGTTAGCACTTTTACCGTTTACTAGAGTCTTACTCACGTCATTTTATGCTGAATTTCTGGCATTACTCCGGTTGCCCTTACCGGGAAAACTAGTCGGTTTCTGGGTAAACTCTTCAAACTGCTTAACCTTTCGGGTTTATGGCTTACAACGATCCCATAATGTCCTTATCGATATTGTTGAAGATTTTGACAAAGGTGGTCAAGCCTTTAACGTGAGCCGACTAAAGTCTATACATACACTACTGCCTCGTGAGTCTTCGGAAAAACTGTGCCACAATCTCATGACGTTAACTGCAAAACAATAGCCCAACTGAGGCCCCTGTTCTAGGTTTTACTACATAAATTTACGTTGTTAACCTCTCCACCCAGTAGCGCCCACCAGAGCCCGGATGCATCACTGAGATTATTACCCATGGAAAACGTGTTGCCGTGCACAAATTTACCCTTTACCTGGCACCCATCAACATGTTTGCCTCAAATAATGTTGTCAATACCCAGCTGCAACCCAGATCTAATCAAAAACTTGGTCAGTGATCACTCAAATGATGAAGCTGTGGCTAGAATGGAAGAATGAGAACACCAGAAAATTGTAGTTCGTTTACATATTTAGAACATGTCTATGACCTTCCTCCATTTATGATGAAATGCTGGGGAAATCACACTATTTTCGCATTGTGAGGGAGCGAAAGGGAATGATCTAAAGATTAATTCCTTGTGCTAGCTGTGCAGAAGCATTTGACCAAAGAACATTCAAGAAAAAATGTTGCCGAGAAAATCGCATAGATTTTATAACTGGGAAATTTCTTGGTATAGAAATAGACTATGAAGAAATAGCATAATCGACGGAGGTAGAAGTAAAAGAAACGAGGAAATATTCATAGAACTCTTGGAAAATTTAGGATCCTCTCCGAGTTCAGGCAGTTCAGTGATAGGTGACCCCCACTCACTTGTTATTCACACCACTATACCGAAAGAGTGCAATATACGTAGAACATTAAACTTCCCGTAGACTATTCTTTGTTATGAAGGACGATCCGCAACAGCAGCGCAAAGCACAGCCGATGGGCGTGCTTACCATACACACAAATTTCCCGAATCGGGCGTGAGGGATAACGAACAGCGCAGAGGGGCTAGACACTCGAAAAGGTTAACCCGATCGCTATATAAGTCTCAAGTAGTGCTCGTCTGGCACTGCTCTCAGTCGTCATGGACCTCGAGCACCGCATCAAGGCTTACCGCTTCGTGGCCTACTCGGCCGTCACCTTCTCGGTGGTCGCCGTTCTGTCGGTGTGCGTCACCCTGCCGATGGTGTACAACTACGTGCACCACGTCAAGAGGACCATGCACAACGAGATCAACTTCTGTAAGGCCTCCGCTAAGGACATCTGGAGCGAGGTCAACCACCTGAAGAACGTGCCAGCCGGAAACAGAACCGCCCGTCAGGCCGGATACGGAGACGCTGGAGTCTCTGGCGGAAACGCTGTTGCTGGCGGAAGCTGCGACTCGTGCTGCCTCCCAGGACCCGCTGGACCCGCTGGAACCCCTGGACAGCCTGGACGCCCAGGAAAGCCCGGAGCCCCTGGACTCCCCGGAAACCCAGGACGCCCACCACAGCAGCCTTGCGACGCCGTCACCCCACCACCATGCAAGCCATGCCCACCAGGACCACCTGGACCTCCTGGACCTCCAGGACCAGCTGGAGACGCTGGACCCAACGGAAACCCCGGAGCTCCCGGAAACGGTGCTCAGCCTGGACCTCCCGGACCTAAGGGACCCCCAGGACCCAACGGAA
Source organism: Ancylostoma caninum (assembly GCA_037903475.1). NCBI lineage: Eukaryota > Metazoa > Nematoda > Chromadorea > Rhabditida > Ancylostomatidae > Ancylostoma > Ancylostoma caninum. The sequence goes on along the minus strand of JBAJFG010000107.1, from coordinate 386,032 downwards.
ACCCTGGTGCGCCTGGAGCCCCTGGACAGCCTGGACAACCCGCCGTCTCTCAGCCACTCGTACCTGGAGAACCTGGACCAGCTGGAGCCCCCGGACCACAGGGACCTCCTGGACCCAACGGACAGCCCGGACAGCCCGGAAGCGCTGGTGAGTTCAGCAAATTCTCAAGTAAACTTAAAGATTCTGAGAGGTAGAAATTGGAAACGTTCCTGACCAATAGGATAGGACTTTGGAAATTTCCAGACTTTTGCGCATTAGTAGGTGTAAAATGACACCAGTTGCTAAGCCTGCTCTATCGCCTCCCACCAAACATTAGTTACAACCTTAGAAAAACTTAAAAATTGGTACCTCCCACTTCAAATAATCATATCTCTACATTCCAGGCCAACCCGGACCCAAGGGACCCAACGGACCCAACGGACAGCCCGGACCCGATGGAAATCCAGGTGCCCCCGGACAGGCTGGACAGCCCGGCGGTCCCGGAGAGCCAGGAATCTGCCCCAAATACTGCGCCATCGACGGTGGTGTCTTCTTCGAAGATGGAACTCGTCGTTAAGCAGCAGACGATGCATTCCTACTCTTATCGCCATCGAAATCTACGAAATAAACTTTTTCGCACTCTACGCTCGTACGCAGGACAAGGTCATGTGTAATGGTAAAATAACATTCCGATCAGATATTAAAAAAGGGAAACAGTAGAAATAGGCTGTTACGCATAGTACTATCAGAGAATGTTACGGTAATATGCCGGTACTGGCAACAATATCCCGTAGAGCTTCCATAGTGGACACTGTGATTCGAAAATGCAGGAAGCAATGTATGAAAAACTAGAAATTTTAAAAAAAAGTTCTAGAAATGTCCATAATTACTTTGTTACGATGATTAAAATGTTCCGCAGAGAAGTTACTAAAAGTCATGTATGAAATACAACGAAAAGTGTCCGCGCAGAAAAATGTTGAAAAAATTCTGGAGGTATTCTTTTTCCTTTTCTTTGCTCTCTATGCTCTAATCTTAAAAAAAACAGAGACCGAGAGGAATAGATTTGAGATGTATTTCAAGGAATTGTAGTGGCCAAAACCGACCTTGTTTATTGTAAAACGTACCATGAAGGTTTTTTTTTGGAAAAATTTTACCAAAAAAGGCTCAGAGTGAGGATTCCTGTTATTTTTGGTCGAATGGGAAGACGTGTGGGCTCCAGAATTCCTAAGAGCGATGAAAAAACTCTTTTATAAGATTAGAAGTGCAAAGGTTCTTTTATAAAAATAAATCTTGATAGCAGCTCTCAGGATTCTCTGAGATTATTTGCCAGTTTTAAAATATTACTGGTTTACTGATGAAATCGTTGTAAGTGGGAATTACGTTTTTCATCATATTATTATTCACATTATTTGTGCAGTGCACATTTTAATCAATTTGTTAATTAATTAGGTTACTTACCTGTTTATCGCGTTGTGAGTTATTATTAACTCAGTTGATTATCATAGTGTACTATTCCAAATGGAAAACAGGTCAGATAAAAGACAGGAAGATGCACTTTGGAACTATTCTGGACTCGAACTAAGAGTGTACTGCGTGCTTCTGGTAGCAAACCCAAAATAAAAATACCAGTGGTGTCAAGTTTGGAGGCATACCTTTATTCCTATTATTGACTTCATGATCCTAAAGCTGACAATATTTACTAGTCAGTGAATATATGCTTGTAAAACGTGAGAGAGCTTCAAAGGCATTACTTCAATTATCCATATTATAGAGAATAAGTTTTCAGATTCCATCGCTCATACCAATAAACTTTTCTTGGTAGATCTTCCTAGGGTAGACATAACATTTAACGAACAGCTGTAGAGAGCTGAAGTTCCATCGGACAAGAACTGTTAATGAAATTCAGTGAACACCAGTTGTATTCGTATAAACACGACTCGTCTGGTCGCGAGTCAAAACACTGTTTTTGATTTTCCTCTCGCAGATCCAGATAGTACTTTGTTGACGAAGGAAACAGTTGCGGGGGGCCTTTGTCGGCCTCAGCTGGATCGCAGTTACACCGTTAGACCACCCGCAGCGCTCGCATACCAAGGAGTCTCATTCCCTATAACACTGTAGAAGCCGTTCAATTTTCTCCTCCAAGGATTTCAACAACTGCCCTGGCTTTCTTAGCAGCTCTTCGTAGGGAAATGAGCTGAAAAATAGAGGGATTAATACGTGAAGGACCACAAGCAGTTACAGAAACGGACACATATCAATAGAAGCATCGTAGAAGACGCCTACGCCTCGGTATGAGTTAGTTATTCGCAACAGATAGATAAATAGAAAAAAATCAAAGGAGATAAATAGGAGAAAGAGTAGAAAGGAGAAATCCAGAACTGATGAGGAGCCAGATTCAAGTCTCTGCTTCGAGTGGAAGAAACAGGGTAAACGGGTAAAAAATGAGGATGCTAGGAAAATCTGCTAGAACGAGAGGAGAATGAAATAAACGCGCGGCTTTTTTTTGTCACATTTCATCTACACACAACTAGTGGTAGTGAAATAATGAGACACATATAAACATTTACAACGTTCTTCACGAAACAGTTGACAAAATCCAGATCCTTCACAGGTTTAAAAGTATAGCATCTGCGAGCCATGAACTGTATTATTAAAAGCAAATCTGAATCACTCAGCTTTTGTCGAGATAATTCCACGCTCTTGGAAGCATTTATCCGGAGAGCGCCATAACTCTTTGGGACTAAGGGTGGATTTCGGCTTTGAAGCAAAACTGTGATATTCATGGACTACGATGACAGCTCCATTTGCCTGAGGCCTGAGTATTAGTTGAAGTAAGTTAGTAATAACCATCTGATTCACAGAGTCGACCTGAAATCTTTTTTGCTCTTTTCTGCAATTCTTTTCCAACAGAGACTTGCTTACGGTTCAGCACAAAAATCGAACACTGTTTCTACTGCTCACTGTCCCACGCACTTCGAAAATCTGCATTATCTGCTCATCTAATCCTATCAACAGTACTCGGTTTTGCAAGCGTTCCAGATTTTTTTGTGCAGATTTTTTTTTGAAAATAACTCCGGCTAAATTCGGTAGAACAAAATGATACTATCAAGTAATGCGCTACTAAATTTCAATTGACACTACCTCAGCCAGTGGAGAGCAAGTCGCAACACTTTCAAACAGCCTGGAAGATCGACAGTAGACCTGTAGAGCAGTAGGATTTCATATTATTTCCCATTTCATTTATTTATTCATTTATTTATTTATTAAATGGGGAGAACATGTGAGCAGAAAAAAATGTAAATAATGCATATTACATATCATAGCAGCAACTATACATAGTACATGAACGAAGCGGTGTATTCTATTGAAAAGTATCGGAAACATTCGATTACCTGATAAATGTTTTGCCAATTTTCTGAATTGTTTCACGTTAATTGGGATGGTTTGCTCCAGGTGATTTGGTCTCCAGTCACGACGTCTTCACTACTCGTCGCGTCCCGCATGTTGTCACTGACGCCAGGATGGAAACTCATCGCGCTTAAGTATGAACACCTCTAAGTTCTACCGCACTAAAGATATTTGGCATGTCGGATTTAAAATTATACATACATGTGAGAGGTGGAAAGTATCACATGAGCTTTCGGAGAGCGCTGATTGCTTGAATCTCCTCCGTTTTTTTTTCAGCATGCTTTAAAGAAGAAATAAGCCCTAACCCTTCCTCGAAAATTACGGCAAATTTCCACGTTTGTTCCTCTCATGATTCCGTCGATATTTTCTCCTCACTATTTCAAAGATTGACATTGAGTTTCTATAGATTTCGGCTTCCTGTAAAAAAAATTGTATGCTCCCCTTCAATGAATCACTCAATAATTGATGTGTACACAACGATTGCATGGGCAGCCTAAAAGATGGTGAGTTTTACAAGCTGGGACATCAAAGAAAATTGAAGCAAATGCTTTAGTTTTCCATGCACCTCGCCAGTAGGAAAGTAACATTTCTTGCTATGTTGTCTGCATAGCCGTGCTTAATGATTGGAGCAAAAGGTGCACTCAGAGCACACCTTCCCCTCCTCCTTCTCCTCTATCTTTTCACTTAGGAGGCGTACTTGTGACGAGTTTCTGTCGGAATGTCATGTTCCATCTCATATCGTAGGAGAATGGATACCAGTAAAACCACATTCTGACCCTAGCTTCCCTTTGAAGAAAATCTTGAAATAATTTTCCTGAAGTTTCGCATTCAATGATATTAATGCTACAATTGCATGCAAATACGTAGGTGTGTCCATCAAAATCCATGAATTCGAGAATATTTTTTTTTCGATGAGCAAATTTCCGTTAATTGTGAGAGGCCATACTCCCATCCAGTAGTTTTGTAAAATTCTCACATAAATATTTCGAATGAAGCAAGAGATTTTTGAAGCAGAAGCAAATTTTCAGTAGAATTCCATATGCTCCTACATATATCTGCCCATGAATTTATAGTTTACTATATTTGGCTAACGGTTTCAAGATCATTCCTTGAACTTTTGACATTGGTCATACCTCTGCAATAAAATAAAATCTGGTTCAGATCTTACACAGAGATTTCGAAATGCCCAAACATTACACCGCTTTCCGCATATGTCGCAAAAGAAGGCGTGCCTTAAACACAAGAGGATGAAGCTGAAAATAGCATGGCGAGAGTGGAGAACTTAGACAAATCAACACCATCCGTATAGCACTATATAAAGAAAAACGAAGTCCATCAAATCACCGGTTCAACACCGACATGGACCTCGAACATCGCATCAAGGCTTACCGCTTCGTCGCCTACTCGGCGGTCACATTCTCTGTAGTGGCCGTCCTCTCCGTCTGCGTCACCCTCCCAATGGTGTACAACTATGTGCACCATGTGAAGAGGACTATGCATGGTGAGATCAACTTCTGCAAGGGATCCGCCAAGGACATCTGGAGCGAGGTCCGCCATCTGAAGAGCCTCCCCAGCGGCAACAGAACTGCCCGTCAGGCTGGCTACGGAGACGCCGGTGTATCTGGTGGAAGCGCCTCTGCTGGAAGCTGTGAAGCCTGCTGCCTACCCGGACCCGCTGGACCGGCAGGAACACCTGGACAGCCTGGACGTCCAGGAAAGCCTGGAGCGCCTGGACTTCCCGGAAACCCAGGACGTCCACCACAGCAGCCATGCGACCCCGTCACCCCACCACCATGCAAGCCATGCCCACCAGGACCACCTGGACCTCCTGGACCACAAGGACCCGAGGGAGACGCTGGAGCACCTGGACTTCCTGGAGCACCTGGACAAGACGCAGCTCCTGGTGAGCCAGGACCCAAGGGACCACCTGGACCTGATGGAAACCCAGGAGCACCTGGCGCACCTGGAGAGCCTGGAGCCGACGCTGTATCTGAGCCACTCGTTCCTGGAGAGCCTGGACCACAAGGAGAGCCCGGACCACAAGGACCACCCGGACCTGATGGACAGCCTGGACCTGACGGAGCTCCTGGTTAGTTGCACACTTCAATTGCATTCTTCTTTATCATATGTATGGTCTAGATTAGAGATCATATCTGCACTTTCCAGGCCAACCCGGACCAAAAGGACCAAATGGAGCCGACGGACAACCAGGAGCTGATGGAAACCCAGGAGCTCCCGGAGAAGCCGGCCCAGCTGGATCAGCTGGAGAGCCAGGAATCTGCCCCAAATACTGCGCTATCGATGGTGGTGTCTTCTTCGAGGACGGAACTCGTCGCTAAACAGCCAGCTGCCGACTATTATCGGCATGAAAATCTCAATAATAAATTTTCACAACAAAGTGTGTGCACACATTTGTCAATTGCTACCATCAAGCTGTCCTACCTACACTTAAACCTAATTTATGTCATGTTTTGCCAGTGATCCCCACTGCTTCCCTGGAATTCCTTTCTACGCGCCATACTATCCCATTACAAAGGGGTGACGCTAGACAAAACCGCGTATTTGATCAATGACGGCCTCAAAAAAAGCTGCAGGGCAAGATTATAACACTGATGACGCAGTTTTTAGTTGCAAGCCATCTCGCCTAATGTCCCTGGTGCTAGCAGCAGCGAAAGGCGGAGTCATAACTCGCTTCGAAGCCACCGACACGGAAGTCGCTTGAATCACCCAATATGTTCCAGAGTTTCCTCGTAGAAAATGATGGAAGCCACGGAGAGAGAAGAGGATATGGAAGGAGGAAAGAAGAAAAAAATTAGGAAGACTAGCATGTGGTCTAAATAAAAAATAATACATAACATGTAGTAATAATAACATGAAAATACTACATGTGAACCACTTACTCCGAAAATTATACTTATTCTACAATAATACAAGGAAATCTTCGAGAAAGAAAGCAATATGGCCCTTTCACAAGGATGAAAAAAGGCTGAGGAGCTTCCTCCTTTTCGATTACTCAGATTTTCGGAACAATTCCTCAATTACTGCTTAGGTTAATGCAGTTGTTCTACTTCCAATCGTTCCTGAAAATGTATAGCCGCCACACCATAGCTTTGTTGGGCAGCTGCAGCCTCTTTCTTTTCCGGCTTTGTTCTTTGGTTTCTTCGGTAAAAAATATTTTCCACGGTTTTTTTCTTTTGAAAAAGATTATAATAATAACTTACTATGCTGCTTAAGACATACAGTCAATAATGAAACATCTGATGGTTACATTCAGCAGTAATACGTAATTGTTCAACAGTCGTTCGGAGACAATACACTCAAAAAAAAGTTCGAAGGGAACGGAATAAGACCATATCTCGAAAATAAGTAAGAAGAACCAGCTCGGAATGTAAAACCAACACGTCTCATTGTTGCTTTTGGACCTGCATATAAAATCTTCTGAGCTGCCTCTGGTCTTTGACTCAGCAATCGTGAAAAACCTACTAAGATCAACTTTGAGCCTTTCACATAACACTCTGAAGAGTAAATACATATTTCTCACTCTTCTTCTCGATTTTCAAAGGCATGGATATCGCAGTGAGCAATCCTTATCCTGCATATCCTTGAAGAATTCCGGACCGACAATTCGATCACTAGGCTGTTTTGAACCCGTAACATTTCCAGCGATAAGGAATGCTTACTACTATATTTACCATTGTGTTGTGATTAGGTAATTGTTACTGGTCAGCTTCTCTCTTTTAATTCTTTTCTCTCTTTTAATTGGCCCTTCTCTATCGCATATCAGTTTACATCCTGTTCGCCGTGATGGTATACCACTGTGGTGTATGCAAATAAATAAACAAATAAATGAATTTCCGCTTCGAGAAGCAGTGAATGAGTTTGATGGATTTGTGGCCAATTCCTACATTCTCTCACGCATTATGAACCACTCATGACCAAACGGAATTCATCCTCTTTTTTACTCACCATTCGCGACTGCTGCGTATTTCATGCGGGAATAAGGAAATAGCCCGCAAATGACAGCGTTGAGAACGTCCCACAGACGCTTATAAATTCTGGCAGTCATAAAAGAAAAAGTCACGGGAAAGCCCTGCGATTCCCCGGAACCGCTACTTGACGAAGATTCCACGGGTGCCCCTTCACGTGCCAACCATTTCGTCATTGCAACTGTCGCTTCTTCTGATGCCATAAGCACAAAAGCCGCCACTCAAAGATGAATTGCTTCGTAAACCATCTAATTGTGATTGTGAATCGCTCTGAACGACGAGCCGAGCGAACTCGTCCGCAAGCCAGTTCGTGGCTGTTATTTTTTCTGTTTCCTCGCATCGCATGCGCAACAGATTGCGTACGTACGCTAACGGAGCTATCCAAGCACGTATCTGACCGGTTTTAAGCTTGTGAATTGCGCATTAAGACACACGAAACATATAGTATGCTGGAAATGACAGCTGCATAGAGTAAAAATGTTCAGAAGCTTCCCTGGGACAAGATAACTTAATCCATAATCGGTGAAAACTACAAGTAAATAGAAGGTTTACAATAAAATGAATGTAGTAAACAACTCGAAGCTCGTAATGGAAAATAAACGACAATAAACAATGCAAACCCCAGAACGGCATGCACCCGCACATCCTAACTTCCTCAATTCTGTTGCCTTCCTTCAAATTTTTCCATAATATGTCCAAAATACCCAGCAGCATTATGGCTGGAAATGTTGACGAATAATTTTTTCCACTCTTATTCCAATCTGAAACCGGTCCCAAAGCAAAATATTCGGTTCATATCTCTTATTGAAACGAATTTTGAGTACAAAGACAATAAATCTCAGCAAAAACCAAACCTGAACGCTTAAGGCGGCATTCAGCATTCACCATCCTTCAGTCTTTTTAGGGCAACGGTTATGATGGACATGAGCAAGCTGGCTATCGAGTTCATCTGCTAAGGAAGAAGATCCAGCACTTTTTCGAGGATTCGGACAACTCACTGGAAAGGGGCATCGATTTTACAGTGCAATAAAAGGCTATGAATAATATATTGAAATCGTGATGCCCATCTTAGGATGACTTCCTTCCGAGAAGGCTAGATGTAGGCACATTTGGAGAATAGAACGAGCACGTGAATAAACTTATGGTTGGGTAATAAAAATACTTTTAAAAGAGAATAGCTGCAAATGAAAAAAATAGGTGATTAAATTCACGTCATCATGCTTGCAATATTTTCCGCATTGCATAAGATCTCGTAGTTTCTAGCTTCTGGCCAGCATTAGAAAAGTATGAAACAAGCATTCGCAAGCCTTTCAGGAACTCTTCTGTTTATTCCGTTTGCGGGGGGGGGGGGGGGGGAATGGTTCCGCTAAAATTCTGCTGTAACACCCTCGTCCAAAAATCCAGTAAATTCATCTTAGACTAAATTCCGGGGTTTCCTGGGCTAAACTTTAGGATATCGTCGCTGTTCCACACTTTTGTTCTGATTAATGTCCAGTCTCGTTTTCTAACCTATTAAATGAATACATACCTGTTTGTTGTTTATTTGTTCATGTATTCGCTTCTCCTCGTGAGGTGTAAAATCGGCAATTTCACCGATTTAATAAATTTATGAAAACCTCAAGGATATTCCTCTCGCCAAAACATTGCCGGGGAGGTTAGTTGACAGTTGACAATCCCAAAAAAATCCTTCTCCAGTGCAGTGTTGCTTGTATCGGCTAACAGTGGACAGATGATGGAAGCGGTATCTTCTCTGAAACTTCGACGACGAAGGATACGATTATGAGCATTATTCTTCATGCCCCTGATATTATCTTGCCAGAAATGTGACGGTCTTCTTTTTTTCTTGCAGTTTCCGCTATGATTTTTTTTCCGAAAAATAATACTTGGATTTGTCGCATTGAGTGAACATTTCCTTTCCTGCCAGTCCAGCGCTGCCCTGTGAAAAGTTGCAGAAGTATTTGTGAGATATCACCTTACATTTACCAAATAGTACACTTACGCTTACTGTAACCAGGCAAAAAGACGCGGTGCATCAAATAACCCTCTGCGACATTATTGGTAAAGGACTTTCCACCAGATTTTGGGCCAAAAGTAGCCGAGTAATGTTAAATACTCATGAATTTCACCAACTGCTTCCTCCCCTTGTCTTTTCGCTGATAGTTCGCCTCCTGTGGGCATTCGAAGAACAACCATAAAGCCTATAAAGGAAATGAAGACATCTTCACGGTCTTACAAACTGAACACTTCCATAGCCGTGAAACTGCATACAAAGTGAACGGTCTCATTTGGTGGCTCACGTCTTTTAGCAGGAAGAAAGTGTCCAGGAATACTTGTTGGGAACCAGTTCTATGAAACTCTGCTTAGCTAGCCCACTTACTCATCATCCAGTCAGGAATTAGCGCCTAAAACTACAACTCTGAACCAGTTTCAGATTTTTGTATGGTTATAAAATGGTGAGGCACACAAAGGACTTTTAAAAGAACTTAGTTACTGGCTGTAGCACGTCAGAATCCGAGCTGGCAGAGCTTTACCTCATAAAAAAACAACGAATGAGGCTATCATTCTGGTTTTAGTGTGGGAAAGCAGCTCAGAAGGAATGCAGCTACAACTTGAGCTACTCAAAAAGCAACCCTATAACACCATTAAAAAAAGCCAGAGTGGTGGTGATGACCTCATTATCTGGAATGCTCAGAATTCCGGATGAATACGCTACAAAATAACACATAAAATCTAGAAGGCTTTGTGGTTGAGGTGTTGAAAACCTTCATAATGTGCCCTTCTTACCAGTAGACATCCAACTCGGTCATAAGAAAACCGAGAAAAGCAAACACAGAGCTAGATTCATTACGTATATTGCGGAAGAAAACCACTGTTGCAGAAGAGTTGGAAAACTTAGCAAGCAAAGGTTTTTTTTTCATAGAATCTTGCATCCAAAGTTCAAAGAATTTAGAAAGCTTACAGTAAGATATTTGGATTCTTTTTTTCTGAAGCAGTGAAATGCAAGTCTATTTTTAGAAAAACTACAGTTCTGCGTGAATACAATATAAGTGAAAAATTTCCGAATCTAAAGGCTTAAGAGAGCTGATATGACCACATATAAAATGGAACTGCCTGTCTAGGATAGGAAAAATGAAATAGAAGTGGATTTCGGGAAAGCACTTAAATAATCGCGCCTTTTTGCAGAATTGGTCACGGCCGCTTGTGCGTCGCAAGTGCCTCAAGACACACTTCGTCTCGTTTTTACCTAAGCTAAACAAGCTAATCGAATTCCGTGGATACTTCGTGGAGGTCTGGTGGCTACGTACGCACAACCTAGGAAATCTGAAATGACCTTGCTCACACTTCCGCGAAACAGAGTTGCTCACTAACCTGTGCAAATAGATACAATAATAGATACAGATATTCGCTCCACAAACACAAGTTATGCTCAAACTTGTTTATCATTATTATCGAGGAGCTTTTAGTAGAGAGTTCATCAGATGAAGAAATGTGGTCGGACATTACGCACAGCCAGCCAACAAAACTTCAATTTTTTTCTCTCTGAAAGATGGGTTCCGGAATCTATAACATCTACTTTGTTCAGGCCTTCCAAATCTTGTTTTTATCAGTTTATTTTATTGCTCTAACTACGAATATTTCATTCGCCTTATTCCGCGATGTCAGCCTCTTACTTACTGAAGAGCCTCAAATGGGACCCACCATATAGTAACTGGTTTGCTCAACTAAGAAGCGAGACGAATCATCCCTTCTGAATTCAATTCCAGAATCGCCGATCTTTTTGTGCCCCTGCTCAACAGTGAGAACCTCTTCTCAATGACCAGAAAAAAATGCCTGTTCGACTCCGCAGTGTGAGTATTATGGCTTCATTCATTGTGTCTGACTACTCTAAGATGTTTTAGCAAGTTTTATCCTTGTTTTGAAGTTGAAAAGAGGCATAGCACATCAGCATTTTGATGTTCCCTATAGCTTTGTTGTAAGTTGTTGTCTCCCACAGTATGTGATAATGATGAGTACCATGAACTCAGTGCTTACCGTAGGAGCAGTGACGGTCAAGCAAGGCGAACAAAGGGTTGTTGGAATATTACGCCGACGGTGAACATCCCGTAGCAGTCTTCATCTCCGTCATAGAATTTACGCTCGGTAAATATGCAGTTCCAGAAGATGATGGCAGCCCTATGTAATTCGATGGCATAAAACAAAAATAACTCTAGAAATGATGGCCTTGATTTTTCATATTACAGTTATCTTAGCCACATTGCAAGCTTCTTAAATCCTGGTGCACTATATTTTCTGTTTCCTCGCCTAGAAAAATGTACAGGACAAGCGATGTGCGTATCTGAAATTTAGAGTCCTACTAATCATGGGGCGAAAAGTGGGATCCAAAATGGTGGAAAAACAAGTTTAACGTGGAAAGCTGAAAATTTCGCACACACCTGACCAAAGGCCTAAAATTTTTTGAAGCTTTTCGTAGAAAGCAAAAAAACTAGTGACTTCTCAGTTGAATTTTGCTCCATGGCTCCACCGGTGGGAGCAGCAGCAGCTTCAATAAATGCAGTGGGGTGAATTCATCCGAGAAGTCGGGTATTCGCTTTGGCTGTAAGTACCATCGGTTGTAACCTGTTTCAGGAGCGAAGGGAGCTATGACTTGGTGCACAAGCTGCGATTTGCCTCTACATTCTCATCATCCCTATTTTCATCCCGATTTTCTCATGAATTTCTCTCCAATTTTACAAAAGTTCCTATCCTTGTTGGAACTGGCTTCGCCTGCACTTGCATTACTTTTCAAGCTTGACCTGAAAAAAATTTGGAACCAGATGGGATGGAATTCCCCAAATAACTTCTAATGTTCCTTGATGGTGAAATAAAAACACAGCTAAGCTAAGATTCACAACTTTAGTGTCGGCTCTGATGCAACGACCCGCTTCTTTCGGCTTAATGCGGCTTAACGCTGCAACGGAAGCAGCAATAACCAGTTCCACTTGAAACGTACTCATTTAAAAGTGCTTTCGAAACATCATCCAAATCACTGAACGGCATACGTACTATGGACGAGTTTTCTGGTTTGTATGTGGGAAAAAGCTTCGCGTACGGACACCGGAAAAACACGTCGGCGTGACATAACGTATGATTTCGAAAAAAAATCAGGGTAACTGGCTCAACGGCCATCTTGAGCTGAGGAATTGGAAGCGTGTGTTTTTGTTTGAAAGCGTTTAACAGCTGCTGGTCACATCGATCTCGAGCGGCAAAAAGGCCCTACACGAGAGATGCAACACTAACGAAGAGGTGTGACAAAAAATAAACGTTCCAAGTGGATCCGGTTTTGAAGGTGTTTGGAGCGGCTACAGCCTTATTAACATCAAAGGGTTTATCCGAATTTAAAATAAACAGTGGAGAAAACTAGCAGCTTTGAAATAGTTAAGCTGTTCTGCTATTCTCAAATAGTTCCGCGCGATTCTTCGATGTACTGGTTCACTAGCAGAATAAATGCTTTTCCCTTTGCACAAACGAAGGAACGTAACCATTTCTGATCCCAAAATTCTACTAAATCTACTGGATGTGATCCAAATCTGGGAGTCGGAATGGTTATATCAACTGTACCACAAGTCTGGCTTGCGTCCAACACACCCAAATTTCACGACTCTGCGTCGAATAGTGTACATACTAAATGGTTCTGCAGCTGCACTCATTCCTTGGAATGAGTACGATTTTCCAAGTCTACAATACTAGCAGTAGCACTTGGAGCACTTGAAGGCGATCGAATGTCACCTGATAGCGGCGCGTTATCAGCAGGATATGAGTTGAAAAGGAGAACCCGTCAGTTCCTGGGGAAAAATTGCGCATTTGTCCTTGATCCTTGCACTCCCCTTTGTACCACTCTGGAATTTATGATACAATGTTAGTGAACAAATCGAGCGCAAACCTACTGCCAGATAATATGTAGCTTTCAGACCTTGATCTCCGGATTATTTCCATTTCGCAAAACCACAAGTGTTTAACGTTTAACCGTACAAGGTAACGATTAACGCATTAAAAAGAGATATTTCAAAAAACACAGCGGATCAACGAATTGACGAGATCGGAGAAAATTTCAAACGTACAGTCATAATATCCGTCCAAAAAATGTTGCTCTGGACATGAGCGCTGTCAAAGCGGTGATTTTCAAACAGCTCAAGCTCAGAATTCTCGTCGAGTATCCAAATTTCAAGCATATGGTCATAATATCCACCCATAAAGTGTAAGTGCACTCAGTGCACAATTCAGGAACGACCTAGCGTAGCAGTACGAGTAGAAGACATACGAGTTACATCCAGGGATGAGCAGAAGTACTGCATTTGACCGGAAGTCCGAAGTCAGAAGTTGGGGGAAGTTTGAATTCTGGTGAGATTTGGAGCGATGAATACATCATGTCCGAGTTGGCGTGACCCAAGGACTGCCAATAGTCCTGAAATCTAGAAGTCAGAAGCTCTCATGAGGCAAGAGTTCAGGAACTTCCGACTTCCGGAAACCGGAAATCCGCTCATCCCTGGTGACATCCCGTGGAAATTGCTCACTGGAAATTTCTGGATGAAGGAAAAAGATCCACTGGAAAAGAAGCATACTAGGAAACGCCAAAATACTAGAAAGAGTTCATTACTAGCTAGAGAGGAATTGTCCTACTAGCAAAAAAAAAAAATGAAATTATGGTTTGTTGGCCTACCAACTGCAAAAAAAGCATAATTAGATGTAATTCTATAAGTTGAAATTAGTGGGGCATCAATTCGTTCAATTCGTAATAACCGTAGCAGCGCACAGAAGCTCGTCATAATGGACAAAACCTTTAGTTAGCGGAAGTCCGTGTGGCACTTTCTGGCTAATTTGAAGTCGGCAGCAACAAAAACGACGGTGCAAGTGTAAAAGGAAGCCGAAGCTGAAACGACCGGTCTCGATTGAGGGTGTAAGAGATGAGGAGGTGCAGAAACTAGCCGAAAGGCCTGGATTAGAAGCTGTGGGAGTAGAAGCGGCATCTCAGAGAGGTATGACTGGGAACTGACAGAAGAACCAAACTCGCTGGAACTGAACTAGTGGTTCGAGGAAGAGCGAAGTGATATCTTTCAAACGAGCAGTACATATAGATCCTCAAATAAATAATAACCGATAAGGAGGAAAGTTAATTCTGTGCCGATGAGGGTCAGAACAGATATCGCTTCTATTCCTGGAGAAGAACTGCATAATCCAAGAAAAAGAAATACAGGAAAATGTGGACAAACGGAGAGTGTCCCCGAGTGCGCGGTGCCACTCACCCAATCTACAATGGTCAAGTGTCTGTTCAAGAAGTCAGCAACTCAAAGAACAACCGAAAGTTCATCACTTGAACGAGAACCTACCGCCACAGAAGGACAGGAAATCGAACAAAACGATCAAAGCGGCCGCGTACCGTTGCCCTCATTTCTTTGTGGGAATCCATGGTTTTCAAAGACAGCAGTACGGATGCATAGACCCGTTTAATTTAATGGTTATGACAGAGAGTTTTCCGTGAATAATGCAGTGTCTTTAGCAGCTGAATCTTCTGAACTATAGCTCCTTTCAGTAAGGCAGATGGTTGGAGAGATATTAGAGAGGCAAAGAATGTGAGAAAATGCGAAATTTTTTAAGAGCAATATTTACCTGTCGAACAAACCATATAACGCCGTAGGGTAACAAAGGAAGGCAGAAATAGTGTGATAATGGTACTTTCTTCTTGCACAACAGAGGGGAAAAATTAGAAATGTTGGGAAATCAAAAAGGAAAAGAATGGAATTATGACAAACAGAAAATGCTAAGGAGGACAAAAACCTTAAAGAATTTACCGTACATCTCGTAGGTGCTATCCATGGCTGGTTATTTTCGTCCAATTAATTCAAATCTGCAGTAGTACCAATCCATATATCATGTTGTACCTCGCCAATGCACCACGCATTGCACTAAAAAGAGCACAAATTACACTGGATTGTGGAAAAAGCCCGTTGAAGGCGGATACGTAACCGCCGTTTTTTCGACAAGGTTAAAGACACAAAACATGGCGCAAGATTCTATTGGCTAGCTGAAGAAATCAAACGGCAAAATAACGAAGTTTTCATCTCTGCTGAACTTCTAAGACTAAAAACCGGGAAGGTAGTGGATTCATAGGTGGAAGAAAAAGCCACGAGAGAGAGAATCTGGCAGTTTAACTTTGATTAAAGATATCCAGAAATATTGAGTTTGAACTCTTATTTTTTTCATCTCATTGAATAAACTTATTTCAACTAGATATACCGTAGGAATGGCTCTGGCCAGCTTCCACTCACATTATAAGAAATTAAAAAGTAAATTCCATTATAACGAGATGCAGTTGGCAACAAGAGTTATTCCTACGGTATATTTTATATACTATGCAGTTTTTTCCGGAACACCAGACGTGGCTGGTGTATTAAGTAACTAAATGAATGGAGAGATAAATAAATGTATGCGAACCATGAAATTCCAGAAAATATGTCTCTTACCCTCGCACCCCTGCCCTCCAACTTGGGTCTGCCAGCCTCTTGGACTTATTTTGACTTGTAGATATTTGAAGGTAGCTGTTCCATTTTTTCTGTAGCAGACCCGAATTTTCTTTCCCCGGTTAATTTGGCGTCACGCACCCCAGGTGTTAAAACTTGCCTTTATTCAAAATAGTCATTGACGAGAAACTATCAATACCATCTAGAAGTTCCAAGAAATTTGCCGTATGAAAGTCTAGGAAGTGCAAGAAGAGTTTCAACAAAAGGTGTGTAACGCCAGAGGGTCCGATCGCCTTTGAAAAAAAAAACCAATTAAACCGGAATGAACTCACACCAACGCACGTATCACAGGGTATGCCGTTCACGTAAAATACGACAAGCATCTGGAGTTTTTTTTGCGTCACGGTGTCAGTGACAAGACAAACTCATCGGCAAGCCTAAAATCTGAACCAGTTCCCAGGCCAGCGTCACTACGGATCGACGTCAGACTCAAGGTAGGCGTGACCCTGAGTGTGGTTTTTTCAGGCCATAGTGCGAACATGCAGCTGCGAGATATCGCTGAGGAGGCGCACGTTCGAAAGACACGCAGAGGCGTGTTGTATCTGGAAACGTCCTATAAAAGGCCCTAGAGCGACACGGACGACAGCTGTACGACGACGACGACGACTACAGCTCCTCGTCTACAACGATGGATCTGGAGCATCGAGTGAAGGCGTATCGCTTCGTCGCCTATTCGGCCGTCACGTTTTCCGTGGTTGCTGTGCTGTCCGTCTGTGTCACGTTGCCGATGGTATATAACTATGTGCACAATGTGAAACGAACCATGCACAACGAAGTAAATTTCTGTAAGGTAAGTTTTTTGTTGATAGTAATGAAATTCAATTCATGGATCCTGCTAGGAAAGTGTCAATTCAATTCAAGGCAGCTTTGTCGCCGATAGTCTAGAAATACCTCCCTAAATATCAAATCTACAGGGAGTATACGCCGCTTGAGATTTTAAGAGCAATAACTCGGGGTGCTCTTGGATTCTTTTAGGGTATTCTCCTTCTGATGACACATGTACACGAAGAGTTACTAGATTTACTTACCGAATTTCCTTTCCCCCTCTCCTATAGAACACACTATCCTCGCTGTACTGAGAAACCCACCCTTAGACAGGCAGTGCCCACCTTTACTACCCAGTTGTGAAGAATACTGTCAGTACCTCTATTCCAGGGATCAGCGAAGGATATCCTGAAAGAGGTGAACCACCTCAGAAACATCCCGAACAGCAACCGTACGGCACGTCAGGCCGGCTACGGTGATGCGGCTGTCTCTGGTGGTTCGATGTCAAACAATCCATGTGATGCATGTTGCCTTCCGGGACCACCCGGCCCGCAAGGACCCCCCGGCAGACCGGGACGGCCCGGCAAACCGGGTGTTCCGGGAATCCCTGGCAATCCTGGACGACCACCACAGCAACCATGTGAGCCGATCACGCCACCACCGTGCCGTCCATGCCCTCCAGGACCGCCTGGACCACCTGGACCACAGGGACCACCCGGAAATCCTGGACCAAATGGAGCACCCGGAGCACCTGGTCTCGATGGACCTCCTGGACCACCAGGACCGAAGGGACCACCTGGACCCGCTGGAAATCCAGGAGCTCCCGGTGCACCAGGAATGCCAGGACAGGATGCGGTATCGGAAGGAATTATTCCTGGAGAGCCAGGACCACCAGGACCGCCAGGACCACCCGGACCTCCTGGACCAAATGGACTCCCAGGAGCGCCAGGAGCACCAGGTTCGTGACAGTCATTTGAACTTTATCATAGCAACGCAAGTCGATGATATATTGTAGGTCAGCCTGGACCAAAAGGACCGACTGGACCAGATGGTCAACGGGGATCCGATGGAAATCCTGGACGTGCTGGACCACCAGGACCAGCTGGCAGACAGGGCGAACCAGGAATCTGTCCCAAGTATTGTGCCATCGACGGTGGAGTGTTCTTCGAAGACGGCACGCGTCGTTAAGTGTAGATCCAGATCAAAATGCTCTGATGAGATCCCATTGCAATGGTCGATCCTCGACAATAAAGTATCCTTTTCAGGATCAACAAATACCCTGTTCAGAGCATGAAATTAGAAAAAAGTCTATAAAGAACGACAGACGGCTACATATTTTCACAAAATTTCAAGTTTTGGGGAAAATCTGGAACTGATAGTTATTAGGAAGTGATCTCTGAGAATCCACTTACTCTCGTTGAAATACTAATGGTAAAGAGAATTCCGCTAATCAAAATGCACCAGAATGGAGATCAGGAATGCACCTGTTCTCTCCCTCCAAGGTTCCATCGCTATTCTTGCCATATTACGGAAGTGTGCAAGAAAAAACTCATTTTCTACGAGACATTTCTTCTTTTTTCTCAACGAAAGTCCCCCATCAATGACGTTTTTGCTGCTCGAAGCGGCATGCTTTGTGCGTTCGATCTTATATCTTCATCGCCACAAAAACTATACTCGTTCGCCACGGAATTGCCATTATCCATAGTTTTTCTGAAAGAACTTCCGCTCGGAGCCAATTCCGCCCTGGTAGACAATTCTTCTAGTAATTTTTTACATTTGTTTATATCTACATAGTATTTGAATATACGTATGTCATGTGAAAGGTAGAGTTTCTGCACTATGTAGACTCGAAGCACTACTCTACACGAACAACTAGATTTTACAATTGCTGATTAAGTATGTGGGTTGTAGGTCACCTATGTAGTAGATAGCCTGAGGAACTAACTTACGTATACATACAGGCCAGCTTACAAGGAAAAACTCCAGTTTCAGCTGGCTTTCATTCGGGAGCAGATACTGGATGCCAGAAGTGAAAAAGTAATCTTATGTTGATACTATCGTGAGGTCCATATTCTCTTAGGGGTGCTATAACATTGCCTGATACTCAGAACTGATTTTAAGCGATTTCACCGAAGCTCATCAACACTTCAAAATTTTATTCCAATATAAGTGAAATTTTATTGTTCATGCCAAAACTACCCACAATACGTCCTCTACATAGTGATCGGATTTTAAATAAATTCAAAATCAGGAAGGCCCACAGCCTTACTTTTTCGAAGAATATTTCTGTCGGGTTGAGAGGAAATTATTGCGTTTTTATAAAGCTGTGTATAAAGAGTCATATCCGTTCTCGTCATATTATTATCTGCTATTTTTTCTCAATAGCTTTTCATCTACCATTATTATCTCGAGAAAAACTGGAATACAGCATATTTTCTCGAGAAATGTTGGAATACAGCACAGTCACTCCCCGATCAAAGAGCTTCTTGACGAAGGAGCAACTACCAGAGCCACATTGCAAGATGGTTCATATTCACATGATATTACCTTCATAGAAGAAGGAGCAAGATGTGCCAACTGATTGTAACGACGAAGAACATTTGGCAGAAGTACAACAGGTGAAAAGCTTGACAACGAGAACTCCGGCCCAACACTTCCATGTGGACCATCGCCATTTCTCTCTCAAACAAAGTCGAAAAAGTTTCGCTGATTGATGCCGAATACTCTCCATTCCTACTGATTTGCTGCAGTGAAACGGGCATATTGCGATCCCCAGGGATTTCGGGTAATTTTGCCCTTTCCGGGATGTGCATAGCAAAGAGTTTGATTTTTGTAAAACGTAAATCGTGAATTTCTCAAAACCGACGTGAATCGTAAGGCGTAACTGAAGACGCAAGTGTTTCGATGAGATCCAGAAAATTTCAACTGGTTTCATAACAAAGTAGTTTTCAAAACGCACTGGGTATCTACCGTTACATCACACAACTTCCTTGTCTTGTCCCCAGGGTGATAACATAATCGCAAAGAGGCAAGACTTTTCTTCGATATCCTCAGCGTCTTTCTAGTTCAGGAAAATTATTGTTATCCATCGCAGTTGGAATCGGGTGTCTCCCATCAGGTACTGCATGGGGCACATGGGGATCCAATGCCTCTACAATTAACCCATGAATTGTAAAGTTATATAGAAATTCCATAATATTAATGTCTGTCCAATTTTCGTTTCGTGCACGAACCTTACACGAAATAATAATAATACGAAATAAATAAATAATACGAAGTCGAATAGGAGAAAATGAATAAATTTCCATGTTCTTTCTTCTTCAAACCTGGGCATTTTGTTCTAATCTTCTACACTATTATTGCGCCATAATGTTGGCACAACAATATCGTCCTTATTTATAGGTGTTATCAATAGGTGATCGCGAGTTCGTCCAGAATAAAGTTCCTTGCGCACTACATGAAACCGAAGCTGAATCGAAAAAAAGCGAAACTTTTTGGCCAACAACAGAGGCTGGATGGACTACTCACATTTCCTGCGATATCTTAACACCGTTAGGAAAACAGAACTAAAGCTGTGGCTATTGATATTCTTGTAGCACTTCATAAAGGCTCTCATCTCCACGATTCTAGCAGCCCTTCTCTACAGAATTCTCAAATATGAACTTGGCATAATCCGCCGTCTCTAAATAATGGAAACTATAGCGAAGCTGTGCGAATTTGACCCTAACATTGCTGCGAAATGCAAACACAGAGAAATTATGTAGATTTGCCCTCTTAGCGCAATTCCTCCGGCGAGATTCCTTTCTCGCCGTTATTTACGATTCTGTTACGAGATATACGCCGCTTTTTCGTAAACCGTAAATCTAAAAACTTGCTGAAAATGGCTGTAAATCGTAATTCGTAAATCGTAAATCATAATTACGCACAACCCTGAGTGCAATGTTTCTCGAAGTGCTAAAGCAACATATGTCGAACAAGGGAATCACGTTTTTGGTAGAGTTAGGAAAAATTTTGGCAACCAAAGAAGTTAGTTATCAAAAAAAGAGCGCCAGAAATGCTGCAATTATTTACCAACCCAATGTGATAATGCAGGTACTATTGTTTTTACAACACTTTTATATCGCAGAACCTATGTAAGAAGCAAATGAAAATGATAACGATGGAAGATATATTCACAAATAATTTACAGTTTTGGTGAGAATCTCGAGTTGGGCGATAGAAAATTATGAAGGGTCTTAGAAATGCGGGTTTAGCAGGGCAGCGTTCAGGAAAGTACAGCAGAAAGGAGTAAACTTGAGAAATTGGAATTATCCTTTGCTCCGCTGTAATGTATCTGTAGTTGTTGCGGAGCCTAACTCGATCGAAATTTATTCTACTAGGGTGATAAGAAAGTCTTGAGCCGATTTTTTTGAAAGTCCCAGAACTTTCGATTATTGATCGGTACCCATGACTATCATGTGATAGTTGTAGGCCACCTCCGGAACTTCTTCGTAATAGGTAAATATCGCCGGCTTGCTTTCCTTAATTCATAGTGTGCAAGGTTGCACACTCTTTTCCAAACAGAAAAAAAATTCAGCTCTCCTTCTAGTCAGGCAACCTCACATAGATCATAATTCCTCCACCGCTATACGGAACTGGAACTCATAAATTTTTTTTCCAACGTCAGACTGTCGCAGTCAATAGCGTAGGTTGGAAGAATGTGCAGTATAGCTACCAAATAACACTTTACTCATTCATTTCATTCAGATCGTAATGGACTTTCGCTTAAGCTCTTTTAAACTCTACAGGGTGGCCGAAAATCGGCCGTGCAAAACTACCTTAGTACCAAGGCCTTATATGTATTGAATTATCGTGTGTTCCGACTTCAAGAACAGCTAATTGATCCTTTGCTGATTAATAAGCATCGAACAATGTTTATAATTTTCTCTGCGGCTTAGACGTAAAGTTACGGATGATAAAAGACCCTATTGCGCAATTCTCGTAGACAAAATTGGCATTCTAAATATTTTGTGCCACTGCTCGAGCACAACAGGTTGTTTCGAGCCCAAATCTCTGGGCTTAGCTGAACAGGTTCCGCCCTAAACCGTTAAAAAATTATTCGTATGCATGTAGATAGAGTGATGCTTAATGCCTAACGAAAAGGTTCTGCAAGACTGTGTTTGAAAGACCTCTCTCTATAGAGCTTGCATAGGAATATTTTATCCACAGCAACTTTATTGCCTTCATAAGAGCTATTCTGGTAAAATCCGAATTGCGTTCGCTAGAACAACCCAGGTCCGACTATATAGATATCATACAACATGTTTGTAGTTATATTATGTATTACTGTTTTATAACAAGAGCAACCACGCCTCTACTCTTCGTTGGTAGGAGATTCGCTTGTATTCATGTACTTATTAATGCTTCATTTGAATTCGTTAATACAATGTTGACTCTGGAAGACCGAATTTGAAAGTAAGCTACTGGTGGCATGAAGTGGCATGAACAGCCTATTACGACACTTTTCAGAATGTTAATTATGAAGCATGCACTAAATTTTGGGCTAAACCGATCAACAAAGGGCCTAACGATCACACTGACCCTGAGGGCAGCCCGAACCTATTGCTCCAGCTTGGTAGACGTTCTGATTGATGTTAGCGCCGCTGAAACAGGGTCTTACATACAGGGTGGGCCATAAATACGGTAACAAGGCGTGTTTTGCTTTCAACCGGAGCATGTTCCGGAATGAAGGCATGTTTAGTTGAAAAGCCGTCTCCGGATGTTTTATCAAGACAGTGCTCAGGATCTTAGGTTTACTCTGGTTAAGAACGGGGGAGACAACAAATTTTGGGTTCTACTGGTTTTGTCGAGTGGCCACTCAATTGCACTGAACTTGATCAAGTGTCTTACTAGGTTTCCACGGTATCTGAGACATAGGTTTGCTCAGAACCCCTTAGGAGTTGGCAATCTCCAGAAAGAAACCTCTAAAATAGGAAATAAATCTTCGCGCAGCCACTTGCTGCGATGCCTGCAACTTCAGACACTGCAAACAAGAATGCGAACGGCTTTTGATTGCGCCCATGTTGTGTGGTGCTGACTTTATATCATGATATTTGTATAATGTTGGTGGATGATGATTTTAATTTTGATAGCTGTAAGCTGTATTGAAGCGCTTTTATTTACCATTACATTTTTCTGGAGCGATGGACGCTAAGCTGCACTAGTAATCGGATGTGACATTTCGTTCGAGCAGTGAAACGATTGTTCACTAGAGCTGCATCTCTAAGCTATTGATGGAAGTAGCTCTCTTATCATCAGTTAACTTTTAGTTAGCATTATTCGGTACCACACATTGAGGTAACCTACCATCGACCATTTCCAACCAAAATTATGAGCTACTATCACGATAAAGAGTTCTAGAATACAGTCGGGTGAGGCAGCCACTGCAAATGGGCGCCGGCGGGCGCCGGCTGCCGCCACCCTCCGGCGCCCCGGTATTAATGAGCTATAAATCACTCGAGCTTGGGAGAAAGCGAAGAAAAATACAATTTTAGTCCATAGTAGACAGAGTGCAGTGGATATGTTAAGGCTATAAAGCAGGGGACCATTTTCGCAACTTTCACGTTTTTTCATTTTTGTGATTTTCATGGGGAAAGATTTCTGAATACACAATAAGCGAAGCCAACTCTTCCATTTTCTGCTATAGTACACTGCTTCGCGAATACAAAGATGGCCGTTACTCTTCTATAGATGGACACAGTACTTCAGTTTTCCCATCTGAATAATAAAGCTCATCCAATTCGGGATCCTCAGAAATAATTGAAATCCATATAAATTGTTCCATATCCATTGCGAAGTAGTTCTACCGCTGTCATTTATCTTTCGTGGAGCAGTCCTTTACGGCGGAGTTACTCTCTCCCGGTTTCCCTCAACTTTGAAAAAGTGGTTTTTCACTATTACTTACACTATTACTATTACTTACACTTACACTTATCGTAGTTTATCTTCGAAATTTATGCAAAACGTTGCCGGATGCCTTCCTGGACTACCCGAAGGAGATCACGGGGGACGTTCCAAGCAGTGAACCCCAAACACTGCGATACTTAACTCTGGATCTCCAACGGAGTGGAACCAGCGATAGGGACAGATTGCAATCTGCCACTCAAACCACTGAGCCATCCGGGCTACTTTTTATGTTGGAGTTTGTTAGATAACTGCAGCAGTCGTAGGCAGCATACTATATGTATTTGCAAAACGGGGGCACAGGGCAGGATTCGATCCCCTGACCACCACAACGTCGATCATTCGCTCAACCCACTGAGCTATGCGCGCACGCGATGCAACATACAAATAGTGTCCAATCTTACTTACACTTACACTTATCGTAGTTTATCTTAGAAATTTAGGTGAAAAGGGAGTTGGGTGGGGCCACTCCTGTGAAGCCTAAGCCTAAGCCTTAAACCCATTCTTAAGCATAGGGTTAGGCTTATCTACCCTGTCTACTATGGACGAAAATTGTATTTTTCTTCGCTTTCTTCCAAGCTCGAGTGATTTATAGCTCATTAATACCGGGGCGCCGGAGGGTGGCGGCGGCCGGCGCCCGCCGGCGCCCATTTGCAGTGGCTGCCGGACCGGACTGTACATGTGGGTAATGCCATTTTCTGTGCGACAAAATAGCTGAAAATTAGCCGTGAACCAACACCTCGGAGAAGCGGAAAATGGAGCATTCGTGGTGCTTCACTCTGAGTGCTCCCTCACCCATTCACACTACTTCGGTGCGAAAAGATGGCACTCATTTCATTTTAGTGCGGTGAATTCAGCTCGCCTCGCACGCGTTCTCCTAGGGAGACACTAGCAGTGGCGCGGAGAGGAGTAATATGCTAAGCTAAACTGTGAACTGGCATGTAATAAGCTCCTCAAATATGGCAGTAAGTTCTATGTTCAATTTATCACTATGGGACATATCTATGGGGCCCCTGATAAATGAAGTACTATGCTAAGTGAAGTACTAATATTCTGTACACTGCATTGCTATATAGTTTGGGATGTACACAGACTACACTTACATTACTATTAAAATATCATTTAGGTTCATGAAAACAGTTCTCCACACATTGGAATGCAAAAATAACCATAGAGTACCCTTCAATTTCAAACTAGAGAGCTCTGTTATTGAGCGCTCTGTTGAACGGATAGGAGTTTGTATGAAAAAACATAAACCGAGGCCTATATGTAGCAGAATTTCTTACATAGACGACATTTTGGTGGTGCATGCCTTTTTTCATATCTCCCCGGCAGCTACAGGATAGTTGTTGCTCATCTGCACAGCTAATTTGTCTGTGGCGACTACTGTACAAGATCTGCTGTTTTCACTTTCTTCCAGGGGAATGTGTTTTGAAGTTGGGTTAGATATTCAATTATCCAGAGTTGGTTCGAGAAAAGCGACAAAAAATTTCTCATACTCTTTTATATTTTTTATAGCTATATATTTTTCTATATATATTTTTTTTCGAGGCGCATTTGTTAAATTTTTCAATCTTTGCCAAGTATACACCAATCGTCCACAATAATTTTTGAAGAGTCCGGATCACCACTGAAGAATGACGATTACGAAAACTGAGCAAAAATGGGTAGCAAAAACCGATTTAAACCTCAAAATTCCGGCAAACATTTGAACATCCAGAGCACCTCGGAAAACCCACTATACGTTTCACGGGAAGGAGCTCCTATCTTTCCTTTAAAAACCTCTGGATGTTTGTTGTCACGAGAAAAGTGCTCTCATTCCAACATCCACGGCTAATCCCGGGACGCTGGAATTGAGAGGTTTCTTTCGCTACAAAGGTTCGAGCTTGATGAAGGTAAGCCTCACAATAACTTTACCTAGGATCCTCACTTCTTTATACTACAAGAAAAGGTTATTGTAATTCCATGCACCATTGCCCAACTGTTTCTTACTACATTGGAAGCAATAAAAGCTAAAGATCAGAAGCGTTTGAAAGGCAACATCCCACAAAAGATGTCACACATGTCAAAAATCGGCCACGTCCACATACCATCCAAACAGGTTCGGTCGTTCTCGAAGTCAGAAGCGAACAGCAAGCAAGTGCATCCAAGACGAAGATTCATTCTATTTTGAGTTTCTATGGTTATCTTGAAAAAGTCTTCCAAAGTCGTCTAGACCACAGAGGAGGAAAAAAACGAAAAAAAAATCAAGGAAAACTCAAGGCGAAATTCACTTTTGCTCACTTAGCTGTGATGGCGACGAGTTCGCGTGGTTACAGATAGGTCAACTTTCCCAGAAAACAATAATCTCTGTGTCCTCTGATTTTCGAATGTGAGCACTTCCACGATCTTGAAATAGTGCTTCTGCTGTTTCCAGGTTGTTAAATGGACCTTTAGTAGTGGCCTAACGTTCCGACGCAGGGAAATGATCTGTTTTTTTTCCTTTTCTTCTTGTTATGAGCAAGCAAGTCCATTTCGCTCATTACCAGAATTCATGTTCTCGCCTGCTAATCCGTAGGCAAAAAAAAATTAGAGGTTGCCGCTTTCCTACTTGAAGGTAAAGTATGGTTTTGAACTCCTCTCGTAAATCTCGTACTTGTAACTCAAACGATAGACAGTATTTGTGATAAAGAGAGAGGTGAACTGAGGTATCGCTGAAATCGATGAAAAAAAAACAAAAATTGGCATTTTTCGTCGAAAAAACGGCGTGGGTAGCGCACCAATACGAGCGAGCAGCCCACCATCAGATGGCTAAAGGTTTCATAAGAGATCTCGCCATTGTCTTCTCATGTATTCCTGCCTTCCAATTAAACTGTGACTCCAAACCGACGTTCAGCTGGACGTTCAAACATGCTAAACAGGTGAGTAGGAACTTCCCATTTTAGTACCATTAGAATAACTTCAGTGACTTTTTGTTCTCATATGTCGGTGATTACAGAGTCGTTTGGGGTTCACTAGCATGCCGATCTACAAAATTCTTAGCATTTTAAATGTAATATTGGTAGTGGCAGTTGTTGTTATCAGTGTGAAAGACCCCGGGGTGGCAAAAACTCGAGCGAAGCCTCGTGTGCCGTCTGTTTCCCTTGAAAAGTTGGATTTTCCTTTCTGATTCTTCCTATAAAAAAGTGAGAGTCGTGCTTCAGCTTTGCTACAGACCACTGTAATTCTCGCTTCTCGAACGTATTCCAGAAATGCGCAATGCGTAATCTGCAGCAGATGCGATTTTCCGTTGTCAGTCCCGTAATACGAAGACAGGTGAGAGCATTGCATTTGTGCGCTAATAGAACGAGATCCTCAGACCGGCGGTTGTTTTTTTAGCACCGCCATGTTTCGATACAGTTCGTCCGGATCTTTCAGTCAAGCACTTTGTTCATTCGAAGAGATTCGAGTCGCCAGAAACTCCCAAAAATTCCTGGTATTTTTGGCGTGGAAGACAAGAATACGTGGAAATTTTTGAATTCCGAAAACTTTTTTGAAGTGCAAATAACCTAGTGATTGAATCCATCATATTCCATCATATTGGTTGAATCCATCATATTATTATTTGGCTGTGATTCTTCACTCAACAACAAGAAACTAGGAACATTTTTGTCGATATGCCTTCCCTTCAGAAATTACCCCTCCTAGAAACTTAGATCCTGGTAAAGTACCTCAAGAAGGAAATAGGCAGAACTCAAATCCAGCCTTCTTTTGAAAACAGGTGAAGGAATATAGGAGACGGCATCATGGAATGCAATCTCTAATCACGTAACACAACTCAGAAAAAAATTGACTATCAGGCTTTGACAATCATATGACCAATGAGAACATTTTATTTAATTTATTATTTATGGAATGTGCTCGAAGTGCAGCGTACAAAAATGAGGAAATTGGATGTATGGGTCATAGAAGAGCTCTTTCCTAATAATAAGGTCGAATAAGCTCGGATACTTGCAACGCTTCTTCGGAAGGAGGGAATTACTGGTACCCGTACATAGACCCAATGTTTTGTGTCATTTTCTAAGGCCGAATGAATGAAAATCCTGGTCATGGTCGGGTGCAGAATTTATAACGGGAAACAGGATCAGGATTAGAAAGAATCGCTGGTCAATGCGTTTGTTTCCAATTATAAAATGCGTACTCGATCACGACCAGGATATTCATACATTCGACTTCTGATCTACGACTCCATCGGAAGAACAGAACCCTTTGAGAAACCATGCCACGCAACAGGGAAGAATGGAGGGGGCACTGACATCGAGCGATTCGCCAGAAGGAGAATGAGAATGCAGGTGATATAGGTAAGTTTCTAGCTATTGCTAGCCTCAGCGAAGTTGGTGTTTTGGTTATTTCCGTTGTTGTTCTTCTTTTACAATGTTTATTGGATAGCTAGCTTGTGCAATTTGTTTAAAGACGATTTCTTACTTCTTATTAGCGAAAAGCTCAAATTTTACTAGTCTCATTCGAAAGCACTAGAAAACTTCATGTGCCCCAACTGACAGGCAAGATCAGAATTTTATTGTGAACTGCATTTCAACGAGCAGATCTAAACGCCTGCCACTTTTTTGGAGGGCATGGGCGTTAGCAGGTACGAGCGAGAAGCGATCTAGGCGCGACGACGCACATACGTCGGTCGCTATATAAGGAGATCCTAGCCAGTGGCCTGCTGTCGTGGTTGTGGTCATGGACGTCATCGACCACAAAATAAAGGCTTATCGGTTCGTCGCCTATTCAGCGGTTGGATTTTCTGTCGTTGCTGTCCTTTCTGTATGTGTCACCCTTCCTATTGTTTACAATTACGTGCACTATGTGAAACATTCACTTCATAAGGAGGCATCCATGTGCAAGGTAAGCTGTACGGGTGACTAAACCAAGCCAAGTATCCTTATCAGCACATTGCAGATGTCCACTCACTCCATCTGGGGCGACGTAACAAACCTCAAACAGCTCCATTTCTCCAACAGAACCGCGCGTCAAGTCAAAAACGGAGACGAAGAGCTGGTCATAGGAATGTGTAATTCTTGCTGCCGTCCAGGACCACCCGGACCACCAGGACCACCTGGGAAGCCGGGAAGACCCGGCAGACCGGGAGCGCCCGGCCTTCCAGGAGTCCCGGGTCTGCCTCCGCCAGATCCATGTGATCCTGTTTCCATTCCACCATGCGAGCAGTGTCCTCAAGGACCCCCAGGTTCACCAGGAAAACCGGGCTTGCCCGGAGATCCTGGAGAGAAAGGTGCCCCCGGGCCGCCTGGCAATGATGGAGCGCCTGGTACGCCAGGACGCAAGGGATACCCTGGACCACCGGGCAGGCCCGGGAGACAGGGTGATCGCGGAGCTCCGGGTGATGACCCAATTTGTGAACCA
Source organism: Ancylostoma caninum (assembly GCA_037903475.1). Taxonomy (NCBI): domain Eukaryota; kingdom Metazoa; phylum Nematoda; class Chromadorea; order Rhabditida; family Ancylostomatidae; genus Ancylostoma; species Ancylostoma caninum. The sequence continues at coordinate 357,015 of JBAJFG010000107.1, read as the reverse complement.
GTTACGGAGGGTGATCAAGGTGCACCTGGAGAGCCAGGGCCACAGGGCCCACCTGGCATGCCGGGAACACAGGGAGCCGATGGACGACCAGGTGAGCATTACGGTTAGATCTTTTCTGAATTATTACTCCAAATTTAGAAATTTCAAGGACATGGCTTACTTCGCAACGCTTCGATCATAAGTAACTTATTAAACATCAGTCATTCAGGCGAGCCTGGACCAAAAGGCCCGAAAGGAAACGACGGCAATCCAGGGAACGATGGCATTCCTGGTACACCTGGACCTCAAGGACCACCTGGACGACCTGGTGAGCCAGGAATTTGCCCGAAGTACTGTGCTGCTGACGGCGGTATCTTCTTCGAAGACGGAACTCGTCGTCGTCGCTAGCCTTTGAGAAACCATGATAATTAACCAATAAACTATTCTTACGAAGAAGATCCTTAAAATAGTTCGCTATGCTTTCTATTGAATGTGAGGACCATCGGTTGAACATTAGCGTGAGTATGTTCAACTTGTTTACGTTAAAGGTTCACCTACTAAAATAGTGAAACTAGTAACAAATAATGCAACACATTTTCAGATTAAAATTTTATTATAAAACAGAGTACGGCTTTTTTCTCAACATGTATGTAACTTCTTATTGGAAACCAAGACCCTGAAAAAAATAAAATAATTTTGGTACACACAGTATGGTACAGCACCGTACAGGGTGTTGCATGAATACTGCCCAGATAAATTAATCATTGCTCTCGTTGGAAGCTCTAGTTGATCATTCATATTATTTAATTAGACTGTTCCAAATCGAAACCATTAGGAAATGACTGATGAGGTTTCCTTTCTCTTTCGTGGGATAGTTGGACTGACGGAATACTCTATTTTGGCTGACCTGTTGGCTGGCAGGTCTATTGCAGCCCGCAGAGAATCCTGAGGAACTTCCTCTTATTACTTGTTTCTGGAGATCAATGCCAGATTCGCTGTACCAGTGCATTATTTAGTACAGCTCCACATTCTGATGATTTCCCACCAATGCAACCATCCTTCCGATGTTGGGGAATTTTCCACACCAATTCTTCCTGGGTTGAATAGGCGAGTGAATCTTAGAACCGTCAGCACAGCACTGTGAGGCAGGCCCTGTCGGAAATTTTTCCCGTACTCCGGTGTTATGAGGGACGCATGGCTGGAGAGCTGGAAAAACCCATCCAAACCGGGTGCTCCTCTCCATGCTTCTGATTGCTCGCTTCCCAATGACAACACTTAGCCCCTCACGTTATCCACGTCACACTACGTATGATAATGCATAGGTGATGCGGCGCGGCTTAGCAAATGGGCGGTGGAGCGTGAGGCAAGTATTTTTGAGAAGGACGTAATTCTCATCTCTGATCTAAGACGTTTACCATGCAGCCGGTTGCGAAATAATAAAATAACAGCAGATAGAGCACAATAACTTGTTACTTACCTGCAAAGATATTGCCATGGACGCTGATGTCAGCGATACCTCTTCTGGCCGTGTCAACAGTCAAAGTCGCAAAGCAGAGACAGCGCCCGCGCAAGACTTTGTGTTTGGGTTTTTGCCTTCGAGTTTGAGACGCGTGGGTCCCGCCACGCGAAAAACGCGCACGCTTGTACCGAGCGACCGCGGCCTGTGTGCGCTGGCGCAAGGCAGTTGTGTTCGCGGAAGGCAGGTGTGATGACTCATGACTTCGATTTGGATTTCTTCGCAGGTATGATTGTTTGCGTTCATTGAAATTTTTTTGATGTGCTGACAACTATCAAATCTGAAGGGGTGGGGGAAAAATTCATGGTAATGAGAATGGAACTAGCGATAGGATTTGACACCGAAGTCGCATTCATTAATAGTAGAGCAGTTAAAAGTGTTACAAGTGAAACGCTTCATTGTTAAGGCGCTATTTTCTGGTAAGGTTAATGAATGCGGAATCAAGAGTTAGGCTATACCCTACCGGGTTTCCCTACAACAGCATCAAAACGAATGAATTTCGAAAAAAAAACTTTTGTCAAAGGATGGTTTTGGTTGTGCTTTGCATGCACCGATAGGACAAATGGGTTTGTCGAGCATAGGCCACCAGAACGGCCGTCGAGGAGTGTAGCACCTAACATCACCGTCGCTGCGGCTTCACTCTTGATACGTATTGATTGTGGCAGGTTCGAGGGAAATCAAGGCGTATCGAAAATGAAGTCGCTAGGGCGACTGCGATATCAGATTTTATAGTACTCGAGGACTATGTGCACCTATGTTGTGACTAGGGAACGATAAGTACAAAATATATGTTTCGAATAGCACTACATGACAAAAGTTGTCCATGCGTGACAAGGAAACAGTAACAAGCGTGGCTACTAATTGCAGGATTGTTTTTTTGCTTATTTTTGTAAATGTATAATAGTTACAGTGGACGTCAATAGCGTTGGCCCATCTGCGGCCTCGAGAAAGACGCCGCGCAACCGCGCCGTGCGTGCCGTAACCGATGTTCCCTGCTGCTATTATGCTATATCTAGCAGCTTTTCTACTCTAGTTTTCTACTTTAAGGATTTTCGACCAAATAGGGAAGAAAGCGCCTAGAAATAGCATTCCGGTGGCGACGACACCGATCCCGGCGCGCCCAGTACTGTCGTACTGTCGCGCCGCGTTCTTCTTGAGGCCGCGAATAGGCCAGCGCCATTGCCGTCCACTGTATCTAGTCTTGTAACCATACCTGCTTTAATATGCATAATAGTCCTTTTCTGGTACAGTAGGCTCCATAGTAGGCTGCAAAGTCTTGAAATCATAGCTGTGCTGACTTTTTGTTTGTTCTTGCGTCTTGTTTGTTACCTTATCCTGTGTCTTTTCCGGAGTGTTTTGATCCTGAAGGAGAGTCTATTAACAAAATCAACCTAATCATGTCTAACCTTATAATATGTACACTACACATAACAAGATGTTCCGAACTCAAAAAGCCGGTATCGTCCTCGGAAAGTATAGCGCTCTCGGTGGCTGAGGCCCTCAATCAATTATTGCCAGAACAATTGTCGCCGCAGCCCGAATGCTTCTCCAGGAGTACAGCAGCAGGCTTATAAGTTGATGAATTTATCACCACATCTTTATGTGACAATTCATCCGGATCATTCTTCACTGGTTCCTTGGGGTGGATAAACCCACCTGGTACGGCGGGACTACATAATGAATGAATCCCAGAAAAAAAACATTTAACTACTCTATTCATGCATACTAACAACAAGAACCCCAAGAACAAATTGTCGGCTCACATTTACCCCATAACAACCTGCAGACAATCTTTCGACTAGCAAGTCGTTGTCGAAAAGTTTGACGTCATCATGTCATCAAAAACCAAGTTATCAGCGAACCTTTTCTCACGTCAACGTGTCGACGATGAAGGGCTACAACAAAATGTCGGCTACCTTCTTTCAAAAACAACTTGCCAGCAAGCTTTCAGGGTGCAGAGGTTGCCGGCAAGTTGTCGACAATCTTTCAGCCGAACAACTTGTCGACAAGGGAGAGTCAAAATAAGATGGACGTTACTTTTTCGACCAACGTAATATAAGATGCAACCATTGAGGACACCTGGGCGCTTGTTACTGTGGTACAAAAAAAGTTGGACTCATACCAACTAATGGCAGTGAAGGGCGGATGCAAGTTTTCGAAAGTGGCAGACAAATTGCCAGAAACAAGCGCAAAGGTAGGTGGTCGGCATTTTTGTGCGGCTGACAAGTTCTCAGCGAAAGAAGGCGTAAACATGCCAGCAAGCTTCGAAACTGACAACTTGCCAGTAGGAAAGAGCGAAAACAAGTTGTCAGCAAGCTTTGAGGGGGAGCAGGTTTTAGATGTGATCAGAAACTCGCTAGCTAAATACTTGTCCGCGAATTGTTCTAGAAGTTCTGAGTACTGGTCGAATTTTCAAAATTTTATTCCTGCATCAACGTCGCGATGCGGTTTCGTTGCGGCTGTTTCACAGTTCTGACACGTCCTAAGCCTGCAACTGTGTGCTCCAACGGGTTCTAACGGTTCTAACGGCCGTGCTACGTGTAAGAGTGTGTCAGAACGAGAGGATCACCGTAGGGGGACCGTACCGCTCAACTAGGTCAAAATCCTCCTGAGCTACTTGCAATTTAGCAAACTGTAATAGTTAGATGCATGCGTCAGGAGTGCAACTGGATACAGAGCAGCACCTTGCACACCACTAAAAGGCACGAATCATCCTAATGGCCTAGAAATGGGTTCCAGACTCACTGGGTTTCATCCCAGAAAACACGTGCTCCTCTGAAAAATTACCACATGAATACCTTTTCCTTCGAATCACGCTGTTCTGCGGATTTCCCCTCATGAGATTTGCTATCAAACGGAGGATTTCCAGCATCATCACCCAACTGAGTCCCTGCGAGTTTCTCCTGCGAAGGTCAAATGGTAAAAATGGTTGTAGCGAATCGTCGAATATTCTTAGAATTCTAGAGATACCTTACTACCCTTGATTTCGCCTCCAAGAGGAACTGCCCTGAAAGTTAGATATGCTTGAGAAACAGGAGAATTCCCATAGGAGCTTATACGTGTAAACATTTACAGCATTTCTAAATAGTGCAAGAAAAAGGACATACGCAAGAGGTTGAGCGGGCTCTTTGGAACCTTCTTTGCTTCCCTGTTCGATTGTACCCTCTTTAGAAGGTGTCTTGACTCCTTTCTGTGATTTGTTCTCCAATGCTCTAAGTGTTAAGTCGAGGCCAGGATGCTGAGGGAATTTCACGCAGTATACAATAGCAGCAACCAATGTGTAGACAATGGCGAATGATGACAAAGTCTAAATTGAATAAATCCATACTCAACGAAATTTCAGTCAGATGAATATTCCAGTGGGTACAATATTGTGCAGTGCTCATCTAGGTTTATGTCCCAATATTGGGACCCTTTCGTAATCGCGCGCATTCTTTCTCGGAAAGCTTGACGAATTCCGTGACTGTAGGATCGAGGTGGGACTTGAACGATAGATGCGAAGAGTGTACGCTCCAAATGCTCCAAATGAGGGGGTACTCCAGGTCTCGCCGCGATTCCACGGTCACGACGGTGAAGAAAATCGCAACGCAATTTATCTATCTTTTCGACAAGGACTGTAGCTAGTATTGGCGATTTGGCGAGGTTTCAAGCTCTAACCAGTTGTTTCCGACGGGTTGGGACTACAAGTGCGCTAAAAAGCATTTCTCTACAAATGGGGTCTTGGATAAAGAGGAGCCTGCCTTGTTTCGGAACTGGCTAATTTTCCCTCTCTGAGGTATAGCCTGTTTCCTCAGGGAGTGCCTATTAGGGAATGGAGTGGGGGCAGGTATTTGTCTGCATTTACAATCGCAGTAGTATCGGACAGCTGATCGGCTGGTTCGATCTACATATTTTTACAGCTTCCGTAAGTTTTAAAATGTACATACAGAGAACGTCAATCGCGATTGCACCTTCCGCGGCCTGGAGCGCCGCACCACCATATCGGGTGTTGGCTCGCATGCGCCGCGTAGATGGTGCGACGCTCCAGACCGCGCGAGGTGAAATCGTGATTGACGTTCGTCGAGGCATTCCATGAGCTGAGAGTATCCCCAGACTTCGCCAGTAATCGTGGCGATTGTCACTACAGCCGGCTGTCGTCGCGATCGCCACGACCGCCGGCGATCGCCACATGGATAAACTGAATGAGGAGACCCCAGACGTAAGATGATGATAATAAATCGGCCGTGACGATCGATAGGCATCGTTTCCACTATCGCTATCATTCACATCGCTACTTCATTTTGGGCACATCTTCGAGAGTACGGGCGATGAACTCCGTTTGGCAGCGATCCATGGCGATGTAACGTGTCAATCGATACGTATCATTTCCACGATCCTTATCTCTTATATCGCCGGTTCATTTTTATTCGTTTTGAACTGGCGAAGTCTGGGGATACTCTAAGGCCCATGGCACACTTCACAGCGACACCGTCGCGGTGAAGAAAATGAATGGAAATGATGAGAACAAAATGTTTAAAATGCTCAAATCTTATCACACTGTTTGCATGAAATACCGTGCTGGCAGGCGAGCCACTGTGAATAAACTTGTGGTGGTGAACGGTCGCAGCGACAGCGTCGCTGTGAAGTATGCCCAAGGCCTAACGGAGAACAAATATTTTGGAAGCCGGTTTAGAGTCTATTCATTATATTCATTGGCAAAAATAGCCTAATTTACGATTGATATAACAGATACCGCTGTTCCCCGAATCGAATAGGCATATCCCTCTGGAAAATTTGGTGCCTGATGTATCCAAAGGCATAGACATCCAGCTAGGTTGAATATCATATTGAAGAACAGTATGATGATAATCTGAATTTGAAGGATCCCGTGACAGGGAGAATCGAACGCTCCATTCCCTATTTAGATCATGAAAATGCATAATTAACATACCACAATCGGAGGTAACACCTTGGCGCATCTGGTGATGTTGTTCGCCATCATACTAACGACGAGACATAGGGCACACAAGGTGTGAACAATAATGGATGTCAAAATCTGAGCGAGTTCTATGTTTTGTGAACTGACAATATGTTATTTTGAAGAAATTTGTGAAGAAAACTGACTTTAAACCCTTCTAAATCGATTTCGTTCGTGACAACTCCATAATTGTATGCGCTTTGAGGTTTTGGACTGAGGTCGTACAAGCCAGTGGTGAAAAGAAAAACAACTATCACCACGTATATTGTCTGGAATTCTTGGTGCAGAACCTTTCCTATAGCAAATTTAGCAATTTCGGTTCAATCTTTGGCTGGTCATCAAAACTAAAGCTGGATGAATTAGGTAGGGTTAAACACTTTTATCCAGAAAAGTTGCTGAACCAAAAGTTGTGGATAACTAGCTTTCTAGGAAATGGTGGCAATGATGGGAACCTAGTCTGCAATTAGATTGCTATTCAAAAACTTGCTTGCTAGTTGCTCAAGGCAAACTTGCAAGTCGTTCTACAGTTCATTACATCGTGGCTAAAATGTGACTCACGAGTAGCCCGAAGAGGAAGTGTGAGTGGATTGCTACGCACCCCATGGATTATAAAATGAGAAGCACTTCTGCTGAAGCATTTACATACACAAACAAAAGGATGGATAAGGATAGTGTAAATTGAAGATATGGTGCATCTATCAGTGTATTGATGATAACCATATTGTATAGAGCACAATGCAGTCTCTAGTCCCCTAGGAAGGTAACTCGTACGTGGCAACATTAAATTTTGCTTTGAAATAGGGGTCTAGGACGTCTTTTCACATCTCAGGTACATCACTGGAATCAACGCATCGAGTAGGACAGGACTCTTTTGACATCACCATGCCCATCGTTAGGTGACAGACTATGTTTAAAACACCGTTTGTATAAAATCTCTGAAGCGGTTCTAAGATAAGACACTGCCTTCGAACCCGCACCCTGTACCGCCAGCCGTAATTAGAACGTTTTGCAGCCGCCGGCCTTCCTATCACTATAATTTTACTTATCTCATCTACATAATCGTACAAATATAATACAATTTGTGCATATCCGCTTGAGAAAAAAACAAGGTACAAAGGAGGGAACATTGTGAACGGCAGGTGAAATCGCTCATTAAAGATTTAAAGAGCTAATACATAGTGTTAGGCTGGTACCCTACTCTCTCTACTTCTCTTTCTATCCGTTTGCTCAACTTTGCAGATATTTTGACAGCAGAGCGCTACTGAACTGAAACTGTCTTGATATATGTGCTAGAGAGGAGTTTAGACTGGTTTCTTCAGCAGTATTTTTTCATTAACCTACCTGCATAGGATCTCTTGATTTTTCAAAAATATTTCATGAGAATTAGAGGTGATTCACATGTTTAAATCGTGCTGCTTTTTGATATTGTTGCTGTTATCAGAAGTATTGTATCCGTGGAGCACACACCTACAAGCATAGATTAACTTTGCAGTTGTGCTGAACGTTTATTGCCATCGTTTCTCTCAGCAGTGAAAAAGTCGTTCATTGGCAGGTGAGAGCTAGTCAGATGAACTCTAAACACGACGACGCGTCCCGTCCTCGAAGTACGCCCCACCATCTGCGGAGCAGTACTTGGGGCAGACACCTTTGTTTCCCATCGGCCCGCTCCTGCCTGCCGCCCCAGGCTGTCCTGGATGTCCTGGTGGCCCAGGTGGTCCGGGCGGACCTGGAGGACCTTTAGGTCCTGGGCCTCCTGCAATGACAACATTGTAGCATATTCGTTCCGATTGAACGATATGAATAAGTTAGATGTGAACGAAAACTCACCACCACCTCTTGCTGAGGCGCCGGGGTTTCCTGCTGGACCGGGCGGCCCAGGAGGACCTGGTGGTCCCGGCGGTCCGGGTGCTGCAGCACCACGAGCAGCTCCTCCTGGAGCGTCTTGTCCAGGTGCGCCAGGCATTCCTTGTGCTCCAGGATTTCCAGGGGGTCCAGGCGCTCCTTTTGGTCCTGGTGGTCCCATTCCTCCCGCTGCAAATCCACCAGCTGCACCCGCCATACCAGGGTCTCCTTGAGGACCCATGGCTCCTGCTGGTCCCGGCGGTCCTGCCGGGCATGGCTGACAAGGAGCTGCCATCGCTCCACCGTATCCACCTCCTCCAGATGCTCCAGCTGCTCCAGGCATTCCTGGAGCTCCCGGAAAACCAGGGCGACCAGGACGGCCAGGTGTTCCTGCAGCACCAGGAAGTCCGGGAAGGCAACAGAGTGAACAGATTCCGCCTCCGCCGCCTCCACCTCCGTATCCTCCGCCTCCACCTCCACCTCCGTATCCTCCGCCTCCACCTCCACCTCCGTATCCTCCGCCTCCACTTCCACCTCCGTATCCTCCGCCTCCACCTCCGCATCCTCCGCCTCCACCTCCGCATCCTCCGCCTCCACCTCCGCCACCGTAGTTTCCGCCTCCTCCACCTCCTCCACCATAGCCATAGCCACGACGAACACGGGCCGTTCGATTGTGTTCGGGCGGTGATTCTATGATCTGCACCACTTCGCCACGGATGTCCTTCGCTGCTTCCTGAAATTCTATGCTGTATGGATTTTGGGATTTCGTCAGAAAGATCTGTACGTTTTCCGAGTTTAACGAATCCCACTAAAAAAACAAATCCTAAAGATCCCTGCATTTGTAGACTTACTTTACGTTACTGAGTTTCAGCCTTTCATTGTTGAGGGAAGCATGCAGAAAAGCTTATTACGGCACATTTTGTTGAGAAGCATTTGCATAGTACTATCATCGTTATTTTTGGAGAAAAGTTGGAGGCGTTTTGAATTTTCAACAAAATCTACCGAAACTATGCTAACTAGCGTTTATGGAAGGACATACCTTACAGAAATTGATATCCTTGGTCGCCGACTTCTTGATATGATGTATGTAGTTGTAAATTAAAGGAAGGGTTATGCAGACGGAAAGAACAGTAACCACTGCGATGCTAACAGCCAAGTAGGCCATGAAGCGGTAGACAGCTACTCGCTGCCCCGACTCCAGCCTCATGATTGCGGCAGGCGCGTTCTGTTGCGACACGTCGTCGCTTCTGCCTTTTATAAGGCGTTAGTTTTATAGGATCAGTCCGGGTTACGCCTCCTTACCGTGTATGAGAGATTGTCACTGGTTCCTTTCTTTCTTGTTTGTCCTGCAGCTCAGTTTTAGAGTTGGTCACGCTTTTGATAATGCTCTTGATTACGGCGTGCAAGATTCTAGCGGGTGAAGGTCTGGTAGTCGCAATGTTGGTTATAGAACTCGCATAACCAAAGGAAATGCTTGAGAGTATTGGTAATCGCCAAATCCTCATCTCTTCTATTAACTGTAATATTTCGTTAAGAAATCCAGAACTCTACCTGGATTATCTTGTAGGATGTTCGGGTGTCATGCGTCAGGATCTTACGTATTATGCTGTATTCGTTTCACCATGGTCTTTCATCCATACTTCCACTGGAGTATTACACACCTCCTCATTCTTCTACTATCAGAATGTTTCTTTGCACGCATAGATAGCGGAAGATGTGTTTCGCATGAAAAACCCAGCATTCCATTCAGTAAATTCTCGCTGTTGTTACACAATCTCCAGTTTTCCCAACAACAACGGTCGTTCTCTGCAGAACAGTGCGTTCCAAAGCTGTCGGAGAGTTTACTAATGTAGAACTCCTTGAGAAAAATAGACAGGAAAATCATGGTAAAAGCGACTGCTCTTGGGAAAACGAAGACCCCTCTAATCGCTGAGCACCCAGTAAGTGTTAGCACTGGATTGGTATCTCGCTAAGGAACAATCAGCACGAATTAAAATCGTTAGAAGACCAGGTCCATTTACATAGCTGTTGTTGTTGGAATAGCTCCTACTTAGACCATTACTTTCATGCCTCTGAAGTCGAAGCGTTGACCAAAAAAGTGCTTAATTAACTAGCTGTGTAGCATAGCATTAAAACCCAGCAATACCGAAGATTACGGTAAAATTACCGTATCATCAACGTGCAATCATTCAAAAACTTAGCGGAATAATCATCAGTCATGCTCCTGAGAATTTTTGATATCAGTACTGGAACCAATTTATAGTTAAGACATGCACAAAAAACATTCCCAGATTGCAATTTGCCGACAATGACCTTGCGGGGCCCACAATATTAAATGTGACTGGAACCAAAATGTTAAGACAAACTTGAATTCCGGTCCTGCGATATCTATGCTCAAAAAATACTTTATTATCAACACGTTGAAGGGTAAGTTATGCGATGGAACCGACTCGAGTTCTCCGTAGCAGGTGCTGCGTACTTTCCCTCTAGGATTACATCGTTCTTGGACGAGGTTGGTATTCTGTCGCTTTCTCGTTGGCGCAGGACACTCCGTACTCCGCCACATAAATTCGCTGTTTTAGACCTGAAGGTCTTCCTCTTATTTGCCTCAGAATTCTTATTCATTACTGAAATTGAAATTAAAAGAATTTTCGGGCAACTTCCTAATGGGGGACATTAAGAAATTTGGTATTTGAGTCTTCTCACAGGTCATTCGAAGAAGTGCCGGATGGGCGCTGCCGTCTTGGCAGCACACACCAATTCGGCTAACCGTTATCGTTGTATTTTATTGTTCTCTCGAATATGAATGTTACTTTTTGTCACTGCATCACCTTTCCTACCATTACTCTTCCATCTGGTGAGTTTCTTCATTAGTTTTATTCCAAACAGCTGATATTAGTCGCGCTCCTCTGGATTACCTACCGGCTTCATCCACTCTCATCGTTTCGGATTTCGGATGACTGTACAAACGCGTTCCGCTGAGGAATCGTTCTCCAAGAGATATCGAATTTTGAAGGCAAGCAAGGGTAACAAAGTGGAGAACCCTTCAAAAACTCAGGGCAGGTTTTGAACTTCTCGACTTCTACTTGCATGGCGTTACTCTTGAATTTCAAGTGCCAAAAAAGAATTGAATAATTCAGGAGTCTTTGGATAATCGTCTTCAAAGTGAAACGGTAGAACTCTGATAGCATAGTGTCCACCGAAAGGTTCATGTTAAACCTATCACTTTATATTGGATATTCGCGGCGCTTTGTCTCGGACCTGTGTGCCACGTTACTTCTGGGCCAACTAGGCTCGCACCTTCGTCGCGCTTCGCGCGGATGACCATGATTTTCTGCAAATGAGCCTACTCTGCTGCCTTCTGTCAAGAAATTTAAGTAACATTCCTTATAAATGTTACATACAAGTAGTAAAATGGTTCTCTCATGATGACTTGTTGACGAGAGGCTTTCAAACAATCCAGGACGACCTCTTTTTCTATTCAGACTTTATAGACTTCATGGGGTTAATGCAGCGCAAGTGATGCTGTACGATCCTGAAAAAGGTATTTGTCGCGGAATTTAAGATATGAGAGAAGCTACTTGTTCTCGTGCCTTGAATACCCGATGTACTCCAAACAAAGCTACCGTTGAAGAATAGTAACCGCAAACGTGCATACAAATTGAATCAGAGACATTATCTTCCAGAAAGCCACGCATCAACTGATGTATGCTTTACCATGCTTCCAACCAACCACAGCACTTGGGCTGCGAAGAATTATTTTCATCATTCTGTTAGGTAACAATATCTCAAGTGATTCCTTCCAGGTGAACAAGGACAGCAGAGTCAAGTGCGTCTTAAAACTCCTGCGCGAACTCAACGTTCTTCTGATCGTAGTAGTATTCCGATAAGAGTCCTTGGTAGTGTGAACTACTGCAGAGCGTGGTCGGTATTGGGTTCCTGCCAGAACAGCATCGCTAAACCGGCAAAACCAGGCCAACACAAAAATGAAGTTCTCATTCATGCCTTGTGCTGTTTTCAAGGAACTGAGCACTGGAGGCCACTAAAAGGAAAGTTACGGTACTGACCACAATTGATCACCAGCAACAGGCCGCTCTTATTTGGAAACTGGAAGCAGTAAGGCTGGAAGGTCACCTTCTATCTGTCTTATTCTCCAAATCTAACCCTAATCAGAGTTATATTACTGGAAAACATTTTACCTGGGAAAATTTCCACTATACGTAACCACATCTAACTCTCGTTGTTGGTGGTTTTCAAGTCAAAGTGAGCCTTCTTTTAAAGCGACAGTGTCAATGGGCTCCTCTCCTCTCCTATGGCATGGTGACATGAATGACTAGTGACTGATGTATCACTGGTTGAAGTTACGTTCTCTCAAAAATATATAAGATGTGCAATTTGAAAGCGCTATTCATGCTTCAGATGAGGATTGCAAGCAGCTTTTTATTGGCAGTTTGCCTGTATTTTAAGCTGGCGAAGCGAAAACTGTTCTCGTTAGAGCTCTCGCAAACGATTGACAAAGTAAATGACTGATAGCGCTGATTAACATGCAGATGTGACCCAAAATCTTGTACTTTGACAACTTCGCTGAGGGGAATCTTTGCAGCGTCGTATGCACTCGCAATGCGAAAGAAAGCATAACGAACGATAACGGTCCTTTTCGCTATCTATGAACTTACAGCAACTCTCAACCTCTTTAAGATGGTGAAGTTGGACAGTCCATGGTCAAAAATAATTGTGCCATGCTCCATGGTTTTTACCGCTTTGATAAAATGGTCAACTCGAAGACATTGAATCCTTTTGCTTGAAAATAACGAGCTGATGCCACCTACATCCTTCCATTTGTGCCTCTCACCCGCTCCAATGGTTCGGTGGGTCCTGTCTGTCCAAGGGACACGAAGAGCACTGTATTTATCGTTGAAGGACTTCGTGAAGAAAGATGGTTATCCGGCCACTGGTTCCTGTTGTGCACTTGGCGTCCTGTGGTCCTACTCGCTAACAGCTCCTTCTCCAGTGAATGTCGTTAAAGGCAGCACACACGGAGATTTTCGCTTCATAGATCTTGATCCAGTCGTTATCCAACCGATTCTGGGGTCAATTTTTCAATGAGAGTACCAGTTAGAACTTTTCCCATTACGAGTATTAACAGGTCTGGATCAGCAGGATCAGAAGGCAGTAAGTTCTACGAGTTTTCATGCTACCATCGAGCTCCAAAATCATCTACTATCAGCTGATTGGGCAATGATTGAGAGTGGCAGTCCTTCATATTAACCTCTTCATGACTCATTTCGATCAAAAACACATTTTTATCCTCAGCTTTCCTGCGTTTACTTACTTTCCACTCATTATAGATCTCTATAAACCCTTTTTTCTCACTCAGATTACCCAATTTCTCAAATATTGCGTGCATCTAAATTACGTAGCTTTTAAGATCACCACACGATTTTGTTCTTTCCCCGAGTTGTGTCTTTATTATAACATTTCATTTTCCTTCTCTTTGTGCTCTTTCTGTTTCAAGAAAACTGCTTTGGCAGCCAAATTTTAGATGGCGCAAAGAAAATAGTGGCGATGATAGCAGCGTATCGACTTTTTTGTTCGACCCTATACGTGTAAATCGACCGCTCTGCTACAACCTACCAACACAGAAGAATCCAAAAACTGTTTTTGCGTGAGTTTTTGCGGGAGTGGACACTTCACTCATACTCCTCATGCTCAAAAATCTAATATTCCGCCACATTCTCGGAGAGGGGGTTTTCCGTGGGTGCTGCCTTTGAGAGGCATCACGCGTCAAGGTCACGTCGCATTAACTTGCCGTAAGCAGCAGCTTCTGTCATTTTCGAATGTAGATGCAGGTGAAGCATCTGATTTCAGCTCTCCTTTACTCGTGGGAGTGGGAGAGTGTTCTAATTGCCATCACCCGCTCAATGGATTCTTCGATGATGCTGACCTCATTCTCATCCTGCTCACCCCCCAGATTTCTGAGGCGTATGTTAAAGGGATAGAAGAGCGTCATTGAAAAAAAACATGCAGCTCAGGCGTTCTTCGTTCGGTAAAACGATACTGGCACTATATAGCAGAATGCATGGAGGCAGTATGAACTCTGTACTGTGTTGAGCCTGACCAGGTTGTTAGTGGATATATTTATTTATTGTTTCGCCTAACGTTTCAACGTGACCGTCGTCTTCGGAGGCCTAAAAGTGGCTCACAGTTTTTTATTTGTGTTCTAGACCGCCAAACGTCTCCTCCCACTCTGCTAGTTTCAACTTTCTCCCCAGCTTACTACCTCGAAAACTCTCAGGACGAAAGACTCACCCTATATCCACCATTTCTGCGGAAAAGTCCGCACCAGTTGTGACCGTCGTTGCGGACGAGTGAGAGACTCTCCACTGTCCACATTCAAAGTTGTGTACGGTCTAGAGCTCACGTAACGATATTTAGGGCAGAAAGTCACTTGTTATTGATAAGCACTCATCCTTGCTATTCATTTCTGGTTCTTTCACAGTAATTCAGAAGGCTTCAAGCGCTTTCCTTGCCGAGATCTCATCTTCGCGTGCCAGGATCTTACGTCAGACAGCGAAATCATTCCCGCCGTGCGCTTCGTTCTGTTGTTACCAAGCCTCGACATTAGACTTCCACGCCTTTTACTCGCCAATGCTCCTTAATGCGCACAGAAAGCGTCCTGCTGGTCTCCCCAATACATAGCGCGTTGCAATCTAAGCATTCAATTTGGTATATGACCCTTGATGTTGTGCACTTGAGGCTCCTGCACTTGAGGTCCACAGTGTATGTAGATTTACGGTTGGATTTCTGGCTGCTAACTGTGCTAACAATGTACAAGTGTAATGTCTGGTAACACTCTTGAGAAGTTTATGAGATAAGTAATGAAATTATATGACAGACGGCTGCAAATGCGCGCTTGAGAATGGAAGGGTTACTACCAGTAATGGATAGATTATTTATTCCTCTATTTGAGTTATGCTTAAATATACGTCTTCTCTAGCAGAGACAGACAACCACAGCCAGCATTTTTCCTCTTTGCAATAGAATTTTCGTGGTTGAGCGCGGATATACGTGGGAAAAGAGTGGAGAAGGTTGAGGAGGGTTCCATACACTTACTGGGAGGAGTGTTTCACGATCTGTCGAGAAGGAAAACTCGAGAGCAAAGAGATTGCATGCCTGTGCTTACTGTAACTGAACCGCAAGCAATTTTGGAGCCATGGTGAACGGAATTCAAGAACTAGAGCTCAACTAATTGTAATCTACTTAACATCACTCGCGCTGAATCTGAGCCAACAAAATAGACACAGGCCGTTTAAAGCAAAAGATGCTTCTATGGCATATTTTCAGTGCTCATCCATTGATTACAGAGTCTCATCACTATTTCTCCCGTAGAATTCTTTGGAATGCCTAAAATGTCTCAGATATAAGAGAAATGTTGTGTGAGAAAGCCCACGAAGACTCGAAGAACATTATTGAGGGTGTTGTGCGGAAGGAAGTACTGTCGCCACCTTGAGGAGAACCCGATGTATGGCTCAATTGGATAGACTCTATTCCCCTCACCGCAGTGGCGGACGCAGAAAGTGGGCGGGAGGGGGGGCGTGGGAAGAAAAGTGGGGTCTCCGCCGTTTTGGGGACCCAGACGGAAAATAAAATTAATAATAATATTAATTATAATAATAAACAATAAATAAAAAATATATTAAAAATAATAATAAAAATAAACAATTAAAAATAAACTAACACAAGATTTTTATTTGTATTGTAAAGTAATTTCGAAAATTTGGCGACCCATTCTCGGGGGGGGCGCCCCCCCGCCCCCCCCCCCCCTGCGTCCGCCACTGCCTCACCGGTTTTGGCGCATCGGATCAGGACTGTGCGTTACTAACGTAACGAATTAACGCATTAACGCGTAACGACCAATTTTGGTCCCACGTAACGAATTAACGGACTAACGAAATTAGAAATTTTTCTAACGCACAGCCCTGATCGTCACCCCTCCTCTGTTCAATTTTCTCTTCTGGGATACCAATAGAAAAGAAAAAAGAGAAGAGATTTAAAAAACGTTCAACGCCCACAGTAGGATTTCTTAGAAAATCTTGAAAAGTACTGGTTAGAGTTAGTTCAGACTACTTTATCGTTCCAGAAGGAAAAATAGATCAAGACGATTTATTCAAGAGGAAGAGCCATGGAGTGAAATCCCCGTCTACAAAAAGGAGCCAGCTCATTCGAACACTGCCGGCAAAAAATTCCTATTGCGAAACACTCACAGAAAAAAGTGAAGCGAATTCGCAGAAAATCACTGTCATCTGCGATGCGCTGCGCTTCGTGCGGACAACAGTGATTTTCTTGATTTGAACTAGCCCCAGGGTAACGTGCCGCGCGGGTCCGTGACAGACGCTAACGCTTCGCGGCGCTTTGGCTCGCTTGAATAATACCCATGAACTACTGCGTTGCCAGTCATAGCTTGCGAGGTGGTAACCAAACGTTCTTTTTTTTCAGTCATTCCGTCCAAAGGCTCATGACCACTCACCACCACAACCACCACACCCCACATGACCACTCATAAGGGCAATCATAGACTTTTCATGCAACCCCACCTGTGACGTTACAGATGATTTCACGTTCCCACATATCAAACAGTAAATTGAAATCTTGCAAGCTAGTTTTGAGTCATCTCTAAAATTCTTTGGAGAAGGTTACGAGACTCCAAATGGGAACAACACTTTCAGAACGCTTCCGATAAATGAAAATTCCTGTGAAGTCAGTTTTTGCGCCAAATTCGGTCAAAGTGATTCGCACTGAGTGTGAGAGCGCGGGGCTCTTTTGGCTCCACGATTGCGAAAGAAGAGGAGAAAAATCATTTAACAAAAGCAGTCCGTCAAGACGAATATCCATGCACAAGAGGTACACATAATAAAAACGATTCCCCAATATCGATATAGGAACGATTTTAATCAAGAGAACAACAAACAGCATTACACCGGGAAATGGAACAGGAACATTTAGGAAGTTAGAAATGTGGCGGAGAAAGGGCGGAATGAGTTCGTTATTCAAAACGAGTTTCCTCGAAGGAGCTACAAAAAAGACCACTAGGGTACTACTTTCAACTAAATCGCCATTCAGGCTCTGAATGGGCGATGCCACACAGGCAGGGACCCTCATGCGCTGAAAAGAAGATCTCACTCTAATCCTAGATTCACTCAGATTCCCGCGCATTACTGATTTCCGTACTGAGGCGCCCTACCCTTGAACGAATGATCCCCTGGGCGCAGGGCGAGCAACAAATCTCAACATTGACCATGATGGCACTCAAGGACGTGACATGTTGTCTCTAAAGTTCCTTTGGCGAAAGTCTCGAATCTTATTTAGCAAAGGTCATCACCAGTCGACTGTTTTCAACTGAATTTCTAATTGAAATGTAATTTAAGAAAAAGAAGTACATTGAGGAAAGTATTCAATTTTATGAATACACTAGTTTTGTTCAAAAGTTTTGGTATACCACCAGCACTGCGTTTAGAGGAGATTTCCGGAATGAAGCCACCTTGAAGCGACCATCGACCATCGATTTTTTTCAATGGCAATGTGGTTTTCCGAATTTTGAGATATTTTTTCGTTCTTCATTACTGTGCACAATCATGGGTTAGATGCACTAGAGCACAGCATTTAGAGAACGAAAATTTCTCAAAAATCCATCTGCCAAGCACTGGGGCAACGATTCTGTGTGAATTTCTGTGCAAACGATTTTGATGGGTGATCGCCGCTCTCATTCGATTCCTTCTCTTTCTATCTCAACAGAACTTACCTGCCTATTTCGTTCATATACCCATGCCATGTTT
Source organism: Ancylostoma caninum (assembly GCA_037903475.1). Lineage (NCBI taxonomy): Eukaryota > Metazoa > Nematoda > Chromadorea > Rhabditida > Ancylostomatidae > Ancylostoma > Ancylostoma caninum. The sequence goes on along the minus strand of JBAJFG010000107.1, from coordinate 338,888 downwards.
TATCATATCATGCCGAAAGGATCCCACCATTTCCACGAAACAGTTCACGTTAATAGGTCGGTTTGCACATCAAATCTGAATTAAGCGTAGTACGTCGTCAAAGTCGAGAGGTGCTTATCGGCTTCTCCTACGCTGGCAACGCTGTTTCCCCTATTTTACCAGTCAACTCAAAGTTCACCACTCGCTCAACTCCGAATTGAGTTTCCGATTCAACACTGATGGTATCACTATCAACTCAGAGTTCAGCTTCATATCTTGATACTTGTGAAAACAGCGCACATTCAGTTGATTTAACTGACCTCTGAATTGACCTTTCAGTTGAACTCACCCGAAGTTTGGGGGGTTTACTTTAGCACAGATTTATATACATACGCAGCTTGATTAGCAGCATTTTTTTTAGTTTTTAGAGGCTCTGCCTGAAGTATGTGAAAATGCAACTAGGGTGATTAGATATTTCCTGGAGAATTTTGATTTTGTCTTACACTTCATAGAACTATGAGATGACTCGCGAGTTGATACCACCATGGTAACTTATCGAATCTACCTATATCATTGGAGCACATATCAACAATTTTTAATGACATTGCTGGAAGTCCGAAACATTTATTGTCATTTTCTGCCTCTACACTAAATGAATACTCGAACGGCAAGAAAGAGCTCGGCCACTGAACTCTAAGCCACAACACGACGCGTGCCGTCCTCGAAGAACACTCCACCATCTGCGGAGCAGTACTTGGGACAGATACCTCGTTCTCCCATTGGACCGCTTCTGCCTGCCGCACCAGGCGCTCCTGGTATTCCTGGAGCTCCGGGTGGTCCGGGCGGACCTGGCGGACCTTTAGGTCCTGGAGCTCCTGAAATGACAATGTCACTACTATTTGTTCCAATTCAGCAATATGATTAAGAGAGAAGTGAGCAGAAACCTACCTCCACCTCTGCCAGCGCCACCTGGATTTCCTGGTGGACCGGGCGGCCCAGGAGGACCAGGCGGTCCCTGTGGTCCTGCAGGTCCAACACCACCAGCAAATCCTCCGGCAGCATCTTGTCCGGGTGCACCAGGCGCTCCTGGTGCTCCTGGCATTCCAGGTGCACCAGGTGCTCCTTTTGGCCCTGGTGGTCCCATTCCGCCCGCTGCGAATCCTCCATCGGCACCGGCCATTCCAGGGTCTCCTTGAGGACCCATAGCTCCTGCTGGTCCCGGCGGTCCTGCCGGACATGGCTGACAAGGAGCTGCCATCGGTGCACCATAGCCCCCTCCTGCGGAGGCTCCAGGTGCTCCAGGCATTCCATAAGCTCCCGGGAAACCAGGTCGACCCGGACGGCCGGGTGCTCCTCCCGGACCAGGCAGTCCAGGAAGGCAACAGATTGAGCAATCGCCTCGATAGTTTCCGTTTGCACGACGAATACGGGAGGAAGTCAGATTTTGCGAAGGCGGCGACTGTTTGATCTGGATCACTTCACCTCGGATATCCTTCGCTGCTTCCTATAATTTTATGATTTACAACTTTCAAAAATTTATTAGTTTTTGATAATACTGTTGCGATATAGACGCGGTCCGTTCCCCATCTCCCTTGCGAGAATGGGTAACTATAATACACAAAATTTCTTCATAGTATCGACAACGTTTCCAAAACAGACAACTTCCTAAATTTATACAGGTTCCCTTCTCTCTCACCCATCTGCGCCTCGATTAGCAGTTAAACATTTAGGAAACCGTAACCCTCGTTGTTGTTCCTCAGGGCGAACTTTGTTGTGTTTCAAACTTTCGAAGTCTCCCGGAAATTGGTGGCTTATCATTCAAGGTGAGACATACCTTACAGAAATTGAGATCCGTATACGCCGACCTCTTGATATGGTGTATATAGTTGTATATTATAGGTAGAGTAATGCAGATGGAAAGAACGGTGACCACTGCGATGCTGACAGCTAGGTAGGCCATGAAGCGATAGACAGCTACTCGCTGCCCCGACTCCAGCTTCATGATTACGACAGAAACGTTCTGGTATGGTACGTTCTCGATTCGTCCTTTTATAGTGCATTAGCTTAGTAGTTTCAGTCGCCTCCACCCCTTACTACGTATGAGAGATTGCTATTGCATTTTTCTCTTGTTCGTCTCATGGCTCTGGGAAGCGGTCACACTTCAGATAGTGCTCTTGGTCGAGACATTTAGTCGATAGCAGGCGATAACAGGTCTGATTATCGCAGAAATAAGAAAGAGGAAAGGAGTATGGATATACCACACGTATCCCTTCAGTCTCTGCAAACCTTCTCCCTTTAGAAATTGGGTTTCCAACGTAAAATTTCGCACCACAACCATTCCATTTTTCAGATTAGTGGTCATGAACTGGGTGATACACTAGGTCGTAAATTCCTCTCGCTGATCGAGATCAAATTAATGTTCTAAGGAATCTTTTCACATTATCAGTAATAGGGAAAAAATTTCATGAAGTTTTGAAATTGCCATATCTTCAACGCGTCATATGCGTACGCTTCGCTAAATGTTCACATCACGCAGTCGTGCCTTTGAGAATTTTTGATATCAGTACTAGAACCAATTTACGGTTGAAGACTTGCGCAAAACTCGTCCTAGATTACAATTCACCGTGAATGACCTTGCGGTGCCCATAGCAGCAGATGTGACTGGAACGGAAATATTAAAGCAGACTTGAATTCCGGTCCTACAAAGTAGCTATGTCTAGAAAAATATCTATATTGTTAACACGTTCAACGGCTGTTATGCGATGGAACCGATTCGTGTTTTCTTGCAGAGCAAACGTTTCCTTCTCTAGAATTATTTCTGGGTCATTCTTAGGGTGGGTGTTTATTTTGTCGGTCTCTGTTCGTCAGAGTACAATGAATGTATTGGGTCGTTCAGAGAGCTTTTCAAAGCTTTACATTTCTAAAAAGCGAAAAACGCTGAATGGGTGAAATCCTTTGTCAGTACAAGATAGAGCGCTCCTGTAGCCTATGCCTGCGCACCATTTACAGACAGCACAAACGGAAGTATTCGACTTGGAAAACTCGCCGTTTTCCAAAGTTATAGAAGTGCTGAACACTCCCATGAACTCGAAACGATTTCCGATGGCACCAAAAACCCTGTTTTTAACCAGGTTGGGTGTAGCAGGTGTAGTCGAGTTGCATGAGCCATGGGATTGGGATTCACGTGAAAAGACCGGAAATGTATTCTAAACTGCAATTTTTCCGTACCTCATCAAGATAAATAACCGCTGGAGAATGTGTAGCACTTAGCAAAGGCCACACTTCAAAATCAAAAGAGCATGAAATCTTCTAGTAGAGGAAAATTTGGAGAAAATTGAAATTTCAACGGAAACTTTTTGCCAAACAGCTTGAAATCCTGTAAAAGGCCTATGAGAAATATTTCAGCTCACAAAAATATCGAAAGGTGCAAAAACGCATAAAAACTCGAAAAAAAACGACTAAGTTTCTCAAATTTGCAGCAAAACAGCTGTTTCTATTGCAATTCGCGCAGCAAACAACTAACGGAAAACCTGTCGCCAGCACAAAGATGTTGCAGTTACTGCGCTGAACGCAGTCGGTTTCCGTTGATGTTACTTTGCAGGATCCTATCGGGCTGCGCTAAAGTACCACAAAGTGTGACGGACTGAGGAGCGAAAGATTTGTGGGTGGGCCTTCAAGGCAACTTCTTTCGATCTTGAACTCAATGGCGACCGCGCGGCTTCGGGTGAGAATGCTTATCCAGGAATTTAGTGTGTTCTCATTTTCGAATCTAGCAGTGACAATGGATGATTGCCGACCTTACTCTTGCCACACCACTGGCAGAATCAAGACATGGAAAAGGAGGCAGGCGTTCTGTTTTTGAAGCTTTCGCGCACTTGCGAGTGGCGTGTGTCCACAGTTCAATGCTGTAGTATGTTGCATGCAACAGTCGCGAATTCGGAATCCTCAAAGGGGAATTGCTCTGCTGCAGTCCTGCGATATTGCTTGCTGTTCTGGTCTGGCTCAACTGGTAAAGCGTCAGTCTAACCACCCGAAACTTGACGGTTCTAGCCCAGTGGAGATTCAAAATTAGGCGCAATTTCTGCGATGCAGTGTTTGTGGTTCATTGCATAACATCCTCCGCAATCTCCCTATCTATTAGGTTGTCGCGAAATGATTGAGACACTCTGGACTTTTTTCAGTCTTCAAACTTCTTCTCTCCTATTGAAGAACTTCAGGACATTCTGTAATGACCATGTGCACCTGTCACCTGGAGCCAGCTATCGGGGACAGATCCAGCACTGCGGGGTCAGTAATCATGTTAAAACGGGTCGAAGAAGTCATTAGTCACTAATCAAAAATCGTCAAACTTGGCAAAGTGCTGCTTGACCTGGGAGAACTTCAGCGACCAGGAAAGGTTTCATTTGGAGAGCACAATCTCAGACATTCGCTCAGCTCTAGGCTCGGCCTTGAGCAGCACTAGCTTTATGGCTTTTCGAGAAGAGCTGCTAATTTGAGAGTTCTTTATCATCACCAATAGAATTCCGGTCATATAGTATTCATATAATATCAGCAATTGTGTCGGGTCTTGGGCAGATATTGCTGCTAATGTGGGCGACAGTGCTGCGGGTCCACCGCGGGCACAAGTACACCGATCAAGAGAAAACATTGTCATTATTGACCCTCTGACATAGCTCATTGGCTGGGATGAGCTTCCGATTACTAGAAACTAGTAACCTCCAACAACAGTTCAACGGTCTTGGGTCTTGAAGCAGACCCAATGGGAGCGCCCCCCCCCGCGGGGATGAGGGCAGGGCCGATTTTTTGGAAATGCTTCATGAAATTGAGAAATGAGAATGAAATGAGTAATTCTAATGGTTCATTTCTTGTCATCATTTTTATGACATTTATGCTTGATATTGTAATATTATGATTGATGTTCTTATTATTTTCAGTTTCCATCCAAATCTTTAAGGTTACGGAGACGCTACTCTTTCTCATCTCCTCCCACTTTAAATTTCCCCGCTTCACTCCTCCCCCATTGATATGGCACGCGGGAGGCCCGCGAATAAGCCCCGTCCACTAATATGGCACGCGGGAGGCCCACTGGGCCTGAGTGCGTCCGCGGAAGGCCCGCTAGAATTGCCTGAAATACTGTGGTCGTCGAACACTACATCAAGTATAGACCCGTAAACTGTAGATCCATGACCGTCTAAAATGAAGAACTGGATTGTTGAGCAAAAGTATCTGAATGTTCAGAACACATATGCAAACTTGAGGCGCATACGATAGAAATCTCCCAGAGATGAATTAATCACAGTAGAGAGACGGTGCCGCAATCAGTTTGATATTTTCTAATGATGCTCCACTTTACACCAATTTTACGCGCAAAGTGGCAGACGCCGGGTGGCTGGGCTGAGCACTGGAGATGGGTCTCAGTACTGGGTGTAAGGCGGATATATACCTTATTTCTGCGATTTTTTTCGCCGAAACTTTGGCGATTGCCTATGGACTCGAACCGCTATCATAATCTAAGGAGCACTCAAGAAGAAAAGTTTTGTCTGGACACTGTCTTCATTCATTGTTGAGCAAAAGACATTGAACGTTGAAGAGAAAATCATCAACTTGTTTTCTAACACTAGATATGAATAACTTAGTGAGTCCCAGCAATTTTGAACTACCCCGTACTTAACTGCACTCACTGGTTCTTAGCTTCGTAATAATGCCCTCAGAGAGCGCTGCTAAACATTTTAAGCAGAATTTTACTAAAGAGAGATTCAGATGATGTCTCCGCCGCTTCTAAACTCTCAGTGATCCCAACAGCTGGCTAAATCCGAAAATACATTCCTGAGGACCAGCATCTGTGATGAAAAAGAAACGATGGCGAACTATGGAGAAGAACACGTCCAATACAATTATTGCTTATCAAAAAATGTAACATTATGTATGTGTGGATCTCGAATCGATCATCTTCACTGACCTTGTTAACAGTTTTGTGAGATGTTAATAACCATCAGTTACAAAGTACACTAAGAAGATACATTTAAATGGCAAATATCGGGTTGACCACAGGTAAACTCTATGTGAGAAGACGTGTTCCATCTTCGAAAAATGCTCCACCATCGGCGGAGCAGTACCTTGGGCAGACTCCCCGTGCTCCTGCTGGTCCATTCATTCCCGGCTGACCAGGGGCTCCTGGCTTCCCTGGCGGTCCAGGTGCTCCGGCGGGGCCTGGCGGGCCTTTGGGGCCTGGTGGTCCTGAAATAACAAAATTATTAAATATATGTTTCAATTCAGGAGGATGAATGTAGATAGGATTTTAACGCAATAGATTCGAAATTACCTACCCATTCCTCCAGCAGAAGTGCCCGGATTCCCTTTAGGACCGGGTGGTCCAGCAGGTCCTGGTGGTCCAGGCGGTCCCACTTCTCCGGGTCCTACAAATCCTGGGCTGACATCTTCGCCTGGTGCGCCAGGCATTCCAGGCACTCCGGGTTTTCCAGGAAGACCTGGCGCTCCCTTGGGACCAGGTGGTCCCATTGCTCCTATGCCTCCTCCTCCTGGTTCTCCGTTGAGGCCTGGGTCGCCTCTTTCACCAGGTACTCCCCGAGGTCCAGGAGGTCCTCTTGGACATGAGCTGCATTCAGGTGCTATCGAGGGCACATAGTCTGTAGGCTTTGCAGATGCTCCAGGCGCACCAGGGGCTCCTGGTCTACCTCGACCACCTGGGCGTCCAGGCCGTCCGGGACTACCGCGTGGACCAGGCGGTCCAGGAAGGCAACAGGTACCATACTGGTTTTGTCCTACACCACCATAGCCTCCGCCTCCACCACCATAGCCTCCGCCACCTCCACCATAGTATCCGCCCCCGCCACGGTATCCGCTCACACCACCGTAGCTTCCACGTCCACCACCATAGTTTCCACCACCACGATATCCGCCTCCTCCAGCATAGTATCCGCCTCCGCCTTGGTATCCGCTCACACCACCGTAGCTTCCACCTCCACCACCATAGAAACCTTGTCCACCACGGTAGACTACACCACCGCCACCACGGTATCCTCCTCCGCCACCATAGCCTCCGCGTCCATAACCATAGCCTCCGCCGTGATAGTGTCCAGCACCGAGATGACGGGCAGTTCGGTTGTGTGCAGGAGGTGATTCTTTAATCTGTTTCACTTCAGTCCATATGTCTTTCGCGGCTCCCTGCAACTTTATGCTGTTAAGTTTATTTGCTTTAGATATTCTTGTGTTACTTATCTTCTCGTCATTTATACAGACTTCCTCTTTCAATAGAGATCAAGCTTAATTAGCTATCCTTTGAAGAGTTTACTACTTGTGCCAGTAGCCTTTTGGCATATTTGGTGCAAGAACTCGCTTATGCAGGTAAGGAATTCAATGAAACTTGAGTCAAATTACGCAATTAGGTGATAACAGGACATTCGAGGACAATTTGTACTAGTGAGTGGGCCAGTCGCACCTTAAGAGCACGCATATGTTTGAGGAGGATCTTCCATGAGGACCGATCATCGCAGCATGCACATCCTAAATGGAGCTACCTCGCTGTCGCCGCAAGTAGCCGCAGGGCGTGTACTGGGTCTATACTTCATAATGTAGACGCACGAACACACACATCTACTACAGATTGCACCTTTAGTATTTCCTTCTTTTCGAACTAGCTGTTCCTATGACTTGATTACTGGCACTTGATTAGGGCTGGGTTTGGCCTATTCAAAGCTCGGTTAAATACTGGTCAGTGAATTCTTTTCTTTTCGCAAGGGTCGTTCACATGTTTGAAGATGTGCGCGGAGTGGGCACGTTTCCTGAATTTGTGAGATGATGCAGATTTACCACAATTTCTACCTTTTCATCTACGCATGGACTTGATGTTGTGGGCGAAGACAGAGGAGAATTCACTACGTCGTTCTCTGCCCTCCATTTGGTGCTTTTGTCTGACAAGGGAAGTGCACGAAATTAAGCTGAAATCCCAGGACGAGACCTGTATAGTTAGAATGCTTGTCCAACATGATGTTAAAGGCTACACTTGAAATCTGCTAAATGGTTTGTATAAGTTCAGAATTACCACAAGAAAACCAAGAAAAATTGTGGATTTCGGCAGGAAAATGCCTGATGATGTATGATGCAAAATGATGCTTATAATCGTGATCAGCGTCTAAAGTTACCCCTATTTACAAAAATTGGGAAGATGTTGCCAGACCCCGTAACTACTCTTCGCCTACTGCAGTGTTCTGAATGTGCCCCGTACATGTGCACTACCCTGTTGTGTGCCCATGTGAAAAACGGGCGTAACTCCTGATAGAGACAAGATTCGGGAAAGCAAAGACTGTTTGAAATCAGCGTCGGAAGCTGCACAAAGCAGTTCACAACTCGCTACGGAAGAAACGGAAGGTATGCCACACTGCCGGAGAATCCTTCTCTCATCAGTTTGAGATCAGCGATGTGGAACTCTGGGCTTCTGTAAGCCATTTAGCAGATTTCAAGTACATCGCGTTGGGCATGCTCTCTAACCACATAGGTCTCGACTCGAATTAGCAGCTTAATTTCGTGCACTTCCCTTGTGGGATTGTTCATAAATGAGAACTAAGATAGTACGGTGAACAAAAAGTATCAGAAGAACGTCTAGCCTTTTTTTCGTTATAATTGTGCAGCGTTATGGACCAGCTACGTTAGTGAAATGGACCCTCGTAAATCTGCTTTATTTTATGAAGAGTTATTAGGTGCGTGCAAGAGTTCCGGGGCAGTTGCACCCGATTTTTTAAAACGCCATAACTCAGCTCAAACTCAATATTTTTATTCAAAATAAGAACCATTTGCATCAGTGCAACGTTGCCATCTGGATACAAGTGAATTTATACCGGAAGCATAAAAATTAACAGGTTTAGACTCGAAAAACTGGCGGACGTCATTTTCGAGTAGGGTCTGATTGATGAAGTTTTTACCACGGTAGTAAAGCTCCAGATGCTTGAAGAGGTGGTAATCTGTTGGAGAGAGATCTGGAGAATATGGAGCGTGAGCCAAGAGCTCGAACCCCAGTTGGTGAATTTTCTGCAGGGCCGACACTGCAACATGGGGGCGGGCGTTATCCTGCAAAAGGAGTGGGCCCAGCCTGTTCACCAGTGCCGGCCTTATTTACAACTGTTTATCCCTGACAACTTCGAGCAAGTGAGGGTAATACTCGGCGGTCATAGTATGTCCATTTTGGAGAAACTCGTGGTGGATGACTCCAGTCGAGGACCAAAAGACTACCAACATAGTTTTTTTTTGGGGTGTAGAGATGGTTTGACCATCTTTTTGGGAGGCTCGCTGGAGTCAAGCCACTGGGATGAGCTCCGCCTGTTGTCGTACAAAACCCACTTTTCATCGACGGTAACAATCCGTCCAAGGAACGGATCGTTGCCGTATCTGTGAGTCGAAGGTCTACAGACTTCAAGACGTCGCGACTGTTGTGCTTCGTTCAGTTCATGCGGGATCCAACTATCCATCTTCTTCACTTTACCAATTTTCTGTAAATGGCGCGACACGGTTGAGCGGCATATGAATTACTTCCCCTCCATCTCCTGCTCACTCTGCCTAGGGTCTGATTCGACTCACTCCTTCAGGACAGCGTTGTCAAGAAGAGATGGCCGACCTGCTCGTGGCACATCTTCCAAGGTCTCATCTCCTTTGGCAAATCTTGTGTAGCAACTAGCAGCTGTCGTTTTGGAGATGGTGCCCTCCCGAAACGCTGTGTTGACGTTATGGACAGCTATCCTCGTTGATCTTCCTAATTTGAATTCATAAAGCAAAATTCCCCTGATTACTTTACTGTCCATGGTCTTGCTTTTAAGCCTGAAACACAGCAACGCTGAGATGTACAGCCCAACCACCTTAGATAGCAGATGGCGTACACTACCAATTCACTTGAGAGTCGCTATCTGATAGCACAACCGCTCGTGGTAAAGCTGCGTTAAACAATGAATCCTCATCAACTGCCCCGGAACTTTTGCACGCCTCTAATAATTATAAAATGAACGTTTCTATAGCATAACACAAAAATATTTCCTACATTGCGAAATGTTCGTGAAGTTACACTCCTCGAAATGGTACATCAACAATTGGATATGTAAGCATGAGACTTCTATTGCAAGCCCTCAGGAACCACCCCTCCTCCTTTTTTTGCTAGAACAGTAGGAACCTATGTAACAAACTAAGAAATTGTTGTTAAAGTTGTCTAGCACAACATCTTATCCCTTTTATCATGTGCTCCAAAATTTCCGAGTTTTAGGAGCATCTATAGCTGCCATCGGGTTAAAGCTTTTCTTTTACACAAATGGGAAGCTAGATAGGCAATACTTGCTTCAAAACTTTGAATTTTCTTCTTAGAAATTTTCACCTACAAACTGTGGAATTTTCGGATAGAATTTGCGAGGAATTTCTTTATGATGTAGAGCATACCTTACAGAAATTGATATCCTTCGTCGCTGATTTCTTCATGTGGTAAATGTAGTTGTAAATCATAGGAATGGTGATGCAGGCGTAAAGAACAGTGACCAGTGAGATGCTGACGGCCAGGTAGGCCATGAAGCGGTAGACTGCTACCCGCTTCCCTGAATCCAGCTCCATGTGGATGGCAGTGATCGTGAGCCAGACCTCGCTCCGACCTTTTATAGTACATTAACCCTCATAGAATCACTTAGCGTTTGCTGGTCACGCCCATTTGTTTGAGTTCGCTGTTGTTTTTTTAGACGGTCGCTCATCTCCAGGTTCTCTGAGGCAAAGTGTGCACACATCTGAGAGATGCATCCTACAGTTCTACAGGAAGGCAGGGATGCATGGGGGAGGAGTTTGTATGGATGACACCTTCTTTTTCCAACAAGTTTTTTGCTGCTTAATTGCTCAAGGCTTTGATCACAACGCAAATCTGGGCGGTATCTCGATTAACTTTGTTTGCTTTGTTCAAAGGTAGCTGGACCAGTTTTGAACAAAGTCCATTTTGGCACCATGTTACGGTAACCATTACTGTCCTGCCGGTTTGGTTAGTCCTGTAAAACCATACAGTTCTGATTGAATTTTCTCTTTCGTCGCCGCTACTGGTTGGGTGCCCAGCTCTACTTTCAGGTTTGCTATTTGGGAAAAATACTAGGAGCTGACAGTGGTATCCTGCGAATGTAGCTTTCAAAGTCCTAGTCTTTGACTATTCCCTACTCCTACACCAGCAACTTCCGTAGGTGTTGTTGTTGTTTCACCTTTGACTGGACTAATGGCGTCAAATCATAGAGGTTCACTGCTGTGACCTATCCTGGATTTGTATGACGCCAATATTTGAACTGTGCTAGAAGGCTTCCATAGGAGACTCATGTCGCCATAGCTTAGTGGCTGGACTGGAATGGAGAGATACACAGCGAGTTAACACCATGAAGGCAATGTCTCACTCGGGATTCGTTCTCGAGATTTTTTTTCAGTCCGAATCACGCATGAAATGCCTTCGAACACAAAATTAGAAAGAGCTGAGTCACTGTCTTCAAAGTTATTGCTTTAGCATACATGGTGGCCTTGTAACCAATGGCAGAAACTTTGTCTCCAATTCACAAGTCATCCACACTCGTTTGGGAAACACCATAGCTCATGACCACGGCTGACGTTGTAATTGGAAGGCCTCAGTCTTTGCTATCGCTTGACGTGATGAAGACTGACATTACTGCCTCTGTAGATTGCCTATATGTAGTGCAAGAATTCTACGAAGCTAGATGCCTCCTCTCTGTGGAAAGCTTTGTTGGGAGAATAATACAAGTGTCCTCCATCGTAAGCTGGCCAAAGCAGGTGGTCTGAGAGGGATGACTGAACTGGTTTCATTCTAAAAGTAAAAAAATCATTGGCGAGCTCATCTTGGCTATTTTATTGTTTTATTTTATTTATCGTGTATTCGAAAGAATGATCATCAGTCTTTCCCAATTTTGGGCATCTGAATTTCGTCGAATAGAGCGTAAGGTACAGTTCACGTTAGAGGTCAGTTTGCTGTTGTCTGAAATATTAAGGCACACATCAAAATTTTTGGTGGATAAGTAACTGAATGTTAAATCTAACCAGTGCCACTGCAAGCAAATCCAGTCAATAAACCCATAAAAAAATCCTAGGTTTTCCCGGTTTATCTGCCTTTCCATACTTCTTGGGTTAGACCAGAAAGTGCCATCCATGTATGTGCACGTCGGGTAATTATTGTTCTTTTTTTTCATGCACTCGATAAATACCACCATTTTTCATCACAGCTTGGCTTCAAATGAGTATCCTGAATGAACACCAGAAACCTGAATAATGTATGAATTACATCAGTTTCAATTCTTTACATACATGTATGCTGGGAACTCCGCACTTTCGGACTCCCAATTTCCGACATTCCGACGTTCAGGTGTTCTGGAACTTCCAAGTTCCGGCTTCAGACCTCTAATATTTTAAATATGACACCCATGTTATGGATGGCTAAATACGATTTTTCCGTTTAATATCTTTGTTTGCACTATTAATATAATAATACGATAACTACAATATACATGAATGGAAAGTGCGCACTCAGAAGTGGTGATAATTCGGAATTCGGAAGCAGAGTTCTATGTTGCCTATGTCCCTGGCGTGGCATCAACTGCCTTCAATTATTTGCTAGAACTGGTTTATTCAAACCGGTTCAAAATAATTCCTTTCCTATTTGTCCCGTTTTTAAATGCTTCTGCCCCCACCAAAAGTATGCGTGAGCACTTTGGAGAGAAGCGGTTTGATTTGTGGGGGAGCGGTAGTTTCCAAAGAAAAGGAGAACAAATTATTAATGAAAACTAATAATGGAGGGTATTCAGTCCGCTCTAAAGCTAAGCGTTGTTAGGAAATATGACAAATCAAATTCAAGACAAACAAAACAATGCTAATGGAAGATAAAATTTTCGATTAGCGTTATTTTTCTTTCATGAATGCACTCCATCCTTAGCGAACACAGTGGTGGTGTTGATCCCCGTCAAATTAATACCGGCGTCAAACAACTTCCTATGTATGTTCAGTCAACCTCTTTGGCAAGCCTGCAAAAAAAAACTTGTAAATCCAGCTTTTGACCGCAAAACCAGGGGCTTACGAAATAATCGCTCATTATCGGGAATCCACAAAATGGAGGCAATGCGTGCGACTCCGCAATGTTCATCTAAGGAGCTTGAAGGCAGAGAAATTCTCGATTTCGCCTTGAACTACGAGTAGTGACACAAATTGTCACTGCATAACAGTCATTGAATGAACACAAAGAATTGTTTACTTATTTATTATTTATATATTGCCATACACCATAAAGGTGTGCCATCATGTCGAAACAGGATGTAAGAGTGATATACATAAGAGAAGCGCAATTTAAAAAAGAGAAAAGGAACAAAATTGAGCTGAACGGTAACCATTGGTTAATCACAACACAACAGTAAACATGAAAGAGTAAAAATGGAGGTAGTGAACCTGCAAAAGACTTGAACGGACAAGGGAGAGCAGAATAGAACTTCTGCATTGGGTAGTTGCAAGGCATACGATCCCATGAATCAGTCCAATGCACCTTTCAGAAGAGGTGTTTGATGGTATAGATCGCGATTTCGAAAAAAAAAACTTACCCACTTTCAGGCCTTGATAACTGCGTGTTGCCTAAACGTCGGCCAATAAAAAGTATTTATAACAACCTGTACGGCAGAGCAACTGGAGAAATTGTTTAACAAGATGCCCAGGTTTTACGACAGGAGAACATGGAATATAATAGATTCCATGAAAATTTTTCCATGGTACCAGGCATTGTTGATACCAGAACTCTTCTAGATATTCAGTGAGTGTATTCTTAATTTTTATCAATAAATTTATCCGAACGAACCAAAAAAACTAAACACTTCGCAAAGACGCCGGAGCATCCCCACCTTGTTCACTTTTTTATGTTGATATCTAAAGCAAGCAACTGTCGAAACAATGCTAAACAAACATTGGTTCATGCCTCTGTGAGCGTTCCCCACCGATGGTAACCTGGTTTCGTTTCCACTGTTCTTCCTTGTAGTAAAAAATTGCACTTGAGGCACACGATCCCCCCTCAATGGTTCTCCAACCTCCTTTAGAGCGTTTCCACTAGTAGACGAGCATTGAGTTCCTGTCGTTCAATGGGAGTGAATAACCCTTTTCAAGCCCTTATTACTTTTTTATTATGCTTCTTCGCACCGACTTGCAGTGTAATTTTGGGTGAAGATGGTTGATGAGTTCTGCTAGACGGTCGTTAAATGCGAACAAGCTGTAAGGAATCAAACCTCACGATATCTTTGTATACTAATGCAAAAATACCGATCTACAGATGTGATCAGTTCATCACTCTTTCAACAATTATGTTCCGAAACTGTTTGACGTTGTTACTTTTTATTAGAAAAATAATAGTCCAGAACGGTAGATGTTGTGTTGCACGATATTTCATTATTTTTAAACCTATTTCTATTACCATTTTATGTATTTATTTATTACTATTGTGCTTGCTGCCATTCATTTTTGAGCTAGCAAATTTTCCTTCTGTCCTTTTTCAAATTTTTAGTTTTACCAGAGGCAAGGAGCGGATGTCTTTAGTGACAAAGGGTGCGTATGAGGGATACCCAGAATAATTCGTCCACTTTGAGCGATCTTCAGCCTTTGCAGTTGAGCTCCACTCATCCGGTTTTCCTGAGCCGTTAGAGGGCAGTCTGAGTCAATTTTAAATGGTATTGTTAGCAGTACTCTTTGTGACGAGGGTCATGCGCCACGATGAATAAGGCTAATTACATTTTTGTACATTTTCACTTCATCTCTGCTGTTGGAAGTGGGGTAGGAATAATTTGAAGAGCTCAAGAACGAGAAGCGGTGTTATTCATTTCGTTATTATGTTTTTTCATTACTATTATTGTTATTATAGAAGAAATTATGATGCCTAATTCTCGAACCTATTCTGCGAATCTTTCGGTAATGTGCGCTTCTGTTCCGCGCCTAGAAGCATAGGGTTGCAGAATTTGTTGCGAATTTCCTTCAGCGCTGTAGTGTCATTTGGTTATGAAACTTATTGTGGATCGCAATTTTTCTTCATACTTTGAGGAATGTCGTTACACTTTTGGAAAATTGGGTCTGCGTCTTTGCTGACGTAATGGTTGTTGTCTATCCTGATCAAGCAAATCATATTCCTGTTCTTAAAATCTCTGCACGACCTCACATTACCTATTCCGGAGTTCACCGCAGGCTGGGAGATAGGTGCCAGTTAACATTAGTCGTGAACTTACAGCTTCAATGGGATTACTACCATCCCTGGTGTTTGCTGCTAACTAGGATGCATTGTTCCACAGGCAAGGTATGAGCAGTTTTACTCTCATGGTCAGCCTACAACTCTTTGCTAAGATTGGAGAGGAATACCTCTATAAAACTATATCTGTGATCTCTCCTACAGCTTAAAACTCAAAAAAAATATGATTTTTCATAGAAGACATTTTTTTCTTCGCATTAGTTTTATTGCCACTTTTTGCCCGTGCTGAGGAAAAAACTCAATTGAGTGGAGATATGCTGAACAGTATGGCTCTCTTGGCACGACGACGAGTTCCATCCTCGAAGAACACTCCTCCATCGGCGGCACAGTACTTTGGACAGATCCCACGTTGTCCCGCTGCCCCGCTGATACCAGGGCTACCAGGAGCTCCTGGATTGCCAGGTGGTCCAGGTAGGCCAGGTGGACCTGGAGGTCCTTTTGGACCTGGCATCCCTAAAATAACACCATCCATATTCATATGTAGGTTGAAGTCTGAAAATCACCTTGTCCCGTTCCAGGCATTCCACTCGGTCCTGGCGGACCTGGAGGACCAGGTGGTCCAGGAGGTCCAGCGAGTCCTGCAGCTCCAGCTCCTGATTCAGGGTATCCTCCGTCTGCATCATCTCCAGGTGGGCCAGGTGCTCCAGGTGCTCCTGGCATCCCAGGAATACCAGGCGGGCCCTTTGGGCCAGGCGGTCCCGTTGCTCCTTCGCTGCTTGCTCCATCAGGACCAGCTATACCAGGATCTCCTTCAGGTCCTGGAGGCCCTGGTGGTCCAGCAGGTCCTTCTGGGCATGGTTGACATGGACTCGGTGTAAACGGATCGCATCCAACATCCCACGCTGGACGCCCAGGTAGTCCTGGCGCTCCTGGTGCTCCGGGAGCGCCTGGACGACCGGGTCGACCGGGTGCTCCCGGCATTCCGCGTAGACCGGGAATACAGCATATATCACATCTGTCAACTCCACACGAGATATGGCGGATAGTTCTGTTGTGTATCGGTTGTCGTACTGGCTGCCAGTTCCTGATCTGTGTCACTTCACCCCAGATATCCTTCGCTGATTCCTGCAAGATTTTCTCATTTATTGCATGTTTAGGAATGTGTTGCACTGCCGTCGTCCCTACATACCCCCATGTCCCCTTCAAATCGGCCTATGGGCCTTGTAATTTTTGTTGCACATAATGGCTTTCTTGTTCATAAACTATTTTCCACATTGCGTCGGAAGAACAACCGGTGCAACAGGCATCAGGCAAGCCAATTAATGCCTCGGCCTGTGAACAGGAACGATAGTCGACTGTGCTTGTGATTGCGCTGCCTCTTGCTCCTGACTACGCGCTACCCGGTCAACTTAGTTTTTATTTTTTTTTGGTAGATAGCGTCATTTTGGCAAAAAATGCATTCAGTATGAAACAATGGAAAAAATCTCGACCCATTTTACTATCCTTCTATATAAAACATAGAAGATCCAGCTCTCTATCACCACCACGTTATTGGTCGCCCCACCCACTTTTCCCGCCGCCACTGGGCAAATTAAGTAAACAAGACAAAGCAAAAGAACATCGACGGTGAATGTAAAGTCCTTACTCGGGATCGGCGGAAAATTTTCGAGCGCGCCCAGCATGGGGCGCGTGCGCGGCGCGGCCCTCTCGTGGCAGCGGCCCCCCGTCGTTCGTCAGGTTTTTGGCCCAGGTGTTTTTTCCTTCATTGTTTTTCTTTGGTTGAAGTTTGTCTGAAGGTGTGAGGCCTGTGGCTGACCGTTGTCGACCGGACAGCCCCGCATGCTTCTTTTAAAAACAATAAAAACAAGCTTTTGTGGATGCATGTGAAAAACGTGCAAAATACGAAGCATGCCGGGCCGTCCGGTCGATATCGGTCAGCCACAGGTCTCACAGCTTCAGATAAACTTCAGCTAAAGAGAAAATGAAAAAAAACACTCACCTGGACCAAGAATCTGATGAACGACTGGGGACCGCTGGCACAAGAGGGCCGCGTCGCGCACGCGCCGCATGATGGGCGCGCTCGAAAATTTTCCGCCGATTGGCGTAAGGACTTTATGCACATCACATTGAGTGCCGCAAAACATGATAGTGAGGAATTCCGCGCTTTTCAAAGGTAAAGAAATGAAGACAGAGTGCATGCGGGTACAATTCCGTTGTCTGCAGCTTGACGCAAACACGAGGTTATGAGTTAGACTGGTATTCCCATTGTCCCATTTTTTCCTAAAACTTCGCAGAGGGAAGTTATTTTAGATGCTGAGCACGAATGTCGTATTCACTTCATACTTTAATCGCATTTTTTTCAGATTACGGTAAGTAGATACAGTGTCTGTGTGAAACAGTACTCACAGTTTACGTACCGTAACCTCACAAAAATTGATTACGGTACCATAGTGGACACGATATTCGTGATTAGCGCCCCAAACAACCCGCTCCTGCGAGGTTCTAGCGAAGGAATTGTTCGAATTTTTTGGGCACGCAGAAGTGGAATTGTGTTATTCGAGCTTCGCAGAAAAATCTGTGCGGAAACAAAACAGATGCGTCTAGTCATATGAAGAAATGCAAGAAAGCACAAGAGAACACATCACGTCAAAAAAAAGACAGCACGAACGAACCAAATGCCCTCAGTGCAAGCGTGGAACAGTACCGAACAAGGCCAAAAGCACGCGTGCGGTCGCGGAGCGCAAAAACATAGTGAAAAGAAGGCGAGATTCGTGGTGTCATGGAACGTCTCAGGGGCCAAAGGTGGCCGGTCCCGGACGAGCGGGAATTCTGCCTCAGCAGTCCTTTCTCAAAATGGCGGATGGTAAGCGTAACGGAGCCTACTCGAAGCTATCAAAGCGAGCACCTTCTCAATGCATCCTTCATTTGGATCCCACCGGGCTTTTCGGGTCACATGCCAATTATTTCGGCACAACCTCTTCATGTGAAATCCGAGGCATTGCATGACTCATGCTTATGTACCCATTCGTTTCGGTGGCCAACATTTTGAAACGGCTAGCACTATCTACGGAATCGACCTTCGCAGCGATTCTGAGCTAGTCAGTTGAAAACAAACTCATATAAAATAGGACATGAAAGCCCTATCACGATGTAAAGAAGAGCGAAGGATGCGTCAAGGTTCCGCTGGTTCGGTAGATGTAACTCTCGTTGGTGAATGCGTTTTTTTCCTTCTTAGACTGCTAGGTGATGGCTTTATCGAAATCTCTTCAGGATCATTCAAATTCTACTTCGAAATGGTTCAGCCGAATGTGAGTAGCTTGGAGTGCGTTCTGTGACGCTTCCATGCCACTGCAGACGAAATCAGTCGTCAGGAAGCGCATCCGTACCTGTTTGGCAACTAATGAAGAACTTTCTGAGATGTGGCGTTCTGATCTGTTTGTCGTTGAGTAATTATGCGTAAATGTTGTTCCTTTGCTTGATAAAAATAGATGAAGTATAAAGTAATTTAGCCGTCTCAAATGATGTTCGTACGATTATTTATGTATTGAATCACCTATGGATCCATTACATATGCAGGAAGTGTTGCACTACCTGTGCCCTTCATGTACGTTTATGATGCGAGAACTTCTTGTGAAGGGAGAGGATGCACATCTCCTACGCTGAATAGGGGACCTCGAGAGATCAGGCTTTCCAGCCATTTATTATTTGTAGATTTCGCTTTTTAGGACACATTTTTTTCTAGAATGACTACTCTCATAAAGATAGGTTGGGTCCGGATCTGCTATAGTCTGGCTAATTGGCTAGGTAGTGGGATCCATCGTGATCCCTTGCTCAGCGTATG
The DNA here is from genome assembly GCA_037903475.1 of Ancylostoma caninum. Taxonomy (NCBI): domain Eukaryota; kingdom Metazoa; phylum Nematoda; class Chromadorea; order Rhabditida; family Ancylostomatidae; genus Ancylostoma; species Ancylostoma caninum. The sequence goes on along the minus strand of JBAJFG010000107.1, from coordinate 319,842 downwards.
GGATACAATTCCCTCCCTCCAAGAAAAGTTCCCCCCTCCCCCCCGGCGTGAACGCACAACAGAAGCGTAGATAGTGCAATATCGTATGAATGTGTAGGAGATCCATAAAGAATCCAATATATGGACAATCCTAAGAACACCATTTTGTATGCCTTCAGTTCTTGACAGTACTTCCGATCCTTCCCCCTCCCCGCTCCTCAGCGGGGATGACCCTCCGTAATTTTGGGCCACAACGCACAACATAACAAAAGCCAAAGCGGCAGCTTGCGTCACTATGAACTGAAAAGTATGACATGACTACTTTACAAGAAAAAAGCTTACCTTGCAAAAGTGTATGTCCGCGTTTGCAGACTTCTTGATGTGGTATATGATGTTGTAGGCCACAGGTAGAGAGATGCAGACGAAAAGAACAGTTGTCACAGCTACACCTGCTGTCGCATAGGCGATGAAGCGATAGGCAGCGACACGCTGTCCAGAACTCAACTGCATACACTCGACGGCAAGTCCGCGTGGCCGCTTTTATAGTAACGACTATCAATGCTTATAGTGCTACGCCCCCTGCTTAGCAGCGTGGTTTTTCGAGAAATTCGTCCTTTCTTCGTGAGCGTTCTACTCAGAGTCAAGAGGTGAAACCGTCACAGCGCTAGTATACTTAATTGGCTAGCTACGTTTGTTAGCTAGCTAACAGCCACTGTGCCCTTCTATGGAATTTTTGAAAAAAAATCGTGATTTCTTGTGCGTCTGGCGGGTTGTACACATGTCTTCATAAATAAACGTTGTACTGAAGCAAAGTTTAAGAAAGGTATGGGTTCCCTACAACCAGTTAAGGTATGTGGCCTTGCTCGTGTTGTTTTAGGTAGCTACGCTCACGTAACCCCTTGCAATTAAAAAGCAACTATAGCCGAGAATCTGTCAACTATTTCCATATGCATTGACCAGTCACAGTTCGCTTGAAAATAACACAAAAATAAAAAGAAAATGGAGTGGCTATCAACGAAATTACAGATGATTTGTGCTTCCTCCATCTCGTCATGCTCTCTGAGTGAATCCATTATTGGAGCGTAACAGTATTTTTTCTTTATTTTTGACGCGGTATGATATTTGTTCTACTTCTGGGCCAGTAGAAGATAGTTTCTCTGAAGTGAACCTTGTTCATGGCTACGCGCGTGTATTCTTTGTATTCATTTTATGTTTATATGTTATGTTACATGTTATATGTTTATGCGAGTACATTTTTATATAGGTCCAGTCATTATGTCTTCGCATATTATTATTGCTCTTGTTTGCTTCTTTTGTTTGTTCCAGTGTGCATGATAATTCTACGGTGTGCCTAAAAAGGCACTAACATATGCTAATAAATATATTTCCACGAGGAAGTTTTTGGAAAGTCCGCACTCTAACTTCATATCGATCTGGAGGGAAATCATGGAATTTCTGTAATAAGTACGTGTCATAGGAATTTTACATCGACGCTTCACACCGAGATTTCTAAAAAGAAAATTTCACGAATGTGGCGAAAAACTGACGGGATTTACCCGTGACCAAAGCGAGACCGTTGAATTTACACGAAATATTAGCGAGATTTGCCACACTTTTGAAATCTCATTATCTACACGCAGCCAACTGGAATTCAAGGAGACACAAGCGGAATTCACTATTCATGAGGACATTCTTAGAAATATTCCCTGAAGCCACCTGTGTATACCAGTGGCGGGCGCAGGGGAGGTGGGATACAAAAATAAAAATCTTGTTGTAGTTTATTTTAATTGTTTATTTTTATTATTATTTCCCAAATATCTCCTATTAGTCATTTGTTTATATAGTTGACATTTTTATTACCTTGATTTTTTATCTAGGTCCTTGAAGTGGCGGAGACCCCATTTGTATCATATGCACCCCCCCCCACACCGCCTCCCGCCCACTTTCTATGTATGCTCTCGTTTTTTTTTTTAATTTTCCAGATTTTTTCGCTCATATTCGTTCAATTTAGAATCCAGAGGGTCCAGAGAAAGAATCCAGAGTCGTGTACCATTCACGAGTAATGTCCAAATTACCCAATTATTCCTGGAGCATTACGAGATAACGCCAGTGAATGTCCCTCGTTAATGTCGGTGGCATCAATTTTACTGTTGTTTCAGTTCCAGAGAAAGAATCCAGAGTCGTGTACCATTCACGAGTAATGTCCAAATTACCCAATTATTCCTGGAGCATTACGAGATAACGCCAGGTGAATGTCCCTCGTTAATGTCGGTGGCATCAATTTTACTGTTGTTTCAGTTCCAGCCGTTTGCTCGTAAAAGGTTCCTATAGGAATTGTCGGGTTACATTCCGAGGATTCTAGGAAAAAAAGCTGTTGAGGTGTTTTTCCTACAAAAACAGCTTTTGTGAGTATGTATGACTCTACTATCTGTTGATAGGTTTTTTATATATGGGAAAAATCCAATGGAAAATTTTTTCTAAATTCAATCGTAAGAGCAGTGTTAAGACCTTTTCTTTTGTGAATATTACACCGTAGTGATTCGGAGTCGGAGAAATTGGTAACAGGTATCAGCAAATTTCTTTTCTGTTTGTAAAATTTCCGTGTGTGTTTCCGGACATGAAAGGTGCACCCTTTATAGTACTTCCTCACTGAGCACTGCAACAGGAAGTATAGACAACTACGGAGTTCTAAAGTATCGTCAACGACGGCGGCTTCCATCTTCGAAGAACACTCCACCATCGAGTGCGCAATATTTGGGACAGATGCCACGCTCTCCTGGTGTGCCGGGTGAACCAGGTTGACCCGGGCTGCCAGGGTTACCGGGTTGACCAGGACTGCCATCAGGACCAGGTGGTCCTTTGGGACCAGGAAGCCCTGAAATGGAAGAACATTGATTTTGTTTGGAAGGCATTGAAAAAGTTTGCTTATCCTCTACCAGCTGCTGTTTGCAATCCTGCCGAGCCATCAGGTCCTGGAGGGCCAATGGGTCCAGGAGGTCCTGGCGGTCCAGATGGTCCTTCCTGCACTCCGGAAGTTGCAGATTCTCCTGGGGTTCCTGGTTCTCCAGGTGCTCCAGGGTTTCCGGGAGGTCCAGTCGGTCCTTTTGGACCAGGTGGTCCTGGTTGTCCTGCTCCTCCGGCGCGTCCGGCCTGACCAGGTTGTCCTGGTTCTCCTGGTGGTCCTGGAGGTCCCGGTTGTCCAGGTTGTCCAGGTGGACACGGTTTGCATGGTGGCGGTGTGATCGGCTCGCAAGGTTGCATCGGTGGTCTTCCGGGTGCTCCAGGCATTCCAGGTGTGCCTGGAGTACCTGGTCGACCGGGTCTTCCCGGTGGCCCTTGTGGTCCGGCGGGTCCTGGCGCACAGCAGTCAGCGCACGGATCGGGTTCGGCTTGTCGGGCGGTTCTGTTTGAGGTCGGCAAGCTTTTGATATTTGTCACCTCGCTCCAGATTTTTCCAACGGATCCCTGGAATTATCATGCTTCAGTGTGCCTTACGACGGTATTTCGATGGAAATGTTTCAATGTTCCATATAAATTTATGCATGCAGTTTCCTGATCAATGACTCTTGCAACAGCAGGTTTGTAAACCAATTGAAAGACACTTTTTACCCATGTATTCCGTGTCATTTCAAGGCTGCAGCCGGCAAAAAGTCTATGTATCCCACACACAACTTGTTTTAATGGTATTGAATTACCACGAGTTCTACGAGCCATTGAGGCGCGACGGGTTTAGGAGTGGCGTCAACACGAGAGTACGAGATTCAATGACATTTTTTATATGTGGCTGCGACTTGCGTACGAAAGTTATTACGTTCCGGCGAGGTGTAAGGCTAATTGCTTTAACCTTGCAGGAGTTTGCTAAATACGCGGAATTTCTGTGTCCCTCAGTTTTTTTTTTTGCTTGGTATCGATAGGATCAGTCACTTCAAGACCATTGGGCAAATTTCTCACAGCGCAACGAGAATCAATGAATTTCCTATTTTTTGCTCTAGGATTTTATGAATAGGGTGCATGCATAAATTTCTTTTCCATTTTTCATATTTTCAAGTGAAATCTGCGAAATAGTCAGCTATTCTCTAGAGTAGTGTTAATGCTTATGATAGAATGCTTATGATTGGCGAGTGGCAAAAACAAAGGGTAGTAACATCGGCAAAAGATGTGGTCCCCAAGCAGTTTAGTCGTAGCACCAGGCTAACCGCCAATTCATTCCCTCTGGAGTTTTTAACTTGGTGTCATGATAACGTGGGGACGGAGCACGTACTCCTACATCGAATGCACCCCCACCCGCCGTCATTGTACAGGGCCAATAAGTAAGAAGGACAAATAAATATTCGAAAAAGTATACAAATCTGAAATAAAGGACAGAGATGCACGCTAAAGGAATAGAATTGAAGTGAACGCTGCCGTTTCACCCCGACCCATCGAAAGAGCAGATTAGGATGGACATGGCGATTCTATAGTTGCGTTCCTCTTGAGGATCATTCACTATAAGTGGGAGATGATTAAGGATTATTGTTCGCAAGATTGAACATTTATTCGTTATCTATTTCCCTCTTTATGGTACCAACATATTCAATATTAGCTTCATCCTCAAGTTCTATGGATGAAGTGGTCCAGTAAGAGTTTTTAATCGCTATCTGAGCAAAGGTGGATCTGGCTAACGTTGGGCCTGTCTCCAAGGTAGGCTCATCCATAGGCAACAAAAAAGGCGAGATGGAGGGGTTTCAAATCCTCTTTGCATCCTAATTGACTTAGAGGTCCATGGATATATTGTTTATCACCAAAATTTGAAGAGGCATTTTGAAAAACCCTGTCATTTTTGGAGGGGAAAAAAGTCCCTTTTTCTTTTTAGAATGAGGACGAGACAATCCACTTTTGAAAAAGAAAAAATGCATGAGATAGACTCGAACGGTTCAATCATCCGAATTGGAAATGTGAAGAAAAAAAACCTGAAATTTCTACTTTGTGAGGGTTTGTAAGCGACAGCTCTTATCTCATAGACTCGAATTCTTCGCAGAGTGTTTCACAGTCCAGAAGATTCATACAGCTCATCTTACTACGACGGCTTCCAGAAATCGCCCGAGAAAATCGCTTTATATTTTAGCATTTCACTTAGTTGCATCGTAGTTGCAGATTATTATCCAGAAGATATTCACATAAGCTTACCTTGCAGGTGTTGATCTCACTATGCATTGACCTCTTCACATGGTGTATGTAGTTGTACACCATCGGAAGTGTAATGCAAACGGAAAGCACCGCCACCACGGAGAAGGTGACGGCTGAGTAGGCGACGAAGCGATACGCCACCAGTCGATGCCCTGAATCGCACTCCATGTTGCGAGACGAGTGCTGATGCCGGCTCGGCGTTCGCTTTTATACAGCTTACTTGGATGTTTCAGCAACGCCCCGTCGTTAATTTCTTCGGCAACCCTCGCTTTTTCTGATACCATACCTAGACCGGGTGACACTGACACTGGTCACACTGCATCGCTATGTGCCTCGCCTAGCTTCTGCTAGTTATATGGCAAAAAATGGTCTCGTTTGACGTAGGAATTATCGGCGATTTCCGTTTTAGAGCAGTGAAAGTAGTCATGTCATAACCTTGCAGCGTAATGGCCTTTCTTCTCATGCACCTCAAAGGATGCTATTAGTGCTAGTAGCGCTCTTTAATGGCTGTCGAATGTTCGAAAAAGACTAGGTGCACCATCGGGGAGGAAACATCAGCGGTACAGCAAATAGCTGAACATGTCTTGAAAGCTGATAAGCGGTTAATGGCCTAAGAATTGTTGAATTGCTACTCTGAAGTTCTGAGTTTGCAGGTACTGCTCTGTGACAGTTAGGAAAAATTCTTGTATTTGGTATTCGATATTTGGTCCTCGTTGGGAAATATTGCGGGATGGTTGCTTTTACTATGTTGTCGGAAAAGTTTCCCTCAACTGTTTTTCCTGTCTCGCCAATATTTTCGAGGTCGCTCGGAAACTTTTTGCTCCAAACATATGTAAAGATATGTAAAGACTGCGTAATATTCTTTTCATACCAAATTTCTCTTCTCATTTCGTCCAGGTTATGACCCAAAAAATCGTCGTTGACTGAAATCGTGTTTGACCGCTCGGTTTCTGCGAATCCATAAAACAAGGTAACGAAAGCGATGCGACTAAAAATGTACATTGTAGGATAGGCCCCTCCTTACTACATTGTGAACATTTGGTCCTGCATTTTGAAGCATGTTTGAGGTAACTTAGGATTTGATCGACCGGTAGAGGTGGTTGGGCGCCAATGATGGTGGATTTATTCTGATTTGTGCTCCCACAGCTTCATGTGTTGAGAGCTACTATGCGCCTAAATTTGCTCGACAATCTTGTTAATAGTGACGAGAAGTAGGCTCCATAGATAAATCGCACGAGTAAGCCTGGGTGAGTGCTCGCTGGTAACCCGGGCCTGTGGTAAAGTGTCATGGCGGTTAGCTGAACTCCAAAATTCACCACCACACTTTAAGCGATGACTGCATGCAGCTCACATCCCCGAAGTATAGGACAGCAGCTCATTGCCAGCCACATCACAGCTACAGCACGCATGTGGCGACAGAGGATATTATCGCCTTGTCAGAGGCTGATTGCTGTGGTAATAGTGGGAGAAGGAGAAGAGAGTCGAAGCAGAGTGAGACGCTTAGCTTAGCTACGTAGTGCTGTACTACAGGTCCTGGGATTCTAGTGCCAAAACGAGAACTCTATCCACAAAAAAGAAATGCGATTGTTTGGTGGAGTTACTGTGGAATCACTCGCCGGCAGGTGCTGGGTGCTGCCAACAATCCTTACTGTTAGCGCCGGACTTCCCGTCAATAATATCACACATATTGTATAACCAGGCTGGCCGTCCGGCTAACGCCGGACTTCCAGACTTCCTCTTTCACAAATGCTCCTGATGAAAGTGTCCTACTTTACTTCATTTCCCGCCCATGACGTTCCCCTATTCGAAGCGACAGGCTTAATGCAAACGTGTGACTGACCCCCTAAACTTCGGCGATGACCTTTCATTTATAGCGATTACCAAAAAGATGCTTACGTGGAAGTGTAAACTACGCTATCGTTCACAGGACGTTTGTAAATGACAACAGAGTTACTTGACAACTTTTAATTTGAATATGAGCATACAGCATAAAAAGAGCGGAAGTGAAGATAACAATGTAGTCACACAGTCTGTTTACAACAATCTGTTGATCCTTCTCAAATGGATTCCGGTAAAACATCAAGTATATTTGCGAATATCACCATCGGCAAAGGGCCTGACCATCGCATTGACCAGAAGGGCAGCCAGAACAAACTGCTCCAACTTGGTAAACATATTGGTTGACGATAGCGCCACTGAACCGAATTCTCAATTGTTGACGTGATTTTATAGTATACGTTTTTCGAGGCTTACCCAGGATTGTACATGCAAGACACCGCATAAAATGAGCCGCAGTTCTTCGCAGCGCATCCCACTCGCTTGGTATTCCACCAGGCCATCTATAAGATCGAACGTTACTACAGTAACGTTAGAGGTTAAAAGATAAACCGAGGTTTTCGTCTGCTTGAGTTTACCTTAGCCCAATTCAACACATTGCTAGCTCCGCGTTTGAATTCGCTCTGGTAGAACATCATGTTAGACCGCATGCCAAATCTCGCTAGCTGACTCCACCAAGTGGCAATCGCCTTAACGATCTCGTCTTCTACCACAGCAGATGTTTTCTTTTAGAAACCTACATAGAGAACGGCTTGTTGTTGGGACGCATAAGGATTGTTGAATATGAACAAGTTTTGTTTGTGTCCTCCTAACGAATGAGCAGGCAACTCTGTTCTTCTGCAGGTATTAACTGCTTGCTGCGCGTAGGATTCCGCGTTGCAGTCGTATTTCTGAACAGGCAGTATTTCAACCGACACGAAATACTCTTCTAGAGAGAATGTGTTTTTTGTTTGGTATGGCGGAGGCACTGGTCTTCCTTAAATATCGACTGTGGGTGGCTAAAGCATCGTCGTCACGGCCTCTATGAACGACACCTATACCGTTCATGAAGTAGTGACAGCCGTGAGAAGCCATAGATGAAGCACCTACCAAACGGTACATGAGCCTGGCGGGAGGGGCTATGCCCCACCCATGGCTAGTCTGCGTCTGTCCTCTCGCCAAACCTCCCCTGAACGAATTTGATCTAGCATGCGCCAGTCAAATACCGATTGTCTACCGTCACCTGAATTCATTGTGGTGGTGGAGGATGGCATTTCTCAACCCATTATTGAGGCTAGGATTTCCACAGTTGGGCTCTAAATACTAGTTTGATTGAATTTCTGAATTCAGTGTAAGAAATATTGGTTGCTGACTAGGCCAAGGTTTTCTTGTTGATACTGTAGTTACCACAGGAGCTGCTGTGGTTTCTGCAGCTTCTGCAGTACTGTCCGACGGTGCTACCGACGACGAAGTGGATGCATCAACACCGGGATTTCCTTGTTGATTTCCTTGTGGTGGATATGGATATCCACCGGGATACCCTGCTTGTGGGTCCTCCGTACTTGAAGCATCTTGTTGTGCTTGCAGAGCCGCGAAGAGAGCGAACACAATCTGAACTTTAACCATTCACTGTTCTGAGCAGAACCGGACCATGATATTGAATCATAAACTTACAAGGGAAACAAATTTGATTGCTCTCATGTCGATTGATGCTCACTAAAAATCCAGGTATTTATATGGTGTTTGTGCACGATAAATTTAATTTTAACAGTTGTAAGTTGTGGTGGTCTTCTCTGTCATTGCACTTTTCTGAAGCGCTAACATTCAAATGGATCTTATGATGATGATGTTGATGCTGATGATGTTATCCAGGTCGAAGTTCCACGCTGGCTTTTCCTTTGGATAAAGGCTGGTTTCTGTTATGTACACTAGTGCACTGCTCTTTCAACCGTGTTTTGCACCAATACCCATGAAATAATCGTTCACAACAGGTTCAATTCTGAACTAGTGGTGCTCGATGTTCTCCTATCCATTGTTCGTTTGAGTAATAAACTTCAAACATTGAAGGTAGGTGACCACTGATCGGCAGCTAGTCAAAATAGCTTTCTTGAAGTGAGCAGTTGTTACGGTATAGAGCGTGTTGCGTAAGCAGTGCACTTTCGTGTGTATCAAAATTCGAGCATTATTATACTATGTTCTGACAACTGGAACAAAAAGTCGATCTGGGCTTGGAGTGCTACTAATCCTATTGCTACTGATATTATTCAATACCAGTCTGGCCGTCCGGCTAACGCCGGACTTCCAGACTTCAATTGGTGCTCGCTTCGCTCGCCTACTGCACGATGAAAGCAAACACAAAAGTGTAAATGGATTTATAAAATCTGTATCCTACCACGCAGTTCTATCGCTCTCCTGAGAAGCCCTTGATCCCGTAGGTGGTAGCTTATCCTCATATGAACGAAGTTATGCTCTCCTACATGAGCGAAGTTAGCGGCCGTGAAGAATTGAGTGTAACCAATTCAGTGCAAATGTTATCTTGAAATGATTTAGGCTCAACCGGTTGTTGTGGTAATTCAAGTGATAAGGGTCCACAGGTGCATATGAACGGAAAGGAAGGAGTGGTTCATTCAGACACAAACGGAATGGGAAGAGAACACTGATACGAAAGGAAACAATGTACATCTAGTTGATTTAGGTAGAAGGGTCTGCCCAAACAGGATAAGCGTACTTCTCACGCAGAAATAGACCCAACTAGCGAAATCCTATCACTTGTGGAAGCCGGCGCACCCTTATCACACCTTTGGACCCGTCTCCAGGCGTTTCCCCACCTTTGGGGGCTGGCGTACCCTTATCACACCGTTGCACCCGACTCCAGGCGTTTCCCCACTTTTGGACGCCGGCGCACTCCTACAGCAACAGTGTTCGTCCAAAAAGTTGTCGAAACGCATCTGCATCAGAAACTTTAGCATATATGCCGGTGCTGTTCAACAGGAAGGGACCAATCCTCCTCTTCGACAACGCTGATGTTGCAGAACCGATTTTCTCCTACAAATCTTTGCCCCATTCACCAGACCTCTTATTCGTGAATCTCGTCATCTTCCTGAGTAGATTATGCTCCAATAACCAATCACGAGAAGGAACTTCAAGCTGCTTTTTTATTCGCTCTTCATACACGCAGGTGGAGGCGATACCTTCATAATGAAATCTTTATATTGGGTTCAGGCAGGAAAGTCCTGCTTATCAGGGGCGAGGCATTCATCGGGAAAAGTGGAGAAATTAGCATGTAATATATGTGACGTAGAGCAGTGTTTTCGTTTTTGACGTTTTTCTTGGATGATTTTCTTATTTTCAAGGCTGGCGTACTCATATGGTAGCTGTGACTACCTCACCTTGCGGGAGCAGCTTCAATCACTCAATCACTTCACGTAGTGAGATAAGATTGTCCGAGGCGTGGCTCCTCATGAAAGCTCATGTCTTTCGATTTGAAGCAAGGAAAACGGTCGTAGGCTAGGAACATCTGGCGATTCTCTCCTTGAATGCACTGTTGTTATTGACTGCAGCACTTGCAGAGGTGTTGTAGTGCATCTCATGATAGAAATTGGGCAAAAGCACCATTTCACAGTTGAAGACATAGCTGCTGCAACCAACACTCCTTGATCCTTGTATATCCACAGGACAGGTGGACGCAAGGACGAAAGGGGGGGGGGGGAGTGAATGAATCCGAGAAGGGATTGCCGAATCGAGAATGGATCGCCTCCCGAGAAAGGATATCCGAAGCGTTGGAATAAAAATACCTTATGGTATAGACAGAAATATAGTGCAAGTCTATTTCTTATCGTTGATTTCCGTTATCATTTCTGAAATATTTATTGTCATTTTTTATAATAGGAATAATATTCTTATTGGTTTCATTATTCTATCTGGGTGCAAAGAGTGACGGAGCTGGCCACTTTCATCCCCACCCCTATCCCTAGTTAGCAACTCCTGCGTCAACTCCTGCAGTGTCAGAGAGTAATACATAATACTTAATAATAATAATACTTTATAATACTTTCCAGGAACTTCTCATACCTGGTTGTGCAACAGCGTTTTTCACTTCTGACGTCTTTGTGATACGAAGGAATTTTTTCTGTTACAGCTCTGCACAACTGTCAACGACTCGATAGGTAAAGTTGTTCTTGAACAAATCTTGAAAAAGTGCTTATTTTTGACCTTGGAACTTCCACAACTGGCCTTCAAACGCCGCCAATTTCCTCACAAGGGAATCCAATCTGTACCTCTAATCGCCGATAGATAGATCACTACCAGGAATAAACGGGCTTCCGGTTTTCGAAGTTCTGTGTTCCCTGAATGCTGGCGTCATTTTAGCTTCTTAGCTGCTTGATTTCTGATGGATTGGAGGACGCTAAGTTATGTCAGGTCTTACGTGCTGTTTATATCCTTTTAAATTTCCACAATTCAATTCCCTCCGGACTTCCGACCTGTTCCAATACTTCTGCTCGTCCACGATTACTGCACTCGCAAAGGATCTGTTACTGCACACACCTACACTACTGAACAAAAGGAGCAAAAACCCAAGACGGACCCCATCTGCATGTGATCCTACCTTTTTTAAAGACAGCACTCACGATAAAAAACGTCATCGACTTTTTCATGAAATTCGACTCTTGAGGGTATAGTTGTGCCCTTACTAGAGAAGAAACCATCTGAAAGGGTCAAGTTTCCGAGAATTACCAAGTTGTATATTGCCTAGACGAGGCCATTCGGACGAGATCTATTGCCGTAGATGGGTGTGGCCGCCGAGGTGCGGCACGGATCACCGTTATCGGAAAATCCTGATCGATGCCGTATCAGCTGATAAACATAGCCGGCGCAATCTCAGCCATATTTGCATGCTTCTCGAGGCAATTTTCAACAAACGGAGCATTTATTTCAGCGCACTCTTATTCATATTCACATGCTAACCCCTCGGCATAAACATAAAGAGTAGACTTCTTCTTTTTTCACACTTTTGCCCCAGTTTTTTGAATTCAAGCAGAATTATGTCTATAAAATGGATTATGTCTTTGAAAAAACCTCATTCTTTCATACTATTGTTTAGTAAATACTGACGTACTCTGATCTCCGCACACTTCACAGAAATCTAATCATAATCTAATCGTTATCATGAGTGTTCTTTTTTTCATAACCTCTTTCTTATCTTACCACGACATCGTGACACATCGTTGCAAATATTAGTGTTATCAAAGGCTTCTAACAGATTCCGAAGTGTGCGGGGCATCTGTTATCTCCGCTCGCGTCGCCCGCCACCCCCGCTTCGGAGTCGGCGAGAAGCTTAAAACATCCATTGCTTGCATTAAATTATGCCATTTTTAATAGAAATGAGCAGAGCGAGAGTGCCATGTCCTGTGCCTATTGGCAATCCCGATAGCGATGCTGTGTTATCTTCGATGAGAAGAATGAACATCAGCCAAGTGGAGAAGAACCCTGATCGGGACCTCAGGTTCGATATGATAGTTTTAATTGTCTTCAAAATATTTTTATGATAGGTTTAGTTACTGCCGTCTTCTCGGAAAGACACTGGACCATGGCAGACTTGAAAACACCAATTGGTGTGTTTGCGGGGCGTGCGGGAACCTACCCACAGTGAGGGAGAATGTCTGTTGTCGGGAAGGCTTCGCCGACGGACTCCGAGGTGATGGCACTCAGTTGGGAGCAGATGTAATGGACAGTTTAGCAGTGAAACTAAAAGAATGTCCAGCTAAGTGCATCACCGATCACCCGTCTTTTGGAAAGGTAGTACTGGATCGCGAGGTGAGACTTTCGGGTAAAGATCGGGTTTTTTCTTTGGTTTTCGATACAAGCTTCAGGTTCTGTCTATATGGGTGGAAAACAAGAAATGAACTGCACTTTCGGGCCCTCCGAAAACGACGTTTTCGTCATTTTTATGAGCTTCGACGTAGATCTTTGGAATTAGCGTGACGAGGAGGTCGTTGTTATAGTGCGCATCTATAGTCAAAATTCCAACACGATACGTCTCCTACAGGTTGAGCAACACCTGATTATCACTGGAGCACACCAGAGTGCAGGGTAAGGATGTAGCAACTGGTTGAACAACGGTGGTCTTTAGCCACGAGTTTGATGATTCTCCAGAAGTGCCTCTCTGAAATCTGCTTGTCTCTAACATCAGTAGACGGTTAGCGGTTGGCCACGCCCCGGACATTGGTGCTAAGCCCCCTGAATCTGCAGGACGCTACTAAGTCCTCGTGGTCAATGACCACCTCCTGTAGCAGCAGCAAGGCGCGGACGCGTTGCGCAAATCGGTACGCTCATTTCTACAAGACCACAGGCATCAACGGGCAATGCTAGCTTTCAAAAATTTGTTATCGACAAAGAGGAGCCACAAAAGGCTATTTTAATAGTCATAAAACGAAATCTGTACTGAATCAGAGCACTGGCTCTAAGCCAAACTTTCAAATCGTGATAAACCCTTCATTTTCTCACGATGCTGCAAACACTGCAAAGCAGCGGGTGCAGTTTACATCTCGTTTCACCAAAGGAGACATGAAGAAATTAGAGAAAAAAGAACGGCCTCTACTCGGCCGCAACGATAATATTCTAACTAAAATAAGCAGCCTCAAAAACACAAAAAAACACTTAGCTTGCCACTAAGAAACGGTTAAAGGATGAAAGAACGATGAAAGAACGAGTGATGTATCCCGCGACTTCGAATAAATAAGAAAGACGTCAGAATTCAATCAATCCAACAATCCAACATACCTTTGCAACTTTTCGAATATGTCCACAAAGAAGCAAAAATCCTCCAAATGAAAGCCAAAACCCCATACTCGATAAGCAGGACAGGATCCAAGTGGAACCTTGTGAGCAGAGTAACAGGAAACGAAATCGCCATGCACATTACAGTGAGCACGCTGACAATAATTGTCAAGGTGAATATCGGCGAAACAGTCGCATGTTCTTCAAACCTTTGACATCATGCCTGAAGGGGAAAGCAAAGTGCTGGAGTCCATTTTGGAAAAGTATAAACTGACTCACCGATATGAAAATTAGGTTAGAGACGGAAAAAACAACAAAGGAATGGACTGTGTCACCACCACAGCGAATTCTCCGCAGAGTGAAGTACTCCGTTCGAAAACAGCTGCCATTAACAAACCCACAAAAGTCACAAAGAGGATTTGGCGGGCTGCCCATATGTGTTGAGGTAGAATTTCGGGATCTGAACAAAGAAGTTTTTCAGTTACATCAGTGAGAAACTCTCGAAAATAGGTAATCAGAGGACAGCTCAGTTGAATAACACAACGAACAAGAGTCGCGTGATTCAGATGTGATACATTTATTGAAGATATGGCCTGTAAATCATACCAACTTCAAAAATGTACAAAATATGAACAAACTCGGAGAAATACGAAGAAAGTGGCATGCGAGCCTCACAAAACATATGTTTGTAATATTGGTGTACAATACGCCAGCGGACAAATGCAACATGCCCTAAGCGTATCAAAGATAACCACGCCGCGCACGATCAGAGAGAATGGGGCGGGGTTGAGCAAGGTGGGCGAATTTGAACATGGGTACGAGTTTAATAACTCGAGTAACTGGAAGATTTGGAGTGATTCCTTTGGCAGTTACACTCCAATTGATGGGACCCTTAGGACTAGCACAGAAGCGAAGAAACTTTTTTCAGCGTGAGTGCTGCCTTTAAAATTGGTGAGGCTCTGTTTTGAAGTCCTCTTCTGCTATATACCCTATCGTGTCTTTATTCTGTTTAAAATCCTGAAATTCGGATATTCGAAAGTTCAACAATTTGGTAATATTTGAAAACTCGCGGATTCAGGTTTATTTAAAAATTCAAATGTTCGAGTGTTCGAGAGCCAAAAGTTCGAATATCTCAACTTTCTGTGCCTTACAACTGTGTTACTATCATATAATATTAGAGTTCCACATCTGAAGAAGCGTTTGAATTGGAATTCCAATTCAATTTATTATTCAAACGTTCTTTTTTTCAAGACTCTGGGTGATTGTTCAAGATCCTGGATCAGCAGGATTAGCATGGGGTCGTTCGATTGAGTTGTGGTGGCAGCAGAGCACTTCTGCTAGCTGATTTTGTGGGCAATCATTTCTTTTCTTGTCATATTGAAACTGTTCCTTAGCAATCATGTTTTGCTTTGCTTAGCCCAGCTATCGTAATTTTCCTACTTGTAATTCAGTATACTTGGTGGTTTTAATACAAAGAATTTCTCTTGTTACACATCAGCATCGATGCATTATGTAGTTGTTTATGCAATTGTGGAGATTTTTGATTCATCGTGTTCATAATTGTTTTTTTTTTCATCCATCTGTTGCTTACTTGGTCCGGAAGCTTCTAGCAAACTGTCTATCAACTCTGACATAAATGAACTACTGCTTTGTAGCTTTTTACGATTCGAAATGCTAATCCTGGCAGAGTATGATTCGATCTACTGTTGTCCGTGAAGATTTTTGGTTTAAGCTTTATAGCTTGTCTCGGTGGGTGAGGTTGTACGAAAAGCCTAATGCTCGTTACCCGGCTTGCCGGTTCCACGAGGGTGGCCGGTATACCCGTGTCTCGAAGTTCCGGCAAGCTCCCATGACCCCTTTGGTGGCGCTAAGGGCATCATAGCCGGCTGATGTGGGTACTGCTTCTGGCTCTCGTACTGATCTCCTCATCAGGTTTAGTGGGCTCACTCAAAGCGCTATATCTTGCTCGGCACCAACAGGGCATCGGATCATAAGATATTCGGGCTTGAAAGGCGCACTTATTAGAGCATTCGTTGAACAGGCTAGCTAGAAGAGTCCGGCACTCAGTGTCCAATTCATACATCAATTTGCTTTGTTGTAATCCTAGTTGCATTTTACAGTCCCTCTTTTTTTTCTTTGTTGTTAGCACGTTTTTAGACGTATGAAAATGAAAATGAAAATGAAAATTCCACGACGGATCTACAATAATTGTTTAGTCACTTGTATTGCTGATTTTCGCCAGTCTCTCGTTTTCGTTTTTTTTGTGGTTCTTGAACCGTTTCGCAATTCGCTAGGGTCTTTGCGACATTTTGATAGGTCAGGATATCTTTTTTGGAGTTCGTTTTCTTTATTCAACTTTGCTCTCAAAAAAGAAGGCGTTAATGACTTTTTTGCATCGGTTTACTCAACTGGGCGCAACCTGCTCGAAAGCGGTGAAGGAGAGGTTGCAGTAAATGGAGATTTCGAAAATCTCGCTTTCATCACTGTAGTAGTGTTCAGTGCATGCGATTACTTCAAAATTTGTAAAAATATCGAGGTCAAAAATTTCCGTGGGTGCTGCCTTTAAACCTGCACTTCACTCGAAAGACAAGCGGTTTCGACCAATTTTCTGATTATACGAACTTTTCTTTGCAAAGCTGGCTGAGCTCCAAACTACGATAACAACTCTTACACAGCAGTTTGTCCTATATTTAGCATTTTTCAACTACTGCTTCGTCAAAGCTCTTTTCAGGTACATAATTGTTAGTTATGGAATTTAATGCTTACATGAAATTTTGGGGTCTTCTTATTATTGCTGTCCAAACATACTCCAAGATGTAGTTCAAGAAGTTTTGTCGTAGTGTTGGATTGAATGTGTGGATGCAAATTAGAGGCATTTTGCTTAGACCGTGTAAACAGGAGTGATGGTAAGAAAATAGGTGACAGGAAGTGCTTTATTGGCATCGCTGACGCTGCTTTGAGCTTGTTTATGATTATGGTATTCGAACCTGATCTGATCTGATCCGACTGAACCGACTTGTGTTCCTTGCTCTTTAGGTTTTTTTTTTGTGTGTAGGAGAGCAGTAGTCAAAGTAGCTGTATCCTTTCAACTTGTTCTAAATCTAATTATGCAAATAAAGTGGTAAGGCTGTAAGATGGACGTTATGTTTTCCCTCCATTTATTTTTTCTGAGGTCAAAAAACACTTATTGTCATCCAAGTGATTTTGGGCTCGTATTTGTTTAGGCGGCATTGATGAGAACCAATGATTTTGTAATGAATACGACTGCTTATAACTGTTTGTTGAGTACAGGTAATGTCTTCGTCATATCACGCCACGAAGGGTTCCCTGATTCCAGATCCGACCATCCAGGTCCTTTCATGCAAAAGATGTGGGCGGAGTTGCCTTAGATTCTCATATCTGTACAACAGATACATACTTCAAAACAATAACGGTCAGGGGTATCTTTACAAGTGTTATCATAAGTATGACCTGGCGAGTTACAAGTACCTATCGCAAACAACGGTATCTGTCCATGACAAAATATAATAATAAATTCCCAGGACAAAACAGACATAGATGAATAAGGTTGATATTATTAGAATTAACAATTATCATCAGCGGCCCATTAGAAACTCCCCATGTACTTATAGTCAATTTTCTGATGAAGAGGTAGCTAAGTTTGTTCGGAACTGAATTTGAGATTCGAAGGCAGGTAGTCGATGTTAGCTAGGCCTTTGAACTTCCGAGAAGCATTGAATACTTGTTGCCTTTATAGTGGTGATGTTTAATGGGCGGGGTTTCTCAGTCGACGAAACCAACCAAGAAATACGTTGCAAGCTCTGTAGTGACTCGAATTCACGCACATCTATTTCTTTAACCGCTTCCTCCTATTGTGGATCTATCTCCAGAAGGCTGCTTCAAACAAAAAAGCAGAAGGCACTAAGATGCCCATTCTACCAAAGTTTGAATGGAAAATATAACTCCCATTCTGCAGCTTCACCACTTCATTTGTGTAATTGGATTAGAACAACCTTAATGCAGCTACATCAACTCCACCTACACACAAAACGGATAAGGTGCTCAATTGAGTAAGCGAAAGCGCGATAAGCCAGAGGGCGGACTACGCCGTGTGCACTGGTCCCACCACGCGCACCCTCTGCTCGAAGCCGAGTTACCCGAATTATACCCGAGTTAATTTCGTCGAATGACGGCAACACGGATTGTTACCGCAGATGAGTATAGCTGCGGCCTCGGTTCTCCTTAGGAAGTGATTGAAATTCGTCATTTTCTTTGATGTTATTGCTGATTTTGACTCATAGGTGCATTGAGTAGATATTTCCTAGGGATTCGTTATTTGTAGCAAGCTGTCATTTCCCACAAGAAGATCGCTTGACTAGAGTGGCTTGTGTTCGAAAAGATGTGCGAAACTGCGTGAACATCGTCGATGAGTGGTTGTACGGTACGGCAAAAGTCAAGATCACCAACCGACAAATTATTGACGGAAGGGAAGTCGGCAAAACATACTGCTATCCTCTTGAAATCTCTTCTCCAACTCATTTTTGTTTGGCGTTCCTTTTGTTTAGTTTGGCCATCACCTGTATCGCTACGTTTTACAGCTAGTCATTACGCGAACCGGTTTACGTAAAAGCAAAGGGCAATTAACAGTGGCTGCTTCCTTTCCTGTACAAAGAATGTGCACCTGATGATTGCCCGGAAAAGGGAGTCATCCAAGGTTCTCACAGGAGATAGATATTGGGTAAATGCTGACCTACGAAAGGAGCTCACAGAATGACTAAGGTATTTTCGAATATGTACATGAATTCAGTCCCAGCAGGTACCTTCGAAGCTAAGCCTTGGAATGTACTGAATACCAATGATGTTCATGGTTTCTGTATTCTCCGAGATTCCAAGTGATAAACGAACTCGCTTTTGCACACATTTATCGGCAACGTTGACTTCCACGCCGTGAAAAGAAGCACTACGAGTTCTATTTGTTGTGTGCTTCCTAACGACGGCGCATTGTGCCATCTTCGAAGAAGATTCCACCATCGAGAGCGCAGTACTTCGGACAGATTCCACGCTCTCCAGCTCTTCCGGCTTTTCCGGCCTCACCAGGTGCTCCAGGACTTCCAGGTGGTCCAGGAGGACCAGCGGGTCCTGGTGGTCCCTTTGGTCCTGGAGGTCCTAGAATGGGAATTCGTAGCTAACATTGTTCAAATTCTTAGGCTTAGTTCACATTTTCGCTGAAACTGAGAGAAAAACATGATGAGGAATAAAACTCACCAACTTCTGCTCCACCTCTTGTTTGTCCATCGGGACCAGGTGGACCTGGAGGTCCGGGAGGTCCTGGAGGTCCAGGTTGTCCTGGCTGTTCCATTCCAATTGCAGACTCTCCTGGAGCTCCCGGTTGTCCATCAGCTCCAGGGTTTCCAGGTGGACCTGGTGGTCCTTTTGGTCCAGGTAACCCTGGATTTCCGGCACCGGCTGCAATACCGTCAGGCCCAGGTGGTCCAGGTGGTCCCGGAGGTCCTTGGGGTCCGGGTTGTCCAGGCTCCCCTCCAGGACAAGGCTGGCACGGTGGCGGTTGAAGAGGTTCGCATGGTTTCTGTGGAGGTCTGCCGGGCGCTCCGGGCATGCCTGGAGCTCCAGGCATACCAGGGCGTCCTGGTTTTCCAGGAGCTCCCTGTGGTCCAGCTGGACCGGGAGCACAGCAGCCTTCGCATTCGCCTCCCGCTTGTCTCGTGGTTCGGTTAGAGCTGGGAAAATTCTTGATGTGGCTCACTTCTCCCCAAATGCTCTTGGCGGATCCCTGCAAAGTTCAGAATCCAGTTACCAGAGCAATACATAATTCCAGTTCAAACATACCCTGCAGTAATGGATTTCAGTTTTCATCGATCGCTTCACATGGTGGATGTAGTTGTAGACCATCGGAAGCGTGATGCAGATGGACAGCACCGCCACCACCGAGAAGATCACCGCGGTATAGGCGACGAACCGATACGCCACCAGCCGCTGCTTTTCGGTTTCCATGACGCAAGGTACTGCGTTCTGCGCAAACGCTACTTTTATACCCGAGTGGACGTATGTACGCCAGCGGCTTTCACTACATCATCTGGTTTTTTTTTCAAACATCATACAATTCGTCAGCACAAGTTGCGCCAGGAGAAAAACTGTTCGTCACAGCAAACGAATGAATATCTTCAAACTTCTTCTCGCAACAATCTCTTGTGGCGGCTCACTGCGTTAATGTGCTTCGAGATTGCGGAAAAGTGAGTCCATCAATGTGCACCTTTTGTAAACTAGGCTCTGCAAAGGATAAGATCTGCTCGGCGGAGGCAACCTTGCACGGTTGTTCTCTCAAATTTTTCTTTCTTTCTCTGAGGTCACAGCTCATGTAGAGAGACATTCTGGCTGAAATTCCCAACAGTGGCGGAATTCACGAATATTTCCAGGGAGGCTGTGACTGACCCACTTGTCTATAATGTGCGAATGTTACTGGCGAAATGAATCACGTTGCTAGAGCAACTTAGTCACCAGGAATGTAATTACAAGCGTAGCCAAATATGCTACATTTTCAAACAAACGGGAGGCGTGAATGCGTCTCGGGAACGCTCATGAATTGTACAATAGAGCTCCAGCTTTGCTTTATTAAACACCACTGCCCAATTATCAATTGGAGTTTTCGTCTTCAAATAGGCTATCAGCTTTCCCATCCCCTTTTTTCATGAATCTTGTTGTTCTCTTTTTCTTCATTTCCGCATTGCAAAAGGTTTGCCGATCGTGCAATGTGGATACGTTTTTCCACTCAGAAATGAAATTTGGAGCCGGAAGAGATGTGTGTACTGATTAACGTTTCACCGTAAATGTTACAGAAATACCATCGGAAAAATAGGGAAAAAGAGTCTCAGTCTCGAACTTCTTAGTGGAACTACCCAGATTGATAGGATAATCTGTTGTTGTGGTTCATTTCAAGAGTAGTGTTTTGTGTTTTAGTTCACGAGTAGGTTTTGAGCGATGATTTGTGCATGAACTTGCTGTAAACTTGTTGTAATCTCGGTTTCGTGGAAGAAGGTTTATTTCTAGACATAATTCATAAGAAGGTAAGAGTAATTGTTCTATGAGCCACGATATCAGCTATGTATGTTCCATCAGCTCAGGAAGAGAACAACTGCATCATACTGTAGACCTATCCAGAGCGTATACTAAGTTGCTTCGGGTACTCGGATTGGTTGCGGTATGTGAGCAGTTAGCAGCAGCAGACGGAGGGATTGAGCATGTAATAGGAATGTGGTCTCCCAAGAGGAAACCTCGAGGCATTTCTTGGCGGACACTTAACTCAAACGAAGCCCTCATCTTAATTTTTACTTCCGATCTATGTTGTTTACCGTGTGAGTGGCTGCTGAGAATCGCAACAATAATTGGAACACCAAGACTGTCATCTTACTGCAAAAATGCCGTCGTGGACGCTAATGTCAACATTTATGTTGTGGTGCCTAGGTCCATTCACGTTAGCTTAAAGGCAGCAGGAGCTGAAATCCTCGACTCCGAGCTGAGCTGTGGGTGATGAAGTACAGACTCAGCACATCATAAATGTGAAACGAACACAGACAATGATGGCTTACCTGCAGAGAAAATGGAACATTCGTCGCTAACACGCCTGGCCGTGCTCGCGCGCGGACGAGTTTTCCCCGGAGCAAAAGCCATTGCGGTGCGTGGTTTGGCGCAAAGGGAAAACGAAATGCATTCAATTCACAGGGTTTCATGGCGGGACTCGGCCAAAACCACTCGCCGCAATGGCTTTCGCGCCGGGGAAAACTCGTCCGCGCACGAACACGGCCAGGCGTGTTTGCGACGAGTGTTCCATTTTCTCTACAGGTAAGCCATCATTGTCTGTGTCCGTTTCACATTTATGATGTGCTGAGTCTGTACTTTACCACCCGCAGCTCAGCTCAGAGTTGAGAATTTTAGCTCCTGCTGCCTTTACGTGTGATAGCTCTACTTCATCCATAGATATGAGTTCCATAATGCTTCCCTTGGAACTCCAAAATACATCGAAATCTCCAAAGAGGAGATTTTCGTGATATGCTTGTTAAAAAGATTTTACCCGAAGAACTCATGGCTCTTAAAGTTGTATGGTCCTTTTCAGTTACTGATATTAGTGTTTCCCGCAGTTTTCACGCTTAGGCCTATCTGTGAAGTTCGCGCAGAAGTTTTATCTCTGTCGTATGTAATTTTTTTGATTTTTGGACATCTTGCTGTACGAGTACCTGCGATCCCTCAATCACTTCGTAAGAAAGCGCCTGACAGATATGGCAGGTTGAAATGAAAGTTCTCAAATTTTCCACTTCGTAGTTGCCCCAGCTCTGAGCGTAGGGCGCCATAACCCACACATTCATTGAGAACTTGGTCTGGCTAATGGTAGTCATGCTATTGTTCTCTGCGCTTCTCACTCATTATGAAGTTGCGTGAAAATGTAGCTGATAAGAATTTCCGACAAAACTTCCAGGCCAACTTAATTTTTAGCATATTCCTTAGCAATATTTTGGATTGCTCTAAAGCATCCCGACTTGCTGACCATTCGTTCACTGTCGTTCATGCTCGTGGAAAGTATTACTCCTCTTTCGTCCCAGTTTTCTTTACCTATAGCAATCCAGCAAACCTTGTTAGTTTCTTCTTTTTCAATCTTTTGGTTCGTTGCTAACATCTAAATACATTTTAGAATGAGCACCAAGTTATGATGGAACCTTTCTAGTACAGAAATAGCTTCAGCGCTTTAGTTCACAAACGGAACTTACTTGGATCCAGTAAAACTGCAATTTCTCCAGCATTGTCTGTGTCATCGAACGGAACATTTCAACAAAAACCTCAATTAAATAAAAAGCTGTACCGAGTCACAGTTTCTTCAATGAACTTATCCGTGGAACCACTACCAGGATTCAGTAATAGGTTTTACTGGAGTGAAGTTAGCGCCTAGTAAAAACTACTCGCCTCTACAGATGGATGTTGTGTGAATCGAAATGCTCGATTATCTACAATGGCGATTTAAGATGAATTCTGTCTTTCTGATGTGATTAGAAAAGCCGTCATTCTTAATGGGACAATGCAGTGAACGCTTCCTTATTAAACAGCAAAAAAATTAGTCAATGTAGGTACTTCACACTTTTGCGAGATGTCTGACTAGAAAATGTGTATATCTAAGATCTAATCTTTGACTTCGGCAGCATGTATTTGGTTGAGAAGAAAGTTCATACGGTCTTTTTTTAAAATTTGTTTCCTCACGATGAGTAAAACATTGCTTGACATGCCCTAAAGGACCATTTTGTAGCTCTTGACTTGCTCTTTACAGCCAAAACAGCCGCGTTCCTTAATTGTCACTTCACATTGTTTTTTACCGCATGGAATATGACCATCCAAGTCGACAAAATTGCAATTCCCCTCAACCGACTACCGTTCGACTTCAATCCTGGATCGAATTTGGCTCAAGTGACTAAGTATATCAATAAAATTCAAAGAGGAAGCTTACCTGTTGAAAGGACAGCACAGAGGTGTTATACCCGCTTTAGACAGAGCAAAATTGGCCTTGAAGTTGCTCGTCGTTCTCGACACCCAGTTTGTGAGACATTGAAATGGTTACCCGCTAAGGTTGCTCCAGATGTAAGAAAAAGTCACTACTTATGCTAATTCTTAACAATTTGTAAGTCTAGCTAACGCATTCCGTGAACACCGAAATGTTCGATATGACGTGATCGTTCACGTTGGGTATGCTTAACTTCTGTGTAGTAATTTCACCAAAATGATCAGCAAGAAAGTCGAATGCTGAGGATTTCCACTAGTGCCGACTCTACGGGTCTGGTGCAGTCATACTCCTTTTATTTTGTTAAGTTTCTTATTCATCTCATAAACTGTGATCCAAGAGTTGTGACTGCGAGCTACAAAATGAGTTGTCTCAAACAGCGCAATTTTTCGTAGACGTGGAGCTGAGAAGGTGCCCTGCCCTGGGCAGCATTAATAGAAGAGGGAAGCAGCTTTGCAACCCACTAAATGTGATTGAGATTGTTTATGAAATGTAGTGGTTTCTGTGCCCATGAAAAACCGCACGAACTTATTCGCCAACCCAATACTAAATTCACAATACCGGCTACCATTTTTGAATTTTCATTGATGTTACCGTTAATTTTTTACCGATAATTGTATATGTTCGGTAAGCACGAGGGTGGATAATAGAGTTTAGATAGTGACCATGAGAATTAGAACAATATGATCAACAATTTACTGTCTTTTTTTTTCTTCTCTGATCCCATCAAAGTTCTACTTATGCTTATGACCTTTGGCCATTCATATCAACTACTTTGCAGCAAAACGTGCTCAACAAACTGCATCGATTACATACAGGTCGTCTCGCCAACCCTCAACCATGTTAATGACCCACAGCTCCTGCTTCGGTAGCCATTTTTCGTATGTGCAGTTACACTTAACATCTCTAATCTAGGAATTAGGAGTGGAGAACAAAGATGATGAGTTCAAAAGCTCATCACTCCGCTGAGATTTGATTTACTTGTGGTTTACTGTCTTGTTGAAGTAATGTGTAGTTTATTCTCATGTTGAAGTAAATTGTTAAAGCAGAGGTGTTTTTGGAACATCTTCCTGAAGAAATGAAACGTACAAATGAGGTGAGACCATTTTCAAATATGGTATCAGCAAAGAGTAATAGGACCGAAAGCTCTTTTTGCTATTTTGATACGGGCAAGGGCTTTACTAAGAAGTGGTTTGCAAGTGACAAAGAAGTGTTGTTAGAAGAAAAAAAGCGCTGGAAACAAATCACATGAAATACTGAATAAGGATTATCTGAGTCGTTTGATGGGATTGGTTTAAATTTCACTACAATTTCACTACAGTGCCTAACGTTGGAGGCAGAGGACACCGAAGACTATTTGGACCACAATGACAAGGCGAATGAACCCTGTGTGAACATTCACTCTCAACTACCCTTCTCATCCTAGAAAATGGGATTTTTTATGGAGAAATCACTGCACTGCTAAATAAAACAGGCGCTTACTCGAGTTTTCTTTCTTTGCCAGTGAATCTTCCTAATCAGAACTAAGTGGTGGTCTGATATTAGCGACTCTTAGCTACGTGGTGGCCGAGACAGGTCTTCCTTATTTCTTCAGTTTCTTATTTGTTCAGTTTCTGCTGGTTGTTTTTCCTCGCCACCGGATGGAGCTACTCGTGAAAAATTTCTAGTAGACATTGTTTCGACAAGATGATTGAAGTGTGGCTGCCCTACGTGACTCAATTGTTGTAGAAGGAGATCTACCGTAACCGTCTGCATGGAACTCAACCTCTACAAGACCACTGAATCCATATTTTATCAGGAAGACAGCGTTTTCTTCAGTGTGTGAGTGACCATGCTTAGAGCCGGGTGACGTTGCTGCATTTTTTTTTTTGCGCCGCAGCAATTTTTCTCGAGTGTTTTCGTAATGTGGTTCCTCTTATTCGATAATAAACCTGATTCAAAAAACTTGGTATTCACGGTACTAAATTTGTTTGATGGCGGCTTCTATAAAATTGAATATAAAAGATATTTCAATTGACATAGCTATAAGTTTCCTCTACCTTATTGACGAGTGCAGGAGGGAATTAGCGCAAACGTAGTTTTAATTTTCATATAAATATAGTGCACGAAACGAAAACTAAAATCTAAATACATCCTAAATAGTTTAAATTTCACCACAATTCCTAACTCCAGTTGACAGTATTTCAAGGTTTTTTCAAACCAAGAATTGAATTTGGCAAAGTCGTTTATGTAGATTCAGATGCGCAGAGAATTGCTCTTTATGCTATTCTAAACAGTTGAGCATATGCCTTCAATAAAACTCTGATAGAGAAGAAAAGTGGTGCGTGCATTTATAGTTTTACACCATAATAATGTGGAGGCTCTCGATTTCACTGCAAGATACAAATGAAGTTGAGGGAAGACGACCCCGACGACTGTTCAAAGTATAGTGGCAAACTCAACGAACCCTGTGAGAGAGCACGAAGACTGGTACTGTTCGTGATTGTATGCTCGCTCTATGTTTTTACACTGGAGTATCAGCTATTGAAACACCCCTTCTAGTGCGTGCGTACTTGAAGAATTCCTTAGCAGTGAGAATAACTCCTCTTAATTTGTGGCTAGTTGGTCACAGCCGGTATAAAACAAAGCAAAACATGTGCAATATTTTCCACAAACAGTCGAGATTCTGGATTGCTTTGTACCGTAACAAACAAGCTCAAGCTTACTAGGCAGGGTGATGTTAATTCATCATTCATAAAACGCTCGAAGTTGTGGGCATTCTCCGCTCAATTATGCCTTTGATACCCTCTATCTCTGGCCTTCTGAAAATTCTGTAATAACTGAGTCAAGGTAGTCAATCTCTTCACGAAGGAGCATTTGTTTATACGAATCCTAAATCCATATTCTGTCAAATGATGCATGTGGATTCTCCGATTCTGCTCTTCAAGATGTGGAACATTGGCCGTTCTTAATAAATTGACTACTAATCTCGCCTGCAGCTCAACATAAAACGTTACGATTCTGCTCTGTTTTTTCACAAGGTTCCTTATCGTGGTAGGTCATAAAACCCCGTAGTCCAGTCATTCATAACGTGCTGGAACATTTTGGGAACCGCCTTCATCCTAAAATGAAACCCACTGTACTGCAACAGCAGTTCATGTTATAGTGGTGGAAATAAATACATGCATCCAACAGGCGCTCAAAAAATGTAAGAAAAAATTAGAAAGAACATAATTCTCCCAGTTTTCGTTTCTCGTCGACGAAAAATTACGGCAACATGGTGGGCTCATGAAAAAAAAAGATGAAAGACTTAGCCAAAATGTCGCACGCCTATCTTCGAATCCATTCCATTTTACACAGTCCGGAAGATTTAGCAAGAAAACGAACAAACTGTATGAGATGAAATGCCAATAACACAGTCAGTTCAAACGAGATTATAAACAAGTCCTTATGCAGGGTGACAACAAAGTCTTGAGCCAAATATAACGAATTGTAAAACTGGGATTAGATATGCTGGCAATCTGAGGATTTGTCTGAGCCATGTAGAATTCATGTGCTTTAAGAATCCACTCCTAAATTTTGGATATCTCTCTTGGCTTCGCCGTAGAGTCGACAAAACCGTCGGCGACTGCAACGCATGAGGGCCGCAACTTGTCGAGCTTTAATGATCCTGTTTTCTCAGTGGGCCTACACCAAGAAAGCTGGTATCCTAATAAAAGCTCGCTGAACTCCTGTGTTCTAAGAACTGCTTTTCGGAGGTGCTGAGGATCCCGTTTACGGGAGCACGCTAGTTACTAAGCAAATATGATGGGTTTGGTAAAATGAGGAACTGGGAAGTCTGAACCAACCTTCTACTGCTCTTTCTTCTGAAAATTGACGAAAAACTTTTGTCAGGTGCTCACTTTATTTTCATCAGATGTTCCTTAGCTCACGGAATAACATGCCTTTTAGGCCCGCGTTATCTTGGAAATTCACACTTTCTTTGACAATAGACGAAGCGCGTGGAGCCATGATTCCTCTCCGAAGAAAAGGAATGGTACTAATTGAATTGTGTTGTCAACTGAAACGCAATCCTAAGCTGATATGTTGTCCTGAACATTTGTGTTTTTTAACACCAACAATTTCGGAAAATTGCGAGACTCCTGGAAGTACGATTACTTCAGAGACTGTCAGCTGAAAATAGGAATAACCACACTTCATTGTATGCATTTATGTATTTATTACATGGTAAGCCCTGTATAAAACTATGAAAAGAGGAAGCAACAAAGTAAAACACAATCATGTGAAACAGTAAGTCACTGGGAAAAATTTTCTTTATTTGATTTCCATACATCGAAAATGAAAACGAACAACATTATAGTATGTACAGATAAAATCTCCTGCATAAATTATTTGCGCGCTCAATTTGACACCGCGCGGTTGGTCTCTGTGATTCCTCTAACAGGCCACATTCTGCTGTGATTTTCTGTGAAGTCTACTATACTGTTACCCACTCTAGCGGCCGCTACAGTGGCCAGATCTCCTGAACGCTCTTTTATTACGCGACCAGGTCTTTCCCTCTCTGTTCTCTTTTGAGTTGTATCGCTGGCCACTTCACGAAACAGTCTTCAAAGATCATCCAGCTGCATTCACCAAATCCTCCCCTGACCTATACGAAGGTGATTCTTTCTCGGAACTTGAAAAAGACCAGCGAACGAGGAGAAGGGACAAAACGGTTCAATGGAATCTTGGATAATGGATACGAAAATGAGAGTGTGAACACATGGAGACCTTTTCTTTCCCGATGGGATAGCAATGGTGCTGTAACAACTAATCGAATACACCCCAAAACAAATCAGCATCGTCATATAGAGATCCGTACTCCCAACGAGACTTGTATTTCGACCTACCCCACCTTTTGAAGAAATATGACGTCATCCCGGCTGCACGAAAGCAGGTGTAATGATGAAAACTGCCACCGCTGTAATGATCACAAGATCTGCCACTTACATGGAATGGTGTACATGATCACATGCATCAATTGCGATCGGCGATATGTAAGGGAGGCGGGACGACCACTGGGGGAACGGCTAGATGAACATCGTTGAGCATTCGCCTACTAATACTATAATGCCCCCCTACTAATAACTACCCCAAACACAACATTACAACGGTGCACACTCGAGAATCTCCTCCACCCCTTGAAATCACATTGTTGCCCAGTAATCTCGAGCAACCCTTTGAAAGAAAAAGCATGGAGGTCCGAGAAAGGAAGATGCACTACCTGGAGGTTGATAGTGGCGATGACCTGACCGAATCCCTGGAACTCCATGCTCGACAACGACCGCCCCACCACTCTGGGCATCGTAGTTATTTACTGAACTTATCACTGTCTAACCTGCTGTTCACAATGTATTTCACAATGTGTTAGAACTCCCCGCCCTTTCTCTGTGATCGGTCCGTCTCACACGTAAATAACTGTTATTTTTTCAGTGTACTGCAGTTTATTGTATTTTAAGGTCTGAGGAAAGCGCTAAACGCCGAAATGTAACTGGAATCAGTTGCTAACACAGAAGCTCTCATTGAACATTGATTAAAGAAGATGTTACTGTCAGGTCTCGTGACAGCTCAATACTGAAGCGTCTTATTAACAACGTTAATTTTTTCAGCAAAAAGATTCATATTTGAAGGAAGGTTGCAACCTGTTCTATGCTGCTCCGACACCGTAAAATCCTCCAATCATCAATGAATGAGATAGTAAGTAGTATTATTTGACCTTTCGGTCATCCCATGCTGGTCATCCGATGCTGACCTTTTGGTCATCCGATGCTACAACGCTGGATCTTAGAATGTCAAATTTTAAATGCTTTCCAAGGCTTTTGTTTTGCAACACAATATTGTTCGCACCAGGCAGCATGTAAGCAGCCGGTTATCTTGAGATCACAAACACTAAACACGAGCATGTTTTGACTGTCGCCGAAATGTTACCGCATCGCGGGAATACAGGAGCAACTTGTGACGAAATCTTCCTGTGAGTGCAAACCGGATCATTCGTAACATCCATTTCCTGGGAAATGCCGGGAAGGGCTTCAAGATGATAAGGGATTTGGAGTGCGCTCGTTATCATTTGTGTAATTTGTTCCTTTCCGCATAATTATAGCAGCAGATTTGTTTAAGATGAATGACTTGGTTTTGCACATGTTTATTGGTGAATTTATCTTCCACCTTGCGCAAAACGGATTTCTATTTCTAATTGTGGTGACCTCTTTAACGGCGCCGCATTGTTCCGTCTTCGAAGAAGATTCCACCATCGAGAGCGCAGTACTTCGGGCAGATTCCGCGTTCTCCGGCTTTTCCGGCTGGTCCGGCCTCACCGGGTGCTCCTGGGTTTCCTGGAGGTCCAGGAGGACCAGCGGGTCCCGGTGGTCCTTTCGGTCCTGGAGGTCCTGAAACGGAGAAACAGTTGATCTATTGCAGATTCTTTAACTTCGTTGACGTTCGACAAGGGTGAGGAGAAATATAAAATTGAATACATCTCACCAGGTTCTGCTCCACCTCTCGTCTGTCCGTCGGGACCAGGTGGACCCTGTGGTCCGGGAGGACCTGCAGGACCAGGCTGTCCTGGCTCCTCCGATCCAGTTGCTGACTCTCCTGGCGCTCCCGGTTGTCCATCTGCTCCTGGGTTTCCAGGTGGACCTGGCGGTCCCTTTGGTCCAGGAGGCCCTGGTTGTCCATCGCCAGATTTGTTACCATCAGGTCCAGGTGGTCCAGGCGGTCCCGGGGGTCCTTGAGGTCCTGGTGTTCCGGGTTCACCACCAGGACAAGGCTGGCACGGTGGCGGTTGAAGGGGTTCGCATGGTTTCTGTGGAGGTCTTCCGGGGGCTCCCGGCATACCTGGAGCTCCGGGCTTGCCGGGGCGTCCTGGT
This sequence comes from Ancylostoma caninum, assembly GCA_037903475.1. Lineage (NCBI taxonomy): Eukaryota > Metazoa > Nematoda > Chromadorea > Rhabditida > Ancylostomatidae > Ancylostoma > Ancylostoma caninum. The sequence goes on along the minus strand of JBAJFG010000107.1, from coordinate 289,665 downwards.
TTTCCAGGTGCTCCTTGTGGCCCAGCTGGACCGGGAGCACAGCAGCCTTCGCATTCGCCTCCCGCTTGTCTTGTGGTTCGGTTGGAGCTAGGGAAGTTCTTGATGTGGCTCACTTCTCCCCAAATGCTCTTGGCGGATCCCTGCAAGGTTCAAAGTTCCGTTACCTAAGAAACACGTATTTGCGGCTCAAACATACCCTGCAGTAATGGATTTCGGTTTTCATCGATCGCTTCACATGGTGGATGTAGTTGTAGACCATCGGAAGCGTGATGCAGATGGACAGCGCCGCCACCACCGAGAAGATCACCGCAGTGTAGGCGACGAAACGATATGCGGCCAACCGCTGTTTATCGGTTTCCATAACGCAAGGTGCTGAGTTCTATTAAACCGCTGCTTTTATACCCGAATGAATGTATGTACGCCAGCGGCTTCCAATTCGTCATCTTGTTCTTTCAACAACTCACAATCCATCAACACAAGTTGCGCCAAAAAGAAACTATTGGTCACAGCAACCGAATGAATACCTTCAAACTTCAATTCGCAACAATCTTTTATGGCCGCATACTGCGCTGATGATCTTGGAGGCAGCGGAAGAATCAGTCAATCAATGTGCACCTTTTGTGTCGTAGCAAAGAACAGATCTGCTCGGTGAAAGCAAACTCTTACGGCTTTGTTCTCAAATTTGTTCCTTTCCCTCGGGTAACAGCTCAATTATGGAGATATTCGGCCTGAATGCGGGATATTCCGAGCAATCGTGGCGGGCGGAGTTCGCGAATAATTTTGCAAAGCCTGTCTCTTACCCGCCTGTCCAAAGTAAATGAATTGTTGTGGCTAAATATGTGTACTCTGTTAAAGCAACTCACATAGCGGTAGTGGCGGACGCATAAAAAATTGAAGAATGACGAGGGATAGGGAAAAGAAGGGTCCCCGCTACACCGTGGATTTGGGTGCAAAGCAAAAGCAATAAGAATAGAAGAAGAATGGTAATTACAATATTAAATCTGTATATATGAAAGTGAAAGTTTGTATGTATGTATGTGTGTGTTCTGAATAGAAATTGCGGAGGATTAACCCATTCAAACCAAATTTTGCGTGCAGGTCCATGAAGGGCCGGCGGAGGTTACAGGCTACTTTCGGAATATCGATTATCTTGTCGATTATATTGATTTTATTGGTTTTTCATTATTCTTGTGCAGGGGGTCGCGAAGACATGTCTGCTGGGGTTATCTAACATGCTGAACACGAATATTACAACCATTTTGTATGTCGCTATCGATTTATCATTTTTATTGATTTTTCGCTATTCTTATCCTCTGAGCGATAAAGACATATCGCTGCGCTGAACACGAATATTTTAACTATTTTGACCGAAATATCGATTTATCTGTTATATTGATTTTTCGATATTCTTGCACACGGGTCGGCAAAAACGTGCCTTCTGGGACTTTCCGAAATGCTGAACGTGGATGAGACAAGAATCTACTTAACAGTTAAGCAACTTCACCGCATTTTTATTTCGAGGGGAGGGGGGGGGGCAGGAGGAAGAAGGATCACTTAAGCTGATCCCAAATGATGAACATTTTGAAAGGAGTTTTTGGTTCAATAAGTGTTGGCATCAGCTTTAAGTGGCCGGGAGAAATTGAACACCGGGGCGAAGTTGGGTACACCGTCTACTAACAGGTAAAATAACCAAAACTAGCAAGAAAAATGTACTTACACAACGTTTTTATTCATTTTATGAAGAATCGTCAAATTTTTGAGAATGAAAAATTTTCAAAAATTTGGCGAATCTGGCTACTCTTGAGGGGGGGGGGGGCGCTCCTCCTGCTCCTGTCTCTGCTCATCGGCGAACGTGACGGCGAAGATAGAAAGCGATACCACGCTTTGCTCTGGAATTCTCTGTAACCTCGCAGACTCCAGACGAAGAGAAGGGTTGAAACCTTTACGAGAACATTCACAAATCCCATGCTGGAAAACCCCATTTCCGAGCCCCAATTTTCAAGGAGCCTTTGAGCGGAGCAGGGGCGGAGCTAAGGAACTTTCACGAGAACTCTCACGAGGAATACGATTTTCCCAGGGAGATGAGTTTCCTGGACTGAATTATTCGGAAAGTTACTTAGCTCCGCGTCTCCGCACAAAGGCTCCTTAAAAGTTGGGGCACGGAAGTGGGGTTTTTCAGCAGTCTTGCATGAAATCACGGATACCATTGTGATCACCAGCTCCTGGAGATTCATTCCACATTGATATCTCAAAAACGACTTCGAGGTGGGACGGGCCCTTAATGCTCATTTTAGCTTTCGTCTCCAAGTAGTAGACCAGCTTTCCTCTCCCTTTCCCTAGAGTCTTCGTTGCTCTTCTTGTTTTTCGTTTTTGGATTGCAAAGGGTTTGGCAATAGTGCAAGGAACGGAACATTACTTTCTCGAGGTCTTCATTCTCAAGAATTACGTCTGTAGGCTAAAAGAGATGCTGGGTTACTCACTCAATATTCCAGCGTGGCTGTCGCCACAATACCACCATAAAAATAAGAAAAAGAGTCTCAGTTTCGAGCTTCTCAGTGGAACCATCCAGATTGATAGGATAATCTACTGCTGTGTTTCATTCCAAGAGTAGCGTTTTTGTGTTTCACTTCACGAGTAGGTTTTGAGCGATGATTTGTGCATGAAGTTAGTGTAAACTTGCCTTTGCGTTGCGTATCCTTACAAAACGTTTCTGGACATGGTACAGAAATAAGTAAGAGCAACCAAAAGAGAGTAGCTGCATTACTACCTATCAGTGGACGCAGGGAGCGGGGGGTGGGGGTCGAAATTACTTTACAATACAAATAAAAACCTTGTAATAGTTTATTTTTATTTGTTTAATTTTATTATTATTTCTGATATAATTTTTATTCATTATTTATTATTATAACTAATATTTTTATTAGTTTTATTTTCCATCTTGGTCCCCAAAGCAGCGGAGACCCCACTTTTTTCCCACGCCCCCCCCCTCCCGCCCACTTTCTGCGTCCGCCACTGCTACCTATCAATTGTTTTACCTGCATTGAAAAGTAAGTAGCTGCATTACTAGCAGTCGTATCCAGGAGTTATTATACTATGAGGTCTATGAGCCACTAGCAGCAGGATACGGAGGGAACTAGCTTGGAGAAAGAAAGTGTGGTCGTCGCCAATAAGGGAAAGTGACGGCATTCACTGCAGGCATTCGACTTGGAGGCAGCACCCCTGAAAATTTTCAATTCTTAGATCCTGATCCAATCGTGATCCAAGCGATTGTAGTGTCAATTTGGCAACAACAGCACAAGTTGACCCTTTTTTCCATCACGAGTAATAGCAGGTAATACGTGGATCAGTAAGATCACTAGGCAGCAAGTTATAAAGTTTACGTACTACCACCGAGCTCCAAAATCACCGTTGGAGTGCGAAAAAACAGCAAGTGTCAGCTGGCTGGGCATTTAGCTCAAGTAGCAGTCCTTCATATTAAAGTTTTCATACCTCATTTCATCAGAAATTACATTTTCATCCTCAGCTTTCCTCTATTTACTATTACGTAGATCTAGATTATTTAGTTTTTGAAATTGCCACATGTTTTTTTTCTTATCCCCGAGTTATGCCTTTGTAACGAACAACCAATCTTCTTTCTCTTTTTCTCTTTCTGTTTTAAGAATACTGCTTTGCCAGACAAATATCCAAGGGTGCAAAGAAAACAGATGGCAATGATGGAAGCGTTTTCGACTTCTTTATTTGACCCATATGTGCAATTCGACAGCAATGCTCTGACCTACCAAGACAGAGGCATCCGAAAACCGTATTTGCATGAGTTTTCGCGGAAATGGACACTTCATCCATATCCTCATAGACAAAAATCAGATATCTCGCTAGAATCTCAGAGACGGAATTTTCCATAGGTGCTGGCTTTAAACTGGAAATTCTGCCCAATGAACTCAGGACCCTCAAAAATGTATGCTTGCCCTTCTGTGACTAGAGAGGTGACCTCCTCCGATGATTCGAATCATATCTTTCTGATAGATCTTTTCTAGCCAAATTCGATAGAGCCCTATCCAGTCCCGAACCAGCATTATCTGTAGTTCCACAGAGTAGCGTTTCTTCGCCGATCCTGACATTTACACATTTGACATTCACACACTAGCGCCCCTTGGGGACGCTAGAAAGCGGAGTGGGGCAGCCACTTGGGCATGTGAAAAGCTACGCACTTGCCGAATCCCTGGAAAATTGACAAAGAAGCGAAACTAATCATTAAATGGGCTAAAATATGAAATCTTTCTCATGAGTTGAGTATGAGCATGACAATTCCGTTCTCAATCCTAGGGCGTATTCGTGCGTTTTCCTCACTACTGGGCCAACGCAGACGAGTTTTTCACCAGCGGACCTGTATCCTGCCGTTCTCCACACTATTGGGCCAAAACGAACTCGTATTCCGATGTTCCCCACACTATTCGGCCACGGTGGGCCTGTTTTCCATCGGTGGACCCGTATTTCGGCGTCATTTTCACTGTTAGGCCACAGCGAACTCGTTCACAGTGGGCTGAACCGTATCCTGGTATTCTCCACTTTACTGAGTCACGGCGGACCCATCCTATATTGGTGGATCTCTATCCTGGAATTCTTCACACCACTGGGCAACGGCGAGCCCTTCTTCCATCTGAGAGCCCATCTGAGAGCTCTGGCATCTTCCTTACTGTTGGACCCCGGTGACCCTTTTTCCATCGATGGACTTTTATCCTGACGTCCCCCACACCACTGGGCTACGGCGTGCCCTTGCTCCATTGGAGGACCCGTACCCTGGCATTTTCCACACCATTTGGCCACGGAGGCCCTTCTTCCAGGTGAGGGCCCGCATTCTGGCGTCTTCTTCACGGTTAGGCTGAGCCGGAGGCCTTCTTCTTGGGCGGACTTGCACACTGGCATCCTGCACACTACTGGATCAAAACGAGCCCATATCCTGGTGTTTTCCACCAGGGAGGGGGGGGGGTGGGCGGATCCTTTTTTTTATTGGTGGACCAGCTATATGGGTTATCCCCTTTGTTAGGCTACACCGGACCCTTATCTAATCGTTGGATCCATATCCTAGCGTCTCCCACGTTATTGAGCCAGAGCGAACCGATCCTATAATGGCGGACCTGATTGCTGGTGTGCTCCACACTATTGGGCCATTCACCAGTCGTCCAACCCTTATTCTGGTGTTTTTCCTCACAATTAGCCGAAACCGAACCCGCTCTCCATCGGCGAAGCCGTATCCTAGCGTTTTCACCACTATTAAGCCACGGCAATTTTCTATCAGAGCCCCTGTACCCTTTGTGAATCTCAAGAGTAAGAGTATACCCAGACTTCTCATGTTCAAAACGAATAAAAATGAACCGGCGATACAAGAGATATTAGGTTGGTGCAAAAATGATGCGCGTTTTCATGCCTTTGATTCCGAACCTCGTAACTCCTGCCAAAATCAATCTTTTTCGAAAGGCTTAAAACTTTTGTAATCCGCAAATCCTTGTCAATAAGGAAGATGTTCTCCGACTACCACACAATTCTGACCAGGCCTTCTAGGATCGACGAACTTCCTGAAATCCCTTGAGTCTTCGAGAAAATTCTTCCGGAAGAAGTCGCCTGAGTTCTGGGAGAAGTGGTAGTTGGTGAGCGAGAGTTTTGCTGATTAGGATACTGGAGTCCGAGCTTCCTAGCCCAGTTGCTGCAGCATGTCAAGTATCTGTCGCGCAAGGTTTGCCTGCACGGTGCTATGTAGGTAAGCAGAGGCCATTTTATTGAGCAAGCTGGGCTCACACAGTAAAGTTTCTATTTTATTTCATTTACCTCTTGAAAGAACTTCCCAAGTAAGCAAGAACGAATGAGCTGCCGCGAGCGACTTTTGCAGCAGGTCACCACAAAGTCGCCGTTACCTTATTTTGGTGTTGCTTCGGTTTCTGGAAGTGTTTCGATGCATCTTTTTGGTTCACTGTTGAGCAAGGCACTTCATTCTGTCGTAACTAGATTGCGGCCGTTTATTATGGGACAACCTAATACTTTGGCACGATAAAAACTACTTAATTTCATTTACAAGAAACAGAACTGATTGCAACGCAAGTGACATCCACTTCTTGGTGAGCTTCAACCAAAGTAGAATTTTTGTGCAGATTTCAGTGGTCATTTTACCCCAGTTCCTTCTGTTACAGCACCATAGCATAGCATTATACGGCTTGTTGAGCGATCTGATCCCCATACGATTGACACGATCATATCCCATTATGTGATAAGAATTGTTCAATTAAATTTTTGCTTCCCCTATTTACTACTCCAAGACAAAGAACCTCGAATTTGTAACGGCAGGAAGTTATATTGAAAAGAACATCTGAGACATTGCGAAGTGGACCTCACCACTAATCAAGTAATACACGGAAAATGCCTTATCCTACATTTTTGCATTTCTCAATTTGCCCATTAAGGCCCTTCTTTATGGTAAATTTGCAAGCAAATCCGGGAAATCGCTGTCCTCTATCACTGCCTTAAAGCTTACCGAGTGATGGAAAGTATCACGGAACAAAACCATCGAAAACCACAGAAATCGCAGATTAGCAGCGGGACGCGCTCAGCATCAGGCACAAATATCCCCTTTTATGTAGAAGCACAAGTATCCTTTCTTTCATTTCTTTGGTGGTGGCTCAGAGACTTGGAGTGCGCTCAGTGTTAATTGTACTTCAATCCCTTCCACACAATTGTAGCAGCCAATTTCGATGTTTACGATGAATGAATTGCTTTTGCACATATTTATCGGTGAACTTGTCTTCCACCTTGCGCAAAAACGGATTACTACTTCTAATTGTTGTGACCTTCTTAACGGCGTCGCATCGTTCCGTCTTCGAAGAAGATTCCGCCATCGATGGCACAGTATTTGGGACAGATTCCACGCTCTCCAGCTTTTCCGGATGCTCCAGCCTCTCCGGGTGCTCCTGGGTTTCCTGGGGGTCCAGGAGGACCAGCGGGTCCTGGTGGTCCCTTCGGTCCTGGGGGTCCTGCAACGGAGAAACAGTTCGTGCATTGCAAATTTCTTGACTACGTTTACTCTCGGTAGAGATAAGGAAAGATATAAAATTGGATGCATCTTACCAGGTTCTGCTCCACCTCTCGTCTGTCCGTCGGGACCAGGTGGACCCTGAGGTCCGGGAGGTCCTGGAGGTCCAGGCAGTCCTGGCTCCTCTGTTCCAGTTGCCGACTCTCCTGGTGCTCCCGCCTGTCCATCTGCCCCTGGGTTTCCAGGTGGACCTGGAGGTCCCTTCGGTCCGGGTGGTCCTGGTTGTCCTGCACCAGCGGAGATTCCGTCATTTCCAGCTGGTCCAGGTGGTCCTGGAGGTCCTTGAGGTCCGGGTTGTCCAGGCTCGCCACCAGGACATGGTGGGCATGGTGGCGGTGCAAGCGGTTCGCACGGCTTCTGTGGAGGTCTGCCGGGCGCTCCGGGCATGCCTGGAGCTCCAGGCGTACCAGGGCGTCCTGGTTTTCCAGGAGCTCCCTGTGGTCCTGCTGGACCAGGAGCACAGCAGCCTTCGCATTCGCCTCCCGCTTGTCTTGTGGTTCGATTGGAGCTAGGGAAGTTCTTGATATGGCTCACTTCTCCCCAAATGCTCTTGGCGGATCCCTGCAGAGTTCAGAATTCAGTTATCAGGGCAATACATAATTCCAGTTTAAACATACCCTGCAGTAATGGATTTCAGTTTTCATTGATCGCTTCACATGGTGGATGTAGTTGTAGACCATCGGAAGCGTGATGCAGATAGACAGCACCGCCACCACCGAGAAGATCACCGCGGAGTAGGCGACGAACCGATACGCGGCCAACCGATGTTTTTCGGTTTCCATGACGCAAGGTGCTGAGTTCTGGGAAAACGCTGCTTTTATACCCGAGTGGCCGTATGTACGCCGACGGCTTCCACTACATCATCGGGTTTTTTTCAACATTTTACAATTCGTCAGCACAAGTTGCGCTTGGCAGGCAAAAAAAACTCTGGGTCACACAACCAGCGGGGCATTTTCAAGCTTGGTTCCACAACGGTAATAGATGGTGAGCGAGCTGCAGCGTTAATGAATTGGGAGGCAGTGGAACAATTAGTCCATCGTCATGCACTTTGTGTTTTCTTGCAGGTTTTGCAGTGAACTAGATCTGGTTGAAGAAGGCAAGCTTCCAAATAAGAGCTTTTATCTAGTTGTGATTGTCCTTTTTGGGTAGAAACTTAATGGTACGGAGGTGGAAATCGGAATTTTCAAATAAAAGACTTCGAGATTGAACCTAGATTTTTCGAGATTTAATGCTATACCTCATTTTCTTCCTATTCTTCACTGAAATTCCTATCGTTATTTTGACTTCTTCGAACTCTTCTTTTTCCTCTCTCCTTCATTTTTTTCTCGTTTTCCTTCTCTATCTTTGCGCGGAACGTAGCATTAAGTGTGAGGAACTGCACATTACCTTCTCAAGGTCTTTTCTCTTGGGAATCACACCTGCAGATTGGAGACTACGCCGGAACGTTGCGTCTGTAGCCAGAAGAAACACAGCCTGGCTGTCACAACAATGTCACCACAAAAAGAGGAAAAAGATGTCCGAGCTTCAGGTTTCTCACCGAAACAGATTGATAAGATAAAATATTAGTCTGCTACGTTTTTTTTTTGTGTTTTCAGCTTAGGAGCAGTTTTTGACCGAATATTCGTTCACGAACTTGGTGTAAACTGGCTCTTGGGGTGTGTTTACATCTAGACTATGGAACCTTCATACCTTGCCGTGACTGGTATGGGAAAATACAGTCGTCCAGCACTATCTTCTGCACACAATCCGAAAGCGAGTAAGAGCAACAAGGTAGGAGTTCTGCCAAATTTGCAAGAGAATAGCTACATTAAAACTATATTTTAGGTTAAGCTAAAAGAGCCGCACTCCTAGCCGACCGTGGGATTCCAGGAAAAATCCGCGAAAGCACCGGTCACCTGAAGTCTGATTTTCTGGTCTGCACTAATTTTGGCAGTAAACCAAATGCGCTATGGTCGGCTGGGAAATGGGAGACCAACGTTTCGTTAATTACGGTGTCCCGTTAATTAGTGTCGCCCACAACTGCTTACGTACAATGTCACAGTACTACTGATGACTTGCTAGAAATCGAGACTAAGTGTAAAAATTATGATGGATGACGTATACAGACCCCTTTCCAAGATGTTTCACGCTGTCGACTCCCACTCTGGACAGTATCTAGTGACCTGCATAATGCTTAAGTCCTACTTAATGACCTGTGGCCGTTTATGGAACTTCTCGGGAAGGTTCTGAACTTCCTGCTCTTCGTGAGTGGATGGATCCCCAGCAAAATACGTTAAATCTTGCTGCCTTTATCATTACCTGGCTCTGCTGACTGAAGCGAGTCGCTTTTACTAAGCACATCCAATCTAATATAGAAAACTCGTCCACATTAAAAGAGCGAATAGATAACACATTCCCTTTACAATAATCAAAAATTGGTAGCACCCGTAGTACACCTCAGCACTTCATCCACATGGCCGAATCTGTTCTCCGCCTTGCCCATTAGGAAAAGAGGGTTCACATGGCTTGTTCAGCTGTTCGCAATACCGACATTGTGCAGGGCAACAACAACTGTAGCCGATGGGCTACGTGAGCCTAAAGATAGCCATGTATCTCGATCCGGAGTCTCCGAACCAGCGAACTTGCATACGTAGTTTCCGAAGATTATCAGGAATTCCGGGACTATCTTATCCCGGATATATTTATCTAGAATGCATTGTGCCCTAAATTTTATCGTCCAAACTTAGGGGATTCCTTATTGGTATTCTTCAACATAGCTAGATGAAACCAGATCCACAAATCAAATTTGATGTCAGCGTATTCTAATTTCGCATACACCTTCGGATGGTCGGGCTAACCATCGTTGGCTTGCTTGATTTGCGTCTCATGATTCCTAGCCTTGGAGATCCTCGTCCAATGATAATGGGTAAGGCATTTTTAATCCTAATCCTGGTAACAGTTAGCTTAACCAAAACATAACGTAGACCAGGAGACTTAGTACCTCTTTCCAAAGAGGTTGTTTTACGAAACAAAAATTACCTAGCTGCCAACCAGGCCATGTGTGTACGCAATTGAGCTGTAAGGCTTTCGGCATTGTCTTTGTCTACAAACGGAAACTCCAAACGAGTAAAAAACGCTCGTACTGCCGTTCCATCAGTTTCTTCAATGACCTTATTGGTGGAACCACAATCAGGATTCATTAGTTGGTTTGCCAAAGTGTAGTAAAGCGTAATTAGAACTTTATCTTTTGAACAGATAGACGCTGTGAAAAGTAATGTATCTTCGTTGTGTATAGTGCAGAATTCACGTACTCAACTTTGGTCCGTAAAATGAAAATGTAATGTAGAGATATTCAAACATGATTCTACGATAGAGAGAAGAACGAGCTACTTTCTCGAAGATCCAATCAGGTTGTGACAATTTCCAGCTGTCTCTTACACCGACGACAATCACCAAGTCTAACGACGTTTCCGGAAGCCCCTATCATTATTTCGACAACATTTTTCGGGACTCAATGCCTCATAGGCATAGGAGTGTGCTTCCACCATGAGAATGACGCTGCATTGGATTAGTGTACAGGGCCCTATTCTAAGGGTCACAGGGAGTCTAAACGGCAATCTCTGTGAGTGAGTACATATCTGAAAGAAGGAATGGACCCTCCATGTAGTGCGTCCCTTGTGTCCTTCTCACTGAAAATCATTCTCTCATTTCCATGTGCCGATTTTTATGGTTTCAGATAAATTCACAAGTTTCCATGAATCATCAAGATAATTTTTGATGAATTTAGCCACCTAACTGGTAGCCCTACTTTCTCAAACTGGGACAGGAAACAGCAGCAAAAAATGTAGGGAAAAGAATTATTTACTTTTTTATTTATTTTACGTACAGTGGACGTCAACGGCGGTGGCCCACCCGTGGCCTCGAGAAGGACGCAGCGTGACCGCGCCGCGCGCTCCGGGATCGGTGTTGTCTGCTGCCGGAATACTATTTCTGGTCGCTTTCGATTATCGGACACTTACCACCCGCGGCGCGTCAGGCCTCGATACAACAGTAGGAGAAAAGCGCTTTCTCAGTCTTTTCTCAATAAGGATGACTTAGCTTTGATCTAAAGTGATGAATAAGACGCGACGTAGTGACCTAGGACATCTTTTAAACCACGTATTGCTGTTTTGGCAAAGGTCCAAGAAGGCAAAACGGCCTGACGCTGCGCATGCATGGGTGGTAAGTGACCGTAGCCGGAAAACATCGTTTACAACGCGCGCGGTGTACTTCTTGAGGACGCGGATGGCCCACCGCCATTGACGTCCACTGTAGGTGCACGGGTAACTTTCGTACTATTTAAGAGTAGCGGCAGCCGGGCAGCGGTCTTCATATGTATATCTGCATAGAAAGTAGGAAAGAAGAGTTTCTGTTGCTCTCTACGGCTTCCTACATACTTCCTACATGTGTGGCTTTCACTTGACGATGTTCTATAAAATTTCTTATACCACCATGAATATTCTGTGGTCATAATCTCACACAACCTCATTTCAGATACCAAACGATTCTTGTTGTTTGGCGTTAGCCTTGAAAGTGAGATGTCAATTACTCCAAGGTCAACAAAGTGCGAAAGTGATGCGTTGTGTTGGACTACAGTCAGAAGAATTGTCCATTGAACGGAAACGGGCTGAAATGCGTTGATCGTGTTACGTAAAAGCAGTGTGTGTATAGTAGTCAGGCGCACGACGCATTCATCTGCTGCGGATTTTCCAAGAAGACCGGTCAACGTGGCATGGATGTACATCCTCAAAAAAAAAAACGCGCTGTCACCGCTAGGCCGCAAACGCTTGCGCCTCAGCTGCGTAGATGACGCTATCGCCCTATCCTTCATCATGTGGGTGCACGCAGTTAGTATAAATTGCATAAATTGCCCTTTACAGAGTCGATGAGGAGCAAAGTCTATCTTTACATTGTGTAATCATGTAACTAACTGTACATTCATTAAAAGTACCCATAATTCTGGGGATCAGCATATCAGTGAAGCTCCAGTGACCTTCTTGCACCAATTCGTAGGCGAATAGTCAGCAAATTCATTTCGATAACTTTGAATAATTGTCATATTCATGTTCAGCATATTGAGAAACCCAGGTAGACATCTCTTCACCACCCCATGGGGTAGAATACGAGAAATCACTGGAAATCGATAGATCAACATTTCGCGCAAAACGGTTATTGTACTGCTAAACCACACTAAACATGTCCGTGCCCGTCCATGAGCGAAAATGGAAAGAAATCGATGAAATCAATAAATCGATACTGCCGCTAGAAGTGGCTACCATATTCGTGCAGCGTATAAAGGAACGTTATCAGACATGTCCTCGCCGACGTCCGGACAAAAATTGTGAAAAATCGGTAAAATCGACACAGTCGACTGTGAGACCTCTTGGGCTGTTAAGCCTCTTATTATTCTCAACAACGTGTCCAAAGTTCCGTTTGCTGCCTTGAAAAATATACGGAGGTGACCTTGGAATTGTAGGGATGACAAGCAGCTTAATCGCATGGCCACGACAAAACAACGAAGCCACTCAAATGAGTAGCTGAACAATTAGAGTGAGGAAGTAGTGGTACAGTCGAACGAAACGATGGAAGCACGGCGAGGACGGGCTGCGTGGTGACCGCAGTACTCGACAAGGTGTCCTCCTCGCCCTTCTTATTCCCTTCCAGCCTCCTCCCATCGCGACAAATTCATTCGTCGAACGATGCACGCAAAACACCTAACACTTATCACCGATATTCCTTGGTTGTCGCAATCACCTCTCGCAATCCTTACAGATGCCTCTAGCCTAACAGTGTAGGAAAACTTCTGGGATTTTGGAGGAAGACGGCGCTGCTAACGATCACCATAGTTGAGGCTGCGGAAGGTTCTTTATAATCGCGGAGGACGGTTGAAATAACTAATTGCAACATACAGTGCGTTTCATCTTTGTAGGACAGTCCCCATCTTTTGCACCCCTCCCCCTCAGCTCCCCTCCGGACAGCAGAGCTTCTTCTAAGGTACCATTGTAATCAACTTCGTAATCAGTACCTAAAATGACCTTGGCACCCTACTTTGGGGCTCACGATAACAACACTGGTTTTCGAAGAGCTAAAGCAGGTTTCAGTTGGGCCGCGCCGCGCTGCGCCATGTGATGAAAGATAGGGTGCTGCAAAGCAAAGAGAGGTCGCGCGGCAAGTGCCGCGAGAGGGGGCTTTCAGAGATTTTGCCTCGTGCGAGCTCTCCGCCGCATTTTGCGAGCTCGCTCTGCGATTCACGAAGTCGAATGGTCTGGAGTATTCGTTGACAAATCCAGATCCAACGCAAGTTCCGGAGCGAGAAGTTTCCCGTGCGCGGGTCACTTCTCGCGCCACGCCACGCCGCTCATCGAAAATTGCTTGAAATCCGCTTAATTCTCTTCTTTTCGCCCAACTCCCCTCGTGTCATGCCTTTGATTTCTAACAGGTTTATTAGTCACGCAACCAGAATTGCGAAGTTTTGATAATTTATTGGGCATTTATGAACAACACTGATTTCGTACAGTCTGTAACTTCTGCTCGTTACTGTTTTGAGGACGTTCTCACCGATAGAAATTCGCTCACACAAGACTGCAATAACTCTTCTATTTTGGGGAACCGATTCACGGGTGTGCAACAAGTGAATGCAGGACTACCTCAATGTCGGAAGAGGGTTGCCTTCGTAGATCTAGCGAAACCATCGGTTATAGCCTGAGGCCGATGCTAACAGTATTTCTAAAGCAGGACCATACAGCATCCTTGAGCAAATTTGAAGTGTGCCGTCATTAGCAATGAGCGACCGAAAATTGAGATAGGCAATCATGGATGTGCGCCACTCTAGTGTGGGTGTGGATGTCCTCAGAACCATAAGGAGCGGGAGTGCCAAGCTGTGTGGAGTCAGTGTGATCCATAGAAGCTCAATAACTTATTAAAATTTCGTGATTTTGGTCGACCTGCTAACAAACTTGCTACAATGTGAAGTTGTGTCATGACTGCAAACTAAGCAAAAAAAAAAGTAAAAACAAATTTTTAAAGAGCTAGAGTTGCTGTGATGAGCCCAAAATGGGGCAAAAGGATTGTTTTTGGTGGTGATTACAACGGTTCTAGAGAAAAAATCTGCGATTCACAAGAATGGTGGGGGATCGGGGTGCATCCACAAAATAAGATATCTGATGTGTTCCTTTATTGTTCCTATTCCTGACGGCCGATACGGTAATAGGGTACACCTATACAGCAGCCAGCAGACATTCTCAGAAAATTCCCCCTAACGCCTTTCCTGAGGACAACCTGACATTCCGTGTAGGAGCTCGTTAATTAGAGTAGCTTTACTTCTATTTCTGATACACAATTCAACCACAAAGGCGTGATAGAAGTTTGCAATTAATTTCTTTTCGCGGAAATGGAATCGAGGCAATGGGAGGCAACGTATGTTTTCTGCGTTATTTCGTGGAAGGTTGCTATGTAGATAGAATAGTTTTCCAAGGATATATTGACATCTACATCATCATAATTCTGTCCTCCGGCATCGCCAAGGTACTGCTTTTCTTGTTGCTTTTTTTTTTTCATTAAAACCTTAAGGTATGGAGTGTGTTGTAGGTACGAAGATAACAGCTTTCTCGGAAAATCCATCTTTTCTGTTCCTGAAAAAATGACACAAGAAACTGTAGAGTATCTATGGAGAATGCTGATTTCCGTCATCTTTATTACGTCATGACTCTCCAAATATCCAAGACTACTTTTTATCGATTCATATCCGTCCTGAAAGAAGTATCTGGTGGAATTCTCCACTCTGAGATTTTGCCAAGTTGCGGGACCTCGGGTTTAGCTTATCGAGGGACTTGGAACTGAACTCCAACATATAATACTAATGTGCTGCTATTCCGGAACCTCATTTGATAACGACTCTGTTTTCAACACACGCTGAGAACATCGTCCAAGGTTTATTTGATGAGCTTTCGGAGCTTAGCGCCACCTTTATGTCTTAAAAATCATATAATACATGCATTGCAAAATCACAACAATAGTTTCTGCGAGCACCGCATTGCGATGCACACGAGGTAATCTTTTCCAGATTTTGAAATTAAAATATTGCATCGTCACCTCGAGAAACCTCTGGAAACGAAGATCTTAGAAATAGAAAGAAATAAAGAGGTGTAAGCCGGAGATCAGTAGCAGGGAAGAGCTTGTGGAAGCTTTAGGACTTATTTATTGCTTGATCGATGAGTGAAGAGATGCAGTGATAATTCGACATAGGATGCATTATAGTATCACGAACCTCGAATAGCTACTGTGGTTCCGGGGCGAATTCATCATTTCATTTCATTACTCACTCTCTGCCAGCGAGCTCGGTGGGCAAAACACAGCCACCACTTCGTCGTTTTGCAATGGATGCATTGTATGACTTTGTTAATAGGTGAAGAATGCGCTAAGCGCCGAAAGCTCATGAAACCTTGAACGAAGATCTCGAACTGTGCTGAAAACGAAGTCGTTATCAATTTCAAAAATGAAACGGCCCAGAACACCCAACAAATTTACGAAATTGTGGGGATGTTACAAGTGCGTTGAATAGCGCTGCTTCCTAAATTTGTGGATTCCACCACGCGGAGTCCCACCCACTTGTGCAAGTGGCAGAACCATTCAAAGGAGCCGTGTTCGCGATTGCGGTTCGAATTTATTCGCATTTTGTGATGCGTTGGCAGCGTTTGCCATCTTTGGCACTTCAAGTCAGCGTCGAGGATTTCGACGGGTGCTGCCTTCAAGCTAATTATGATTAACGTCCAGCGAAGGCGTGTGTATACGGAAAAGTGCCATTAATGATTCGATGAAGCAATAGTTGAAGGATGAAGTCGTGAAGTATTAGAGGCCACCAGTGGCGGACGCAGGGGGGGGCGGGGGGGGGGCCCCCCCCGAGAATGGGTCGCCAAATTTTCGAAATTACTTTACAATACAAATAAAAATCTTGTGTTACTTTATTTTTAATTGTTTATTTTTATTATTATTTTTAACTTTTAATTTTTTTTCTTTTTAAAAATTTAAATTTTTTTATTTTTAATTATTATTAATTTTATTTTCCGTCTGGGTCCCCAAAACGGCGGAGACCCCACTTTTCTTCCCACGCCCCCCCCCCCTCCCGCCCACTTTCTGCGTCCGCCACTGGAGGCCACTGATTTTATCAGTCGCAACTTGATATTTTGAAAGCGAGCGCTTCTTTGATCTGATAACTGGCGCTCAGATGAAGCCACGTCTGAACGACATGCTGTGCAATTAAAAATTCCCTGGCGAGATCTTTGTTCTTTCCGAGTTTGTTGATCCATATGAGGGTGCGCGATTGATCCATATCAAAAGGCCACTTTTTTGTTGAGACTCAATATTTGTGGTATAAACGCGCAAGAATTTGCACCTTTGAGGGGTTCATTTTGAGATTGAAAAAATGGCAATAGTACAGAAACTATGTCCTCCTAACAAAATACTCACTAGGTAGCAAGTTTTAGAATGTGCGTTGATGTTGGAAAATTGTACTTCGAATCATTCATTTCAGGCTTACGAACACCAACACAATGCTAAAACAGCGGAAATCTGTCCAACTACATTTGCAGGTGCTGTTAGGTGAGTGATGCCGTCAATCAATTAACCTAACTTGATATAGTATTAAGAGGAAAAACTAATGAAAAATTAGAAAAGGAAAAAAGAAAAGCTCAGCTTCCGCAAGCTGACCCACTGCACATGCCGGTTGGCACTGTTTCCATCACGTGATCTTTGACATGAGCATGAGACAGAGAAGCAAAGTTATATCTCAGCTCAGCACCGAAGATGGAGCCTATTTGATGTATCAGTGGTGCCATCATTCTGCTGCGGATCCGATCACCGTCTCCTTCGTGCAAAGATCCAATTCAGCTGCAAGATAGAAAAGAACATCTACCACTGCGGAGGAGAAAGAAGAGAAGTCGTGTACGACGGCGCCTTTCGTGAGGAGTCCCCATCTGAACTGACTGGCACATTATGGAGGACCCAACCGAAGATTATGATACTTCTCCATCAGCTATCAGCCTCTGCCGAACGGGCCTCAACACTGCGAGCGACAAACTTGGACATATTTGAAAGGTCACCAAGGAACTGCTTGGGAAAAGAAGGACTTTGAGGCTTGACTCGAGTGCTTCACATATCGAGCAGTTGCTAGCCAATGCCAACAGCAGAAGAGCGTTGCAGGAGGATCTCCAAAGGCACAGGCGGAAGACGCTCCTGGAGGCAGCAGAAGGAAGGATAAGTCTGAAGAAGTGTCGGAAAGACACGTCTTCCCGTCGTGAGATGGAATCCATCGCGGAAAGGTTCTACACAAACCTTTTCCACTCCCCAGTTCTCGTGACAAACCCACATATCCCCCCTGGTTATGAACCACCTCGGATTCTTCCCGCAGAAGTCAGCATTGCGATCAATCAAAAGCATAAAGCCCGGCACAGCTAAAGGACCTGACCGTATATCAGCAGATCTCCTGCGGGCATCGATGCTGGAGGGCATCGACTACACGTAATTCTCGCGGAACATATGCCATCGTGTCTTCAGAAAGGAGGGATCCCGAACCAGGGGAGAACCTCGCGCACCGTTCTTCTTCACAAGAAAGGTGACAAGGAGGACCTTCGGAACAACCGTCCAATATGTTTGGTGAGTCTGCCTTACAAACTTTTCAAAAAGATCATTCTCATGCGAATATCGGGGACCTTGGATGAAGCCCAACCGCAAGAACAGGCTGGATTTTCATTGGTTCAGTTGCATGGACAGCATCCAAACCGTTTCGAGGGTCATCAAAGTTTGCCGAGAATACCGCTCACCTCTCGTTCTAACCTTCGTCGATTACGAAAAGGCATTCGATAGCTTTGAAACAAAAGCCATACTACTATGTGTGATTCTTGTGCATATAGTGCCTATATGCCCAAAAGCCATACTGTCAGCACATGTCGACCGAGGAGTGGATCCATAATATGTGAGGACATTAGCGGACTGCAACACTGCAACCGTCAATGCCCTACAAAGGTGCAGCTTCTCCAGCGCCCCAATGCCATTCCGGTAGCGAAAGGAGTGCGACAGGGCGACACTATACATATCGCCTAAGCTGTTTGCCACCAGCTTACAGCGGTCAACGAAATCACTCGATTGGGACGAAAGGAATTTTCGAGTCGATGAAAGATTCCTCTCAAACCTTCGTTTTGCAGACAACATCATCTTCTTTTCGAGTAGTAGCGATGAGGCACAGGCGATGCTCAACGAGCTAAACAAAGTTGGGAACAGGATAGGGCTCCGAATGAACAGGACAAAGACCAAGTTCATGAAGAAAGTCTTCTGTGAAGGAGAAGGAATAGAGCATGAAGGATTTCAGATAACGGAGACGATGTCCTATGTGTACCTTGGACGCTCAATGAACATGGAGAACGACCTTGAAGGAGAGTTGGATAAATGAAGAAGAGCAGCATGGGCCGCGTTCGGGCCTCTCAGAGAAGCCACAGACCGGTTGGTGGATCCCGACCTACGTGCTCATATTTTCAATTCTTCTTCCAGCACTCTGCTACGCTGCGGAGACGTGGGCAGACACGACGACCACGTCAAAGACACTACGCACTTTGCATAGAGCGCTCGAACGTTCTCTTCTGAGGTGCAACCGGCGCACACAACTGCGAGGCGGACTTCATCTGCGAGCTCCGATTTACGGGGAATATCCCGTCTTTATGAAAAACGACTTCGGAGTGGATCCCGGGAGAGAAGAAACGACCTTGAGGGAGGGCACCAACGAGATGGGCAGTCGTATTCGCCACACGGATGGACCATCTAAACGCGTAGCTGGAAACGAGTCAAACTTTCCGTCAGCGCTGGCCACGGTGCTCCTGGGTGACGATGGCGAGAGAAAGAACCGAATGGATGCGATGCTGGGGCTCGCACAACAAGTGAAGACGGGCCATCTAAGTAGTTAAGTAAGTAAGTATAGTATACATGAAACAATTTAATCCTACAGTAATCCATGACGTTTTATCTGTAATCAGTGATTTCACAATCCATGAGGTACCTGGACTCGGTTACGTACCTCTTATTTAGCTGAGGCCATCGCTTTCCCATTGTTGGGTCTGGAAAAGCGTTTATTTCCCAAATATCCGGCTCAATCACTCTATGTGGGAAAACTGTCGAACACTACTTCAATAATTACCTCACAATTCCTCCCTTTGCCTCTGTACGTACGTCTGCACCTTCGTGAAATTTTTTAAACAATTTTTTACACGAATATCGAAAATGAACACAAAGTCACCGTGGGCTGCATATGGCACAGCAGGACTTCGCTAAATGAAGATAAGACAAGAAATGGTTTTTAAGGACGCAGACGACGGACGCTCGCTTGCCGCGCCCAGAACACATGTTCACCTGTGAGAGATACAAGCCAGCATCAATGGCAGTCTGCCGGTCGGTGCAGCCAACAGGATTGGTTCCGGGAGTGTGAAACGTATCTTTGGTGAACGCTAGCCTCATTTAATGAGTAGACCTAGCGGAGATTTTCTTAGAGGGACTCATGCACTACCTACATTTATGAGTACATTTATGGGGCTAACTCTTGAGGACCAATGTATCAATTTATTGTCGAACTTGCCAATCATCTGGTGCTGACATGTCTTCCCTGCGCGGCTAGTGAGTGTTTCGTCAATCACTAGATCAAGGATAAGGGGGTCGCCGTTAATCAATTCAGATTTGTGGGATGCGCCTCACACACGATTTCACCTGAACGCAATAGATGGATTGAATGTGTGTGTGTGCCCTGTATAGTGTATTGCTGGTGCATCCGATGTATCAAGTCGGTGCTTCATCCTCCCAGACTTCTCTGGTACCAGTTCCCCGACTCTGGATGGATGGAATTCTTGGTTGGCCTCAGGCAGGATCGAATCATTGCCCGTGCGAGCGAACAGCGGACCTGTTACCTGCTCTACGGGAGCTCTCGTAAGTAGAAATTGTAGCAAATGGTTGAGTCACTACATATTGTTCTGCATCTGGACTTAGTTTTGCTTGGATCGTCTGGTCCTACACAGCTTCTGATGATGCAGCAACTAGATGTACGAAGTAAGTAGTTAATTACGTGAGGTACGCTCTATAATCCGTCATGTGAGAATCATCCGCTTTGTGACAATTCAAACCAATTAGTTTCGTTTTCCTAAAGGAGTTGACTTCTTCAGGGGCTATCTGTCAAGCCGAAATAATATCGAAAAGGAAGAGCGCTCAAAATATTATATAAACAAGATTGGTCAATCAGAAACTGTGCTGTTGCACCTCAGTTCCACATCATATGACATGTTCCACCAGCAACATCTAGGAAGGTGCTATGCATCAGTGGACACCGCTGGTGCTGACAATCTTTCACGTTTTTAGCCTCGGGACGGAAAAATGTGTGGTGAATTTAACAGTCACTTCAGTCTCACTCCTCCTTTGTCATCATTCGCGTTCATTGCTTTTCAGCTTTCACCACCTTTCTTCCTCAAGCCGGAATTTCTTTGCTTTATTTAAAATATATACATAGCTAAACAAACCTTCACAGATCTTTCTCTTAAAGGCGAGGCGCACGAGAAGTTACACTTCTGAAGTAAGGCTTCTACTGTGTACAATGTCCCTAGAAAATCATAACAGTGAGTAGAACACCAAGAACTGTCACCCATCTGCGAATACCTCGCCGTGGACGCTGATGTCAAAGCGGACGTTTCGGTGTCCACTACTCACCCTGGCTCGGTCACTTGGGCAGCAGTGTAACTGATGTAAGCGTGGCACGAACCACGGACGTAAAAAGGCCTGAAATCAAACGCATAAGAGAGAGCACCCCGTTTTTTTTCTGGAATTCTTGGGCGTTCTGCGTTATTTCACTCCCAGATATTGGTCCTATGTCTTCTCAAGCCAAAGGAATACGGCGAAATTTCCAAGCCTAAGGTTTTCGTGAGTGCCTTTAAGACAACCTTCTTGGCGGCGTAATCGCGAGGTCGCATTGCTGCTCATCGCTTGTCCGGAATCTCCTTAGTTTACCTTATCTTCTCCTTAGTTTACCTTATCTTCTGTCCACCAACAAAGCGAGTGAGAGCGGTGACTCTCACTAGGGCTCTCAATGCGCAAAAAGCGATCACAATAATTAGGAGGATTTTGAGAGCATCCTTATTAATATAGATGGACCGCTGCAGAGCCGCACATTTCCCTGAATTTCAGAGAAGTCCAAAATAGGGCTAAGCTGTTAACATAAGGAGGAGCTCTCAACGGCTGTACCTCTGGACGTATTTCCTTAGTTCATTGCGACTTATACATGGTTCTGAGATTCGGTTCTGTAGAAGGGCCAGCTTCAGCATTGGCGCACATAACACCCAGCTAATCATGCCACTTGTTCCTTGATGAGTGTCTACATAGTCTGGAATCAATCCTATTCTCAGAGAGCGCTTTCACTCAAAAATTCGTAAGATGTGAACCAGTTGCATTCCAGTTTTCCCATTGTCAACAATTGAATGTCGCCTTTGGCAGGTCGCCGCAGTTATGTGTTAATACTCATTTTACTACCACACTTGCTACTCATTAACAAGGGACATGACTGGACAGTCAATATCAAAGCTGCTTCTCCGGACACCGCTGTCTTGCACCCTATCACGCCCATCGGAGTTCGGGACTGTGATTCTTCATCGATTCCTCAAAAAACTTTGAAACGCATAATGATGAAAGCGGTGTAGATGTGAAGAAAATCGTTGGATATTAACCGCTAAGAAGTACAGCTTGAAGTGCTCGTAGTTATACCATCTGCGACATTCCCATCTCCTTTTTAAAGTCAACTGGATGAGGCGCTCTTATTCCGTATCTGTTCTTCGTTCTCATTCTCGCAATATAACGCACTGTATGCTACCATCCGAATATCACCACCATGCACCGTCAACCTACCAGCCTGCGGGCGAGATTTTAATTTGATTCAGCCGGACTCCAGTATCAATCCTGCCTTCCGGATATCATCTCTGAAGGATCTCGGAAACACTTGTTTAATCCCTTAGCAGCGGTTTGATTGTAAGGGATAATAATGGAAGCACTGCATGGGCGCTCTTTCAAAGATCCTACGAATTCGGATTCCTCCTTCGACCAGATTGAACACTGCACGAAACTATATTTGCCACATTCTCTGCGGCTCTCCCGGCAGTGTGGTTGTCATTTCACCTAGCAAACTTTACGAAATTATCCCTTGGAAAATACAAATTCTTGTTTTTCTTTCTACTTCTATCCTCATTACATAATTCTACCAAGCGTTCAAAACGAAAATTAATTTTTTTTAGCAATATTGACTTTGAAATTCTGACCGCCTAGATCCCATTTCTGAAAAAAAAAACTATTCCACTTTCCTCTTCTCTTCGAATACTATGCTCCTCTTAACATAACATAGTAGCATAGTGGTGTGCACGCACGCACACTATCACAGATTGTTTATCTGCAAAATATTACATATGAGTTTATGAAAGGGTTGAGAACGGAGGACGTTACAATGTTGAAAGCAGTTTGAGAAAATTGGAGTCTTAACTCTTATCCACCTGGAAAATCTTCAATAACAAAAAAAAACAAAGAACACTAACTAACTTGTAGAAGCACTGCCAACTTTCCATGATGCTCGAGAGACATTGAGGATAGCTTCCTAAATAGAGACTCATATCACAATAATAGACAGCATCTATGAAGTTTTTGGAAATAGCGGGCAGGACCGCCGGCAGAATTCTCTCCAAAACATTTCCTTCTCTTAGTGCGTCTTGTCCTTGAGGTGATCCGAAAAGTGAAGGAGCATGGAGCTGAAATTGCTGACAATTTTAGGACACAACTGCTGTAGGGCAGAGAGTCTGCCTACACATCCCAAAGCTTGTATCCGTGCAGTAGATAGCGTGTCATGAGGTTCGAAATCTTCCTATACACTTTGAAATGAGAATCGAATGAGCTTTTACCTACAGGTGTCTTGTGTTCTATTCCCTCTTCCGAACGCTACATTTTTGAAGCTACAACGCTACTAATAATTCCCTCCTTCCATATAAAGAAACGGAAAACTGAGTGTTGACGATAGAGTATTGACTGGAACGCTTCTCTGCTTCCGGTTTGATGTATTGCACTCGATTGATAAGATTTTTTACAGAAGAAAAAAACACTTACCGAGACGGTACGGCAAAGAAAAGTACAATCATTCCGAACAATGAGATAATAGCATGAGATTACCTCATTCTTTGTCTAGACCATTGCATCTAATTGTGGCCTGTGTACATGCCATGTACAACCCAATAGTGACTATTGTTAGACCAGCAAAAATCCAAAAGATAGAAAAACATTGCTTCAGCCTTCTTACCTTAAATACTTTAAGGTTTGTGTGGGCAATTTGTTTTTTTAATGTCGTACACTACAGGAGCAGTAAATTCGCCCGCGTTTTTTCTTCGTCAACACCTATGCTCGGCCTTACTTTGCAATGCAGACGCGGTCACGCTCAACATTATCGGAGAAAAATCACGCAAATACGCGGCGTTCCTCCTATTTCGACCGCGCCCCTTGTTCTGACGAATTGACTAATTTATTGCCTTACGGAACGCTTCGTGAAAAGGAACTGTACGTGACCACGGGTGGCGAAACTGACGACGCTTCGTTCGGATGTTTTAATGGATACCTATGAGCAAGTTCCTTTACCTATAGTGAGTGGCGCGAAGAAGAAACAGTCTTGAGAGAAATTTTTTTAGCAAAAAAAAGAAGTGTCTAGAATGAGTAGAGGTAGAAGCAAACTCGCAAAGAACTAGGATTGGATGTTTGAGTTCTCAGATATTTAGAATTCCGTGTCCACTCCTCGTGCAGACTCCAAGATGCATCTATTTTCTTCTTTCTCTCGTCACCGTCGTCCAAGTGCATAGCAGGGTATGCGGCATATTCATCTGTGCACTGCGGAAGTCCATGCTTACAGTTAATATATAGGTCGATCTCTTTGGCAACATTTCTCTGGAATATTTCCGTCTTCACAGAGTCTACGCAAATCTTTTTTGTTCTTCTAACTTACCCTCGCTCAATGTGACCAGCGCAAGATCGCATAGACGAATGAAGAGGCATGTTACCATCAGCATCACTGACGCAGAAATGCACAGTTAGTCGCTACCTCTACTGAAATTTGTATACTATCAGAATTTTTTATTTTTTGGCCTTTTGGAAGCCGTGTCTAAGTTACATTCCGCTCTCTAAAACGTAGGCCAATCTAAGATGCACAGCTTCGGTACGTCCAAATCAAGACATGAAACAATAAGAAAACAAAGCCCTTATGGAAGATTGAAAGTCATTCCTCTGTATCAGACCTTGTTCACGCATGCTCATGGTGACTGTCTCTGTTGAAAATATGTCTTCTACAAACGGGTTGAACAGATCGGCAACACTGAAGGGCGGATTCCACGAAGTTGACCTTATAGTGTACCTGTCCAGAGTTTGAAAGGCGCGTCATTCATTTGGGCAGACCGTGTGACAGCTGACAAAATTCTTGTGAAGTTTGACTAGTCAACCAAAAGGAACTTCTCTCAGAAGCACACTGCTGCTCCATTGGGTTTTCAGTTGAAGACTGCCTCAATAACGAAGAAATTGACCGGATTTGCGATGTAATTTGCCGAGCTATGGACTAATGCATGAATGAATCGAAGAGCTTAAAACTTACTCCAATTAGTGGTTGCAGTAGCTCTAACTCACTTCTACTAGTAATTAATGTCGGTTTGACGGTAGATGACCCATTCTTTCTTTCAACAAACTTTTATCGACTTACAGCACAAACAGAGAATGAATAGAATGCATCTACGGGCGGAGTTCCTGTTGAGTTCCTTATAGTGTACCTGTCCAGAGTTTGAAAGGCGCGTCATTCATTTGGGCAGACCGTGTGACAGCTGACAAAATTCTTGTGAAGTTTGACTAGTCAACCAAAAGGAACTTCTCTCAGAAGCACACTGCTGCTCCATTGGGTTTTCAGTTGAAGACTGCCTCAATAACGAAGAAATTGACCGGATTTGCGATGTAATTTGCCGAGCTATGGACTAATGCATGAATGAATCGAAGAGCTTAAAACTTACTCCAATTAGTGGTTGCAGTAGCTCTAACTCACTTCTACTAGTAATTAATGTCGGTTTGACGGTAGATGACCCATTCTTTCTTTCAACAAACTTTTATCGACTTACAGCACAAACAGAGAATGAATAGAATGCATCTACGGGCGGAGTTCCTGTTGAGTTCTGTGTTCAGCGGCTCCTCAACCTCTCTGCGTCCGCGTCGGGCGTAATTTTACTTGCTTTTCACGTCTTTTCCCTGCTATTCGAATGCTGCGCGGAAGCATAGGTTCTGGATGTATCGAAGTATCAGTACATAGGATAACAAGTCACCTTGTCACTACAGCTAACGTTCCTCACTTGAACCCTTTCCCACGCCCAGATTAGAGTTCCAAACCGTCACAATTTTTTTCAGCGATATTAGATCGGCAGTCCTATCTATGAAGGACTTGAAGAAAGTTTGTTGTTTTCTGTCTGCCCTTCATTTGTGACTCATTTACTGATGTCCAAAGTGTATAAACGCTATTGTGTGACGCCTTGTTCAGGTTAAAGGCAGCACTCGTCGAAATTCTCGACTCCGAGTTGAAGCGCCGATAGTAGCACACATTGTCAGTACATCACAAATGTTCAAGGAACACAACGAACATGACTTACTAAGAAATCCAAATCGAGGTCGTGAACACACCTGCGTAAACCATAGTCTCCTGGTATGCTCCAGCGCACATAGGCCGTGATCATTCGTCCAGGGTCATGCAAGTTCCACGCGGCGGGACCCGCATGTGTAAAACGAAGCGCGCTTATTCGCACGGCAAAAAGCACTCCGATTTCGTGGATTTCTCTTATCTTCCGCGCTATTCCACTATTGGGTATGAGTGCTAGGTCCCTGAAAACCTCGTAATCCAGCAAAATCTTAAGCACAAAGATTTTGTTGGATGCTACCTTTAACGGCAATATCCTTTCAAAATCCTTCCCGCCTAGGTTTTGTGCTCTCTAGGATCCAAACCATATGTGTAGCGCATATCTCAAGTTCGAGATCTCGATATGAGTCCTATCGCTAAATAATGGACAAAACTTGTGAAACCGTCCCCACCTCATCGGACGAGCAACCGGTCCTTTTGAATATGAATTTTTTCCTACGACGCCACAATAGACATTATGTAGGGCGTGTATAACGTCATTTGAAACACGGACACCGCAAACTCGCAAATGCACCGAAATTGGTCGACGGAAAGGGTTTGTTGTGGGGTATTTTCAGCAATTTTTCTACATATAGTTTTTGTCCAAGGCGTCGCCGTGGGCTACGAATCCAATAGAGATAAGGAAGATGAAATTTTGCCCGAACATTGCCTTTAGCGAACGCGATGTAACTACATGCTCAGAGCGCAAAATTGCATCAAATTATACCCGCAGCATAACAGCCCCTTTCTGAAAGTGCAAGAACCATATTTCCATTACCAGCTCGCCCTAGCTGAAATTGTTTGCCTCACATAACTACTGGTAATAAAGTGCGGACAAATCGCAGTTCGAATTAACTCAGCAGAACTGGAAGTCGGCTATGACGATAGGGACAGCCATTTCTTTGATTCGAATTGAAGAACACAGCACCTGAACAACCAGAGCATCTCGTTTCGAACTTTGAAAAGGGAGGAGTCTAAATTCCTTTGCGGGCGAAGAGACCGTTTCTGGAAAAGTCATCTGATTAGGTAATGATTACAGAAGCTGAACTTGAACGGAAAAGTTTTCGAAAAAGCGTATTACCAATTGTGGGTAAACCATCACAACAACTGCGGGAATCCCTTAGCGTTTCTGGTAATTTCGGAAAAATCTGTACGTTCCAGAAACACATCTATAATTGTTTTATGGGAAATCAGGAACGAGGTTTCATTGCTTTTTGATGGAACGACAAGGGGAAACACCTCGTTTAATAGAACAAAACTACGTCGTATAACATTACAACGGTTCTGTTTGTTTGCCATATTCTCAATTGCAGTATCTGCTTCCGTTTTCAGCATGTTCTATCGATAGTGGCGGTAGGCTTCACTATTTGTAAATATTGTAAGTAACTTGCAAAAGTTTTTTCTTGTGGCAGAGCTTCTCAACACATTTTGTGTTGTGATTATTCCTAGAGCACCTCTACATTGTAGGATTTTGCGTCCTGAAATGGTAGGTGTTGTAGAATTTCACCTGGCAGACTTCTCAGCAAATAAAAATTCCCAGGGAAAAGTTCCGCTAATCTCACAGATTCGTTTTTTTTTTTGAGATTTTCTCTCAACCAATGTTTTTGTGTGATTGCAAAGTTCGGAAGGAAAAACGGTCACTGACGCGCAGCTTAGTGAAGGCCTTACCTGCTAAGGCTGCAGCCATACCCCACGCGAATTGTATTGCGTGGAGCAGTGGCCATAGAAGCTAATACCTACTGGTTCCGAGCGAGACGTCGCTACCGCCGCTGGTTCACAAGATTGTCGATATGTGTTGTCGGCTAAGCGACAGCGACTCCGTCTTCTATGGAGCACATTGAATAGACATGGAGCGCAAAATCTCTCTGGCGCATTAAAAATTGTGTCTGTGGATGCTTACCACCCGCATGGGTAGCGTCAGACCGTTGCGCCCGTTTGGATATGAAAACGTGAATGAAAATGTACCCTAACTTATCTAAGCATCTCGTTACTCAACTGAAATCAAAGCTCTTCGAAAAAGACCGGGAATAACGGCTCTCTATACACTGACTGTTTTACCAAGGCCTGACGCGCGCAAGTGGTAAATGTCCGATAATCTGAAAATTGTGATTTAATATGAACGCAACGGTTTCCCATGTGGTTTATTACTTTTACAGATTCGTTTACTTACATTTCGAGAGATTTACACACCACCATATGACACCTTAGGACTCCAAGGGTTTCGCTTTTTTATGCCTTTATGAACTTTAGCCCGCAAAGTACACTCTCACTCAAAATTATTGTAAGAGGTGTATTCTCTAAGGAGGTGACACGCGCTGGTATTCCACTGTCATCTCATCCTCCCAAGTGGTTTTTATTAATTGTTTATTTATTGGACATGTACAAATACATGCAATAGCCAGTCACAAACAGGTGAAGTACAAGTGATTAAATGAACTCATTTAGTCTTTTTCCTAGAAAGAGTGTATTTTTCAAGGAAAACATTAGTACGCAAAACTTTGTTCAAATCGGAACAAATTCTATTCGCAGAAAATTTCGATTTGTGGAGCTATGCCTAAGTGTGTGGTGTTCGTACTAGTATTTCAAAATGTAATCATGTATTGCAGCAAAGAAATAAGTTTTTAAATTTATACTGGCTAGGAAAATAACAAAACATAGATACTCTTAGCTTTTCTGCTATTCTTGGGAGGTTTTTTTTTCCTGAAAATCTAACTCGCGTTCTCTTGAATATTCTGTAATCAATGCACATAGAAGAATTCGGAAACAAGTGAGTTCCCGGATCTTTTTCGTGTTCCCCTGTGCGAAAATCTGGAAACTTTACTAAGCTATTAATACATGTCTTAGATTGTCCTTATTTTTAATAACTTTTACAAAAAGTGTTGAGGTTCCAGATTTTTCTAGTCCATGCAGAAACGTTTCTTCTGATTGTACCGTCTCCAGCATTCTATGATATATTTGTGAAGTTGCTTCGTCTTTATAGCCATTTTACAACCTCATCATCCAATTGATTGATGGTTGATAGATGGTTCAGGAACCAATTCAAGCAGAAGTATGTGAAGACGTCACAATAGTCAGGACACGGTGAGGAAGGCGGCTATTTTTGGCGAAGAAATGAAGATTTGCTAGTCTTTCGCTAATGGAGAGGACATCGTTGAACTTGAACCACTGGAGCAGGTTAGGTGTGTTGTTTTCTATGTGTTGTTGGAAACAATGAAACCCAACATTTTTCCTATTATCCCAAGAAACAACGACACTTTAGGATACCACATGTCCACAAACTTTCATGCTAATCTCTAGACTTAACCAGTTTAAAAATAGCCAAGAAAAGAAGGGATTGATAGCGCTAGCAGGAAGGATGGGTATCGATCGCCACTTTGTTTCGGCGTACTGACGAAATCCGGAGAGTACCTATTTCTTGAATCTATTCACCCGTATATGCTAAGGGAACGAAACGAGCAGAAAGACGGCATTCCATAATGTGTTTTTACAATCTTTTTATTATGAAATCTTTTCATAACATTAGTAATTTTATTGTATCACTGGATTCTCTTCGTAGCGATGGCAACGGCTGTAGCGACTACCAGCGAAGTGTGGGGATACCTTGACATTTATTCAATCTTCTACGATCTTTTATATGATATATTCGCAACATTTTTGCTCCATTGTACACCGAACAGTGACTCGTGGCGGTCTGAACCACGAAGTAACCGCAGTCGACTTATGGAAAAGAACGATGGGTGCAGAGCGGAGTGTGGCGTTTTAGGTGAGTGAGACGACCACGACTGCCAACGAAACAAAAAACCACGAAGAGAGTCACCATAAAAGGCGGTCATAGCGGCACAGCACTTCAGAGTGCGCCGCTCACACGCACCCCACTCGACGGCATGAATCTGGAGCATCGCATAAAGGCCTATCGCTTCGTCACCTATTCGGCCGTTAGCTTTTCGGTGGTCGCCGTTATTTCGGTGTGCACCACGCTGCCGATGGTTTACAACTATGTGCACCATGTGAAGCGACAAATGCACAATGAGGTGAACTTCTGCAAGGTGAGTGCCACTTCATGGTTTTGGTCATCACCTGCAATTCCTGATTTTTGCCTCTTTAGGACTCCGCTCGAGACATCTGGTCAGAAGTTGGTCAACTCAAAACCGCTTCACAACGCTCGAACAGGACGGCACGTCAGGCTAGAAACTATGCCTACGGCGACTGTTCAGCATGTTGTACAGGCGGGCAAGCAGGACCACCAGGAATGCCAGGAAACCCGGGACGACCAGGAAACCCAGGAGCGCCTGGAATACCGGGGAACCCTGGACGACCTCCAGTTCAGCCGTGCGACCCCATCCCAGTTCCTCCATGCAAGCCCTGCCCACCGGGACGACCAGGCCCACCAGGTCCAACTGGTCCACCTGGAGAACCAGGAGCACCAGGAAACCCTGGCGCGCCCGGAAACGATGCACAGCCGGGACCTCCTGGACCAAAAGGACCACCAGGACCACCAGGAAAAGCTGGAGCACCAGGAAACGCTGGTCAGCCTGGAGCGAATGCTCCATCGGAGCCACTTGTTCCCGGACCACCAGGACCACCAGGACCTCCTGGACCGCAAGGACCACCCGGACCAAATGGCGGGCCAGGACACCCCGGAGCACCAGGTTTGCCTTTTTCATTTGATTGAGTCTTCTTTTTGGCTTTGCGTCTTCTATTGAGTGGGAGCTTCTTGAGAAAAAGTGTATAAGTAGAGGAATGGGTATTGCCACAGTAGTGAAAGGCTGGAGGTCCTGGCAACTTGCCAAGCTTTTTTTCGGAAATAACTCAGAAATTTTCACTCATTCTGCGGTCAATGCCGTCAAGGAAATTATGTAATGATTGAGCAACTCCAGAAACTACATTAGAGAGTTCCGTACTTTTTCGTTTCAAGCGGAAACACCTTCAGAGAATAACTAAAGAATCCCCGTCTATTTTAGGTCCATTCCACTGCCTTGTGAAGGTATGAATCTAATCAAAAAAGATGAGTACCTAATGCGATTCCAGTGGTTGAGCGAACAGGTTCTGGCCACTAACTTTTGAGCAATTAGCTCCCGAACATTCCTGGTGCTTTCGACAAAAACGCGACTGCGATGGTTAAGTTCGAGACGCGAACTCAGACTGAGCGTGTACTTTTTCTGGGAGGAAATTAGTAACCGTGGACGACTAGTTTTTTTTTGGAGAAAAAATTGGAAACGGATAGTGGTATAGTGGGCATGACAAATTAGTAGCCTTTTTTGAAGCCGTTTCTTTTCCAGGAGCTCCTGGCGAGAAGGGACCACGAGGACAAGACGGACACCCCGGATCGCCTGGAAACGCCGGACGTCCTGGCCAGCCGGGTCAACCGGGTACACCAGGAGAGCGTGGTGTCTGTCCGAAGTACTGCTCAATCGACGGTGGTGTATTTTTCGAGGATGGAACACGTCGCTGAACGTCATCACACAAAAACCTGCTGCCAATCGCCATTACGAAGCAATTTTATACTACGTGGTAATGAATCTAGATTCACTGGAACGAGTCACAAAAAAGATGGCATTACAACACCAGAGAACCTATGAGCAGGCGGGGTTTGAACTTGGAAATTATTGAGTGCAGAGTTCAGAACGAGTTAGTCACCTGGAAACGTTAACGGCATGAAAAATATAGTTTCAAAAGAATGGATGCGCAGAAATCACATCAACATTTAGGAGTCGTCACATTTTGCAAATGGAGCACTTCAGATAGAGACCAAACACCAAGTGTTTAGATAAATTATATACTTGTAATTAGTAATATATAGTTTGCTTCAAACGCGAGGAAGGAAGAGAATTTGCTCATATTGCATGTCTTTCTCAGAACTCTTCCCACCTCTCCTTCCCTCTAACGTCTCCCCAATCATTTCATCCAATGGAACCGACCATAGCAAGCTGCAACAGCTTTGAAATTGGTAGTTTTGCTAGTGGGTAATGCCCAGGACAACCATAAAAACTGGAAAACCAAAGATATTATGGAATCCCGGCCTCATATCTTTAAACACTTTAGGGAATACTAGGAATCCATGAGTTCTTGCTCTGCTATACGTAGGTCGCTTTTTTTCTTGAAAACGCACTATGTTGCTCGAAAATACGAGAAGAAGAATACTAAGCGCTAATGGAAAGAGCCAAAAGCTAAGAAATTGTCCGAAAAGACACTAGGCTAAGAATAAAAAAGCAGAGGCCGCATGATTACGGAGGGCGGACGTGTTAATACCGCGCAAGTTTACCCAACACTAACACGGACGTCAACACGCTTACCCAGCGTAGCCTCAAGGATGCTTCCACTTCAAGAGCTGAATGGGTAGAGATAAAAATGAAGCCAATAAAATCTATTAGGCCGAAAGGCTTGACTGTTAGGATTCCTGGAGCAGTACCATGCCCAGTTGTGATTCATGAAATATTATTGAAGCAAACCAACAATGATTAGCGTGACTGATTATCGTGGCCCTGGTTGCTTCTTCACTTACAGTAGCGAGCAAAAAGATTGCAACTTTTGGTTTTTCGTCTATAATTCTTCCAAGGCAAAGCATGGGAGTTCAAATTTTTATGGGAGTTGTAGATACTCATGGGAGGTAGAAACAAGGAATAACCCCTTTACTCCACTGGCTTTACATTTTTTAAGAAAAATTTTTCTCACAGCGGCCTAAATCTGTAAATTGGCACCATCCGCAATGTCTCATAAAATCTCCAACTCATCACGTTCAAACCGGCATGAGTCGCCACGCACACTGCAATATTCTAGGGACCCTGGAGAATCTTTACCATTCATGGGATCCTTAAGGTATCTTCCTCCTCGAGACAGAAAAAATTCCAAAACTTATTTCCCGTGATGTGCACCATTAGCTGCACGGCAACAAGCTCGAATATTTCGAAACTGCGAAGGAGCAATAAGCTGCTTTGAAACCAAGCATTTGTTGCCAAACTTATAGAACCATTAGGGGCGTTTCTCCCTTTTAAATAGAGCCGATAGATGGAGCCAAGGTGACAGAAGCACCCATAGAGGATTACTGCTGAACTAATTTGTCTTTGTAGATGTCAACCAGTGGTCAGCGCATGCACATTTTCAAGCACATACGTGTTGGCTCTGCTGCAAGGAACCAATTCGTGGTCAGATCCTAACGAAAGACGGCATTTTATGGGACATTGCGGATGGTGCCAATTTACAGATTTGGGCCGCTGTGAGAAAAATGTTTCTTAAAAAACGTAAAGTCAATGGAGTAAAGGGGTTATTCCTTCTTTCTATCTCCCATGAGTATCTACAACTCCCATGGAAATTTGAACATCAACGCTTTGCCTTGGAGGAAGTTATAGACAAAAAACCAAAAGTTGCAATCTTTTTGCTCGCTACTGTATCTCTATGTATAGTCACACTGATCTGTTCCACCCTTGTTCGTCTTTATCCATTAACATGCGGAGTCTCACAAGAAGTCCAATGAACGACAAGGCGAGTCCGTATTCCACTCAACGACTCAGTTTATGGCTCTTCTTATCAACTGCGCACATTAGATTTGGGAAGAAATGACCGTTGTTTCACCTTGTAATAGCAGAAGAAAAAACATGATCATAGCTGAGAAACATCATCTCCTCCTGTGACCAATTCAGATATTTTAGGAATGAATGAGTAAATAAATTAAATAAAAGTCGGTAGCATCATGAGCTACTTGAACTAAGAGTGACTAGGATTCTTAGAAGGGTCTATTGCAACGGTTTTCTCGCCCTATAACATCACCTGCGCTGAAGTTCCAGCTCCAGCTTACTCACAAGGGAAGGATACTTGGTCTGTTTCATGGCGATTCATGGCAATTATTGCCTTATGCAGCGTGCAACGCGGATTTTGAATCCGTTTTCTAAATTGTCCAATCTGCTCTCTGCGATGAGTTATGCCCATTTTTGGTGTTCTTGAGGAAGCGCTGAGAGCAGTTTCTAATGAGGGCTTGTAGCGCAACGGTAAGTCTCTCATTCTCTAGAGAGGCAATAACAGGCTCAATTTCTGCTGAAGAATGATACAGAGTGGTAAGAGCGTCAGAGTTTATCACAGTGAAAACAACAATTGAAGGCAATCTCTTCTCAAACACTATGTTCACAATGACTAGTCAAGTCTACAACGAAGGGAAACTTCAATTACGGAGTTACTTACTCAGACAAACTGCAGGAAATTCCGCAGCAGAAAGTGATGCCTTCCGGAAGAACAGCAGCAGAAAGGTATTCACGGGCAGAGAGATGCAGTGGAAAAAGTGCTTCGGAATTTCTGCAGCAGAAGCGCAGATGAACCGCAGGAAAAAACTTACTGCCCCGAACTCGGGAAATTCCGCAGCAAGACACGTCATCTAATGACGTGGCACATTGATTGATTGGCCGGTCGAATTCGTTGCGAACCTTCATCATTACCTATCCAAATCATCGTTGTTGCTCATCATCTGTCACATCTTCTCCCAATTTCAAATTTCCCACCTTCCACAGTATTTACGTACAGGGTACAAAATCCACTGGTAGGATCTTGAACTCAGCGGCTTGTGCGCGCATTACCTGGATTGTGACCGTCTAATTCGGTGGCCCCCCACCGGATTTCAGCTCCGATGAGTGTACTTCAGTACCATTTAGAGTTACTCAGTGGTTTTCTTCCTTCCGTTGCTGCTGTGTGAACAGTTGTACAGGGAACTCCAAACGGAGGTAAACAGGGGCGGGACCGCCCCTGTCTGTGCTCGTCTGGAGTTTGGACAGCAAAGTACTCTTGTTGGGAATTTCTGCAGCAGAATACCGGAAATTCCACGGGAGGATACCGGAAATTCCGCAGCAGGACAGCAGAAAAACCGACTGGTTACCTGCGGAAATTCCGGTATTCTGCTGCGGAATTTCCGGCCCTGTCTGAGTAAATACAACTTGAAATTGCGAAGAACATCTATACAAGGGTCTAATTAGAAATTTCAGAACTCTATCATTCGAGTGAATTTTTAATTCCAGCCAAATATTGTTTCTCTCCAAATTTCGTTTGATGTTAAGGAAACAACAACTGTGAATGAAATTTTTTTTCGTTCGCTATTCTGTCTATCAGGAACTCCTAAGCTCTAACTATTTTGGAGCCTTTCATCATCATCATTGCGTGCGTACAAATTATTGAAATTTAATCTTTGCACACATAGCCACACCAACACTCAAGTAGTTTAATCGCTCCTAAAAATCGATTTAGTGAGAATTTTTCCAAATGCTCCCAAAAGCTTCACATCATCTAATTTTGAGCCGTAAATATGATAGAACAATCTAGAAACGGTTTTTCAAGATGAGACAAGGGATGAATAAAAAATGCAAAATTCTGAGGATAGCAGGATTCGAACCCATGACTCTCTGCATGAAGAACGAGCAAATTACCATCGCACCACGGACCGACCCGATCCGGTGGTGGTGCGCTGAAAGTTCGAGATGAAGAGCTTAGCAAGAAACTCCCATGTTTCTATAATTTTTTAAATATTTTTCGTCAAGACATTTCTTAATACTTTTCGCCGTAAGAACTTGTCTAAAGAAGAGGAGGCTCACTTTTGCCTTACGTACCCATCCACGTACACAAAGCTTAGAATTTCTACATGAATACCAAAAAACGGGCATAACTCATCGCAGAGAGGAATTTGGTTAATCTTGAAAAAGGATTCAAAATCAGTGTCGCAAGCGGCATAAAGCAATATACACCTTGTTATGAATAGCCACACTGACCAAGTATCCTTCCCTTGTCAGATCGATCTTAAAATCCAGATCACGAAGAGGCGGGAATGCTATTTGAGTGGGCCAATCGTAGAGCCATGAGAACGCTCCGTTTTCACCTTCGACACTGCACATCGCCACGAGAGGCCCCCTCCCCCGAAAATGGGTCGCCAAATTTTCGAAATTACTTTACTATACAAATAGAAATCCTGTATTAGTTTTTTTAAATTATTTATTTTTATTATTTTTTAATGCGATTTTTATTTATTATTTATTATTGTAATTAATATTTTCATTAATTTCATTTCCCATCTGGGTCCCCAAAGCGGCGGAGACCCCATTTTTTTCCCACGCCCCCCTCCAGCCCACTTTCTGCGTCCGCCACTGGCATACATTGAGACAGTAATATACTATCGAACACTTGCTCTCCTTCTTTGGGTGAAGAATTAAGTTGTACTACAACCAATAGGCGAAAAATAACATTAGGTTAGGAACTGATAATGAATTGAATTCAAGTAAATAACTTTAAGAATCTCAAGTTAAGCAAGTTTGCCGCTATGCTACTGTGATACAATGCTACATTTTATGAAACAAGCATTGTTGACGTACATGGGAGCGACGTATTTCGTGGTGTTTCTCATCTGCCTAGCTTTTGGTCAGAAGCGGCCGCAGGGGAAGGATCTAATCAGCTTTAAGTCTTGAAATATACCTGTTGCCGCTATTGTTCAACAGTGCCCTCAACAACGGAAATTGGGTGACAAACGCTGGTACATGAGATCTCTTAGGGTCAAGGAGATTGAAGCAGCTCCTTTCTTCCTCTAAAACCACAGCAGTGAATGATATTATCCGTGGAAAAGTCCCAACAGACGGTGTAAACATTGAATCAGAGTCAACTCAGGGAAAAGTGGATCTTCACCTATAACATGAATTTTTAATATAATCTTAAGGAAGCATTTCTCGCCCCATCAACACTATAACTTCAAGAATTATTGTACAGTAAATCGTACCGAGTAGTAGCTTCTGCATTCGTGATGATTTTTCTACATTATTTTGCAATTGTAGTCCCTTCAACACATATATGTGCACTCTATGTACTTTACTATATAAACATTCGTTGCCAGAGTTGTTGCGCCGTAATTTAGATGTTTACAAAGGTAATTTTGAAAAATGGTTCCTATTGTTCGCCCGTAAGCTTTAAAGCCCATGCAAGAAAAATCGTTACTTATTTATGTTTAAAAACACCAGGTAAGAAAGCAGGCAGACCTCTCCTCCATCACTGTTATCATTTCGTTCGCCACTTTAATCATTTTCTACATCTGTGATCACATTGTCAACCCATTTTCACCAAAACAACAGATAGATGATCGCAAAGTGCGTGCACTGACTCACACATATCATGTAGTGTGTCGTTACGTAAGCTATCGAATATTCTTGGAATGCTGTTCGGATCCAAACACCGTCAAGGACTTTTTACAAAACGTGAAGTTTCCTCTCTGCTGTTTTTATTTGTTTGCGCTTCACTTTTCTTGTTGTAAAATACTGAAGGCCATCGTGGTTGCATTTAATCACCACACTATCACTATTAATACTCAAAGTGCTGCGAATGCACAGCCGAAAGAAATGCTTGGCAGCAGGAACTTTGGCAGTGATCGAATCCAAGGACGCTGACGTCACGCCGCAGCGAACGCGTCTAGCGGCGCCTGGTTCCGTCCTCGAAGAACACTCCGCCGTCAATGGCGCAGTACTTCGGACAGATACCACGTTCGCCGGCTTGTCCAGGAGACCCGGGCGGTCCAGGGCTACCGGGGCTTCCGTCCGCTCCGCGTTCGCCGGGTGGTCCTGGTGGTCCCTTTGGTCCTTGAGGTCCTGCAAAATAGACTCAATGGAGCGTGAAGCATATTTTCAAGTAAAACACGATATTAAAGTAATACCTGGTGCTCCAGCATCTCCCGGCTCTCCAGGTGCTCCAGGGGGCCCAGGCGGGCCAACTGGTCCTGGTGGCCCCGGTGGTCCAGGAGAGATCGTCTCTTTGTAGCCATTAGGACCAGGCTTCCCAGGCGCTCCCGACTCGCCCGGTTTTCCATTCGGTCCAGGTGGTCCAGGAGGACCTTTTTCTCCCGGAGGACCATCAGGTCCAGGTCGACCTGGTGCTCCTGCACCGCCCATATCTCCAGGTGGTCCTTCTGGTCCTGGTGGGCCTGGTGGTCCTGGTGGGCAAGGCTTGCATGGTGGTGGTGTAATTGGTTCACAGGGTTGCTGTGGCGGTCTGCCCGGATTTCCTGGAGCTCCGGGTACGCCCGGTTTTCCGGGTCTGCCTGGTCTTCCAACTGGTCCTGGCGGGCCTGGTGGTCCTGGGATACAGCATGAATCGCAGTTCGCTTCGACTCCAGCGCCCTCGTAGCCGGCTTGACGGACTGTGCGGTTGCGAGAGGGCGTAGATTTCAGGTTGTTGACTTCACTCCAGAGGGTTCTGGCAGTTCCCTGGAAGGAGAGACTTCCGGAAGAATACAGATTTCATTGCAGTTTTGAGAAAAATACGTCTTTACATCATGCAGAACACCTACCGTGCAGATGTTTAGGTCATTATGCATGCTCTTCTTCACATGGTGAACATAATTGTAAACCATTGGCAGTGACACACATATTGACAGCACTGCAATTACGGAAAAAGTGACAGCCGCATAGGCAACGAACCGATATGCCCGAATACGGCAGTCGAGATCCATCAACACCTAAAAAGAGCCGCGGTTTAAATACGAAATTTTGCAGCAGCGATGTGTCTTTAGTGTCTCGTCGAACCTCCTACTCT
Organism: Ancylostoma caninum; assembly: GCA_037903475.1. Classification (NCBI taxonomy): domain Eukaryota; kingdom Metazoa; phylum Nematoda; class Chromadorea; order Rhabditida; family Ancylostomatidae; genus Ancylostoma; species Ancylostoma caninum. The sequence continues at coordinate 251,296 of JBAJFG010000107.1, read as the reverse complement.
CTAGGAACAACGGAGCACTCATGGCCGCGCCCACCGCAATTTGCAAGATGTAAGATCTTCTCAGCGAACAATGTCCTTCAGCTCAAATCGTACGCAAGCAGAACGAAAAAATTTCTTCCACGACGCGGAAACCTGGATGCAAAAAATGTGCGCAAAAAGTCACTATGAACATAGGAGAGGATAATTTAGTGGGAAAAGGCTTTACTAACTGCAAGTTCACATCTTTACGGATAATCTTTACAAAATAGATGATCACATTGAATTGTTTGCCAACTGCTGAAGTCAGTGGTTCTGCTCAAATGACTCCACAATGTAGTCGTTCCTCAACGTAGTTAAAATTTTTGGGATTCCCTAAATTCAAGGATTTATTCCAATAGATGGCTGGCGTCATAGCAGTGAACAAATTCCTTGAAACTCGATAGCTTCAGTTACAAAACAGCTAAAACGACTTTCCAACCGCCTCGCCTCAACTGTCAATTATGCAAAATAGCATTTTCTGCACCCCACATTTTGCCCAAAATTTGGTTCCGAAAGGTGACTTGAACTTTGATAATTTGACTGGGAAACGTTTGAGTAGTCATCGAATTCTTTTAAGGAAGTTGTGGTATTTTTGGGGCTTTCCCCACTCCAGGGGCTCTTATTCCACAGGAAAAAAATTCGCCAAACACGATATTCTCGTTGTTCTTAGCTTCGCAGTTCCATGAGATATAGATGTGAGGCGTCAAAGACTTGCTCATATGATGAGTAATGGTCCCTGCTAGTGAAATGAATTTTATGGTTTGCCGAGGTTATCGTTCATAGAAGTTGTGAAAAAATTAGAGTCAACACGAAAAAGCGCCATTTCTTTTGCATCAATCTAATATATTGCAGAAGTATGCGCTGTACATCTCATTTTTACCCGTATACCTCCTTACTTTTGTGATTTGCAAATAGAAAATCGCAATTAATGCTCATAGGACCTTGCTGCTTCAGTTCACACATCCTTACATCCTTGCTTCGCGGTGTACGATAGTGAATGGTTATGTATAATAAATGTTATTATGTAAGCTGGCCTGTTATTCACTCACATGCCGACCTTTCTAACAAAATTATTACCGGTATGAAAATGTGGTAGTAATAGTAGTAAATATATTGATTTTTCTTGGCATAACTTTACACTCACGTTTTTCTTAGTTGGGTCAGTTTACCGGGGAAAAATCTAATTTTTGATGTCCTACGATAGTGACCTCAAATGTGCTAATGAGATTGAAAGTCACATTGAAGAATCATGTCAAAGACACATGCGTAATTGTAACGTACGTAATCGTCCACTTGCAGAAATGCGTATTTACTTTTGCGACTGTCCTCAACGACCTTCACAACGTTAGTGCTTCCGCTGGCTACTAACGACAAGTAAGCCAGTTCACGAATGTAAAAGGTCGTTCACCTGGGCTCTTACTTCGTCAAAAACACAAAAACAATCACCTCTGGTTCTCATCTATTTTTTGTATGGAGTGAACAGTAACTGACCGGGCACAGCCACTTGTTCTAAAATAAACTTTTGATACACAGAAGAAAGAAACTGGAGATTCTCTGGTCAAATGATAACGGAAATGAAGTTCACTTCTATTATCAGGATTCGTGGTCAGAATTGGTCAGAATTTAACCTGTAATTGACGCTATCACGACATCTGATTTGGCTCTGACCGCCAACTCTATTTCGTTGGTGAATCGTGTGCAGTTTACAATATAGTGGGTCATACGTTGTAAAAGAGGCGAAAGCTCAGAAATTTGTCTTAAATCACAAAAAAAAAACAAAAGAAGCTTCCCTGGCATCGGTAATCATCGATGCTCTACAGCAAGAAGTTGAAGCTATAGCTAGATGAAGCGTGAAATGAAATAGTAGATGGAAGAAATCCTACAGTGTCTCTTGGAAAAAAATGCCGACCATCTATCAGAAAATGGACTCCATTTTTTGTTGGAAAAACGCTGGTTGAAGAACACTTCATCTGACTCTGACTTTCTCGTTTCATTGGTGAAGTAGAGAGAATTTATTACCATTGCGACAGGAGAGGTGGTCTTGTTATTCTCAGAAGTTATGTTTTGCAGTCTGTTGAAACGCGTGCTAGCCGCCAACGATTATATCGTCGCGCCTCTCAAAAGGAAGCAGCCGCAAAAACGTCTACATATAATGTGAACTGCTGTTGTATTATATCTCAGTTCATTCTTCAATCCAACAATGCTTTGTGTGCCCCGATGGACACCTCAGGTGACACTTTTTGTCGCTGTTTCATGTAAGATTTCTCCTCCGGTTATCGTTCGCTGTTAAAAGATTTTTTTTTTGAGCTTGAGCTTGATTGACTCTCGGTTAGGCTTCCCTGCTGAACATATGGCGCATCAGTCCAACAGCCTCAGGTTCCGATGATAAAACATAAAAATCATCAGCCCAACTCATCTGCCTCGTCATTGACTCCCAAGCTTCACTGGCCCAACTTCTCCTTCTCAGCTCAGGGACAGAATCCGCTGTTGGCGAGAGAGGATATGGCAAAGCACCATATACCTCAATTTATTCATCATTCACTTAATCCAGTCACATCTTTTCGCTTTGTTTTCTGAATGATTTCTCATCTGGTTATCGCTCACTGTTAAGTTGATTTGTTGAGCTCGAGTTTATTAAACGAGTTTGAGCCACCTGACTCCCGTGTGCAATAAAGTTTTGGGCAAGCTTACCTTTTTATCACAATTAGAAAAGAAACAGAAATACGAAGACACATCAGATAACCTGGTCAAAATGAAATGATAGCTGAGGGTACGCCACACGTGGTTAGATATTATACGCGAACGAAAAGAGATTAAGTATTGTTCATCCTTCCCTTTGGATTTTGCTATTCTGAGAATACACGTTTGCTTTCCTATCGACAAATACCAAAGAGAGTTTTCACCCTTCAATAATTGGTTAGAGGAGTTAAACCAAGGAGAAATGATTGCGAAAGGGCCAATTCATATCCGCAACCAACAGCAACTCTTACCTAGTTTTCATAAGTATTATATTCTGAGGTATTTAAACACTCCTTCATTTGAATAGATTCAACAGCAGCAAATAGACATTTTTATTTCCAATATGCAAACGAAAACAACAATGCAATGAAGTAAACCTGTTTATAAACTACTGGGGTGCTACCGACTCAGACACAGTCCTCTGAAAAGAGAAGGATACTAGAGGGGCTAGCCATTCGTGACGGCTTGTGCACCAACATGTGCAGTTTCTGACGCTGATTTCGGATCTGTACCGCGTATCTGCTGCGAGGATCCCTGTATAAACTCAAAGCAATTTTTTTGCTTTTCTGGTTTGAAGCACAACACTTGTGATCCCCATTACTGAAAATGTCAGCTGGAGAGGTCCCAGAGGGGAAGCGAAAGTATACAGTAGGTGGAAAGGGATGCAAAAAGCTATGCAATATCGGAAAATTCCCAACCATTGTATGAAGAAGGGTTGTACATAGAATGATTCAAGCACAATCAGGTTGGTGGCTGTGGTGCAATGGTATTATAATTGTCTCGCTTTCCAGGTAGTTGGTCTGGAGTTCGCATCCTCGTGTAACCGATGGTTTTGCGTTTTCCCATTCAATGCTGTATTTCTTTGAAAAATATTCCGAATACCGCCACGTCATTTTCTTCACCAACAATCAAGAGTTTTAGAATTTTAAAAGCAGTTTGTACGATCATTTTGTCGCACAATTTTCACAGCACTTTAGCCGGCATCCGCACATGGGTTCTCGTGTTAGAAAGCAAAGTGCAGAAATTCGTGCACACATTTGTTAGGGTATTGCCTATCATTTTTCTGAATAATGTACGTGATAATGTCGTATAGATCGAAATTGTTCACCAATTACGGTAAGACACCTTTGTTGCAGAGCATAATCACCAGGAGTACGAAAATTGACTGATCCCTGATTTAGTCATTGATGTTTTTTTTCACTTTTTTTGCGTTTACGTGATTAAGTCACGAAAATGCAGCGGCATACTTTGGCGTCCGTAAGTTCAGTTTGGTTCCACACCAGATTTGGTTGAGTGCTGTAAGCAAGAGGAATAAGCTCTTCTTGATACGCCGTTCACTCTTTGAAAAAATACTGCATATGTTCTAAGCACTTTGTGTTATCTTACCTCATGAGTGCATAAAATGTTGAAATTCTTTTTTTACATAATGAAGCCATAAGGTGCATCTTTTTCGGTGCTTAAAATTTCAAGTTACAAGTGAGAACATGCTACGGCAGCGCTGGAATTTTTCAAGACAGAATATAACATTGATTAAGAAAATGAGAAAATGCTTCATGCACCCAGGAACAAACCGTGGACATCCGCTTATAAAATGTGACGTTCACCCAGGCGCCATAGCTCACCTGATTCAGACGACTGATACATCTCCGACAAGTGCCGCGCTCAAGAGTTCTGTAGAAAGACCGCTGTGTCTCTTCATAGACGGCACCGCAGCAGATATGGACAACAGATGTGAGAAATGAACTTAGCACTAGAACAAACGAAAAATGCACGAAATCTGCTCGAATTTACATGAAGTGCATATTCAAGCAGATTTCGCGTATTTTACGAGTAAATTTCAGCGGATTCTACTAGACGCGACAAATATTGGCTAATCTGAGCAGATACTTTTGTTCTTATTTTTTTATTTTCCGTGTATTTGTCTCGGGAATAAAAAAATTGAATAAAAAATAGGAAGAATAAGCGAAAACTTGCTCGAATTTTTCCACCTTCCATGATTCACAATTCACGATTTTTTAGCTCTCGGAAAGCTCGATAAACTGGGGTGGAGGAATGGCTGGATGAACTCTACAGGGAGCGCTGTAAGCTTAGGCTCAACACATAAAGTACTGCCAGAACAGCAGAATTCAAGGTAATTATATGACCTTAGTGATCAACCTTAAATCACCTAATAGCAACTCAAAGAACTCATCAAATCTGAGGTACCACGCCATTTGCTGTTACATTAATTTTCAGGGATTAGCGGTTTTCAAAAGTCAGTCTCTTCATAACCTCACCTGTTGCCTTGCAGCAGCCTGTCTTTTGTAAATATGAGGAATCGGATTTGTGCAAGTTTATAATAATATTATCATTATCCGTAAACTCCTTCACAACCCCTACCAGGAAGATGGAACTTTCAAAGCAGTATATTAATATACGGCTTCAAATATGGTAAATCAGCAGCAGCATCCAGTCGCGGCATTAATGCTGTATTTCTGGACGTTATGACATCCGAACCTACCGCACGAATTTGGTTGAGAAGCCTTCGTGTTGGCGACTTCAACCTCAATGTTTCCGCGCGGTCGCAGCTCGCATCCGGAGTCCACACTGGTCGACTGTGGCAGCTGGCAGATTCAGATCCATGGCAGGCTGCGCGTCAAAGGGCAAAAGCCTTGGATGTTCACTTTACCACCATCGCCGATCACCTGCATCATCACCTGAACGCGATGTCCAGTGACGTGGTGGTAGTTACTGAATTATAGTTCATCCTATCAGGATCGGATTAAAACTATTATGGCCCTGATATGTCAGGGAGTTCTATGCTTACACTGAGTTATGTAATCTTTATTTAAATTCAAATAGATAGAAAGATAAACATAAAAAGGGCAAAAGAGCAAATGTAAATGAAATTGAGAAGCGTCGCTACTGGAAACGTCTTTGTGTATAACGATGATGTGTTTTTTTTTCTAATCTTTCCTTTTGCATTCAACGTACGAACTGCGAAATAATGCTGTGATCTAAGCGATTTTGTTTATTTCACCAGGTTGCTGTAGTATACCCTCTTTGGTAGCTGTCATTACTCAAAACAACTGCTGCAGGAATTATTTTGTTGGTCAATGTGCCGTAGTGATCTTATAATTATGAAACGGTACGGAAAATAAAAAATATTTATAAAAATGACGGGGTAAGAGGTAGTGGAACGAGATTTTGGCTACAGTGGTTTTTCAAAGTGGGAAATGTGCCAAATATAGCAGAAAATTCCCCTGCTTGCTGATTCTGCGAAAAACTCATAATTCGGGCGTGATCTTATAACTATCACATGTACTGTAGATAACTAGTAAACCCTAATCAATAAACAGCACGTATAGGCAACAAAAAGATGTTGTATTAGGCTAAGATCCCAAGTTTTCTATGCCGTTTTTGGATGCACTATGAAGAATGTCGTCGTTTGGCAGAACGAACTAAAGGGGAACTGGAAAATTAAGGCACGACGACTATACGACACGGTCGCTCTCAGCGTGAATCATTCTTTGAAATTTCAATAAAACTTTCTACCAATGGGAAAAATGGGCGGTGTGCCAAATATTTGGCCGTTACAACGGCTTTTAGGTTCTGCAGCTTCGCATTGAAACCACAGTAGCATCTATTCATGATACAATTTCTTTTCACTCTTCGCTGGTTTAACGTCTCTGTCAACGGTTCCCTGGAACTGTGTATCTTCCGACTACATTACTGTTTATCCATTCGGTACTGCACAAACAGCTAAAAATTACGATTGGACAGGGCGAAGATTCCCTCAAATAGTTTCTCTTCAAAAAATCAGTGGCGTTTACAAATACACCAGTAAGTGATCTAGTCCTGGAAGTATAGGAGAAAATCCATAATTGTTCGGCTATAGCGAGGAATCATCGCCCAGAATCAAATGAAAAGGAATCGTTTTCACCGGAGAGATGTATTAAAGGGGGCTAGTATTGCGCAGTGGGTACGGAACGAACCAGTCCCTATGTGGCATCCATTGCCGGGGAAGTTTTTTTTTTCTCTTTTTCGATCATTTGTTGATGATAAATGAGGCATGAAATCGTTAGCACGACAAACACTGTCACATCTCAAGGACTATTCCTTGGAAGAACAAGCTGAAGATTCAACTGATCGAAAGAAGTATGCTCAAAGTGAGAGCTCTCCCACTTCATTGAAGCTCGGCAAACAACTGGTAAAGAAATGAAAAGGAGAAAAATAAGGAAAGAAAGTCAAGGAAATGCAAGTAAGTATCACACTCTTTCATCTCATTTTTATCCTGCATTCAGTCCTAAGCATTGAGCATAAAGTGAAAGCAAAATACGAATAATAAAATAATAAGCAATAAAAAAGTAAGTAATGCTTTCCTAGAAATCTTTTGACTTTCGCCTACCTTTTCCATACTACCAGTGAAAATAACTATAGAAAGTGAAGGTTTTCGTAGCATACAAAGTCGAAAACTTTGAAAATGCAGAAGCGTCCTCTACGTCTGATATGTTTAGTCCTCGTTTCCCAGATTACAAGAATTCTAAACTATGTAAACCAAAGTTAGAGGTGTCCGTGACCGAACTCCGGTACGAAGACCCGGTTGTGGGGCTCTTGGTGGCCAAGTCACAAGCGTTTGCATCATTTCGCGATGTAGCTCCGTTGTCAGCGCTATGATTTTACAACTAGTGATCTCGTAAGTAGCTTTAGTGCATTAATTTCCAAATCTGTAACAGAATTAGACCAGTGTGACCTTCTTGAGCTCAGTGACCTTCTTGAGCTCTTCAGCTCAATGTGCAAGATTCATTTCCTGAGCTTGAATCACACTAATCAAAATGTTTTGCAGTGAACTGGTTATGCACAAATCTAGCAAATCTTACCCAGATACACACAATGTGACTATCATATTCCAATAGATCAAACTGAACCTATTCGAACAAGTTCATGCTTGCGCAAATTTTTGAGCAAAAACTCAAAAAATTCATTGTAACAGCGAAAATAAAATTCATGGCACCTAACTTCATTATCGTGACCAGTTTTTCCGAATAAAACACTTTCATTGATGCAAAAGGAAATCAGTGTTACCAACGTGGGAAAGAATGAAATGCGACGCACGAAGTGGGAGCCCAATAACCGGGTCTTCGTACAGGAGTTCTCTGTGACCTGAGCACACTTCTAATTGCAATAGATTGGCTCATTTTCTACATAAAGGTGACGTCTGCTCTCAAGATCTCAAGGTCAAGTGAAACAATCTGTCTGCAACTATACACATTGCATAGAAAAGTTATGGTTTCTTTTTTCGAAATCTATAGCAAATACTAGGCTTTTGGCAACGTATTTCAACCTGGAAGCTGACGCATGTGGTTCAGTGCCAACAGGGCACCGCTGTCGCGCTCAAGGTGAAAGGCTCGACCTTTGCCTTGGGCCAATCTACTCTCCATTTCTTCCGTACCGGGAATAGTTCGGATTCTTGTGGAATGATGGAGCCTCACTATATACTTGCATGTAAAACCTGGCCCGTAGTAAAGTGTCTAGTGCGATCATCGCACATCACCACCAGGGCGATGATCGCACTTCGCGTTGGAGACGAGCATGGTGACCATCGCCACGGTGAATCGGACAGGCCGTACATGGAAGGTGATGAAACGTACGTGTAACCACGTACTCCCACATCACTTCGGGGCTGTTCTAGCGTGTGAGACTGTTATGAACCACTGCGAGTAACAAACTAGAACGAGTACGACTTGTCAGAAGCACCAGAATCACCTCTGTGCTTCTGACAAGTCGTACACATTCGAGCTTGTGCTGTGCTGTTGGGCAAAAATCAACATGCCTGAGTCCGTAGGCTCAGATGCATTCTGTGCAATTCGCGCACCTGATCGTACGTACCTTCACACCATCACCACACTCCGAATGAGATGCTCCGAGTACTTCACTCGGCGTCTTTTCGCCCCGCACACTGTCTAGTCGCCAAACGATGGCGATCATCGCCCTCCAGGGTGACGAGATCAGCGCCACGCACATACGTGCTCGCAGCATCGCCACGAATGGCGATGATCTTCCATTCCTCAGTATTGGAAGGTCGTCGCACGTGCGATCATCGCCCCAAATGTGGCGACGAGTTGTGCAGGCAGCTGATCTCACCGCCATGACACTTTACTACGGATCCTGATTGACAATGTAGGGCTTATACGATGTAGTAAACAAAAGCCTCACTTCGAAAGCCTCTGCGAGCCTGAGTGGAAACTGTGCTCGGCACATGTAGAAGAAATTATTTACTTATTTATTTATCCACTTATTTATTTGAGCGCATTTAAAACGTTCATAATGAAAGGCTAATAAAACTCCGGTACTAACCTCAACCGGTTTAAGGATAAGGGATAAGGGAAAAAGTAGCCTGCTTTGATCAATCTCGGTCTGTGGGAAACGCCACGCGTTCGACTTCATCTGAGCATCTTAAAGGCACTGAATGCGCATGTTCAGTGATTTGGGGGGGGGGGGCAGACACTAATATACCAAGTCAGTGCTTCATCCTCCCAAACTCCTCTGGTACCAATTGACCGACCCCCGCGGGGGATGAAAAGCTTAGTTGGCCTCGGGCGGAATGGAACCATCGACGGTGCGAGTGAGCAGTGGAACTCTTACCACTGCTCCGCACATAGGTTTACGTAGGTACAGTTGAAAAATAGAATACTAACGAAAGCAAAATTATATACATGAGTAAAAATGAGTGGAGGTAGAGGTAAAAGTGAGATTGATTAATGCTGACCACACTATCTTCAACAAATTAGGTTTGAGTCCAGTGGATTTTCTTGAGTTTTCTCACTCTCATTGAGCTTCCCCTTAAAGGCAGTATTTCATCTCACAAGTCCTCGAGGCTTGAACAGGAATGAGCTGCCGAGAGCAATGAAGCACGTGAAATGTCTCGAAATGATGTCAACCGTCTATTCAGAAGAAATTCCCCGTTGATTGTGGGAAATGATCGGTACCTCATTAGAAATGAACAAGCGTTAGGCACATACATTGGACACGTACTACTGGTACAATCCTCAATTGTTTGAGCCCCGTAAAAAGGTTTATCAGCCACTTTGTAGCATTTTACGTATATCAGTGGAATCAGCGCGTTGAGCTGGTCCAGGATCTGTTATCATTCAGACCCGAGAATCAAGTGTTACATTGCTTCTAAGCGCTTTATGCAACTATGAGTAGCTCCTCCATTTGTTAAAGGTAAAAAGCCAAGTTAAAAGTTTTTCCTCGGATTGCGGGCACTTGTTCACGGATCCAGATCTCCTTCACTACGATAAGGATGTATCTTTGTTTTTACCTCTAGTCATTGTCACGATCGAGAAGCTGGTGCGCTGAGAAACTGCGTAACGCGTCACGTTTGGAATCAGTTCAGATCCACTCACGCAGATCTTCACACGTACTCGCGCGCAGCTGCCCGACGCGAGGCTAGACGCGAGTCACCGTACAAGCCGGTTTGCCCGGACACCGCACCGATATCAGAGGCCCAAAGTCACGCCTACTGTAGGCGCTGAACACCTGGAATGGTATTTAAGACGGACGCTGATTTCCTGCAATGCACCGTCCCATGGATCTGGAGCAGCGTATCAAAGCCTATCGCTTCGTCGCCTATTCGGCGGTCACTTTTTCGGTGGTCGCCGTACTCTCTGTATGTGTGACGCTACCCATGGTGTACAACTACGTGCATCATGTCAAGAGAAGCATGCACAGTGAAATCAACTACTGCAGAGTGAGTTCTGTTTCAACTTTAGCTATTCTATTAACTACCTACATCACTTGGTCCTGTGCCTTTTAGGGAGCCGCCAAGGATATCTGGAGTGAGGTGAACCAACTAAAAAATCTCCCTAACTCCAACCGTACAGCTCGTCAGGCTGGCTACGGAGGAGACGCTCACGTTTCGGGAGGACATGTAACAGCCAACAGCTGCGAGGCATGTTGTTTGCCTGGACCACCTGGTCCAGCCGGAGTGCCGGGAAAACCCGGACGACCAGGAAAGCCTGGAGCGCCTGGACTTCCGGGAAATCCCGGACGACCACCCCAGCAGCCATGCGACCCCATCACTCCACCACCATGCAAGCCCTGCCCACAAGGACCTCCTGGACCACCAGGACCACAGGGACCTCCAGGAGATCCAGGAGCCAATGGAGCACCTGGAGCACCAGGAAACGACGCTCCTCCTGGACCTCCTGGACCAAAAGGACCACCTGGACCGAATGGAAATCCTGGAGCCCCTGGTGCACCCGGTGAACCCGGAATTGACGCTGTCTCAGAGCCTCTCATGCCTGGAGAGCCAGGACCTGCTGGAGAACCTGGACCACAAGGACCTCCCGGCCCACCTGGACTGCCAGGAGCCGACGGAGCACCTGGTAAGCAGAACATTTTTGAAGGAATCTCTATCGCTTAACAAAATACAACTGCTTTCAGGAGAACCAGGACCAAAGGGACCTAATGGACCCGACGGACAACCAGGTGCCGATGGTAATCCTGGACTTCCGGGACCTGCCGGACCACCTGGACACCCCGGTGAGCCAGGAATCTGTCCGAAATACTGCGCCATTGATGGAGGAGTGTTCTTCGAGGACGGAACACGACGTTAAACGTCTTTCAGTTCTGCCATCATGGCATCTACTAGTATTACTTGCTGAAGCTACAAAAGAAACAATGAAAGCTTCAACTAGAATTGTTTGTTCGCATAGTATTAATTATACTGGGAAATTTTTCTCAACAGTGCTTATTCTCACTATTGAAGTAGCAAATGTCGGTGATACAAGTTTGGGTAATCTCAAAAAGGCTATGTATCTACCCGAGAGAAAATCCCATCCAAGAAAATTGCATGAAAAATTGGATTCGTCACAGTCAGCGAGTCTTTCAAAAAACCGGCTTGAAACATCGCTGACCGAATTTCTCCCGAAACAATCCAGCAATCCTGCTGTGTTATTCCGGTTCTTGCATTGCACTAAGCCTTCTCCTTCGAATGATAATAGCCAGATATTACGAAAAGAAATTGAGGAAATTGGGTAAAATCGAGTGCTTTTGCATGCACATCCATTAAAAAGACGGGGCAATCACTGAAAACAGCTTCCAAAACTTGCAATAATTAGAAAAAATTCAAGAAATAACTAGAGCTCAGCAAAAAATGGGTGTCATCCAGCAGTAGAAATAGGTCAGAGGCATATTAGTTGGTCTTTAATAGCAGTATGATTATCGGACACTTAGAAGTAGTTAGTTTCACCGGGACAATAGTTAGGAAGGCAGCAGAAAGAATGAAGGAGCGCAGCAATTGGAGTGGAACTTGGGAGAAGAATGTTATCCGCACAGATACTCAAATATCGTCGCTTTCGAAAGAGACTATACCATCCGTGTGCGTTAGGCCCCAGTAGGAGAGTGCACAGAAAACTGCTGCTTCTGGCTCTTTCCCAGAAACATTGGTTCAGCTTCAATCCGAAGAGATCACCAGAATGCTAAAGTGGTCGAAAAGAATCTTATGAACCACGTTTGGCTGTCTAATTCTGAGTTCAAAAATGATCTGACTGCGGGCGCGACTGGTAAGTTTCCTTTGATGCCGTTCCTACATCTGGAGGGTTCTCCTAGAACATCTCCAAAATCCTCATTATTTCCTTGAGTAAAACTAGTTTAGTTGAAAGATAGGGTGGTTTCTACTCAACTGGTGTCTTACTGTTGTGATTTTTCAAATGAAGATGGCTTCACATAAAAAAGGTCATTGTCCCTCTGTGTTCCTTGACCAGTAGAACTGTATAGAGTCTACAACAGATCGCTACAGATCGTTTCCTTTGACATATACAAATCGTTATTCTTAAATTCCTCATATTGGGTTAGGGAATAATTTCGTGCGGTTTTTCATGAACATAGAGACCGCTAATTTCCACGGACATTGTCAACCGCACTGAATGGATTGCATAGCTCCTTCCCTGTTCTATTAAAATTGTCAGAGACAGGGCAGCTGGTGAGCTCCATGTCCACGAAAAATTGCTTTGTTTGAGGCGACTCAACTTGTAGTCCGCAACCGCAACTCTTGGATAAAGTTTGTGAAGTCAATAGGAAACTGAACAAAATAAGCTGTGTATGACTACACTAGACTTGTAGAGTAGAAGAAATCCTTCACATTCGAGTTTCTTGCTAAGTATTTTGGTGAAATTTGCTTGAAGAAATCGAGCATACCCAATGTGGACGATCATCTCGTATCGAGCATTTTGGGTTTTTGCACGGAATGCGCTGGCTAAACTTACACATTGTTGAGAGTTAGCATCAGTAGTGATTATTTCTTACATCTAAAGCAAACCTAGCGGATTATCGCCTTCATGTCCCACAAACTGGACGTTCATAAGGAGAAGCAACTTTGAGGCCAAAATTGCTCTGTCTATAGCAGGCATGCCTCTTCTGTGCTGTCCTCTCAGTAGTTAAGGTTGATCCATAGACTTCATTGAAATAGCTGGCCAATCGAACAGTCGGTGGCGGAAGGGTCCAATTTTGTAGATTTGGAGGGCCACATTCCGTGCGGTAGAAAACAAGGTAAAGGGAGAATTGAAGAGGTTGCAATGATTGCGCAAAGCAAATCAAGAGCTAAGAGCAAAACGACTATGATAGCAAGTTAAGCAAGGTTCAAATCACTGTGAAAAAAAAACAAACAGAAAGAAACCGCACGGACTTATTCCTCAACCCAATAAATGCCTAGCACGTATACGTGAAGGCTTAATATGTAGCTCACTCCTGTCTTAGTGAACCCTATCCGCTTGTGACCACCACTTTGCCTTGTACCTTGAATTGAACGTATATCGTGCAGCTCCAGCTTGATACAGCGTAAAATTCCTCAAATGAAATTTAGGAAGAATTTTTGAGAGAAAGTGGCAACTCCCCGCAGAGGGCGGTACAAAGGGACCATTTGATGGAAGACCCCGATGGTAACGGTCGCCTTAGTGGATGGATGAATGAACAGCATAGTTCCATAGTGGTATTGCACGCTATGGATGGGAGCATCATTCATACTACTTTTATCAAAGGAGACACAAGAATCTCGTGATGTGTACGAATCTGAGGTGCCATGCGAGTATACCGAAATGTTTTCTCGCTTGTTTCAGGAGTTTTCAAAGAAAGCCTTAACCTTAGCGAAAAAAAAACCTTTTAAAGCCGCTAAAAATGTGTGAGAAAAGCAGCGACACAATTGGAATCCACAAAGGATCAATACCATGTTGTCTAACTATTCCAACCTGGGAAAACTTCAGAGTTTGGTTAGCAAAGTATGCCCGGAACAGATGAATGTCTATCCTAAGCATGGCAGCCTCTACACACACAATGCAGAGAGAAGACACAAGAATTTTGTGGATCATGGCTAAGCATATTTCATAACTAAGCATGTTCATTTAATCGGGGCACGTTAAGTCATTACTCTCTCCATTGTAGTCTTGAACGAACACCTGAAAGGTGAGCTTATAGGTAAGTGACGTAGACTTAAAACTGATGGATCTAAACTTTTTGACTTCTATATACCTGTACAGGTCGCTCAGACACTAACTAAAACAAGATTTTCTGGATTAAATGCGGAACAACCACAGATGACTCCTAGTTTCTAAAGGGAAGTTTCTGTTACTCACAGAACAGGAATTTTAAAAGAAATTGTTAAGTTCCACGGCTTTCACTCTTGCTTCAAGCTGCGCAGGGCTGGAAAGTAAGGATAAATCCGAGAAAGGCCACCACGAGCCATGAAAAGCGAGCATTCTAGTGTCAAGTGCGTTATCACAAAAATCAGAGCTATCAATGGCTCCTGGAGAGTGAGCTTATTTCAAAGGTAACACAGCAATTGTCAGTTTTAACATTTTTTGGCGTTCCACTCTCAAAAAAAAAACATAAGAATTTCTTTGAATGTAAGCGAATAAACAGAATTCATCATAATTAAAAGGCAAGTGAGTGCAGAACGACGTCAAGCGCCTGTCACTGACCTCCTCTCCTGCTGGTCCGGAAACTTATCACGCGACTACGACGTAGCCATCGATCGATCAGCCCTCCGTGTCGTGGTACATTGTACCCTCCTGCTGATGTCTGTCCTTATACATCTAATTAATCGTATCGGATTTCACTTCGAAGTGAATTCCCGAATTTCCGTTGCCCTTCTAGTGTGGATTTTATAGTATTTTCTCGCAGCTTTTCCAGTCTTCTTCCTTTCCATAGAAAATATCACTAATTTCCCTATTGTTATCGAGTGTGGAAGTAAATAATGTCCTCAGCACAGCTGAAATAATTTAATAATTTGTAGAATTCTCCAAGTTTTGATATGAATGGAGGCGTTGATCCTTTTATCCGAAACGGAAAGAATCACGTTCTACTCGCGACGTTTCTGGGAAATTGGTTATTATATTTCCTCGTTTAGGTACCTATTGGGTATCAATTCACCGCCAATGAAAATCATTTTATTATGTCTACCTTCACGAATTCAAACTATCTCAGGCATTGTTGAAAAATGGAGTTTGAAACTCATGGAAATATGGACAGGCTAAGCTCTAAAGCTTCGGGAGGGAGTAAATTACAAGCTAACTTACATAGGTAAACAATCCCTTGATCTCTTAGCTGCTCTTTTTCTCTTGATCGTACCCAAAGGGCACACATCCTCAGGTCATGGGACCTCTTTACCTTCGGCTATCCATTATCTGTACTGCCTGCTGCTGAACTTGGGTAAACGAAGCAGGGTAGCAAAATGTAAAATTTGGGTATTTAGCATTGCATATCCACGATCAAACACTGTCATTTTCCATTACTGCTGTCTGATGTTCTCCTCTTATTTAGTGTTTTTCGTCACGTCTAATTTTTACTACCCCTTTCTATGGAAACTCCTGCTTCCATCCGCTCTTTCCTTGTGAAAAAATATGTATTGGCTACTACTAGCGCTACTACGGTAGGTTGCATGTACGAGTAGGTCCTTGTGTTTATTACAACCTTGACCCTACTTGTCTGCCACTCTCCCAACTTCTGCTGATTTAACGCACTCCAATCGCAACACGATGTTTCACTTCGAACACTAATAAGCTCTCCGTGTTCTCTCATACTATTAGGGCGCAAAACTATAAATGCGCGTTTGTGGGCCAAACAAAAATTATTTTAAAAGTGGTGATACAACACCTCGGTCCGAGATGTCCCCGTGGTAGGTATCACTGACCCTCCGCCAAGTTCTGCTCAAAGTACTAGGACCTCGTTCAATGAAGTCGCAGCGCCATGAGGCAAAATGGCTACTCGTCCAAATCCTGACTTCCGCGTGATTTTTGGACTTTTTCTCTTCCAAGAAAAGATTTTTGGATAGGAGCAAGTGATGGCCTGATAGCGCCAAGTCTAAGCTATATGGCGAGCATAAGCACGACATCCCAGTCTGGATTAAAAGATAATGGCGATCCAAAATTCGATCGACATTCGAAGTTGCGGTTCAGTTACCCACTGACGGAGTATTTTAAAGGAGTCGCTTTTTACATGAATGTGATCTAGGTAGAAAGCAAATACTCTATGAATGGTCAGAATGACGTCTGCGTGATTCTGCTTTTGTCTTTTCTGTTTGAGGTCGCATAACACACGAGTGGAAAATCCATAATTTTGGTCGATCGCTTTCAAAAATTCTTTAAAAATTTGATATTGGAATCTATTCAACAATTCACATATGCTCAGATGCGCCATGAATCTAATATTCTAGGATAGGTGGTCACTGACGAGTCCATTAAGCCGGTAGAAAACAGCATCCTTAGTTTTACACTCTATTAAATGCTGGTTAGGAGCAGTAACAGTTTTTTCAAACAGTTTTTAGCAGCGTGTAGCTCCGGTGCTGAGCCACCACGTTTATCTCTACTAGTAATGACGTTTTCCCACGTTCGTGTCAAAAACGAGAGCAAGCGACATTTGTAATCTAGTGAGGGCCTCGGCAAATGTTTAGCCAGCTATAACTCGACTCCCGCCCACCAGTAGTAGGGCGCAGTGGAACAGTATCCAAGTGCAACAGATTATTCAAAGTCTGGATTCATCATTTGATAGATGGGTAATATCATCGCCATAGTTATGATTACCGGTGGGTATCAGGGTGGCACAAACAAGGTCAGGTCATGTATGGGGGAGGCACTTAGTTACCCGAGATGTTAGGTGCAGCCGGAGCGAGGCCTGCTGCATAGACCGATCATAGCAAATATTATTCCGTTCAGAACTATCTTCTAGCCCTCACAGAACTTTAAGACCTTCCCATTACATGAGAATTAGTGAAGTCAAGGATTAAGGCAGAAAAATGAATCCTAAAAAGATTTATCACTGATAGTAGTCAAAAGTAAGGGCAAGGTTCTTCAAAACATCTTTTTTGGAGAGAAATCGTTTAGTAATTTCATTGTATTAAATAATTGCACATATTCGTAAATTACTTGGACTTTTGCAAATGAATACAGCCAGTTCGCGTGTTCATTTACATCTCAGTTTGCGTTCCTTGTTTTTCTTTTAGTGCTATAGGTCTTACTCAAACACTTCTTCATTCTGTAATTAATTTTCGTTTTTCGTACTACGCCTATTTTTGTTCGCTTCAACAATAACTTCATTACTTCTTTACCTAGATTCTACATATTCTAAACCATTGCCCCTAATTCGTCATTTGTTCACCAGATGAATACTCGCACTGTGTGTGAGATTTGTGAGTCGCCCACAGCAAGATCCGTGCATTTTGGAGCTCGCTCATGTAAAGTTAGTGTTTTTATGGATTGCTAAAAGCTAATTCTTACGGAAACAACTGGTAAATTTAACCGTCTGTGTGCTTCAAGGCGTGTGCAGCATTTTTCCGTCGAGCGGTGGCTTTGAATGTTGTCTATGAGTGCAAGGAGCCGACACCTTGTACAATTCACTACGGTGAGTGGTTGACCCAAGGAATAAAATTCTTTCCACCTTGTGCTGGTTTTTGGGTGTGGAGCGATCTCGCTCTGCGATTGGCTAATTCGTGGATCTGGTTAATCACAGGGACATGCCGAGCGATGGTTTTTTTGTTCACTCAGCTGACTAGGTTATTCCTGCTTTGCTGGCCCCATGAAATTACTGCTGCTATCGCTAAAATAAAATTTTTCGTTGGGAAAATTTTCTCAAGAGCAGCAATCGCTCAGTACACGTTAAACTTTTGGAATAAAAAAATATTTTCATGAAAATGAATTTGGCTAATTTGGCCAAAGTTCAATGGAAAGCATTGTGAAACCGTAAAACACAGAAGTTCTTTGGCTATGAACTATAAAGACATACCTTTACTTTTTTAGTATTTATAGAAGCCAATTTTTCAAACAGATGGTAACTTTTCCAGAAAAACGCATGTGCTGCAAGAAGTGTCGCTTTGACAAATGTATTGCAGCGAAAATGAGCAGAGAATGTAGGTTTTTTTCAACCGAAAGTCCAGGAAACTACGAGATAAGACGGAGACTTTTTTTTCCAGTGGTAAGGTCTACCCGAGGGGCGGAGAAAACGACGCGGCTTACCAGAGAAAGTGAGACGCGATACGAAGACACTACACTTGAAGCGACGGAATTCACGGAATGTGCGACTACTTCTGATTCGCCGTCGTTAAACAGGAGCTCAGAAGTGCCGAGAATTCCTATAGGTTAACCGATTGGGTAAATATACTCAAGGAGCTCAATACAACTGTGAAAATTCCAGCAACGGATCTGGAGAGGGAAGCTCGCCGGAAGGTCATTGATCATTACCAGCGAATCGAGGCGTACTTGAACAATCGACGAAGAATAATGTACACTGATGCGAAAATGATCAGTGTATTTACAACAATGTGCGAATGTGTGGGTTTACTTGTATTGTTTACCAAGCCGCCATATGTAGTGAGTGTGCCATCAGGAACTGTTTAAATACAATAGCCCTATAGGAGTGGGAGGACAAAGAGTAGTGCAATTGAAATTTGTAGCGTATTCACTGACAGAAATGTTGAAATTATTCATGCCCATCCCTCTTATCATCTCGACATAGTAGCAGGAAGATGATAGTGTACTTCTATCATTCAGCCTTACGAGAAACGGCATCTAAAGCCCCTGAATTACAAGGAATACGCTGGTAACAAGCGGTCCGACTTCATCATGCTGTACGATTACGCCATCTCTATCATGCAGTTCGACGAACTTGAGCCTTCTGATAAGGTCCGAAAATAGCGTTGTCCGTCGCCTATCCTAAATATAGCAATTTTTTCTAGCACATTCTCTACCGATACGTCTGTGGTGTGGATGCGCTGTTGAACTCGGCATATTTCACTTCCCGTATTTCGTTCGAAGATAAGTGGATGGTGCTGAACACCTGTGAGTACATCTGCGTGGATCCGATGCCGATGACTGGAGATGAACCGTGGGCGCAGCATTTGTTCGCGAACAGTGAGGACCAGGCCAAGTATAAGTGGGTGATTTTTACTGTGCAGGTGTTCATCTTTGTACCCATTCCCTATGGCGGTATCTCATTAGTGGACTGGGATCCATGAACATTTGGGTAGCTCTAACCAGGTTAGCAAATCCTGACATCTCGTGCTCATCTTCTCCTTGTGTAGCATAGCGAGTAACCAATCATTTTAGCCAGTTTAGTGGTAAGACTTTCATGAATCCCAGCCCTGATGATGTTGTGACCTACCCGCCCTTCCAGGATGGACGAGTTTTCCGGGCAAAATGTGCATATTTCGTCCAAGCGACTTGTTTGATGACTAGTGCTAAGGAGAGCAAGCTATCTCACATCATTTTCGGGGAACTCGTCCACTCTAGGTGATCAAGAAAATTGACCTTTCTTGAAAATAAAAGAGAAAAAAAGAAGAAAATTGTTTGTCAACTTTAATGAATCCGGCCAGTGAAGTTTTGCACATGTCCCCTTGTTTGTAACCAATTGCCAAATTTGAAGAAATTGATAATCAATGGAATAGCTTGTACTACCAAAGGACGAGTTGTCACGGTTATATATGTGCAATGTAAAATTAGTATACAAAGATGAAATATTGCTCAAAAATTATTTTTCAGGTCAATTGTTCCACAGAAAGTAGCTCTCTGGCATAGTCTTATAGTGCCATTCCATGAGCTAGGGCTCGAATTCGATGAGTTTTGTGTCCTGAAGGCGCTTATATGCTGGCACATAAGTAAGTGTCAGCTTCCTACTTTAACTAATGTTTCCTCTTTTATTTCTACCGTTTTACTGACTCATTGAGCGTGTACTTGAGCCTCATTAGGTCTCACAGGAGTTGACCTACAACACTAGTACCAGTAACTGCAGACTTATTTAGCCGCCCACTTCCAGGTCACTATAAGTTTGGCGAAAATGGGCGTCGAATATGTAAGGCCCAGCGTAACCTGCTCATCAATTGCCTCCACGATCTCGCACAGGAACGATCCACAAGCCCGGAAGAGTGGGTCGGGAACCTGATTTTGTTCATATCGTGCGTATTTGTGAGTTTGCTTCTGGAGCATTGTATTTTCCCTGGATTTTTAGCTTGTCTATCTCATTGAAAAAAATTGTCACTCTATTTCTAGCAGCAAATGTGCGAGCTCGTCAACTCATTGGTCATGATCACGTTTTTTGATATCGTCGAATATGATGCCGTAGTAAAGGAGTTTTTTGGATTTGACACTTAGTTTTATTAAATTCAATGGTAAAAGAGCGATAGCATTTTACTCAAATCTTATACCAAATGATCATGGTGCTGTGTTAGTTGTTGTTTGTTTGTTTAAACTACTATAACAATGCTCATTATTGTTGCCATGATGTTGTTATTGCTCAGGATCGTCTTAAATGTATAAATATCCACAACAACTTCTGAATTCACAGAAAGATATGAGATGAAACACATTATTTAGGGGGATGAGCATTTTTCCGCATGCTTACCACGCTGCGCTCTTTACACCTATTGTATGGTTCCCAGGAAATCACGACTACAGTAGGCGTCGATGAGTGTGCACCACTATCCGCTACTTTGAGGAACACGCGGCGCGACCGCCCCGCTCACTCTGATATCCTCTCCCCCCCCCTCCCCAATAACAAATTATAGGGTTTTCCTGGTTGTTACCCAGTTTTTCTGACAGTCAGCATGAGATAGGATGAAAGAGTACCAACAAAACCCTGAGTTGCTACCAGAGTGTCGAACCGTGTCCGCGCCTCCGTTGGCGCTCATTGTATCTACTCCTAGGAAGTTTTCCTGATCAATTTCTCTGTTTTCGTACTGGTAGCTCTTGAGTTGTCCTACTCACAGCACACGACAACGAAGATGTATAGTTGTCTCCAAAAACTCAACCGTGCGGTCTGCGGTGAACCACTAGTAGGCGACCACCGCCGCTCATCACCACCGTTCCCATTTTTCGTTGCCCGGAAAGAGGGCTTAGAAGATTCAACTAAAACGATACATGTGTTTGCGAAAGGTCCACACACCCCCATGTACATAACTGGAATTGATGCAGCACTTTGTTGTGTATGCATTTTTGTTTCAAATTTTATTAGAACAGCCTTTTTCAGGTGTGGGCGGAAGTCCAACAATTATCATAACCGTTCCTTGTGCACAATGCAACGTAGAATGTGATCCACGCTTTTGAGTGAACGGAAAAAGGTGAAAATGTTATTACAGCTTTCTCAGGACATCTCTAATTGATCTGACACTCTGTAGTCATTACGTAATGTTTCTGCACTTCCTGACTAACCAAGAAGTAAAGTAGCTATAGTAGAAAAAATACAATGATTTCGTTTTGACCTCCACAGAAGTGTATATTTTCTTTATTCGCGAGTACTACTTTTTTGACGTCATCGTGAAGGTTTGAAATGGCATCTGCCATGAATCGTTCCTGAACAAAACCAGAAATCGAAGGTTCTGCTCTCATGCTGACGTCCTCATTCTCAGGTGATAGAACAAAACATTTTTTCCACCTCAAACAAGGAGAATCTCATTTTCTTGTTGTCATTACAATAATTTCCCGCATACGTCTACAAATTCTGTGAATCCTTGGCCCAGTAATGACATTCATATGCCGGTTTCACAAGATTCTCAAGCGGACTACGTATGGAATAGTGGTGATAAAGAGAGGACATACTTTGGTGAAGGGTAAGCACTTGAGCAGAAAGAAAGCCTGTTGAGCGCTGCACAACATAGAAAGGCATCATCTTATCTTGTCATGATCACCGTTTTCTCCGCACAAGGCGCTGGCGTAAGCCAGTTGCCTGGATCATCGCCGCGCTACTGGTACAAACAAAGAGAACGGGCTATTAGATAGCACCTGACAAGTCGCTAAGCTATAAAAGACCAGCTGACTGTGCATATATCATCATTAGCCGTTAGCATTTCCTACTTCTTTCGAAGCCATAAAAGCTAGCCATAGAAGCTTATCCTTCTGATCCTTGTCACTCTTTTGAGAATTAATGTCATCCTTGCCATTTTCAAAAGATTTCCTTCTTTTTTTTCTTTCGGAGGAAGCACTGTTTTTCGTTGAGGTTTTTGCATACAAAAAAAAGCGTGAAAATAAATTGAAGGCGTCTGTTTCGCATGTTTTTGGTTCGTGCTAAGTATCTCATCATTGCTACTTCATCATGCTAGAAAAATCGTGGAAAAATCAGAAAATCCTCCTGCCTTAAATATAATTAGTTCAAATTTTTTAACCATAGATTATTGCAAAGCAACAAAAACTTCCACAATCGTGTAGAACTATTGAAAATCCCGAGATTCTAAAAGGATGTAACGATCTCTCCGCACTAATTTCATTCTCATTAGTCTTTGATGAAATCCTGTAGTAAAACCGACCGCAATCTATAGCCCAGGGATACAAAACCCTAATATTTCAGAATGCGACAAGTCACTGTGTTGCTGGCGCTCACCGCCACCACAGCAGCCTTCTTGTTCCCTATGACAGGAGGTGGCGGCGGAGGATGTTGTGAGTTGTTGAAAGTCACCTTGGTATATCCAACATAGATGTTGAGTTATACCCAGAAACCTGAAGCTTCCATCATTTTCCCTGAGTTCTTTTCAGTAAATGAATTTAAATTAAAAAAAAAACAAAATTTTGCGAATTTAGGCTGCCCACCACCACAACCAGCTTGCGGATGCGGAGGTATTAATTAATGAATCTATAAAAATTCCATAGCAGATAGATCGGAATGAAAGCACCAAAATCGTATGCATTTAGGCGGAGGCGGCGGATGTGCTCCTCCCCCTCCACCCCCACCACCACCACCATCGTGCGGAGGCGGCTGCGGCGGAGGCGGCGGATGCGGAGGTGGGTGAACCATTTGTGGAAGATCTCTACCAAATTCCAAATGAGACAAAAAAGGCGCCAAAATTAACTTTTTTAGGAGGATGCGGCGGAGGTGGCGGAGGATGCGGAGGTGAGCAGACCAAATTTTATACGAGATAATCCATTTTTAATTGAATATCAAGCCAAATTGGTGAATAACAGCTGGCTGCAGAGGTGACCACAGAAGGGCTTTCTTATCTTTTAACTGCTGCAGGTTTTTTGGAAAGTTCATAGAGATTCCAGGGCTAGGACCCATGAACGTAAATTAAAGGGAATCCATTCTAGCAAACTAACTTCTCGTCCTCTAGCATGGCGTAGTTATTACTGCGATCACTACCATTGCTTGTTTTGTTGGGTTATAGCTTCATGAATGTCAACCCAGTGGTCAGAGAGGTCACATCCGCTCCACTTGATGCCCACCACGAGATCGGTCCGGAATGAGAACTGTGGTATGAGTGAATAGTGCGGATGCCCAGACAGTCAGAGAGCCAGGACGCAGATGATACAGCGCGGCAAGCGGACATAGACTTACTGTAGTCTTATATACATCCTATAGTCACTTCTCAAAGTTTCTTACCGTCGAAAAAATCCGAAGAGATTCTCCACAAATAGTTACGCCACGAGAACGATACTTGATTCCTAGAGATCTTGTTAACTTCCCTAATATTAAGAGAGGAATTCGCCGACTCCTTAGCACGTTTTACTCTTGTTTAGTTCTGCCGTTGTTTGTCTGATCTTCTAGTTGCCAGACTCCACCCACGGCCACGCCCACTGCGCAAACAGCTCTCCAAAACAATAGTAGCCCTAGTTTTTAGGTAGAAAAGCAAAAATCTCCCCAAGCGGTTTGTAAGTGGAGGTTGATGCTAATAGTTGTGGTTCCATGAAAAAATTGGACTCTTTGTTGATCCCATTGGAGAAAAGCAAAGTGATGCTCAAAATTTTTTCTTTAGGAGGATGCGGTGGAGGCGGAGGTGGCTGCGGAGGAGGAGGTGGTGAGTTATTTTAAATACGCTTTAATGAATACTTTTCCAACAAACAAACTTGGGCATGGCTAATGTTCATGAATTTCAGTGCGTTATCCACAGTTTTTTGGAGAAATCCGGAGTTGCAGAAAAAACATATGATTCGAGTGTGACTTATGTGTGTCACTTAGACTCATATCTGAATACGTACATCTTCCAGGCTGTGGAGGAGGGTGCGGTCGTAAGAAGAGAGAAGCCGCTAACCTCATCTCCTTCGAGGATATCAGCAAGTGCAACAGCGAAGAACTGCGTCTCGTTCTCAATGCCGTGAGTTTGGAATGCATTTAAGTCCGTCTTTTAGCAAGTAGTCGCACGTGAAACGCACGCACGCGTCTTGTACAAGCTCTCCTTTGACTGTATTAGAGTACTGTAAAGATAGGAGCGATTGGACAGCAACATTGCAAAAAAGAAAAGGGAAAATGTTTTGCTAACGTAGCTAAAACGACAAGAAATAATGTCTTCGACTCAGTTCAGTGTTTAAGTAAGAGCAGTAAGAGTATTAAAGAACTTAGTCATGCTTGAATAGCAAATATAATCACATGGAATGCCTTCCTCCTTATTTTTTGAAGCGGACCTTATGAAGAATTGGTTAAGTCCCAAGAGCCCAGGATAGAATCTACTATAAAACATTGGATTATGTATTTTTCACCAATTTCATTCCAGAACATCAAGAAGGACGTCAGCAGCAGCTTGACAGCAATCCGTGAGAAACTCAAGGAACAACATGACTACACACTCTTCTGCAGTGACAAGGTAAGCTCTCGTTGCATGCCTCAGAGATAAACTTCCCCTATCGCTCATGGGGGTTTAGATTCTGAACGATTATTCTATTATCATTTCGTCATTCTCTTCTGATTCCGCATTTCTAAAGGGTTTTTTTTTGTAGAACCTACAATTCGTCGCTGAAGCTGACGACTATTGCCAAGTGCAGGTCGAGGAGGTCTACTGCGCCATTTTCCGAGTTAACGTTAAACGGACGGTGAGTTCACAAGAGATTGTAAATTCTAGGCATCCTATTCTTTTCTCCTTGATGTCTCTTGGCTTCCTCTAGCCATGTGTAGCCTGATTGTCATCAAAAAAGGAAATAACCAAAGAACTGGCCACTTTAATAGAATTTTGTAAAGAATTATTTACAACGTTGCTTTAGTTCTAGCTCTAAGAAAGGACATAAAAATGTGAAAAATCATTTGCCATTTTACTAAGACCTCCTTTTAACCCGATTTGCTTTGTTTTTAAAACGTGTCCTGTTCGTAGGCACCCACTCCTGCTCCAGCTGCAGCTGCACCAGAAACAAAGAAAGTCGACGCCAGCGCGGCTGTGAAAGCTGAGGTTCTGGCTGTTACCGCAGCCAACGAGGAAAAGAAGGAGGAGCCAAAACCCGAGGTCAAGAAGGACTGAACCCCTAATTAAAATAGACAAACTTTCATAAATATTGAAATAAATTTTTTCAAAGTGCTTTGTGGTGAGGTCAGTCGTGTGTAATGGAAGGATAGAGAGAATTTTCTAGAAAAATATCGTTGAAAAGCCTTAAAAATGTTTTGTATGTACACTTCAGCCAAAGTGGACGTCAGGCGGCTTAATTACGGAAGCCAAAGGATCTGCCTAACTGAGTAGTGTTCTTGTAAAAAAAACACATGTGGACCTTCTTGAAAAAACACATGTGGATCTTTATACCAGTAGCTGACATGAATCATGATCGTTCCCTGTAGACAGTGAGAAATGTCCTCCTGAAACCGTTATATCCGCTGGGATGAGGTTTCCCATCTTACCACAGGTCAGAACCCGCTTCTCTGATTCCCTTCTCCAGCTTCTTTCCTGCTTCTTTTCCTGTAATCACGTTTTCATCTCTTTAACTCTCTCTCTCTCCCTCTCTTTTAAGCTTTGAAGCATGAGAAACATGAGAAAATTTTCGGAGAAGTTTGCCCACTGACGTTAACGAAAAATCACTTTGAGCCTGGATTCATGAACACATAACCAAGCTTAATCAGGTTACCTAATCAATTCTCACGTTGTGCTTCTCTTAGCAGTACGTCACCTATATGGTGACCAAATACGCTGACCAATGTTGGTCTAGGTGGTTGTTTTCAAAATCCAGCTCTCGATGTTTGATACCGTGTGTCACCTCGTTTTCGTGTCTGAGCTTTTACCAGATTCTGAATCTCCTCGACACGCTGAATCCAACGGTATACCTATAGTGTTACTAAAAGGTCTTTAAACCTCATTTTTAAACGTTTTTCGGGACGGGATTTGTAACAGTTTGTCGAGCCGAGTGGATGCGTGAAGCCGTTGATCTCATCGATCGGACACGTCTAGACGTGTTGGCCAACGCTGCAGACGTGGCGGGCAGCCAGCACATTCACGGACCGCTCCGCCCAAGTGGTCCGTGAACTGCACTTTCGGACCCTCCGAAAACGGGGTCTTCATCATTTTTATGAGCATTGACGTACATCTTTGGAATTAGCGTGACGAGGAGGTCTAGAGTCTGTTGGTATTTTCAGCCAACAAAACGAGGTGACACACTGCCTTTAAGAGTTTAGCACACACAGTTTTGCTTTTTTGGTTCTCTTGAGAGTGCGAATGGAGTAGGATCAGCACTTCCGGATCAGGGCGATGCACTGGATGCAAACGGATCCTGGGTGAAGCTCCGTTCCATAGGCGAGACCAAGTGCGCACTTGGTTTCACTTACGGATCTCATGCATAGTGGTATTGCAGGCTTGTTAATGTAACTGGTTACTGCTGGTGGCGGCTTATGTGCATAGCTTGGACGAACCAGTGTCGTCATGGAACAACAACTCCTTAACTGGCTGTGCGCGACCATGAAATCAGCTAAATTACCTCACTATATAAACCGTATCCGAGGTGGAGATGTCCACGGATTACAAGTATCCGCTTTCTTCCATGAGCTACCGTATTTTCTTCCCAGACGTGTCTTGGCATACTTCACATATACACTGAAATAGACACCAAAAAGATTAGAATATTGTGCATTCTATAATCAAAACGTGCTTTATGTATAATAATTTCGAGTTTCGGTAGGTCGTTAGTCCTTACTATAATAGTTACCAGAAAAAAAAGAGCTTTTTACCTCAATTCCACATGTTGCATGACGGATGACGTACACGTGTGCCAGTCTCAGAGAAGTTTCGAAATAACGTAAAACGCTTAAAATGTTCTGAGATTGGTTTCAATCATGACGTTCAATTCAAGCCTACAACCAGAAACTGAATATTGCAGTAACCGACTTGGTGCTTCGGGATGCAGCAACTAGTACTTCTCCTACTAATACTTGCTCCTCTCTCCTCCGCCTTCTTGTTTCCTATGGGAGGTGGAGGAGGAGGAGGTTGCTGTTGTAAGTTCTGCTTGGAAATAATATATTAATAAGCATTAGGAATAAGTATACAGCATAGCACGACAGGAATCTCTCCAGGTTGTCCTGCTCCTCCTGCGCCACCACCGCCGCCTCCACCACCAGCACAGCCTTGCTGTTGTGAGTCATTTAATTATTTGTACTAGTTTGGAAGAAGTTATAGGATAAGAACAGCACATATAATTTTCTATGGGAGGTGGGGGAGGAGGAGGTTGCTGTTGTGAGTTCTTTTTGAAAATATAGTATGCATTAGCAATAAATAACCAGCATAGTCTTGAGGGACTACTGAGATGCTTTCAGGTTGTCCTGCTCCTCCTCCTCCTCCGCCGCCGCCACCACCACCACCACAGCCTTGCTGTTGTGAGTCATTTAATTATTTGTACTAGTTTGAAAAATCTAATAAGATAAGAACAGCACATATAACAAGAAAATTTCCGACGGTGATTCTTCGTTTTTTAAAATACATAATTCCTCAAAAGTTGACGGGATAAGAACAACGACCCATGGCACTGCTAAAACGCTTATTTCAAGATCGAATCACCATTGCTTTTGATTCCTTTCAGGCTGTCCTGCACCACCTCCACCCGCTCCGTCTGGTGGTTGCTGCGGCGGTGGCGGAGGTTAGTTACGAAATCAGGATTTTCTGTCACTTTCTAGCTGTGGATTCAATAACAGATTGAAAGTTCCGCATCACGCTGTTTGATTTTAGTGGATTTTTACGCAGAACAGGCACTTTGAGTTCAGTTCATGCAAAGTGTTCGGCTACGATAGTGGTTATACCTATTCCTGTAATTAAGGAGGATGCGGCGGATGTGGGCGCAAGAAGCGTGAAGCATCGCAGGTCGTCACGCACAACAGCGGCGAAAAATGTAACAGCGATCAACTGCGACAGATTATGATTAAGGTAACTTTACGTCTGACTTTAGAGAGCTTTGAGGTGCGATACTTGATCGTGGTATTTTGCATGGGTAGGAGTCCATTGTAATTTTCCTCGAAATTTCCACTTTAATTTTGTTCTCCATTCTAGCACATGAAAGACGATGTCGAGAACAGCTTGAGCACCATCAGTGAACAGCTGAAAAACAGCGCCGAATACATTGTTGTTTGTAACGACAAGGCCAGTTTTTCTTCTTTTTTATTGGAATATTACCAAAACATAGCTATTTTCCTGTGATTAAGATATTCAATATTAATGCTGAGGTAAGCCAATAGAGAGCTAATATTCAGGGGCTTTGTATTGCATAGATTCAGGTACAGAACCAGATACCACATTATTTTGCCTCTCTACGTCCTAACTCCTAATATTCTCTTTCCTTTCTGAAAGGAGCTCATGAAATTCGATAAATTCTTGCTGAAGTCATGTATATATGAGAACAACTAAAGTTGATGGAATTGTAATTCACCGAGGTATTGTAATTCACTCAGGTAGTTCAAGGTTCACGCTAAATAAACACATCTTCAAAATGATTTTCGACCTAAATATCTCTCAAAAAGTGCATAACTAGAATATTTCGGCCTTTCTGGCCCGATCCGATCACGGTCAGGTAAGAATTTGCGCTCCGTATAATTCTAGCCTCAAAAAGTGCTGTTCCAGCAAATTTCCTTCGCCGCTCACACAGACGAGTACTGCACCGCAGCGAACGAAGCTGTGCACTGCGGAATCTTCCGCCTAAAAGTACATGATGCTGTGGGTTACATTTTCCTCTCTTCTTCTTTCTTTCTTCGGTGAGTTTTTCTGAAAACCCTGTTTTAGGACTCAAAAAAAGAAGGGAATGAGGACAGTGGCTCGGTAGAAGTGGAGGAGGACACTACGGAAGTGATTGTGAGGAAGGCGAATTAGATTTGAATCACTCCATAGTTATGCATTCTTTTTGTCTGTACAGTCACGAATAAATTATCTGATCATCTTTCGTCTACTAACATGATGATATCCCAGAATTTTCCTTTGGGGCTGACCCCTATCCGAACAACGATGTTTAACTGATTTGTTCTTCGCAGAGAACTTCCTTCATTGTGGTTATTTAGTCCTGTAAGGCCTGTCTTCGAAAAAGGGGGCAAAAAAGAGAGGACTCGGATCCGTCTTTCCAAATCAGAACATTTTTTCTCTCGAAGAGTGTTAACTTATTTTCCTGTATTTGTTATTTTCCTACGCAGATTCATCTTTGCCCTCACTCGTTTTCGATAAGTCTGGTTTTGAATAGTTAGGGACGAGATTGGTCTGAACTGAAATCCAATTTCCCTTTGATATGTTTTCGAGTTAGTGACGCCTTCCAGTCCTCGGTTTTTTCAGTGGATACTGACTGATATTTGTTCTTTTTTCAAACTTAGACACGTTGTTCCCTCAGCTTCCAGTAAAGCCGGGGCAATAGCACTGCTCGTTGACAGCTGGCATACTGTGCGAAGAAATGCTAAAGTTTTCGTCTAACTACTCCTTCTTAACTCCGCCGGTCCCAAGCTCGGATGAGGAAGGAGGGAGGTTGAGCGATGGGTCAGCAGCCCGTATCGTTAACGTTCAAGCGCTACAGAAACGACGAACATGTGTAACAGTGCTGAAAAGGAAAGGTCGTGTACCAGCTTTGTGACCGCCCCCCCCTCCTCCTGATTCTGAATCCGATTTTCCCACTAAGAAACATCATATCGGGAACTGGTTCGTAACCACGCTAAACCAAACTGGACGCCTCACTCAACTTGTCCCGGGGTTTGATAACTACCGACATCCTCCGCCTTAGTGAAGTTCGATTGACAAGAGGTGGCCGATTCACAAGTGACAACAAAACCATACTGTTTTCCTGTCATGATGGAGTTCACGGGAGGCGTGAGAGAGAAGTCGGAATGGTTCTGAACAAACGGGAAGCCATGGCACTTGTGGGATGGAAACCAGTAACGAAAGGATCATTACAGCACACTTCTTGACCGGACACATTTTGGTCACGGTCATCCAAGTCTATGCACCAACGGATAATGCAGACAATGAAGTGAAATATAACTTCCACTGGCGACTTCAGGATACGACCGATGAGGCGCTACGGCGAGATCTTGAAATCGTCTTTGGAGATTTTAGCGCTCAGTCAGGTGGTGAAAAGCATGGAATCGAAAGATATCAGAGCATATCGCTGACAACGGCGGGCGACTGATTTCCTTCTGCGAATGCAATGATCCATGGGTTGAAAATACGTATTTTCAGCATCGGTGCATCCATAAGAAAACTTGGAACCTACCAGACTGAATGTCTTCGAACGAAATTCACCAGATCTGTATCAGCCGCAAGCGGAGGAAGTCTCTTCACGATGCACAGACATTTTCACTATTTTGTCCG
Organism: Ancylostoma caninum; assembly: GCA_037903475.1. NCBI lineage: Eukaryota > Metazoa > Nematoda > Chromadorea > Rhabditida > Ancylostomatidae > Ancylostoma > Ancylostoma caninum. The sequence continues at coordinate 220,581 of JBAJFG010000107.1, read as the reverse complement.
AACGCAGTGAGTTGTTGCTAACTAGTTTCTTGTACGTAGATATGCAATGTTCTCGAAGTACGAGGAAACGCAAGTATAGCCACGTGAATTAGTTCTTCTTGAAACAGATAAATTAGCTTTAGTAAGCAAATCGGTACGCACGAATATATGTACATACAATGATCAGCAGGGAAACTATTTCCGCTTCAGGGAATGAAAAGAAAATAGCATTCACAAAAATGAAGGAGTTTGTCTGAAATCAAAAGAGCACAAGGAAAATAAATACGCCCGAACGAGAAGAAATGTTTTCAATTATACTACTGTTCCAGAAAAACAAATGGTCGCGGGACCTCTCACTATGACAATATGAACGATGTGTTACTATTGCACGCATTATTCTTGAAAATTCGAGAGGTCCACCTAATGGTGCACAGAACTCGTTTCTTCTCTGCTGATTCACTTGCTTTCCCATGGTGTCATGATATGAATTTTCTGCTAGCCATGGACCTTGAAATTAGAATGAGTGAATGTAGTCACTCTAGACGAATGCCTGCGAAAGTGCAAGGTGGTCACCACTAGACGACGTATTTCGCTTGAGAAAATAAGATAGTATACCTGAAAAAGAAACATGCTTGTTCTCACATCACCATATTAGAACACATTAAGCAGCATATTTGTGGGTATCAATGCCGTTGGTGTGGGCAATACATTGAGTTTTAGATCTCTGCGTTGAATGCAACACATACGCTTGAGACTCGGCTTTTTTTTCTTAAACTAGAATTTCATTCAAAGATAAATATATTACCGGCGCTAAGCAGAATCTTTGCTCATTTGTAGATCACTCTCCCCAATCTCTTCCTTGTGGTAAGCTGTGGCTTCTACTAGAAAATGAAGACCCAATTTCTGTGGCTGTGGTACGCCGCAAAAATTGGGTCTTCATTTTCTAGTTGATGTTGAATATCAAACATGATTTCTTCTGGCAGGTGAGTGTTCGAGCCCATTGGGTAATGGTTATCAGAGCAAGCAGAACTCGATCTTCGTATCTAGCAAGGACATCCTTCAGGATGTGCTTCTTGACTTGACAAAAAGCCGTCTAATATTAATAAGATTTTCTTTAGTGGGCTGGTAAAAGTCTCCGGAGCACTCCACCTCGGCAATATATAATTCTATCCTTCAAGCTTTTTCTTGTCTAACAAGTGCAAATACAAGGTGTCTCAGAACTTTCCCACCAGCCCACTATCGAGAATTCGACCTAGATCCTTTAAGGATCCAGGGGGCACCAGAAGAAACCTCCGTTCAAAGAATTCGAAAGTGCTAGTTAAATGGAGATTCAAATTTTGTTATTTTGCAGCGCACGGATCCATGTGTAAGCGCGCCACCCTTGTGATACACTTTGCTGGAATATATTCTCCCTGCTTCTTTAGATCAGTCAACTACAATAATTACTTGCAATCAATCAGTGTAGCTCCGCTACAATAATGTTTTCCATGTCATCCAATGACTAATGAAGAACGCGAATTAGTCTGAGGTTAATCTCGATATGTTTAGAACGCCGCGCATTCCTCTTCGCGACGACGACTATGTAAGCATGAGCAGCCGCATCGCATCTGCTTCGTCAGTTCGGCCTGTCAGTACGACCTCCGCTAATTCTACCTAGCAAGAGCAATAGCGTGCGCATCACCAATGCATCACCCCAATACGTCTACTACGTCTGTCGCATTCGCTCGGAGGTCGTCAATAGCTCAGAAATAATCAATATTCACTATCTACAAGGTGTGACCATTGTACTTGTATATGTTCTAATAAATATTATTTTCTATTACTCTTAAGAACAGTACAGTGGCTACTGGGTGGGCATCCAAGAAAGGGTGAAATGGCGAGCAACACAAGTTTACCATACCACACACAACAGGGATGTTCGCCAGATTCCTTCGAATATGGTGGAGTTAGTAAAATGTTGAGTGTATTGATATAACCTACTACATTAAAGGCAGCACTCACGCTGAAAAAAGTTCTCTCGCATTTGTGATTATTTCAAAGGTGCCATCAACTGGAGTGTGACTGCAAGAAGAAACACCTCGAATCATGCAGATACTCGAGTAATAAAACTCGTACGCATGTACAAATGCGCCCACCCCGCTCAACTCCGTCTCATTCTCTCTGATCGTGTGCGGCTGTGTTTCTTAGCTGATACGGGGCCGATCAGGATTTCCCAATAATGGTGATCCTTTCCACACCTCAGTGGCAGCACCCATCTCGTACGAATGGGCATATATTGGCAAGATACAACATAGTATTTCTCGCAAACCTAGCTCTTTTATGGTCTTTCCTCTACGATCAGCACAAGAGTAGCCTCCAGAGTAGAAATTCATGAAGAAATCGACGACGTGTTTTATCTTCAAGTAATGAAGCTGCGAATTGCCTCCCTCGGTTAGGTAGTTATCATCGTTCCCCATTACATTTTACTCTTGGAGCTGGCGATTCACTGGGCCTGGGTTCGCAAAAAGAGCGTGAATTCCAGGCACTACATTTCTTATCCAATAAAGATGGCGTGCGATTACTATAGAATATTAGCATTGCGCACGACATGTGCCATCAATTTTCAGGCAGGATATCACGTTGCTGCTTGGTTGTTAAACGTAATAAAAACCATTCCTTACCGGTGTTAGGCCGGTAGCTATAGGCCTTATTATGTAGTTGAGGTTTGCGTTGAATACTGCATCACCAATGTGCAAATAATTCAGTCCGAACCAGAACGTTGCGTAAAGATAAACTAGCTCACTGAAAAATATCAACAGAGACTGTATGAGGAATCGTCGCTCTCGAGACTGATTCTTGAGTTTGAGTCCCTAAAAGTAAAGCCATCATTTCGAATGTCTATTCAATTCTTGTAGAATAAATGGGAGTAAATTGTCTTACTCTGAAAAAAAAAGACTCATGACAAAAAAAAACATTTTGCTATTATGGTAGCAAATATGGGCTCGAAAATTTTCACATTTCATGCATTCATGTGTAGAATCCATTTCGTGTATTACCCCCATACAAAGTATAAACACTTAAATATGCTTTTTCTACACCAATAAGTAAGGGAAGGGATGCTTTGGGATGTCTACTGAATGGGTTATTGTTTAACAAGTTTCATGGCAACGGGGTAATTAGTTTTTCATGCATTCACATTTTGGGAAATTAAAGACCACCTTCTACAAGTGATAACGTTTGCTGGGATGCATGTGTAATATGGTTTTTATAGAACCACGTATGTGCTCTGGAAAAGCCAACTCACAGTTTTCATACTAATAATAGTGACAACATAAAATATGAATGTGAGCGATACTTCAGTGACCAGAAGTGGAATTCGCAAAATGTTGAAGGGAACAAGATGTTGGTCACGGTAGTCTCCGTTCTCATACCAGATTCTTGTCACAAGTCCGAGATGGTGTAGTATTGTTAGCAGCAAGGACCAAGTCACCGAGACACAAATACCAATGTTTGCAGCCGTATCAGCTTGCTGGAATACATGGATCAGGAATTAGTATTTGACTTCTTATTTTAGAAAAAATTTCGGCACGTAGGAAGAAGCACACGTTCGTATGTTCGATCTTTTAATGTGGCAATCTGCTATTATCCGATAGACGTTCTTCAGCGCCGGGGGCATCGTTGATACTACTCAGGATTAACGTGTTGACGCCCGTGAACTATTCGTAAATGTGGTAAGTCTGGGTGATGTCAGTACCTTACCCTGGGTAATGTCAATGATGCATGCGGCCTCAGAACATTGTCTTGTTGTCCGAAGTTTCTCTCGCGAATCTGCTCAATAAGTTCGACTTTGCAGGCAAGGCTGACTGCACTTTGGCCAGGTAGTAAGCATTCCCGGATCATCAGAGGGAGCATGCATCATGGAGATTACCCCAGGGTGAATGTGTTAACTCCATGCAAATCTATCCATCGTTAGCAGGCGTCAACGCTTTTACCCTGGGTAATCTCGATGATGCATCTAGGCCCAGATTACGTGTTTTGGGTCATTTCACCTACCCTCGGCCCTAAGAAAATGGTGATTAGCCGTACGGTGGCTAGCGTCAAATTAACAGATACAATAAGTTCCATTCCGAGAGTGCCTACAGTCTGCCAAGCAAGTTGCAGCGTAACTGAGGTGCGAAGGATACACTGTTGAACGTCTGCTTCTGAAAACAACGAAATATTTGAAACACTTCAGATTCAAGATTCTTTTCTGTGCTTTAGAATCCATTTAATGTTCTTCCTACTGGAAGGCGGATTTATTTACAAGATCATCCCTAACAAGGAAGTAATCCTTGCATTATTTCCGTATACAATTATGTACGTACACCACTGCTAACACCTACTCATTAGCCTCACTATTGTTTTGCACACAAGGAACCATACCATGCCTTATACACATGTTTAATTTGCTTCATAATCACCCCGTAGAGACAATGTCATTACTACCCCATAAAATGGCTGTTTTTCGCTCTTTCCACAGGAGGAAATCTCTCTCCTCTTGAGCACTATAAACAATCACATTAGCTGTTGATCGTTATTCCTTGTCTTAAGTGATGAAAATATTGTTTTGGAGGTATCAAAGTACCATTCCAGACTGAACCCACGTATTCAATTTCATTCATAATCACCTCGTATAGACGATACCATTATCACAGCCTCGCCGATAAATAGCGTTATGGCACAAGTATAGAACGAACTACGAAGTTTGGACGAACGGAAGATGATCAACAGTGTGATAACAAAAATGTTGATAAGCAACAATATAACGGTGATGATGGACACAATGTCTGTAAGCCATCGTGGCTGAGCCCAACGTTCACAGTTGTCCATGATGAAAGTGACATTGACCTGGAAAAAAGTCATTAACTCGTTATTTAGTGTATTTATTTGTTGATTTAATTATTCGCTTGTTTATTGATAGATTTACTTATTTTGACACTTATTCCAACGCTGGTAAAATCCAATAAAAAGGCAATGATGATCTCTGGAGGAGAGATCTGTACTTATATTTAAAGTATCTATGTATATCTCTTCTAGAAATTATCTATCTGTAGGTGAGAGAGTAGTGCCAAACAAATAGGAACCCAGAACAGTGTGTGGGTATGTGTTTGTGTGAATGTGTATGTGTGTATGTGCATGTGTATGTAGATATACTCGATATTCTATTCGATTTCGCATAAGTCGAGAATTCGATTGTTTAGAAAAAGCAGACCCTTATAGCCTTGGAGGACAGAAAAGTAGGACTGTAGGGTTTTTTGTTTGCCCATTACTCGTTTTTGGAAGCGTTTCTGGATTCATTACCGAATTAATTGAATTTATTGAACACTTATTCAATCGATACTCTAATAGCCATGCTCAACAACTTGTCCGGCTCAGAATTATAATTTCACCACATCTTTACGATTCCATTTTGAAAACATAGACATACATATATAGGCTCAGCGTGCGAGACAGTTCCAGCATCTCCGCAGCAGGCAACCAGAAAATGAGAAAGTTCAGAGAAATCAAAACTAATGGTGATTCAAGAATCTCTTCTATGTATTATTTTATATCATTTTATATGTCCACTGTCTAAAATCGCCTGCTGACAAAATGAGAAAGTAGCCATTATATGAACGAGGAACAGCTCTATTTAGATTGCAGCTGCGAGACAAGGAAATGAAAAAATTCCATAAGGTGAATCTACCTTACAATTTCCTGTCATTCCACCTACTTTCGCTTTGTTCTCATTGCTTCAGGAGATCCCCAAAAATTCGGCAAAGTATAAATGGAGAGGGAGAAAGGAATAAAGAAATAAAATAAGAATAATACTGCCACTTACTATTGCTTCTACTATAGACCAATAGTCGCCGAACGTCGGCAGTTTCATGGATTCGTTCATGGCTGAAGCAGAGGACAAAATTAGTTCAGCGTTTCCTATCAGACAACGGGGCTCGCCCAGAGCACTTGTTTCACCTGCAAACACGGAATCAGCGACGCCACGTGCCAATTTGAAGAGTATCTGTTAAAGTAGCGGGTAATCAACGGGAAAACATTCTTAGAAAAACTCTGACGACTTAAAATGGAGCCGTATGGAATATAAGCAATAGTAGACATCAAAAATAAGTAAGAGTTGTTAGATGTTTTAGAATATATCCACTGACTGCGCAGAATATATGTAGATTGAACACATGAAAACAGAATATATGTCTTTGTGGATAATTAAAAAGTCAATTTGAAACTAAAACTCTTTCTATAAGAATACCAGAAACACTAGAGATGGCTAAGCTATCTACTTAAAGTGACTTAGCTTGCAAGGGTTTTTCTGTTTTTTTTTTGTTTATTCACGTTATCTGTCTGTTTACTTATTCTTTATTAATTTATTCAGGAAATAGCAAGGTTGTTTATAGATGAAACATAAAGAAAACAAAATTTGGAGACAACTGGGAAAAATAAAGAAATTTTTCGGTGATCTTCACCTGCAAGTCATGCTGTAGCATCAAAATTTTTCACTGTAAGGAACACTAAGGAAAGGGTGCCAAAAACTGAAAATTTCTGTTATGAGTGCCAGGTGTTTTTCTTGCTAGAAAAAGAAGTAGCTAAAGAATTAGATTCCGGAGCTGTTCGGAAAACTGTATTGAAGTTCGCAGACACTCAAAAGAACAGAAAATTTGAAGTGATAAAACAAAATATATGCAAACGCAATTTGGTGCAGTTACATTAGCATTTAGAGAAAAAACGAAAAACAGAGAGAAAAGAAAAACTAAACAAAGGTCTTCTATCACGTCGATGGATTGTAAATCGAAGACACAAAAATTGAAAGGGACATCTATTGCTCGTACTAGCCAGGAATTCGCTGAATGTGTTCTACTGTGGTGAGGTCTCCATAAGAATTAGGAATCTTCAACACTGAAATTAGTGCCACCGCAACCTTGGGGCTAACAATTTTTTGTTTTCATGAATGCAAATAGGATACAAGGCGGGATAATACGGCCAGGGTTCCTCACCGATGAATGGCTCATGGTAGTCGGCCGTCACAACCACTCACAGTCCCTCTTTTCTACTTTAACCAACCTCGGATCACTAGTAATCCTTGTAGTTATATAGTGTAACGTCTCGAGCCGGTAATATTATCGGATGAGGTGAACTAAAGCACAATCAGTTACTGTATTCAAACTCTAGAGAAGCGAATGAAATTTGAGGGCAAGGCCTAAATAGTTAACGTCGCTGAAAACTCGTATATGTAATGCTCGTGTTGCCTTACTGGTTATTTGATCAATGCGGGAGTAGACCGTTAGGCTGTTACGTATTAATGCTGTTGATACCAATGTTTATAGTGCGTAACATTAAATAAGTTTCAATGTGAACACTGTTGTTGAAGGATTGAGCTTTTTGACTCTTTCTTGACCTTTCTGTCGGTTCTTAAATTAATATCATAGAGCGAGATAACACATTTGAAATGACGTGTATATTTTGGTGTCATCCACATGAGCGGCAATCTGTTACAAGCACTAGGTCTGGTGGTTCAAGAGTGGAGAACATAGTAGACGAAGTTAATTCATCTTGTTTGGGACACACTGCACAATCGACTTCTTAGGATCGCAGATGCATTTAAATGCTCATGCGGTGGCAGATCAATGCTTCAACTTCGTAGACGTTTCTGGTGACAATTCATCTACCCCGAAAGGACGGAAGCCTTGTTCGGCCTTAGGTAGGGATCGAACCACTGATCGCTTACACGCATCGGCGCCTCTTACCACTGCGCTACAATCATCATCAACTCAAGAGTAGAGATAATGAATAGAGCTGGGAGCACAATATCGTGAAGCCCTGCCTGTAAAGAGTGACGACACATTGAAAACTAGCGAAGAAGTTCCAGCTCTGAAGGTAAGACTCAAACCATCGTGAGTATTATAATTGTCTCTGCTACTAACGCTTCCTACACTAGCTGTTAGGCTGTGGTTACAAAGAGAATCAAAGATCTTGGTCAAACTTGAACAACATCTACCGCTTTGCCAGCAATCAAAGCATCTATTAAAGGCAGTCACACCTCAGGAATTGTTTTCAAGATTTGTGCAGTAATAGGATCTGCGTGAGCTGCATAGAACAATGCTTTACGTGAATTCTCTCAAAACTATTGGGAACTTCATGCTTTGAAAGGTTTTTCCGTCAAGAGCTTGTAAACTCTCAGTGACTCAGATGACTGGAGTTTCATCGCAAATAAGTTTTAGTTTGGCCGTTTCTACCATGAAAACGGATGGTAGGATGTGTATAGTCAAATATTAGGTTGAGAGTCAAATATTAGGTTGGTGCAAAAGTTTCGTCGGTTTTTTCCTAAGAGTCCATAATTCACCCCAGTTTTCTTGCAACAACTATTGGGTTGATTCATAAGTCCTGTTCCCACCATCCTCCTTCGTTCTAAATTCAAATAGTTTTGAGAAAACACCACTTCAGCCAGTAATATATCAGTTATCTATCTAATTCACCCTGCACTATCCAATAGGCTGCTCGTTGTTCTTGTCCCTTTAGAAAGAGGCTAGGTTTGACTGGAAAACCATCAACACCGTTGGTTAAATGTGGTTACGTTTAGTGAGATTTTTTCCAGGCAGGTTGTTTTTTAGTGATAGAACCTGGTAGCAGTGGCGGACGCAGAAAGTGGGCGGGAGGGGGGGCGTGGGAAGAAAAGTGGGGTCTCCGCCGTTTTGGGGACCCAGACGGAAAATAAAATTAATAATAATATTAATTATAATAATAAACAATAAATAAAAAATATATTAAAAATAATAATAAAAATAAACAATTAAAAATAAACTAACACAAGATTTTTATTTGTATTGTAAAGTAATTTCGAAAATTTGGCGACCCATTCTCGGGGGGGGGCGCCCGCCCCCCCGCCCCCCCCCTGCGTCCGCCACTGCCTGGTAGTGGTCTGGTGAAACTATGTAGGTTTGTGGAGTAAGAAGAATGGAAAGTGACCTTCTAGCCAGACTTCTTCGACACATCCCACGTAAGATTCTCAGCATGATGTGGAGCATTGTCCTGCGTGAAGAGGATTTTGGTATCCAAGTGCAATTCCTGATCATGTTTTCAAATAAGAGGGGCTTGCTACTAAACATAAATTGTGGCTATTTCCGTGCCTTTTTCTTTCAGTAGCTCCCAGTGCTCAGCTCCTTAAACACTGCATAGGATGTGGGAGAAATTCTTTTTCTGTGTTGGTCTGGTTTTTCCGGTGTAGCGCCGTTATTCCTTTGGGAACCCTACAGCGACCATGCTCGGGAGTGGCTCGCCACTGGCTCGCAACTACTCGAATCCAATTATTGGATTCCTTGAATCGGAACGACTTTGAATTCGCACAGGAGTCCAGAGACGCGTTTGACCCTCCTGTCCTTGCTCGCCTGGGTAGAATCATGTGGAACAATTTGACTCAACAAACTAACGAAATCGACTCTTCTCAGTTCACGAGCTGTGGCTGGTTGAAAGCAAAGTGGAGCGTACTTCAATTTGGTTGTGGACGGGCGTTACCTTTCAGTGGCGTCTTCAGAGCCTCCAAATCCAACCCGAATAGGCATTCCGAACACGGTTTATTCACAAGCACATCATCTCCACAAAACAACCTGAAGGACCATGATGTCACTGTTGCAAGAAATGAGTGTCCTCGAAATTCCTATCGGTGGAGGTTTCTTGCCTAGCATTGTGAAATTCAAGATAGTTGATCACTCCTTCAGTAGCGCGTATATAGCATTTCCTCATGATCCAAGTAAAGTTAGCAATAGATCTCGTAAAAGGCATATTTTCTGCGCCGTCGAAACCGGCCAAAATCCGTTTCCAGGATCTGCCTCAAATTTTGATAATTTTTCCAGAAATCGATTCATCTCACATCACGTTCTTCAGGAATCCTGCCATATATCACTATTTGTTATAATATTTACACTATATATATATATATATTGCATACTTATTATGATACATTATTTACTACTTGCCTGAGGCTTTCGCGTTATCCATTAACACCATAGCGATAATGTGCCCAACAGGTTGGCACGCATGGTGCGACGCGTGCGACCGCGTCTTCAACCACGTGAGCATGCTCTTTTCAGAGTTATATTTCCGTGAGCAGTCATAATTAGCAAACTTCTATGTAGTGTTATACTAACAAATATTCAAGCTTTCTATACAAGCACTGGGTAGAGCAGATCGTCACTCAAACTTTTTTAAATATGTGGTTAAATTATACACAAGAATGGCTTAGGTGGAGTTGTTACAGCGGCACTCATTAGCTCAGCACCACAAAGCAACGACAGCTATCTCAGCACCACAAAGCAGCGGCGACTATGTTGTTGATCCCGCACCACACGGCCCAGGTGAAGTTGTCATAGCGGCACTCATTAGCTCAGCATCACAAAGCAACGGCTCAGGTGGAGTTGCCACAGCGGCACCCAGACGAACTTGCTTTAGGAACTGTAGCCAGTGGTAAGTTGACCTTATTTCGGCAAAACTGATGGAAAAGGCGTCCCAAGCACTGCCAATTCTCAACTGATCTAAGCACAAACGCAGGATCCTAGCGTAATAGTTGAAGATGAGAAGCTTTTCAAGTCCTTTATTCGCAACGGCTATTAACTTGAACTTCTATCACCACTCATGCAAGCTGCGCCGAGAAGAATTACAAGGGAACAACAACGCTGCGCACTATGGTACCCTAAGACTGGAATTATAATAATGAATGATACATCAGAATTCGACTTCTGTTATATAGGCTCTTTTCCACTGGATAAGCTCTGTGACCTAGGATAGCATAGATAAGATAAGATTGGAAGCAACAGTTCCGTAAAAGTGGAGAAAAATGACCGGAGGAAGGAAAATGGGACAATAGGTCTGGAGTATTCATGCACTGTCCTACTTGTGCACTTGAAAACAAGTCATCTGATTACATGTTGTTTATGGCAGGAAACCCCATCAGCACTCGTATGCACTTAGGTTGCTTTGAGGTATTTTAATTTTTCTAGTTGAACTTTCCTCAGGCACTGCAAAATGGCAGCGCTTACCTCATTGGAAATAATGAACACAGAATGGTATTTTATAAGATGCTGAATGGTTGTCCTTTTGCGGGTTGTGCTCGGTTTTCAGCCTCTTCCTGAACTCTGATAGCATGTTGTCGTCGGTGATTGGCGTTTCCTGCTCTAGCTCAAGCAATTCTCTTTTTTTTTTCTCCCTACCAACATAAGCATAGCTGCAGTACGAAACATACATATTGTTAACAATCTCATAAATCACACAGTCTTTCTGTAATCATTCTCATTTTATAATTACATGACTGTCAGCGACTGCAGGAGAATTTTAGCAAGAAGATGAGAAAAGAACTCGAAATTACGTTGGTAATCGCAACGGACCCATCGAATAACATCTCTCCACAATGTCTCAAGAGAGTCTTCGAGATATCAGATCTACTGTATACCTGGCGTGTCCTCAAAGCAATCCCATTAAAATACAGTCGGGATATAATTGACTATGATTTTTCCAGCCACTGCCTCGAATAATACCTTAGTCGAGAATTGGACGAAAAAAATGAAAAAAAATGAGGTAGAGGTAACAGGAGTGTCTACAATTATAGCACACTTTTCCGAAGCAACCAAATTTATTCAAAAAAAATAGGACATATACACAAATGATCATCACGGAAAGTTACATTATTAGGGAGAAAAAAGTTGAATGTCTTTGGTACTGGAATCAAAAAAGAACATCCAGACAAATGAGCAAATTTGTTCCTAGAGAGACAGAAAAAGAAAAACCAACACGCCTGAGTGGAAAATGAAGACACAACGAAACAGAAAACAGGCTCGCCTGAGTGGCCTATCAAAATACAATCTTCGCTGTTTTTATCAAGGAAACAAAATGGATGGCAACTAATTCTGGAGTCTATGCGCTTGATTAGCCACGTATGACGTTCCCTTGAACTACTCGAGCAGGTTCAAAGCATCTAAAGACATGTAAAAATCTGCCCACAGCAGATTTCCCCGTTCCCATAGTTCAATTCTGTGGGCTGCTGCTATTCCGATTCGCTTCAAGAAACGCTACTACTATCGTTGCGTGTCCACACGAGTGCAATAAAACATATAAGCAATGGTTAGATTGCAAACAGAGAAAATTATTTGATGTGTAGATCTTGAGCATTTGAAGAACTGCAGTGCTATTTTTTTAGTAGTAGTGGTTCGGATTCTCTGCTAGCTATTGGCATTCTTAGAGTTGGAGCGAGTGAATGCCGTCACTGTGGACGTATTCTTATGCCATCGTAACGTACTCAGAACCAAGCGTCGTATTTCGGTGGAGAATATGAGGTAGTATACCTGAAAAGGCACATAACTAATTCGATACTTTTCTTGGTTCTGCTAATAAATGCTGGTAGTTTCACTGGAAAATATTTCCAGGGATGAGCCTAAAAGCACATTTGCCTCACATTAATGTGTCACTTTATGATGAGACTAGCCAAAATAAATCCAGCTAAATGGTCGTGGATAGTTCTGACTGCTCAGAAATCAATTCTTTCTAACGTATCACAATACGGGTGATTAATTAGGTGGCATATTAATTAGAAATAATTAGGTGGCATATTAATTCGAAAAGGAGTATTGGATAGAAGATGAGCCCAGCGATCGTCCTGGACGTAGCAGTCGACCTCTCGGTGTGGTTGGACTGCTTTTCGCTGGATTCTAGATCGTAAGTGTCACATTTTTAATTGGACTTTTCTTCTCGGTACTCAAAATTAGAGAGAGACAATTGCTTTCAAATAGCACCACGCCGCCATTCCTTCCAAGGCACTAAGCTTGGTTTAGAAACGTGATTCGCTTTTAGTGGCGCCTTCAATTAATCAGAATGATTTACAATTCCATTCCGTCCAGGCATAACTGGCATCATCAAACGTAAGCAGCTGTGTCACAACGTAACCTTAAAGGCAGCACCCACCATAATCTTCACCTTCGAACTTTTGAGAGTTTTCGAACCTCGGGCAACCCGACAATTCTGTGATGGAAATGCTGTCAGAAACCCCGCATTTCATGAGATATCACAAGTATAACATCAGTTCAACAGTTCGAACCCAGCCCGCTGGTACGAGTTGACCTGCTGTGCAGAAATAGCCGTGGGGCGATGTTGGAACGAATCAGCTGTTTTCACATACAATCGCTCAGTTTTTCTTTGAAAAAAATTGTTTCGCGGACTTTTCCCTATCATTCTTGCACTACTATGACTGCAGCTGTCTGTTTGCATTCTAATATTACTTTCCACTAGCTGTTTTCCATTTTTTTCTTTTCATAACATCCATTTCTTCCTATTTCGCGTGTTTGTATTATTTCTTTTCCATTCTTTCCCACATATACTCGTCTTTTCTTCACCAGTAAGTCTGTGCAGCCCACACTTCATTTTCTTCAGATTTCTGTTCTTTTCTGACTTGAATATAATACTTGCTGCAAAACCACGAAAATGTCCAAATCCGTTGAGGAAATATGTGGCGATCAAGTCAGTATTATCGACTTTTTGCCCTACCCCATGCCTGACAACTCGACCGTTTTGTTCAATCGCAGCAAATTCAAAGTACCCGAAAATTGTTTTCCTGTGACTTTCAAGTGGAATCGACCCTCATATTCGTGTTCTTCATGGTCGAAAACCCAAGGTTATCTTGAAATCTTGGAGTTGAAAATTTCCGTGGGTGCTGCCTTTAACCACCAAATTATAGAACATTACATACCGGGGTTAGGCCGGTAGCAATAGGCCTCATAATGTAGTTGAGATTTGCATTGAATATCGCACTACCAATATGCAAATAATTATGTCCGAACCAGAACGTTGCATAAAGATAAACTAATTCACTGAGAAATATCAACAGAGATTGTATGAGGAATCGTCGCTCTCGACGATTTTTGGACTCGCGTTGGACTTTGAATCCCTGGAAATGAATTATTTACTTCGAACGTCTACAGAGTTCTCGTAGAAAATCGGACGTAATTTGCTCCATGTTGGAAATACGAAAAAGTTCCAGTGGAATGTATTTTGTGATTTTTACAGGATACTGAAAAAAAACAGAACCTACCTTTTTCATTTTAACCATAGTCACCACGTAAAATATGAATGTGAGTGATACTTCAGCGACTAGAAGTGGAATTCGCAGAATGTTGAAAGGCACAAGGAGCTGATCACGGTAGTCGTTTTCTTTATCGAACCAGATTTTTGTTACAAGTCCCACTTGGTGTAGAACGGTTAGCAGCAACGACCAAATCACAGAGACACAAATACCAACCCTTGCGGCTATATCAGCTTCCTAGAAGACATTATTGCAGTTTATGGAACAGCAGAACTAGAAGTTACTTAAATCTACCGTTAACAACTGCTTTAACTTCAGAGCAGTACATAAGTTACTTATATCACTACGTAATGAACATTAGCTGAAGAACTTTTACCGTTAGCATCTATTTTAATTTCAAAGCGCTACATAAGCACCAGCTGAAGAACTAAGGCCGACATATGCTTGCAACCAGGCCCCGGCACGAGGTCTTCCCCAGGCCAAAATCAGAACGAAGCCCTCTTGGACCGGACACTCGCCCGACCGCTCAAAGCACGAACAGCCTCCTTACAAGCCATTTTTCAACCTCAGTCGCCCCTATTGCGCCGCTCAAAGCAAGAGCAGCTTCTCCGCACTTAAAGGATCGGTCACTTAGCTTAGTTAATATCCCTATCTCGCCTGATGACTGTGATGCCTTCTTTAGAAGTAACAAGTCTACAGTTTTTCCAGGGATCCGCCCCGGACCCCACTACAAAGCTCACTTTGCCTTTTGACCCTTTTACGAAGCCCAGCGTGCCCCCGGGACCACATGTGCTGGGGCCTGCTTGCAACGCATTCCTCCGAACACACAAGAATCTCCGTGGGATAGTAGTATGGAAGCAGCGACGGTGTGCAGAAGCGCATAAACCTTCTGCCTCAGATTAAATGTCGCGACGGTGCACCCGAGAAGCGCGGCGGGACTCACACGAACGATGCGGAATAAGCATATTGCGGAATGTAGCGAAGATCTCGCCACGCTTCACAGGCGTGCATTACCTGACAGTTTGTTTATACATTTTACACACATATGGTTTGTCGTTCTTGATTGAGATTCGATAGAGATGTATGTATCGACCAGCCCCTCCACTTACCCAAAAAGGCCCACCTGTGGTCGTTCAAGGCTTGGATTAGGCGGCTGTCTTTAGGGGGTGAGGGCGGGACGAAAACTAATTCTCTTACAACGCGATAACTTTTTGCATATTGCTCGCACTTTTCTATACGAATTTGCTTCTGAACGTTACGGCTAGACCGATTGCACTCTAACCAACAAGTGAACCAGATTCACCTGACTAGACGTTTTATGCCTGTTATGTTACGTTATGTTATTCCACTTACCCTTGTCCCCAAGAAAATAGTAATTAGTCGTACGGTAGCCAGTGTCAGATTAACAGACACAGTAAGCTCCATTCCGAAAGTGCCTATAGTCTGCCAGGCCAACTGTCGAGAAGCTGAGTTGCGAAGGATACACTGTTGGACGTCAGCTTCTGAAAACAGAAATGTGCAAAATTGCTGGGCTGTCATAGCTATAATAAAAGCTGTTTTGAACACTTCGGTCACAGGAGGAAGTGTTTCCCTCTTCACAGAACAATGAACGGAACACCTCACATCTGTTGTCAACCGTTACATATTGGTCCAACGACCGACGTCACCGTTCTGCTGTTAGGTTGCAATCTGATGACTTCCAAACATATTCAATTCTTATAATCACCTCGTATAGATGATATTAAGATCACAGCTTCGCCGACGAATAGAGCTATGGCGCAACTATAGAACGAATTGCGCAGCTTTGTCGATCGATAGGCTATCAATAGTGTGATAACAAAAATATTGATAAGCAACAAAATAACGGTGATGATGGAGACAATGTCAGTGAGCCACCGTGGCTGAGCCCAACGTTCACAATTGTCAGTGATGAAAGTAATATTAACCTAAAAAGGAGGATCATTCATTCATTCATTCATTCATTCATTCATTCATTCATTCATTCATTCATTCATTCAAAGAAATAGAAATGACAAAATCACTTACTATGTCTTTTACTATACCCCAATAGTCAGCAAGTGTTGGTAGTTCCATAGGCTCGTTCATAGCTGAAGCACAAAAAAACTGAGGAACGCTATCTGTCAGACTAGACAAGTAAGCCCGCTAGTAGGTGCTCCACCTGCAAACACGGAATTAGTGATAGCACGTGCTAATTTGACGAGTAGCCAGAAAATGCAAAGGTAATCAGCAAGTAGGCGTTCAAGAAAAATCCAGTTAAGTGATGCAGTGAAGTGATGTCGTAACGAGTAGTGCCTGAATACCTCGGGTTTTAAGAAGCTTTAATATTTTAGTGCCAAGCACTCAAAGTACATGAACTACACGAACAGCATTGAAGAAAACAATCACGATTCTGAGGAATACTAAGATGTCAAGGTGAAGAGACGTCCCAGTGTCGAGCATTACAGGAAATATTAAATGGCTGAAGTAATTCTTACAAGTCAGTGCTTTTCTCGTTTGCGTAGATTTACGAGGAAAAGATGAACGATGTCTATGACTCCCCACAGTGGCGTCTATGATATGGTGTGTAGCTGTTGCATTGAAGACACAAGCACAACATCCACTTGAAATTGGGAAACAACATCCTTCTGGATTTTCTACTGAAATCCAGTTTAAAGCGATCAGAGAGCAAGCCACATTGCCGAAAATTCTCAATTTTATGTTCCTCTATCATGTACCGCTGCTTAACCTATCCTAGAAATATTTACAACTATGACTATTCATGACTACGCACGAGATTTTCTGGAAAGGAAATTGAGATAGCGAGGATGTCGTGGAGGGTTTTTTTTTGTTGCAAATGATAAATTCTTCAAAGGACCTACTCTCATCTTCTACATAGAACGAATATTCACTTGTACAGAAAATGCTAGCAATGTGCCGCAAGGTGTATGCATTATTTAGTAGTTAGTTATTAGTCTTGCCCACAAATGCAACTGCACTCGAACAGCACCATTGAAAAATTCTGAAAACTTCGAATTACCTGGTTAATTCAAGTTTTTTCACATTTGCTTGAACATAACATCTCATAATAGACTTTTGTCAAGTATTCTATACTGACTTTTCTTTAAAAAATTGTGTGTGTGTGTGTGTGTCTCAGAAGTGTTTTAGGACGTGATTTGAAAATGCCACCTATGTAAATTTCATGGTTAAAGGAATACGGCTGGAATCTATGAAGAATTAAAGAACAATGCAAAATGCATCAGAAAGATGGGTGGAAAAAAAAACCAGAAACATGTAGAAAAAGCAAAGATTCCAGACTCACTACGTTTTCTCAGCTTCGAATTTACTGCATCAACAAAATTTCTTTTGATCCTGCAATTCGGAGCTTTCTGCCGCGGGCGAGTTTGAATTTTGAGATATATTCCGCTAGAAAACCCTAAGAAGACGTCTTTGGCAGCCATAAGAACCTTTCTTGATCTGAGTTCTGGCCATTAAGATACATTAACACAGACGAAGTTGTAGCTTATCCTAGATATTCGAAAGAGCTCGGGAAAGTGCAGGACTTTGCAGCAAGGGGGACAAAAATTGAAGAGCTGTTTCATGTTCCAATCAGGAAACATTGGTGCTATCCAAAGCGGAACGCAACATGATTCTTCCATACCACACTTAGAATGAAGCTAGGACAGCCAGTCCAGCCCCTCAAGGGCATGGAGCTTGGGACACCGCAGAAAAGCCAATTGGATAAAGCTGCTGCAGCAGAAGCATTGTTGATAGAATTCCGCCCAGGGGCAGTATCCTGTTGCACTTTTTTATGCATAATTTATCTCGCAGGAAGGACGTCTTCCGCCGCTGGGCCACTGCAGGCTAGGCTATTGCAAATTTTCCCCTAGATTTTCGATGAGGTATTCGTGTGATACACAGTTAGAAAGTTAAAATAATGCTGCTGGCTCATAAGCAGCATCCAGACACTGAAGAAATAATTGCAAATACATGTGGAGACCACAAGTAAATTTTTCGCTGGTTATATAAAAGCGGAAAAATACTTAGGAAAGATGGGGAAAAGAGGTGGTGAAGACCATGAAGGAATGAACAACTGTACATGGAAATGATTGATGATTCAGCACATACTATGTTACACGTGAAAAAAAAAGAGAACGCTTGAATGAACGACATTTGTGTGTGATGATGTTCTGCTAAAGTACAACGACGACGACGAGACGTAAGCTCTGACGACAGTATTTCTTTGCTGTGATGCTCAACAATGTTGTGAGCTACGGGGCAATTACGTTTCTAACATCTAGGGTCAAGCACTAGTCCTGTTCTAAACGAGAGGATTGGACAACTTGATCAGGAAGGAGATGCAGAGTCTTTCCATTGTCTTAACATAAGTGGGACGCTCTACCTCTCACTCTGAGGCTGAGTCTCACCTCGTTTCCCTCGTGACATTGGAACGCTCCGGATTTAGTCGATACCCTGACAGCAATGTTTGCACAAAATATCCCGAAACTGTCAAAATTCCCTGTTTCTGGACCCAAAGCAATTGTTGATCGAAGTCGCCACGGATGACAAGTAATTATGAATCCTCCAAAGGTCGGGAAATGGAATACTCAAAAATAAGGAGAGGATAAGGTTTTAGGAAAAGCAATTTGGTGTAATTAGGTGTAATTCCCGTCCCTGATTGATAATTCATCACTTGCCGAAAGTTACGTCGAACAGTTACGCGAATTCTAGGAAGAAAAGCAGCTGGAGGCGTCAAAAGTCCTGTTTGTCTGGAACCAAAGTATATAGAGAAAAAACGTTCGGCGAAAAGTTAGAGAAAGGGCAGCGAGAAGATGGTGATTTGCTATAGTCTCTTGTTATTTTACCCTATGTGGGCCATTATCCGGAGCTAAAAACAGCATGTAATGGGGTAAAATCCGTAGTTAACGATTAGGACTGGTTTATTATTATTACCGGATTAGAAACGTATAATACTCCAATTTTTGGTCTTTGCATTTGTAGGACTTATTGGGTTCCCATATATAACCTAACCCCGTTCTCTGCAGCTTGTGCAAATCCTGTTAGCAGAGGTCTCTGGGAGCAAGGCTCTGATTTTAAGTACATTCGGGATGCAAATTGCATTTTGCTATTTCTAATCCGGCTCGGATGGCATGCTCCCCAAGCTATTCTGTGGTTCTTGATATTAGGTTGTTGAAGGGGAGGGAAAAATTTTCCTGAAGTTGTTTTCATATCTTGTTAGACAAAAATGTGCCACAATGATATCACTGATCTAGGGCAAATCACATGATACAGACATCAGGGCAGTGTCTCACCTTGGAATCGGTTTTGAGACTTTGACGTCGAAAGAACCTTGAGAAGATGCTGACTACAGTGGTACAAATATATCAGTGCAAAAATACCAAAAAAACCCATTTTTAAACCCCTTCTTTTTGGAAAGTCCGATGTGTCCGATGCGACACCCACCACAAGGCGTTGCGGAGTTGCGGCAAGCCGTAGCAGTGCCACTTCTTGTGACAGCTGTCGCAACGTGCAGCTCGAACTCTCCAAAAAGAAGAGAGTTGAAAGGGATTCTTTGGAAGTTTTATAAGGAAATATTTAGATCGTTGCTATCGACGTCACCTCTCGCTTCTTCTATATTAAAATCTCAAAATAGATTCTAATCTAAAATACTGGCCTTGAAGCAACGTGAGCCGACGCTGGAAGACCAAATGTCTTTTTCCTGGGTACAGTTGACTGTCCCTGGTGGTTCTTCGCCAGCATCTGGCTGAGCTCGTTACAAATCATACTTGCGGTCGGCGAATCTTGGTGATCTGAAGAAGAATTGAAAGAAGATTTGTAGTGAAGAATTAAGAGATTATAAAGATTAGATAACCACACGTATTAGCTCAAAAACAGATATACGTATTGTGAAAAATAACTGTTCAAATAATATGTGTCTCAAAGGGACAAATGTAGGGCAAAATCTAAATGTTTTCAGCGTTCCTATGAATCCAATAAAGGTGCTCATTGTCTATGGACAGCAATCATACAACAGTGACTGAGAACACAACCAATGTGACTGAACAAGGAAGAAAACTACATGGTAGGAGCAAAGATCTCAAAAATCTGAGAAAACTTCTAAGCATATTCCAAGGCTAACAAAAGCACACAGTGAAGACGAACTCACGTTGTCCTTGTACAGCTGAAATTGGGAATAAAGACAAAATGTAGACTGCTTTGTTTTTAGGTATCGTTCCATGCACCTCAAGTAATTTGCCCCGCTTCTTTTGTGCGTGTTCGTAAAGGGCAAAATTATGTACGTACATGATTACATAGAAATGAATCCTACGTGGATACAGCTCTTCTCAAAAATAGCTCTTATTTCTTCACACTATACAGCACCATACACGGTTCATTATGAATTCGTGCTATGGTCCTCAGAGTCACGCTTGTCTCAGCACTCATCATGCTTTTTTATAAATCTTCTCTCCATAGTTACGTAGCTAGTCGAGGTCAAGTGGGTAGGTTACAATAGACCGCTTGTCCACTTCCACTTCAGTGAGGAAAGTGAGCGTTCAATGGCATTCAGTTTAAACTCAAACCTACAGTGCATTTTCTATGCTCATTTGCCTAAAAAGACCTAACCTACTCAGACAACTCACAAAAATTTCGATTGGATTGCTCCTTTGAAATAGCTATTCAGAGAGATTTCCTAAAATGGGCCAGCTCCCATAGAGAGATAAAATTGTACAGAATATTAGGGACACATGAACAGTAGGGGAAGAAGTGTTATACGTTTTTCTCACAGCTCTCACAAGCCTGATAAGGGAAGGGGCAAGCCTTCCTATTGAAGTTGTAGGGCGCCTGCACATCAGAAATGCGAAGCCATGGAAGGGGCGGGGGTGACAGGAACCGTGGTCCACGCCACTTTGGGCCCCAAATGGAATAATAAGAATAGTAAAAAATTTCGACTTTCAAGGTATACAACTTCAAGGTACATACTTATATAAGGATTGGTACATTGCATTCAACAGATAAAATGTGAGAAGAAGTGTTAAAAATCATCCCCTCCCCCCCCCCCCAAGATTTTAACACAGTTGGAATAACGAAGGGACAACGCTCACAATGGTGGCCATAATTCTCAGCGGAAATGCAAAAACCACTGCCTCGTAGCTCTTTGAGAGTAAATAGGTCATATCATTCATGCAAAAAAATAAGGTGTAGTGGTGTCTAACCAGCATATTTGGTATTTTGACAGATGTCTCGCAATCCTGTACTTGTTCCACCCCAGGCATCCCGAAGAAAAAGCTCAAAAATAGGTTCTTTCAGTACGACGGCAGGTAACCATTTATGTCACGACGTTCCTCGTCTTCTGCTACTTTAGCCATGAGAAATCCCTAGAAAAGAAATTAGAAGTGGCACTGCCAATAAAGCTTTCGCCTAATCGTCGATTGGATCATTATGGGATTTTTTCTCGAAGTTTGTCCAGCAAAGGGTAAAAGTATCGATGTAATAAGAGACGGACGAAAATGGAGCTTTAGATAATGTACCGAACTTTTCAAAATGTCGTGGTGTCCATCCTAAATATCCGAAAAAAATCTAAAACAAGAAAGCACTCGAAGCATGTTTTCTTGCACAAAGTGCACAGGAAGTAAATAGTGCACAACAGCTGAAAATCCTGTCTAATGGAGTAGATTAATAAGTTATGTGTCGAATAACAGCCTGACGAAACAAACATGCATAGTTATGTGTAGTGCAGTCTAATTCTTTCAACTAATTGGAAACCACGTAAGTTGGCTACAACTGTTTTCCGTCATATCTCACATTTGGGACGGGTTGGTAAATTCGTGGGAAATCAAAAGCAGGCTGGAATATTCCTAAAGTGTCGGATCTGTGTTTAGTCCTCTGACTTTGTTCTTTCTTAGGCAGAGATAGGAGCGTAGGACAATTCTTCCTTTTGAAGCTTAAGCACACTCGACATCGCCATAGCATGGAATGGCAAAATCACGTGCTATCTGCCCTCTCGAAAACCTTATCATCGTAGTAGACAGCGCGAATCTAACAAAAAAGCGCGATCAGGACCAATCATAAGAAGACGACCAAGATGATGGCCACCTTTTCAGTTGTAATGGTATGCTCTTCTGACAAAATTAATAAACAGAATGTCAGCTGTATTAGGGGTGCATTTTTCTTCTTCTCATGTTCTTATGATGTAAGTGTTCCAGAGAGCTCATTGAACCTCGTTGAACTTTCGATTAGTTCCATATGGATATTTACTAAGGGTTCAGATAGAAAAAAAAGGTCCAAATTGGGACAGGCTAAACATGTTTTCTTTCCTCTGACATGAATACCAAGTAAAAACCTGGAAGTATCCGCAGGCGTAATTCTCCTTTCCATTCCTCAATAAGTTTCTGGAAATGTACAAGGAATGGAGTGGGAAAATTAGCGGAACATGCTCGACAGATATTTTTCAGAATCTCTGCCTCAGCCTGCCAATAAAAAACAAACAAAATTGACCTGAACAGATGAAAACCAGCGAATTTGTTCACAATATCAGAGATGCACAGCTAGAACAATGTCTGGAAGAGATTCTCCAAGAAATCAGCGAAATTTTGCGAAGTACACAATCATTAAAAAAGAAGCGCACAATCCATAGCAACTAAAATCCGAAAAATTTACTTAATATAGCTATCAGTATAGGATAAGTGGACTGTTATGAAAATATAATACGAAAACCTTACAAGATACTAGAGAAACGAGGGATTCGACGAACAACCAGACGGTCCGTTCTGTGCCAGGGTTCTGGCTACTTTTACTTTACCTTGTTCACTTTATTAGCACTGACCAGTACTATAATGTGTTTCACCTGGAAATATAGTTGTGATGATGTTAGAGTAAGGAAGAACACGAGAAATAATGCTGTATTCGAAGATTCATGAAAGAAATGCAGATCATAGGCAGAAATACTCAACTATCGTAGTTTTTGGAAAGGATTACAGCAACAATACGAAAATTTTCCCTCCTAGCAGTTTGGTTTTACCCCACAGAAATAGCATTATGTACGTGAATTCTATACAAATTATACTCGAAGCTAATGTCTCAAAAATTGTATTAACGTTTGGGAATTAGTGCTTGAATTGTGATTTTGTATCCAGTTCCCTTGGGTTTTGAAACAGGAAAAATAAACACACTGACCAACTAAACGAGGACAAACTGTGTGATCTTTCAAATTTGGCAAAGGATCACAATACAACTTTGCCAGTGCTTCAAAAGACTGAGTACACCACGGAGGACAACGTAAACAGGGGATCTACAGGAAACTTCTGGCTGTATTCATACCGAATTCGTCATCGAAGTAAAGAAGAAACAGTGTATGACGTGATGACACGAAAAAATAATAGTCAATCATCTGTCCGCCCATCTGTAAAGGTCCGCGGAGATCATTTGTGGGAGATTATCCACCCGTAACAATGACTAGGACCTTATGGTCAGTGATGATTTTACTCGAAAAACGAGGAGCGTTCGCGTAATCTCTGACGCGTGACGAGACAAATCTGACGCACGCACGCAAAGGAGATCGTGAATGCTTGGCTGTAAATGGGAGTTCGTTCGGTAACATAATGGTGCTCATGTATTACCACATAACAACCATTCCCTCAGTAACGTAACTTATTACAGCTCGTATATTTATATTTCGCAATACTTGGAACCTCGTAACATAACTGCGGGTAGTATGAGCTAATGAAACTTTTTCTGACGAATTATCTGAACAGGGATAGGCCAATCGGTGACAGCGGTCATTTCCTTCTCAAAGCACAACTCTAGCTTTCACAGTGGCATGTACTACCAGTAAAAACCAATTTTTTGCTCCTGAAACCCACCAGTGGAAGAACTTTCACTCCTCTAGGGTTGAGGATGTCCGCAAAAGTCCTCTTCTCTATGAAAGTCCCAAGTCATAGCCGAGAAAATTGGCGGAAACGTTTGAAAGTAGCCAGCAAGTTGCCATAAACTGTCCGAAAAAGCAGCGCGATCCTTTGCGTACCCAGTAGTTCCGTGAACAAGGTAACTTACGATTAGAAGGATACAACAACAATGCTAAAGAGTAATTTCGCTGCAGATGCGCTCAGGGGTGATGAAACTGCGGCGTCGAACGGAGTGAAACGCTTTGCAAGAATTGACCTTTCTCCATAATGAGAACTAAATTACGGCAATGAGCTATTCTGGATCTCCTTCGTCACTATTGAGTTTTTATGCATTGACTTCATTGTGAGAAGGTGAACTTTTATGTTTTTTCTGCTGTAAAAAATCCGGCGGCTTTCATGCCTCCAGCGATGACGGTGAAGGTAAACGTCTGACGATACTTTTGAAAAATCCACTATCAACCTTTGCTTGCATAAAAATGTGAAACTTTTTGCGTCAAAGTCTCAAGAAAGGTATAAACGGTCCCAGTACCTATTTTTGAATTTAATGGAAATTTTTGTTCCAACCAATGTATACTGGTGAGACGAAACTCTTTTTCAACAGGTTAGTCGTTCAATAAACCTATGAGGAAAATTTGAGGTTAATAGCAACCATTTGCTATTAGTCCCAAACATTGCACCATCTTCATTCGGAAGGGCAAGAATTCTAATAGGGCCAGAGAGAAGGAGGTGAGACGTCGAGCCTGGCACTCCGGTAATTTACATCGATCAATTCCTACAACTTCTCTGGATTTTTGGGAAGATGCTTTCCATTCCTGTGAAAAAGTAGAAGCGCTTTGTTTATGGCTGAGCATGTATACATACAATGATATTCAGTAGCATACATACGTACATCATACGTGATATGTAATAACCACAAGATTTCTCAACTTCTTCCCTTCGTTCCAGTGAACTACGTATTAGGTTTGTCCAAGAAATTCTGGCGTATCCTGTACAGTCGGGTCCGGCAGCCACTGCAAATGGGCGCCGGCGGGCGCCGGCCGCCGCCACCCTCCGGCGCCCCGGTATTAATGAGCTATAAATCAGTCGAGCTTGGGAGAAAGCGAAGAAAAATACAATTTTAGTCCATAGTAGACAGAGTGCAGTGGATATGTTGAGGCTATAAAGCACGGGACCGTTTTCACAACTTTCACGTTTTTTCATTTTTGTGATTTTCATGGGGAAAGATTTCTGAATACACAATAAGCGAAGCCAACTCTTCCATTTTCTGCTATAGTACACTGCTTCGCGAATACAAAAATGGCCGCTATTCTTCTATAGATGGACACAGTACTTCAGTTATCCCATCTGAATAATAAAGCTCATCCAATTCGGGATCCTCAGAAATAATTGAAATCCGTATAAATTGTTCCATATCCATTGCGAAGTAGTTCTACCGCTGTCATTTATCTTTCGTGGAGCAGTCCTTTACGGCGGAGTTACTCTCTCCCGGTTTCCCTCAACTTTGAAAAGTGGTTTTTTACTATTACTTACACTATTACTATTTTACACTTACATTTATCGTAGTTTATCTTCGAAAAAGTTTTCCACTATTACTTACACTTACACTTATCGTAGTTTATCTTCGAAATTTATGCAAAACGTTGCCGGATGCCTTCCTAACCCTATGCTTAAGAATGGGTTTAAGGCTTAGGCTTAGGCTTCACAGGAGTGGCCCCACCCAACTCCCTTTTCACCTAAATTTCTAAGATAAACTACGATAAGTGTAAGTGTAAGTAAGATTGGACACTATTTGTATGTTGTCGCGTGCGCGCATAGCTCAGTGGGTTGAGCGAATGATCGACGTTGTGGTGGTCAGGGGATCGAGTCCTGCCCTGTGCCCCCGTTTTGCAAATACATATAGTATGCTGCCTACGGACTGCTGCAGTTATCTAACAAACTCCAACATAAAAAGTAGCCCGGATGGCTCAGTGGTTTGAGTGGCAGATTGCAATCTGTCCCTATCGCTGGTTCCACTCCGTTGGAGATCCAGAGTTAAGTATCGCAGTGTTTGGGGTTCACTGCTTGGAACGTCCCCCGTGATCTCCTTCGGGTAGTCCAGGAAGGCATCCGGCAACGTTTTGCATAAATTTCGAAGATAAACTACGATAAGTTTAAGTTTAAGTAATAGTAATAGTGTAAGTAATAGTGAAAAACCACTTTTTCAAAGTTGAGGGAAACCGGGAGAGAGTAATTCCGCCGTAAAGGACTGCTCCATGAAAAGTAAATGACAGCGGTAGAACTACTTCGCAATGGATATGGAACAATTTATACGGATTTCGATTATTTCTGAGGATCCCGAATTGGATGCGCTTTATTATTCAGATGGGATAACTGAAGTACTGTGTCTATCCATAGAAGAATAGCGGCCATTTTTGTATTCGCGAAGCAGTGTACTATAGCAGAAAATGGAAGAGTTGGCTTCGCTTATTGTGTGTTCAGAAATCTTTCCCCATGAAAATCACAAAAATGAAAAAAGTGAAAGTTGTGAAAATGGTCCCCTGCTTCATAGCCGTAACATATCCACTGCACTCTGTCTACTATGGACTAAAATTGTATTTTTCTTTGCTTTCTCCCAAGCTCGAGTGATTTATAGCTCATTAATACCGGGACGCCGGAGGGTGGCGGCGGCCGGCGCCCGCCGGCGCCCATTTGCAGTAGCTGCCGGACCCGACTGTACCTCGACTATTATGATCTCAAAGGATTAAGCTTAGAGGTTCCATCACCTTTCATCAATTCGAATTAATCCAGATGCGTACTCCTGACCAAAGCTCCATGCTGGTTTAGTCGTTCCTCGGTTCAGTTCTTTTCATTTTCAAAAATAGACAGTAACGTTTCTACCCATCCTTTCCACACCCAAAATTTCAACATGATCCGCCACCTACAAGAAGAGCAACACCTGATTATCATCACTGGAGCGCGTCAGAGTTCAAGGAAAGGATGAAGTGATTTATAGTCTGTTCAATTTATATTAGATGAGCGTGTTCGGCAAACACGAGTCTATTTCATGAAGGACTGACCCAGTAGCAGGTCTGACGCTTCTCATACGGCAGGTTAGAAGCACACGTTAGCGGATTCGACTCTCTTTCATTCAAAATATGCATGTATCGTCGACTCCCTTTTAAGGTAAATCCTTCAGAAGTGGGCGAAAGTCTATCTATCTAATCTATCGATCGCATCACGTTACTGGATGCTCGAACTAAATTTCCTCAAATATGCTCGACACCTACTAAGTCCTGCTGGTCAATGAAAACCACGCGCTGTGCCCTGATTTTTACACGCTCAACGATGATGGGTCTAGTCTACTTGGCAAGGAGCCTTGCACTCTTCTATCTTTTGAGGGACGGAAATCTTTGCTATGTAGTTCTAAGATGTGTAGGCGATTAGGAGGTTCAGTAGGATCAACGAAAATCCTGGAAATCGTTGCGTATAGCAGAGGTGATCACCGTCGACTGGCTTTGCCTCATTAAATATAGCTATCACCTGCTATGACTTCATTCGTTGCATTGCTTTGTACTGCACTGTAAAGAAGTTCTGGTATGGTAAGGTGAAAGCTTCTAAGGTGATTACTGTCGTACTTTTGCATATGGCCGATTATGCATGATAATAATAATAGCGCCACTCATTACTTCACAGAAATTCACAGGTGTGGGGACTTTAGTAGCAATTTTTTTGGATACATTCACGTACTTGCGTGGACATGGCCGAATTACGGGGAGGCATGGTTCCTGTGGAAGAAAAACTCATTCAAGAACGAAGTCCACAAGCTCTTGTGGAACTAAAAATCTGCGTGCACTATCAAAAGTCTGGAAATCTGGGTCTAGTAAAGTGCAGCTGAATCCGAGCACATCCATCCATCATCCACTTGGACTCGCTTATGGAAGCGATGACATGCTGCACGATGAAATTGTTGTGATGATGAGATTTTAACTGAAATACCCAACCTAAGCGCAACAACGAAGTGTCTCATCTATGGGCCAATGTAGAGTCAATGTTGGGGAAGCTTCCATTGGCTGTGTCACCATTTCAAATAGAAACAGAAGAGATTATTGCGTCAACGGAGCCTTCTGATTAGTGGCATGTCCATAAAGACCGGAATACATGTTGGCAAAGATCTATCCAGGAGTTGTAGCAGAAGGTTGGAAGATAATGGCTGTCTTACTGTGGAAAAGGAACTTCCGAAGTCTATTTACATGGAACTACTTACAAAAAACAAGTTTGAGGACATTATTGAATGGAGCGAAACTCGAAACACTTTTAGCATCAAACACCAACAAATTTTTTCTGAGGGGAAAATTTCCTGAAAACAGGCTTTCCTAAAAAGAAAAACCATTTTCTAATTTCTCAAGCCTTCGAATCCAAAATCTCTGGAAATTACGAGGGGCGTGCTCATGCGTATCTCTCCACATAACTCAAAGATTGAAGTTTCCCATGATTTGAGCCTAATCGCTTCAAGTCCGCCTTGGGGGGGGGGGGGTCTGTTTGGTCTCCATGGGGAAACCGGACACGCGCCCACCTGATCGCACTCTGTACCGGTTTTGATACTAAGTCAAGACTTCGTCGCTTGATCTAGGTTAGGCGATCCGTGATCATCTTATATAAACCGTGGATATTTCACATGGTTATGGATCACTTTACCGTTCATTCTGCTTTAGCGCCATATCTCTCCGAAAAGCTTTCATAGATGATAGCTAGGCCTCACCACCCAGTTTTCTAGCTTCTTATATTGTGCAGACATAACCGTACATGTATAAGATTATGAACTCGTCCACATACTAAATTTTATCAGCACTTTTGCTGAACTCCTTAGATTTGACATGGATTTTGATCTACGCGAACCTCTTAATCCAGCACTCACGCTTAGCAATGAAAAATAATGGAAAAAAAACAGGAAAATATAAGAATGTATTTCTAGATGAGACTACTGGCCATCGCCTTTATTCTCCTTCCAATTGTGAGCAGCTTTCTTTTCCCGAGCGGTGGCGGTGGGGGTGGATGCTGCTGCCAACCGCAGCCACAATGTTGTTGTCCTCCTCCGCAACCCTGGTGAGTTTTAATTTGAGTGTTCCTTCTATGGAGAGAGGGGTAGAGAGTGATTTTACTATTTCTGTGTAATAATGGGGGAGAAAAGTAAAAAAAACCAACAGAACCAATTGGTATAATGTTGGGAACATTCTAACGCAACTAACCATAAGTGTTTATACAGTTGATCTATAGGATAAAAAGATTTCGCGAAACTAAAGGAGTAACAAATTCACCTATAGATTTAACAATAGCTAGACAAATTAAGATAAAACCAACTTTTTTCTTTTCAGCTGCTGTGGAGGAGGCGGTGGATTTGGCAAGAGGTGAGTATTTTTCCCTAAGTACGGGTATCTTTCAGGGTATTGACAGCTCACTTGCCTTTGCTCCCTATGTTGACAGCTTTGAGGAAAACAATAGGAGGGAACAAGGTCTTGGCAATTCTATAGGATAGACTCAAAGAGTGCTGGGAACACGTTTTCATTAGGATCCTTTATGGTCATTTTTCATGAATGGTTTCTTGGTCTAAGACTCCTAGTGCCATCAGCAAGTCTTACATGCGTGAAATTTCAAATTTTGAAAAAAAGCAAAGAATAAAAGCTCAATCTTCGTTTCGTAAGCTTCCCTTAATTGGAAGTTTAGCATGGACATGAAAAGCCGAAAACCAAACAGAACCTCTTGAAAATAAAAAAAAATACTCCACTGTACGGGAATCCTTGCCTTCCGATAGAAGAGGAACACAGAAATAGAAAGACAGTAACGGGGATTATTCGAAGACGGATACCTAGAACTTGGGTAAGTGAACCTAAACCTTTAGTAATACAAGTGTATCTCCACTTACAGAAAGAAGCGTGAGATCGGTCATGTTCGTGGAGGTGTGGAAAAACGTCCAGGTATCGAAAGTGACCATGGACATTGCAACAGCGTTGAGATCAGTGAACTTATGAGGAAGGTGAGAGTTATAACGCCTTAGGAAATCCTGTGTGACCTGTTCTTCTTCAGCACATCGCGAATAGCACAACACCATCGGCAGTGAAATCGGCGATATACCAGGAATTGGTCGCTCTCTATCCTGACGAGTCCTTCACAGTGCTGTGCGTCGACGGTGCAGTAAGCTACCAGGCTGACTCCCATAGGTAGAGGATTACTACTTAGATGAAACTTTGAGACTCAACTCTGAGGCAAATTTTTTCAGGTACTGTGTCGAGGGTAACATGGACCACAACTGCTATGTGTTTATGGTGTAAACATGGTATTCGTAGAATATTCTGATTGTTAACTGTTATTGTGCACAGATATTGATACATAATTTAATAAATAATTTCGAATCTGTTAGTCCATGCATCTTCTAATCTTCTAGAAGACAGCTCATCAATCGCGCTGCGACGACAGAGCCAAAACTCGATCCGACGTTTCACTATTTTCGATTTCCATTAGAAAATTAGCTATTCGTTAGCGATGGTCACTCATCATATAAAGGCGACGAGTCATCACACTTTCTCCTCTTCTCCGGTCTAATTGTTACTTCCATTCCGTGAAACCTATGAGATTTAAACTATTGGTGTTCTCCACAATCTTCCAGAGCATCCGTGCAAATTTCGGATGCCTATTCGGATCTTGTCAACCGTAAGTCTTTAAACAGTTCCTCTAAAGCTCAGCAAAACATAAATATGTTTTTTTCAGCTCAGAGAGTGCACTAGGGTGGACTTTATCTGCAGTTACGACTTTGTCCACCGGATTCCTCCGAAAGGAGATTTTATTAAATGGAGATAGTGAAACATCAAAATGGAAGGATTCACACTATATACATACCAAAAAAAGTGTAAAAATCAGATCAGTTAGCAGAAAATGTGATGAGGTCATAATTGCGCCCAAAATCCACCCTGGTGCACTCCCTGAGCTGACAGACTGTACCTACTGGAAGCTCGACGAAGTTGCGAGAGACGCCAAGCAGTTTTCAGGTGTTGAGCTCTGTAGGGAGACTCATCTTTTTTTCTAAAGTTTTTTCTATCGTCAGGTTCGCTATTGCAAGGTATAGCTGCACATAGAAACTAGTGCTATCTGCAAAATCACTCTATTATGGCGCGGAACCACCCAGAATACCATATAACCATATACATATGCGGCATGAAACATGAAAAAACGTGGATCGTCTCTTTTTTTTTTGATGAGCCAAGTATGTGCTATGTAGCGCGACAAGTATGTAGTAGTATAGTAGTAGTTGCTACATTGTTTCTTGCCTCCATGGCAGACGAGGAGCTACTTACCTAGATATTTATCAGGCATCAAAAAAAACCGTTGTAGCATCAATGATTTTATTGTTACTGATAGGAATAGTTCAGCATTTCTTAAAATATTGGAAAAGAATCATTTGCAGTGCATCATTTGCTTTTCGCATGGGAAAGAAACAGTTTTGTTATATTTTTGTATGAATGCCAGTACGTTCAGCTTCATGCTCCTCCTTGCCTGCCTATCCCTCCACCTCTCCTTTATATTCCAATTAAAAGCGCTTCGGCATTTCCCCAGAATATATCAGACTACTAGAGTTCTACATATTTTAAGTTTTCTTCTAGCCAATTTACGCGCAATTCATCAAGAATACAAAAGCTCCATGAGTTCACCTTCCTGAAGTATGATACAAGTCATAGAGCTTCTATCAATTGATGAGATGTTAGTTAGGGCCACTCTACGGCGTGAACCTCCATATAAACTTGGATATACTGATCTGGTACTAATACATATCGATCAAGGAAGCGTGTCACTAATGCTCTCGTCGCTGTCGTCAAAATACCTGAACTAAGCGCAGCGGGGCTTCACTGAAATGGAATCGATGATAAAAGTGGTGACACGTCTGTTGTCATAGAAAAATTCGTTGTCAGTTCAATAAAATGTTCGACTCTAATAAGGAAACGGTATTTCGTACTCAGCTAACAGCTAATCGGATTGCAAAAGTAACAGTTGTCCTTTTCCAGTTGTGTATGCCCTTCTTGTCCCGCGGCAACCGTTGTCAGCGAACCGCAGGCGGCTCCAGTTGTCATCCACCAGTTCCAGTCACGACCACCACCACCTACCATCGTTCAACATTACGAACAGCGTCCACCACCTCAGACAATCCATGTTCAGCACATCGAGGAAAGACCGCAAACAATCCAGGTCGAGCACATCCAGGAAGACGCGTACCGGCCTCCTGCCCGGGTTTGTGGCGTCAAGCGTTGGAAAAGGTTTGAGCAGTGGGGAGAGGATGAGCTGAAGTGCAACGCATCAAACCTGGTAAAGTTCCAGATCAGCTGACCATCCCGACTATCACCATGGAATCTCTGGGACCAGCCATGACAAGCTGTGTAACAGCACTCGCCTGAGGCAACTCATAATGGAGGTTGGGGTTTGTGGATCGGTTCACCTACCTCAAGCGATAATGTTACCCTTTCAGAATCTCCAGCGATCCTCGAACAGCTCAAAAATGTCTATCGCTAAGGCTTTGCAAGAAGAGGAAGCAGCATTTGTCGTGCTCTGCACGAAAAAGCCGTTCACTTTCGTGACAGTGCACGAGACGGAGTACTGCTCAGCAGGCAATCAATTCACTTATTGTTATGTATTTATGCCGTAAGGAAAGTGCTCTGATAATTTATTAATTTATTTATTTATTTTTCATTCACATTGTTTGATTTCCTTGTTGAGTGCCAATGAAAATAAGCTTGGATGAGGTAAAATAGGGATGATTTCTGTTCCAGCCTGGCGTTGGACACAGGTGAATTTTTGACAGGAAGAGAATTTTATGCCGGAAATTCGTAGAACATCTGAGTTTTGAATCCTGATGAGTTTTGGAAAGTACATAAATGGATGTGAAGCATTCCAATTAGAGGGGATGTTGCTGCCGAATTCTGTGCTTGGACAGTGAGATGATTTACTGTAATGTTCTGAGTGAGATGAATTAGCCAATCGCAGGGCTTCTGCGGCTATTCGAGTAAAAAACTCGGAAAAGCCGAAAACTCCGTCATTTCTGCTCCATTCTCTCCAAACTAGCCTTGTGAGAACGTATTTACTTCCGTTTAAATATTTTAATGCTGACAGATAAAAACAATGGAAACAATTAACATTATTAATGAAAAACCTCCTCTGAAAGAAGAATTGCAGAGATCAGTACCACAGCAGCACGTCTTTACACTGCCCAGGTCCGTACATCCCGGTGACTGAAATTTAATAACTTAAAACTGTGGTCGTTAAGCTGATGCTGATCGTGGAAGCATCTCACCAGGCACGTCCCGACATCACACCCGTAGCTGGCTTGGTAGAGGGTTTTCCCGTTGTATTTTACGCTGCCAGAAACTCTGGAAATTGCAAATATTACAGAATACTCTTGTATATATGACAACAGATGGCATAAGGGGTATAAAAGCCATGAGGAGAGCCTACTGCGTTAACGGATTCGTTCGTTGAACGTTAGACCGAGAACCAACAGTGCAGCTGTTCGCTAATATTCGCTTGATGTGCAAATATTTGTGGATATGATGGACTCTTAGTAGACCGTGCTTGGTTTCAGGCGTACATAGGATGAGTGAGACAAGCGTAGTCCAATATTTATGGAGAATCAAAACACAGAATGCTAGCGCAGCAATGTGCTAAAATATCAAGAGGATGACAAACTTACAATGACAACAGCGCCCTTACATACTCGCAAATCGCGCAGGCTGCGGTTAGATCAATATTGGAGAACGAAACAATTAGTGATTGATTGTCAGAATTGATTATCCGAAGAAAAAACTCAGTTATTCCCGTTTTCAGCTAGTTTTACTTAGATCTTATTGACACTAACTGATGAAATCCCCTCTCTTTTATCCCTACATAACATGGATGTCTATGCAGACCAGCACGAAGATCACCTTTGGACGAGTTTTTTCGAAAACAGTAGGCCACACACATTTGCAGTTAGAATCATATATCATCCAGAGTTTATAAAAAAAATCGGAACATTGTTAGGTAGTGCAAACGACTGCCTCAGCTGTGCTGTACGTATCGTGGGACAATTCCACCTGTGGAGGTGAGGGGAGGGGCGTGGCTCACCTACTACAAGAGGCGTGATTTATCTGCTAAAAGGTGTTAAACTTCCTGAGTATGGCTAGCGAGGATAGCTGGCAATTAGATCTCCGCACTTCTTGCTATTATACTACGCAGATACGATCACGCTAATTTTTTAACATTACTAACGTTCTTATTGGGTGACTAAAGCGTCTACTACGTTGGGGGTGGGGGGGGGGTAATTATCAGTTGATTATCGATTGGGACCCCAAGGTTGATTGCGGGACTTTGCTTGTGTTTGACAGTTAAGATTGTTTTTCTCTTCGAAATTCAAGGAAGATTTGCTTTTCAGTCTTCTTTGATCATGTTATGCTTACAAGCTGGGTTCTGGAACTTTTACTAGTTCCAAGCAGGGACAGAAGATGATGGCCTGTGTGGAGCAGAGACGCCAATCTCTACCTCGCTACTGAATTATAGTGATAAAGCTGAAGAAAATCTTACTTAAGGCAGAATTCGGAGACCTTCGCACAAGTCATGTTGAAAGTCGGGTGTTTATCGCTTACGGTTGATATACCTGAAATTTTCGTCTCTGATTATGCGAGAAAAAGTCAATTCTTAGGCTGACCCGAGTAGCACTGCAGAGAGAAAACTCCAGCAATAAGCAGTGAGCAATAGAGAAAGATATTAGTAGGTACAGACATTTCGAATAAGTCCAGCACTTGGAACAGTCACTTTAGTCAACGAACAGAAGATAAGCCATAGATATACTAAGCCGAGCGCTGATAACACAGTCTAGCAGCCTGTGTCATCATTTCCGGGAACTATAGTTCAAACTACAATAGGAATAGACGACGAGTCATAGATAAGGACTATGAAAAGAGAACAAAAATATTCTATAATTTATGTAGCAGATGTCAAAATTATTATTATAACTATTATTACTTTTATTTTTATTTTTATTATTGTTACCATTATTACCACTTAAGATAGACGCGAAAAAGATTATGACATGACATGACTTGATCGAGTATGATCGAGTAAAGCCCACAGGAATCCACTCGCTGCATTAGTGACACAAAGGCCTTTTAGAGACCCATTGTTTAAAAGAAAAGTACTTCGGAGAGGTGGGAGAAGTTTTGTATGGCAAAGTCAGATAAGAAGATCTTGCCCGGCATGTGAAACTTTCCCGTTTAGCATGTAGTTGTTGCATGTATCATGTGTGTTTGTTATGTGCATATGTTATGTGCATAGTTATGTTACAACGCGCATAATTATGTGAATGACGCTCAAAGGCTCTCATTCTCACCCTTGATATTTTCTGTATGTCTCCTCCAGTCGTTCTTGTTCCTGTCGGCGCCATTAGCGATCCAGCCCCATTGCCATGCTTCTATGAATATCGCCGCTACGCAGTGCCGGACGCAGAAAGTGGGCGGGGGGACGGGTGTGCGAAAAAAGTGAGGTCTCCGCCTCTTTGAGGACTCAGATGGAAAATGAATTTAATATAAATATTAATTATAATAATAAATATTTGACAAAAATCATTTTGAAAATATTAGGTGTTAACATAAGTCACTGCGCTTTCCTTTGTCGTGATTTTTTCGCCCCGCACTCTAGCTTTGAAAGCGCTCCCCCTCCTCTACAATCTTATCATTAAGTGTTTCCAAAGAACTATTGATTTACTTGATTTCTAGGCTTAAGAAGATAGACACCTTCTCGAAAAAAATCCAATTTTTTCCTTGTATTCAGTTGGGACCAGAAAGCATCCCGGACTGTTTGAGCATGTAAGCTCTGTAAAATATAAACCCGGAAGAACACCATCAGTGGAATTGTTGTAACGCCAGTTTGACGATTTCCGGAAGGTGGGGTCTGATGTCACCATGGGGTAAGATGAATAGACCCTCGCGAGCATAATTAGCTTCCAGCATAATTACCTCATTTATTTGGTAGCTTTGGCAAAAATGATGTCCACCTAGGCCATGCGATTTCTTTGGAGCAGTTCCCGGGTCTTCGTGTAAGAAATTTGTTCTGTCGACGTAGTTGGTGTCATCGAGAGCAAATGTCTTCTTTGATCTTAGAAAATCATTAATGATCTATATTTTGAGCGAAACGTCTCTTTCATACTTAGCACAGGTCACTTAGCTGCTCCTTTCGAGCTTCAACTGACTGACAGGATAGGTGGCTGTCGGTTGCGGTTTTTTTTATGACTCGTTGCTCCAGTTTGCAGGCTTGAAACTCCAGTAAACTATCGCTCTAGGAAAAACTGTCTACATCGCTCTTGCAGATGAAGATTAGCTCTTTAGAATCGTTGCAAGAAAAGCAAGTGCTATCTGATGGTGGCGCCCTCAAAGAGGCCTGAAGCGTTTGCTATGGGGGAATTCTCAACTTATTGACTCCCATCCGTGTCCTTCCTGCTCTCCAAACTTCTGCTCAATGGACCAAGTGGTGGATTTTTAAATCTAATGTGTGTTAAAAGCGTATCGCAACGCTGATTCGTCGCTAGTCTTTCATGAGAAGAGTGCCCTTCTGTAGAACAGATGGATACTGTGTACCTATGACATGACGGGCGCCTTTGCGTGTCTTTAGTTCCTTGGTCAATTGAGATAGAGATAGTGTAGATTGATATTCGTATGCATTCGTATCACTTCCGTTCGAAGTAAATAGGTTACTTTCTTGGCATAATTTCCACGCAGTTTGGAAGCAAGGTCTGTTCAGAAAATGCTTTGTTGTTTTTGAGCTTGAAAGAACTGCAGTGATTACTTACTTGGTCGCTTGGTTGATCAGTTCTTCACACGTAGCAGTGGCCTTGTTGCGGATGGTAGCATGTCTTCCAGTCATTTTGCAATTATCAATAGAACCATACTTGGTTGGATTCACGCTGCATAGACAACATAATCAAGGCATACACAACGCCGACATCCAACATCTTTCCAAAATTGCTGATGCTCTTGAATACGCTAACAAATCAAAACATCGATGGACAGAGCACGTGATGAGGAGAAACGATGGCCAATGGAACAGAGCTGTGATAGAATGGTATCCCCGTGGAAAAGAAGGCTCGCTAGGTGGACCTCAGGTCAGTGGTAGTGACCGCAAATAACAAGTTCTAGAAACACCCGTCAATTTAAAGTAAAAAAATTGAAATTCTGTTTTGCTTTGGCGGAGTACACGTGCAACCAGTGCACGACCACTACACAGCTGGCCATGTAAAAGGTGTGGCAATAGCGGATGCGGTGTTGCATGAGGTGGTGCCCCGTCACCTGTGTAGCTGTATTGGTGGATGCCGCAACACCCATGTTGTTGCGTAAGTCACTGCAGCAACACCTCTTCGTCGCTGTAGGAAAGTCGTTACATCACTTGATGTTGTGTTGGAAGAAAGCAGCGGTAGCAGAACTATGCGGCTGACCCTGTAGCACTTTTTCTTAAAACTCAGGACCAACACTGAAGAGCGTCTGAAACTACGGATATACACACATACATTTATTACACTGTTTGAGACAGATGTTAAAAAATAGTTATCTTCACATGCGAGTGAAAATCAGTATTAACACTTCTTTCAATGCAATCATAGCGAGTTAAAATTGCAGTTGCACCATTGCTTTGTTAGAAAGTAGTTATCCTTGGGATGGTAAATCTTCTGAAAGTACCAAAAGAGTTTATAGTAGGTGTCTTTTTGTACAAAGAGAGGTATGTTGTTCCCGCTCGATCTGTGAAGCCCTTAGCCCTTAGAGATTCGCGGTCGTCTGTAAAAAAATTTAAATTCTCTACCCCCCATTATAGATGTTACAAAAGGAAAGAATAGTTCATCTTTCTCAAAGTAGCATTTGGGAAGTATTTTATAAGCCATGCATATATCAAAGAGTTTTCGTCTAGATTCGTAGATATGTGGTTTACGGGCTACACCACGAAGAGCACAAAAACTGCACATTTAGAATCTTGACTGGAATCTTGCCAGTGAAATAAACGCAAAAAAATTCTTCTAGAAAACCCTCACTATTGTTCGATGAACGCTTTGCTATCTTCATCAGAGCTTGGTGTGAGTCCACGAAAACACTTCGGAAAACTCCCCCATCAAACATCGACGACTTGTGAGAACCAGAAAACAGTCTAATAATTATAGATCCACACTGTGCAAACTCTTACGAATTAATATATTGAGCCGTGTTCCGATAAAGGCCGTATGTAAGAGATGAAAGTGGAAATAATAAGGACACGTTGTAGAGGATGAGCAAGAGCTCGGTTCTCTGATTGTGTTTCACCATGAGAGAAAACGGCCAGATGCCCAGTGTTTTGCGACCATTCATATCCTTTTGATAACATTAGCTGACAACTTGTCCCATCACCACTGACGCAGTATTAAGTGAATGAGGACGAGTACATAATAGATAGGGAAAGTGTTGCTTTTGAACACATTAATCGCAAAACGCTGCGCCACCCATTTTTCCTCATAACCACCTCCGGTTCCTAGAGTCATTCGGTGAAGACTTGAAAACGTCTACTCATTTACAGCTCACAACCCTAGACGAAGAAAAGATGATTATTGATTTACCAGGTCCTGCATTCAATGGATGCTGACGAGTGGCTGCGAACACTGTCACAAATGTTGTAATCACAGCGATTTTGTTCGCTGTGCGATGGTTATACGTATGTCCAAGCAGTTGCGATTTGAACTGCTAAGAAATGTTGCAATATGGATCGAGTTGCTTCGTGGAACTATAGCACAAGGCAAGAGTGTGAAGACTGTCGAGCAGAATCGCGCCGCGATCCAATCGCGACTTCTCTACATAACCAAAGTCTCAGCTAGGGAGATGAGACCGTGACTTGTTCACGTAACGAGCTACCGGTACGTTCCATCGCTGGGCCCATTGTCGATGCTATCGTGGTTGTCCAGGTTCGACGTGCGCATCAAGGACGTCGTTCTATGCAAATCAACCTGCCTTTCACCACCCGCTACCGGTCGAGGTCAGACCTGTAAGTAGCCGCGTGGAACAACAACAAGAAGATTTCTTGGTGTTGTCTTTCTAGGCGCTGTTCTTATTCACTTAAGAATGTTCTTATTCTGTGGAATAAATGTGTTTTCGGTTGTTTACTTGTGATATTTACTTAATTAAAGCTCCAAGCCGTCTTATTCCTAGAATCCTCCCCTATAAAACCCCAGCACTCATACCACTTCACTATAGTTTTCACTGTTGCACCCAATTGTTTGTTTACGAACCGGATGCAAGCTAATCCCCGTTCTGACCCCTCATACAACTAGTTCAACCCCTGCTATACTGTACAGGTACCACGCCATACTGTCACACTCCATTTCTTTCTAGAAAATTCCAGATGTCCGCTGTCGGCTCAGCGTAGCGTAAGGGTCTCCTGCGCAGCATCTCGTCGGATTCGTTTGAATCGCCCGGCCGACTGACTCATCGGCTACCACCCGCCGTGTGCTTCGGCCTAGATTTCGGAAGTTTATGATCTTAGCGAAACTCGTTCCAGTCGCTATTTATCGCTATTCACCCCCATGGACCCTCTCACCACTGCATGTTTTGATTCCTACGGCACAATGGAGCTACAAATGGATGCATATCTAAATAAGCGAATAATTGCAACGCCATTGTGTGTACGTGCTTGCCACACATTGAGGTCAAGCCTGCGGTAGCACCGATTGTTGCCAGCCATCCGTTAATTACCAGCGTTATTGTGTTTGTTTCTATTGTTCGGGCGTTCATCGATTCTGGCCTGTGCTCGAACCACAAAACACGTCCATAGCCACGCTTTCCCATTCGGAACAGTAATTTCGGCTATGGTTCACTTCACATCCTACTGAACACTCTTCTTGAAATGGGGCTTTTCGCTCCAAATTGGTGCGCATATATCTTTGGGAGTAGGTTGGGGAGGGGAACGACGACCTTTTTTTACCAACAAATTCATAAAGTTTTTGTATCTGTTGGATCATTACATGGAACTTCTAATTTATTCTTAGCCTACTCCGAATCATTAAGCGCCATGAATATCAAAAATTGCAAAATTTCGACTTCCCCTCCCCGCTTCACGCTTGTCTCCTCCCCCTTTTAATAGAATTCGCTGCGACGTTACTAATAAATACACGAGTAAAACCTTTTGAATTTTGGAAATAGAAAATGTCCACACTGAACAAGGTTAAGAGGCTTTCTAACTTTTCTCTTTATTTTCAGAAACCGCAGACATTACTGAGATTACCTAGAGTAAACGTATTTACAACACACTGTTTGCCTGCGGTTAGCACAAGCGTTGGCACGTTTGCTTCGTTTAATTTCAATGATGCATCCAAGCCTAAGTATCATTTCCGCGGAAGGTGTCTATGTGCTCATTTTCATAGTTTTTTTTCACTTTCTCCATCATTAAATGGTTATCCACCTAGAGAAATTGTTTCTTTTTTTTTCAAAAAAATGTGCCAAAAAAAAACAAAAACTTTTTTATTCGAATAAATTATTCTCATGCATAAGCTTCTAGGTGACCACCTTTAAGCCTCGTCCCCTCCCTTTGCGAGCACCGCATCATTACTGGAAGACTCGAATTGACAGTGTACCTTTCCACACATGTGTATCTACGATTTCTGTCGATTTTCATGAATTTGCTTGGTTCACGCACTTTCGCACACTTTCATTACGGGCACTTAGTGAAGCGGGTTTCTGCTGTGGATCAGAGATCCAATTGTCGCTGTTGATTTGGTCCGCAGTGTTCTGTATTAGAGGATTCTTCGTTAATCCATCGGGTCCGTCAACTAGTTATTCATATAAGTAGGTCACGCTAAATGCTATTAGGAACGTGCACGTCCATTCGGAAACATACCTGACCATAATTAACGGAAGGGAACAGTCAATACAGCAAGCTAGCCTTCTATTCTGGATTACTCGTGCCTGGTAATAGATGTAAAAATCAATAAGGCATTGTTGGACATTTCGAATAGTGCGACAAAGGTGGAGAAGCTCCCGGCACGAGATGAAGGAGATAGTAGTTATATCGTTTTTTTTTGTTATTTCTACAAAAGTGCCACGTTTCGCTTACTCTCCAACTTTTCTTTAAAAAACCACTTTTTTCGAAGAATTATAGCTGTTTTGATCATTTCTTCCGGATGCCCTTTGGCTGGAAATCAGAAGACTTTTTTTCTGCATCTACTATTCTCCCTCTTCTATTAATATTACGTTTTTGTCTCAATTTTGAAATGTTGTTCCTATAGTTATGATTTCCACGACTCGTGGTCACATGACTTTGTTGTTGAATGACGCCAAGGATGTAGTCATCGTTAACCTTGAGAATCGGTGGATACTGACATTCGCAATGTCAACTCGTGAATCAGAAGTTTCCTGGAAATGCGGTCGTGCTATTCATTCATTCATTCATTCATTCATTCACTCATTCATTCATTCATTCCTCTGCTAACGCCGCCTTCTCTCATCTCATTTGCTAATAAGTGAAGTGCACTACACGCGACTATTATTCCACCATCAAAAACACTTTTTAATAAGCATAGCTCCCTCTATAATAACATAGAATCCGGTCGTCGATCGGACGAGTTTTGCCGAAATTGCATTTCGACACAGTGATCGATGTCGCTAGGTACATGTACATAACTAGCCGTTTCACTCCTCCAACAGTTTTTTTTGTCGTTATTGAGCATGTAGTCTCTACGTGAGACATTTGTGCGTTCGTTTGCAGCAAGCCCCGCCCACTGCACTGCTGCTGTCTTG
Organism: Ancylostoma caninum; assembly: GCA_037903475.1. Taxonomy (NCBI): domain Eukaryota; kingdom Metazoa; phylum Nematoda; class Chromadorea; order Rhabditida; family Ancylostomatidae; genus Ancylostoma; species Ancylostoma caninum. Next base: position 178,846 of record JBAJFG010000107.1, on the reverse strand, counting down.
GTTTGGGTGGGCGTTTTGGTCCCGATTAGGAAGTCCACGTGATAAGTACCTAAGTCTCTAGTTCTCACTTGGGAGTAACTATCATTCCTCATGAAAATGACTATAAACACATGCATATAGCGGAACGCTTGCCGATCAGCGCCCGATCATTTTATATCCATTCGTTGATTTATTTATTTAGTGCATTTGTTCATTCATTCATTCATTCATTCATTCATTCATTCAATCAATCAATCAATCATTCATTCATTCATTCATTCATCCCATTCGTTCGTTCATTCATTCATTCATTCATTCATTCATTCATTCATTCATTCATTCATTCATTCATTCACTCATTCATTCATTCATTCATTCATTCATTCATTCATTCATCCATTCATTCATTCATTCATTCATTTGTTCATTCGTCCGCTCTTTCATTCATCTGCTAATTCTTCGGATACGAATATATGATTTTGAATGAGTCGAAAATTTGGATTTCCGATCAAGACGGTGCAGCACAACCGCTGGAGAATGATAAGAAGGAAATTGAAGCCTTCCTTTTCAGAAGATTCGAATTTTTTTGATCCGTATTTGCAGTTGATATTTTTATTAAGCAATTTGTCGAGCTGATCGGTTTTTATTCAGTTCCTAGTAAGCTATCAATATTTATTATCGATTAACGAATTTTTCGAATATTCGCTGGATTCAATGTCACTCGAAACCACGAAACCACCAAACTGAAGCCCGCTACAGGTCCTGTTGCCTTTTTCACCCGAAACGGCTAGTTATTAAGAGTCCGTAGATGGAATAGAGATCATGCGGTTTTTGCAGCGACCACGGAGTGTGCCCTTAATCAGACGGCTAGATCCGTATATGGTCTCCACGACACCACTATCTTGTCCTTGCCGCAGTCGATTGACCTCGCGCGAACCTCGTCCACCACTCGGTATTTTGGCACGAGTGTTTACGGTACACGTTCGTTTGATCCTTGCTAGAGATACTGCACCAACGTCGCCTTAGTTTTTGTTTAGTGTTTTACTGTAGTCACCTTAGTGAGTAATCATCCTCAAATGGGTGATTCGTCTATGTAATTTTGGTTCATTTTTATGTTATCTACACACCTCATTTCATTGAAATGACATCTTCTGGAATCCAGGAAAAAATCAGTGCAGCGACTTTTTGTGGCAGCTCCTAGTAACTCTTCTGACGCAAGGGTGAGAAAAACTCTTCTACCACACCGAGAAGTTTCCTTTTTTATCCTACATTCCACGTTTTTTCTTCGCTGTGCGCTGCGTCCCCCGGATCATTCTTACTGAGAAAGAAAACAGTGGATTACAATCCATCACCGGAATTGAATGAATAAGGAAACTAAATTCGTGTATTTTCCACCCTGCATGGATTTTACTTATTCACTGATGTAGTAGCTCGTGTACCTGAAATCATCAATTGGTAAATATTTGCCACATCATGGTCACAAAAATTTGTCTTTCTTTTCTGTCATAATTAATGTTCGAAAAAACTCCTATGTGGCATTCATGTATATGGTCTATCTGACATCTGTGTTGTCTGTTATTACGGACTGTTGCAACAGCCGCAGCGCTCCCAACGCGCGTCGCGTCTTCTGCATATCTCGTGCTAAGGAGCGCATTGCGAGCGTCGCGTCCCGCGGCGCGGTAACTTCTAGCACGAAATTTGTGTTCTCACTGCGTATTATGATGTTGTTTTAAACTATGGGAATATTAATTCACTGGAAATGGGCTTGCGGGTAAGCAACCATCTTTTTGTTAAGTAACTAGTTACTGTGTCACGTCGTCTGCAAATCGATAGGCGGAGAAAGATCCGAATTTCCTAAGGAATTCAGTCACCTTTTTGTCAAAAGTACAGACATCTGAAATAGTGATTATTTATTGAATATTATTCTCGATTTAGAAAAAAGGGTTCCTGTGACATGCAACCCGTGAGTTACAGGAATTTTGTGGAAGGTGGAAGTATAATTAACAAACTTGCATAAACGGAACTCGGGAAATTTATGGTACAAAACCAGTTGATGCATCCGGCTCGTTGTGACTCATTGCATTTTGACAATGCGAATCCATTCCGAAAAAAACCCCATCCCTTAAAATGTGTTTATCGATCGTTTTCATAGTGGCAGCCGACCTGAACCGGTCGCCGGGGGAATGTGTCTTCGGACGTCGCATTCTTGTCGACTACTTTTCGGCTTACGCGCCTGCGACAGCCTCAAACTCGCAGCTATAAACCCGCATGGCTATACTTCTGTGCACCCCTTGAGTGGTCCTTAATCACCAAATCGCGCACGATATCGCAGCGATACTCGGCCAATTGCTCGATCGCCAACGCCTCGTTCTCTTCGCCATTTGTCCGGACGACCTTCGAGGCGTTCCCAGTTGTGTCAGTGATCGTAGGCGATTATCGCCGATTTCTCCGCTCGGCCCGGCAGGGGCGATTCGCTTCAGACACCTTGAGACACACGTTGCGTTGCATTCTGTGTCTATTCTCTGTTTTCATTCGCTTCCCCCTCAGTAGCTCCATGACGTTCAAAATTTCTTTACATAAATTGAAGTATTTCTGTTTATTAAATTGCCTCATCCGTGGTTTTTTTTGAATTCATAGGTATTACTTATTAATTCGTAGAATAATCTTTTTCCTACGTGTGAATACTTTCTTGGAGGGAATAAAAGCGCATACTTCCTTGGAAAGCATAAAGGTTCGTTAGTCACAATAAAGAACCTAATATCCACATAACCCCTGTGGTTACTTCATGATATTTGCCATTCTTTTTCACTTTTTCGCCCCGTACTTTACTTCGCTTTTTTTCCTTTCTATCCATACCTAACAAAATCGATTATGGCAATGAACATTCGAAAAGACCACCATGTATGTAAAGTGCAAATGTACTGCGAACTCAGAACATTATTCATGAAAAATTCCCAATATTTTTTTCTTGATTGCGTATTTGTGCAATATTATATGATGACATTCTTCTAATAATTTACAATACAGCAATAATAATGTATGTATGAAATAAACTTATTTTTTACTATACATGTATCTGTTCATGAAGTCTGTAGATTCCCTATTCTTGAATGAAGTGTCGTTTAGAATGGTTTGTTCTCTTCATTTACTTATTTATTTGTCTATTTACTTAATCATTCATTAATACTTGCTCATCCACTCAAGACGCTCCTAGAATTTCTTAGGACATCGCCTCCCAGTTGCAGCTATCCACCCCTCATCTGTTGCTCAAACTTCCTTCCTTTTAGCAGCAATTGAGGGAGGATGACAGCAACTGGGAGATGACCCTAGGCCTCTCAAGCCTCACCCCATCGGAATACCTACCGCTGTGCATCAAGGGCTCCCTCAATCTGACTACAAATCCTTGGCGTCGTCCACGAAGAAGCTCGCCGTATGAATTCTTGATACCTAGACTAGGGAAGAGTTCAATATATAGATGTAAGAGAGCCTTTTGCCAGAAATGGGGTTCAAATTGTATTGTTAATGTTAATTATTTTAATTCTTAGCATCTTCCGAAACATCGCTAACTACTGGTTAGAGAGGTGTAAAGCTCAACAAATGAGTATGAAACACCAAAATACTAGCATAAACATGAAAACAGGATTTATGACTAAAATTCATTACACCAAAATCGACGGTAGAAAACAACAATGAAACGATTTTCCTCTTCCGACGGTGGACGTTTATGCTTGAAGAGAACGCAGCCACCTCCCTGTCCTTATAAGAAAAAAAATTATTCATTTCATTTCGATACAAATTCTGGTAACTGGACTAACTGATGAGGAATTTTCCTCTTCCATGGTTAGTAGGCCCGAGAATCTCATATTCGCTCTCTTTCTATATGACTTCTGCACACAAAATTTCGAACGTAAATATCAAGTTTCTTTCTTAAATATTAGGAAAATTCCATTCTAAACTGTTTTCTCAGAAGATATTTACATATTCTTGTTGGAATGTGCGCTGAACAGTTTCGGTCGCTTGAATAGGTTCCTCGTGGCGTGGAAAAATCTATATATTTTTTTCTTATACGCTTCAGACATTCCTATTTAGGCATAAATATACGTATTCCAATCCGCAGCGTCAGGTAGGGTTTAATTCCCATCATTCAGAAACCGTCACAGAGAAACTAGATCGAGAGAGGCACGTAATCCTGGAAATATGTACCTCTATAAACAATATTTCTTTGCTAGTATTCATCATCATGAATGTATGATACTTTTCTCTTTTAGCCTACCGTCATACTATTCCATTGGTATGAAAGCACCTGTTCGTCGCCCAGTGACATGCATTCCATTACCTACAGATTTTGGGGCTTGCTGGCGTCATCGCCCACCCCCCCCCCCGCCCCCCGCCCTCCCCCCACCATCTCCCCCGCTCGAGCGATAGCAACACACGGTGTCACTCTCCGCGCCGACTATATCTACAACCTCAATATTGTCACTTCGAAGTAAAAAGTGCTCTATGTTTATCCTTGCTTGGTCGACATTATCCGCTTTCCATAGAAGAATTGACTGAGACGATAAGGCATCTCTGCTGAGATTTTTGCTCATTGGAAAATAGGAGAGCACTTTTGATCAGGCATATTATTAATTCATTCTTTGTTAAGAAAAGTTCTTCAGCTTATTTTCACCTACTGCTCAATCTTGTAACTACTTCTGAAAGACATTTGCTTACAAAATTCCGGTTTATCAAGTTCCTTTCTGAAGAAAGCCCCAGCTGTTTCTTCAACCTCTTCTGCCTTTTCAAAAAACCTCATTGGTGAATGCGTACATTATATTCGATGGAAAAGAGTCACAAAGGAATAGTGCACGACCCAGAAGAATTCGCGCATCTTTCAAGGGATCTGCTTCCTAAACCGACAGGAAAATACGAGACTTTCACAAGAAAAAGACGGCATTCTCGTCGGAAAAATGTTAATTCGAGCTTCGAGCTGAGTTCCACCGTTGTTCTTTCAGAATCTAGCCGACTCTGACAAGATTTGCAAAATTTTAGTGGAATTCAAGCCTAATTTTTCGGAAGAATGTAAGCTTTTGGGGAAAATAAGCAGGGAATTACCGAGTTCCCCCTAAATCCTCACCTGCGTGAAGTGGGAAACTTTTCGAGAGGGGCTGGTAGAAGTCTTGCGTCAGAGTATTATCTGATTACAGGTGCTAGACGTTCACACGCTGTAGCTCTATTGTTCGAAGAATATCTGGGACACCCCACTTCTTTACAAAGCGTGCAAACGACTCATTCCAGCAGCATGTTTGCCGATTAGGAAGAACTGATCTCAAAAAGTGCCCAACCTAAAGGCAGCAGCTAGTCTTTCAATTACTGTAGGATGGTCATTGTCGACCAAGCATAGCTTCAGCCACAAGGATTAGCTTCCGGTTTCTAACCAGTGGACTAGCCAGAGCCTCCTCTAGAAAACTACTGAGAAGAGTAGCTTTGTGTATGATTTGTGAATGTGCTGGCCTATTTAATTTCCAACCAATATTAGATCTTTCCTTATGTAGTCAACTATTTGAAAACGATCACTGCTGCTTGTTCCATTGAATTTCTTGAAAATGGCATGAGAACTTTGCCACAAAATAAGCAAGCAAGTCTAACGTTCTGCGTCTCCTAACATTACGTGGTCTATAGGGTAACCAATCACGCTAACTATTAACCTTCCATAATTCCCAGCCCTGCTGTTCTGAAATCCTCCTTAAAACTCCCCTCTGCCCTCCCCATAGAAGTTTCTTGTTTGTATTACATTATTACATACGATAAAAATGCGCGTTTTGCTCTTACTACTTCGACATCCCTTCGCTGTCAGTTAACTTAAAATAATAAGTTAAATGAAGATGAAAGAATAATTTTTGAAAAATATCAAGCAAATCATTTGTGATGTAATAAATAAATAAATAAATAAGTCTATTGTGTAGATGTGGAGCGCTGTACCTAAAGCAGGGCTTTGCGATTGGCATGGCTGGACGGAGTGTCCAATCACAGAGCCCAGATTTATGATCGGACATTCCAGCCATACCTTTTAGATGAACTCTAACCGAATACTCTGCTCTCTGCGATTTTGTTTATTTATAATATTTACTTACTTATCTGACTATTTATTTGATTTACTTACTTGTGCATTCATATGCGTTACACAGTGCGTTAGAAAACAAAAGCCTACCCTAGAATCTTGGGTAAGAGCATAAGGCCAATTGTTCAACTGTGAATGAATGAAAGTGACATGACAGGGGCGTCTACAAGATTTTAACTGAAACTAACTACCAGAAAAAATTTTATGCTTAATATTCAAGAAAGAGAAACTACCCCAGAAACTAAGAAAAGCGCATTTATTCTTTGTACCTGCGTGAAATCCCTCACAGCCTTGTTCGGGAAACGAGGAACCCGTTGATATTCTATCCTCCTCTGTTTCTACAACATTTTCTCGTAATCTCCCAATGCTGCGGTTAGTTCATCACTTTTTCCTCTTTTTTTCTATTTGCACTCATCCTTTAATGTTAGACCCTGACAATGAACAAGACATTGTTATAGATCTTTGCTGCCAGCTAATGGATAAGCTGTGATGATCTAATTCCAGCTCGTTGACACAGTTGACGAATTCGGGACCAGTTTTCGCGCAGCGTCTTCGCCTCGCTATTCGTAATTCCTCGCCCGTTTTTCCTCACTTTTTTCTCGTCTCTGCTTGTCTCGTGTCTATTTACTCGTGTGAGTCATCGAACATGGTGCGCGCCAGCCTACTGTAACTTGCCGCCGCCCGCTCCACCCTCACAATTATACTCGAACATATTTTCGACCCGCTGTGAGAGAGCCCCCCGGTGCCGCGACTGAACAATGCGAAACGTTGGTTATTACTATGCTTTATTGACTTTTTGCCGGGAACACTGCCGATTCCTGGCTGTTGTTTTCCATTAAATCGAATTAGTGCACAGATCGTACTCTTTGATCCCTTAGGATCCACAGTACTTCCGTCCTAGCATCAACTTTATTTGGAGTTCCGCATCCGGCGATCAATACTGCCTGTTTTCAGAGACGCATGTCCGGCAATGATTTCGCCCGTAAGGGTTCGCTCACCTTCGCTATTATATTGTCCGTAATTGGCATGGGATTGAGTATTGCCGCCATATTGACGCCCAGTTGGCAGGTAACGAAGGGATCGATTGCTATTTATTCCGTTACATAGTTTCTTTGTGTTTTAATCTTATTTTCCGCAAAATACGTGCACTTCACCTGAAGTCCTGTGTTCTGCGTGGTCATTTTGAGCTAATCCTTGCGCCCCCGTTGTCCTCTAAGTGTCCCATAGGTCATTGTCCTTTTTTCCTGAAGGCCGAAATGTTCACGAATAGTACCTGCCTTTAGGTGGTTTTCTTTCGGAAAATCGATTTCTTCAACGTTTCCACGCCAACCAGTAGCGGGCCACTTATTTTTGCAGCCAGCAATTGTCCACTTTAGGAGACTAAGTGTCCAGAATTGAGCAGTGTCAGGACAAGCAAGAAGTTCCTCGTTACTTCCACAAGATTAAATCCCAGCAATTGTTATTATAAATTCTGGATATTTTCTGGGATACGTGCACGAATATAGGTACTATATGTAGATATGGAGAATCTTCAGGAAATCTGTCTACGGAAGGTTCTCAAGTAGAAAGTATTGCTCTTGGAAAAAATGACAAACAGTTCGCATTTCCTGCACTGACCCCATATGAAATGGAAAAAGTAAACATTAAGCAAGTAAACAAGTAAACATGAAAAAAATAATTTTAGTGTCCATTAGGCCTCTTACACTATTTATACGAAGAAAATACCTGACTTTTTATCTCTAGTAAGGTTAGTGGCGTGTTTTTGGGCTATGCTAGGATTTCTGGATAGCGTCACAGCTCTAACTTGTGGATTTTGGATCCTTTCCTTTCAAATTTCTTTATACTCCTCGTTAGGAATTTATATTTCTCTATGGAAAGAAGTACTAGTCAGCCAGCTTAGTAAGTCCAGTTTCCAGGTATCGGCTTGTATTCCATGAGCCCGTGGGGGAAAACATGTGCTCCTAACTAAGTAGAAAATCAGCTAAAATGGCAGTTATTCACAAATGTGGCAGATGTCCCCATTCTCTTCTACGGCTACACACTCTCCCTTCTCTGATCCGTGAGGGACTCAAGCCTAATCCTAATGATCCAGATCTTTCTCCTTGACTCTCATTTCTACTAACCTTATGAATAGAATTAAAATGGCTCCAAATCCACAAAAACCGCAATGCCGTTGACATCACTTCCTTCCATACCTAGTTCGATTTGTGCTACGATCCAAATATAGCCAGAAGAATGAAATAAAATCGATGCCACTCAAGGTTGTTCGGCACGCATCCTGTTCTATTAGTGTCTGATTTCTTCAAACACGTGATAGCGAATGGAAAGTCGACAGAAAAACAACAACAATGGAAAGAAACGTTGCAGGTTCTGTGCAGTTTTTCAGCAGTTTTTGCATTCCAGGTGGTGAATCTTCGCGAGTACAACTCAATCCATGAGCATGGACTATGGCTAGACTGTACGCGACACAGTCGTGATGGAAATCATATTTTGCAGAGGTATTTATTTTTATTTATAACCACTACATTGTGAAAAGGGCACAATGCCACCCATCAGAATGAGGGTAACAAAGAAAGTGATGAATATGAAGGAGTGTTTTGGAAGTTCAACGCAAGTTTATATCACACCACTTTACTATGAGTATGAGCTTTCCTTTCGTAAATTCATTCATTCGTAAATTCATTTCCCAAGAAAGGATTACGTTTTTTTCCTAGGATCTATATAGTAATTTTATTCAGTTTTCGCTTCTTATGGGGGACCCTCTTAAGTCTCAACATAAGATAATTCTTTTTTATCTACATACCATAACTATTCCTATCCAAGCCCTGTCCTTGAACCCTTCGAAGACCTGGCAAAGTTTAGGTATGCCACTGTATCCGAACCACTACACTGTGTGTACAAATTCGACTACGACAAATACTCGGGCACATTTGACCTCGAGGATGACAACAGCCCGGTTGGCGAGGTGAATCGCCACAAATTCTATGGTAAGTATGTGGGTTTTTTTTAGAAATTGTTGTGGTATTTCTTTTTTTTTTTCAAATAGATTCACACTTTATAAGCCAATGTATTTTTTGGAGAATTTCTCCTTCAGCTTTGATACCACTCATTCAGTTACGATATTCGATCGGAAACCTTCTTTAGAATTCAAAATACTTCGATAGCTTTGATTCCTGGTCTCCTTGGTCTCTGGCAACAAAATAAGGAAACTATTTATTCATTCAATCCAGCAGTTCTTTTTTTCTCATTTCGTGGATTCCAAAAATGTAAGCAATAGTCAATAAAACTTCCTTTGCACGCAACGAGTGCTTCTAAAAACTTCTTTTTTTTCTTCTCTCAAGAGTAGAAGGTGTTTCAAGCTAGAGGAGATCTTCTCTCGAGATGTTCTCTTCCTCTGTTCCAAATCCTCTTACTTTTTTTCCTGTCACGAATGAAAAGCGGCTTCTACTCCAAATTTACCCATATTTCACCTTCGTTGGAAACCTTCGCGACTAAGAGCATCCAATTCATCAACCAGTTCTCCTCACACCAAAAAAATTCTATAGGTTTCTCATTTTTTCCCTGAAAGCTACAAGCCCACTCGTTTTCACGGAGAACAATCATTTTTTTCTACCAGTTCCGGGAATTTCCACATCTCCCCTTCCATCACCTATTCAATTTGATTGCTGAGGATTTAAAACCTAGCAGATCTTCTGTAAGTTGAGAAACCCTCTCCATTTCCAATCCACAAAGGATAAGGAAGTGTGAATAATCCACATGGTGTGGATATTTTATGGCTGATCGAAAGCGACAACCAGACAGGAGATCCGGAACCCATAATGGTCCGCGATCACTGAGTTTAACATGAGTACTCATTGAGGACGTCGCATGATGTGTACTTGTCATGGCGCACCACTGTTGGCGTAAACAACCACCCTCGTGATGTTTTTACAGGAATCAGGTTAATGGTAACATGGTCAGGTGATTCACGGAAGCCTCGCCTACATTTTTACTGAATTTTCCTGCCTTTTACTGAAAATAAGGGATTTCCTACTATCTTAGGGCAAGCAACTCATTTGAGCACTCAAGAAAAAATCCTTGGCAGCTCATAGGATCATTGAGGAACATTATTGGCAACGTATCCCTTGAGAATTTTCTAGGATAACATTTGATTTGTAACAGCCTGTCTCTGCTACCGAGCAAATGAAACCCATGACTCAATAAAATGCCTCTCTCTCATGGAAACCGAGAGTAGCTCTGCATGAACTTTCTCACCGCCTCACCATTTCTCGTCATCCAGGAATTTGTGAGTGGATTAGGGCTAATCCAGAACGAATATCGTCAAGACAACGACCCGTCATCCGCGCAGCTGATTCGGTAGCAAGGAATCCGGTTCCGAACACGCTCGCAACACATCGCAATTTCCCTCGCAGACGATGAGTAATCTGTGGTAATCCTAGGTGGGTGAGTCATGCCCAAAAACCGTTGCGCAGTGGTATAATTGTTTTGCTGAGTTGCTGAGCGTCCAGGTACTCGATAGGACCGCTATTATTACGAAAATTCTTTCCAAAACCACCTTTCCCCCTCTTCTACCCCATCATGATTTGGAAACAAAGGTTGTTTAGGAAAAATGTGAGATAAGGTAGAGCTAAATCTTTAGTGTTTACCGATCTTTTTGCACCAACTTTTCTTAGGCCACCGTGAGTCTCTTCATACATAGTTTAGTGAGTCACACGAAACACGAGTCTCCTCATGACTCACACCTTGAAGCAGGTTTCCTGGCAATAAGATGAACATCCTCACGCACTTTGCAGTCAACATGATTGATCAGAGTGTGGCCACTCAGTTATGCATGTCTGAATGAAGAAGTAAAGTCTGGATTTGAAAGCACTAAATACAAGGGTTGGTCCGGGTTTGCTTGTTCCGAGAACTCAGCGGGATACACGAGAGTGATAGGTCTCCATTCTCAAGAAATCCCATTTTTTCAAAGTTTGACAGTTTTTTCAAAGTTTCGCTCAAGAAACGCTAGAAAGGGTAGGAGCTAGAATACTTTTGGCTTTTCAGGAGTTTTGGATCTCAAGTTGAAGAGTTTTCGATATGAAAGATAATAAAAACATTCGCCTCAAAAAGAATTATTTTGATGAGTAAGTGATGTTGTTTTTATCTGGATCTTATCCTTTGGATCAGACATAATGGGCTATTTAATCAGTGAGGTAGCGCATTCAAGGAAAATAGGTCAATGGGAGTGATTTCCGCAAGGATACCGCGAGATTCCTCTGTAATTTTTGAAAAATAGTGGTAATGACCAGGCATTCCATATTCTCCTAATATCTTAGCCCCTTTCTTTAACTTTTGCCTCTTTTCAAGACGCTCCACGCTTTTCTTTATTAGAGAGCACACCTTGATCAGAAGTGGATCCGAAAACTAGTTCTCTGAACCTCATGACCACTGGGGTCAGATGGGAACAGTTTCCTTTAATTCTGGTACCATTAACTTTTTGTTGTTTATGTTTTCTCGATTACTGTTTTAAAAAAAGCTTACCTTTTAAGTAGGATTTGCCGATAAAACGGCTAAAAACAGTGGTGAATTCTGATTTGTCTTGCACGATATTGCAAATAATCGGACCAAATCGATTAGATAATTTTGTTGAATTCTTGAGGAATTCAAAATATTTCCATGGTTTTCAGGCTGGCACACGGCCACGCTTATCCTACTGGGATTAGCCTTATTGACGTCTTTCCTTTCAATATGTCTCGGAATGTGCTCGTGCTGTTATGGCTCGCTCAGTCTTGTCTTTACAGCCATTACGCTCTTGACCAGTAAGAATAATTTTTTATTTCCTTGAGTTTCTTTTGAAACGTTTTCCATGCTTGCAGCTTTCCTCTCCGCCGTTGCTGAGGGTATATTCTTCTTCTATTCCCACCGTGCCGATAATCGTTTCATAAAAGGAATTGTTGGCACATACGAGGTTTGTGTAGATTGAGAGTTCGAGTGATCTATCGAAGAAAAGCGTGTGGAAAATAAACAGTATTTGTGAATTTCAGGATTTTTTTTCAATTTTCCGTTATATTTTACTGTTATTCTTGCTTAAGAGCCTAATATGAAACACAGGAGTGGATGAGTTCCCTTTTCAGCAACGTGTCGGACTCGCATTTTTCCTTCAAATGGGAGCAGCGTTCTTTCACTTTTTGTCCTTCCTCGTCGCTATGATTGCTACCTACTTTTCGTTCTCCGGTGTTAAAGATGCTCAGGATCACTATAGCCTACAACGCAGCTCAAGGACAAATGTAACGAACATAGGCAGGTGAGTGACTACCTACCCTTAGTTTTCCAATTTATATACTCCTCACAGTTAATTTTGCCTACTTTTACAATTATCTCCATATGTACGTACATCTTCACAGGTCTATGGAATTCGATGCGCCACTGATGTATCAGTCACAAACTCCTCAGCCAAACATACGGCCACCGTACTCAAAGCATGAAGAGTACGAGCGACATGTCGCTGAAAGCATGCCGGAACTGGGAATGACCAGGTTAGGAACGCCGAATAAATTTTCTTCGTGAGTTCAGCGAGTCGCATCAGTTGCACCTCATTTTTTGCATGTTTCGATTTTGATATTCTTTTCAATTTTGTGTGGTTGATCGACCTCGTCGTATTGGGCGTTATTGTCGTTTTCATTATAAAATTGATAAAATATGAATAAAATAGAATGATACTCCTTAGAAATTCTGGTAGCCAATGACATAGGTGATTCGTTCACGGAAAGTCTGGGTACTTCTTACAGCCTCATTTTATATTATTATTTTTACTATATTTTTGGTTCTGTCCTAGTTAACTGCCCTTGTTTGACCTTCAGCACTACGCCTTTATTTGGATTGCAAACCTTGTATGTATCAATAAATAAAAGAATAGTAACCTTAATCGCCGTTCTATAAGGGAAACCTGCGGAAAAACGCGTTGCGCTTAGTGGTCTGTCAACAAAAACTAATGAAATGCGGTTCAAAAAACCCATGAGATGACTCTGTGGAAGCGATAGCTCTTGCCAATGGGATTTTAACAGCCCAAGAGTCCACATCCAACAAAGCCAAAAACTGTTTCCGTACAATTATGATTTGTGAATGTTAGATATGTCACACCCTGAAAAGCGCTACTCTAACATTGCTGGCGTTGTCAAAAAATTTTAAAATGCAGTTTTTGTGTTCTTCGTGACGCACTCCACCTGCAGGTCACGTAACCCTGGTCCAAAACCGATCACCCTGTTCTTTCCTGAATTTCAGTCAATAATGTTTGAGCGTATGGTATTAGGAGATCAGATCTCGATTATGCTATTTACCTCACAAGTTGTCACTTCTCAGTTCGTATCTTCTCACACAGCAACACATGACGCAACAATATTTCTGTACAGCGACAGTGAGGTATTGCTGTAAATACTCATACAACAGTATGGCTCCTCGTTTCCTAACCCAGCAACCCGTGACATAGCAGTCCCCCATACAGCGACAGATTCTTGTTGCTGTGGCGACTCATGCAACAACTTAGGTGCTGCGGCATAACCTAATGCAGCGACACGGGTGGTGCTGCACCTCCTCGTGCAACACAACAGTCGTTGTCGCAACTCCTACTATCATTACTTATCCAGTAGTGCATTTACTGGGATGCAAGCACTCCACAGTTCAGCAATTAGAGTGTCCGCCATTATCGTAGCTCAAATGCTCTTTTCGATCTTTTACTGTTGCTTACGTTCACAGCTACCGTTGTAGTTTTTATTTTTGAAAAACCCGGATCTCGCATATTTTTACGTAGTGAGCGCATGTAATTAAGTGATGTTCTTTTATGGTGCAGAATGTCTACTACGTGACCACAAGGGAACAGTTTTTGGACATGAAGAGCACATTTGGAGTGACACACCATGTGCATCACGTAGCTCGAAATGTGACAAGGCATAAACACTAAATTTTGCCCCAATCTTGTATTAATAAATATATATATATATACGTATATTAACTATTTTAGCCGTAAAGGCGTGCGGAAATTGTGGAAAAACACGAGGTTTTTCCACAATAGAAAAAATCCGCTCGACCCCATATTCGAATAGGAAAACCTTCTAATAATCACAAACAAGTATTTATAATTTGTACTGTGAACAAAAATTTAGAATTGAAGACATATGTATATACAAAAGGAGCCATGTCGTTTATAACAGTACAGTTCAACACTTTTTTTCAGAGGAGCCTTCCCATCCGCTGAATTCTTCCCACCGAGAGTTCGTCGGAAGAGTGAAACATGTGTATAAGCTAATGCAGAGCAACGAACTGCTTATCACGCATTTCTACCTACTGCCAACCTTCATGCATTCAGTACTTTCATTCGTCAGTATTATCACATTTTATATTTAGTTGTATGTAGATAAGGTTGAGTCCGGTGTAGTGAAAAGAGGCATGTTTTCGTGTGATTTACTGGGTTTTCCTACCTCAACGGAGCTAATGTTATTCTAAGAATGGAGCATGGGCGAGAGTTGGAGGGATTCTTTGACGAACAGAGGTCTTCAACGACTATTATTAGCTCCTGCGCTGAAGCCACAAACAGGTTTTGGTTACACTTGTGGCACTCGTACTAGGTTCATCGTGAGGGAATGACTTTGCTTCTTCGTCTTTGCATTCGGGGCTGTATAATTGCTTCCCTACTAATTTACATTAGATAGTGAGATTGAATGAAGGAAAAAAGTTTCGAGTCATCCGACTGTTTGTTTTTCTAAAGCATCTACCAAGTAACCTTGCTAGTGGACGGGAACTATATTTAACAAGGCCAATACTTCGAATTCTTGGAACACCACCAGTAAGACAAACCTAAGTAAAGTTTTTATGGGGGGACCATTCAGCTATCCTAGGCCTATCTTGGAATAAAGGTGCTCCGTCTGGTGTGGAAGCTCACAGTTTCTTAGGTTACTTAATTGATAACCTTCTTTAGGCCTAATGTTTGAAACTTATTCGGTATTACACGTTTTTAACATCAATAGCATAAACTGGATGTGCATAATTGGAATGTACTTCACATGTAATTCCCTTGAAGTTATTTCCTTCGCATTTTATCATCAAAATATTTACAGATTTGACATCCCAAATTCAGGGAGTTTTATTAGTGCGTGGTCTCTGATTATGTGAATTGTGTTACCTTCTCTCACACGCTTTTGCTAATAACGCACTTACCGCTATTATTTTAATAATGATTACTTTCATTTGTGTTTAACATCTTGTGCTGCTTCGTGCTATCTATAGACATTGATTCAATTCGCGTGCCGCAACTTGCCAGTTGTATGTATAATAATATAGTAATTATGTTTGCCTTTATCATTGTATGTTGATATTTGCATTTGATGATGTCGCTTTTGTTTCCACGATGCCTGAGGAAAGCTATAGGCTCTTTGAATACCATTATGTGATTTTATTTTGTCTGAATAAAGGAAGTATAAATTTTGACCAAGGTAATCACTATTGCATACATAGTGGTTTTAACGGACGGAGAAAGTGATAGAGCTAAAGCAGGAAAGGAAAATGAGCATGAAAAGAGGACAGAAACCTTCGAAAGCAAACCGTACTGCGCAGAGGTCAGAAAGACAGAAATACGAGAAATGCTCTGGTCTTCCCCCACGACTTCTCAAAACTACTAAAGACAAAGTCCGGTGTAAATTTTTAATATACAGTTTTTGTGGTTTTCATGGAGTAACCCACCCCGCACATCAGGTATCCCGCTTTTGAGAATGCTTCTCATTGACAATCCCGAGTTTCGAATTAAAATTCTACAGGGCTACGATATGTGGAGACCCGGTCCATGTGGTGATGCTACCGTTGCTTTCCTCCAACACAGCATCACGTTATGTAACGACATTCTATACAGCGACAAGGAGGTGTTGCAGCGGTGATTTCCGCAACAACATGGGTGCTGCGGCACCCACTGACACCGCTACACAGGTGATGCGGCATCTCCAGGTGCAACATCATATCTGCCACTGCAACATCTTTCACATGGTCCGCTGTATAGTGGCTTTGCAAACGCTTGAACAGGACGCCGGCCGGTTACTGTAACTTGGCAGACCTTTTCCGAGCCTTCTCTGTTATCTGCGGTCATTGTACAATAGTTCAAGCTAGGACCCGACAAAAAATTTTCGGGCTGAGCCTTGCGTCTGAATTGACTGTTTCCGCAGATATCTGCAGCATTTCCACTGAGAAACCCACAGACTACACCATGCCTAGCCTTCTCGTTAGAGAAAAAAGAATGCGAACCACAACATTAAGGGGAAATCCACTTATTTTTAACGGTTTTCCTCAAATTGTCGATATATAAAAATTAGGGCAAAATTAGGAATTGTAAAACGCTAAATAGGTATAGCCCTATTTTATACAAGCATTAATCTTCTGGCTTCCCCATGAAAACTCAATCTTTCAACTAAGCCTTCTGGGAAACATATAGGAAAATGTAGTATCTTTCTCCATGAAATGTCTTTGGACGGAAAACAAGATTTGTAATGAGATAAGAGCCTTTGCTGCATGCCACTACACCAGAATTGTTGCCTAAACAACTGCTGCAATACATCGTGTTCTTCTAGAGGTTGCTACCTATTTTGTTGCAGTGATGGAAGGTATTGACGAAAGCAGCACATACAACTCATACCTCTACCGCACTTCGCCATCAGGGGCAATCAGGGGCATCCAGGGCACCGTTAGCATCAGGCACCAGTCGCTTCTCCTGGTTCGTAGTAAGTGTTAATATTGTAGTAATTATTGTATAACACATAACAGCGCATATGGTCTTGCACTAAGAAGTGCCCTAGCATCTGTGTTGTTGCATTAGGGGATGACGCCGCACCTATGCAAGTTGTTTTATAGCTCACTGCAGCATCCCTCCTTGTCTAAGATTGTTATATCATGTGATTTTGTATTAGAAAGCACGCGGAGACAACAGCACTCATCTAGCTGTTACTGATAGCGCAAGTACAACACAAATTCGTGGAAGTTTGAATGGGCCTAAAAGGCAACGTCTGGTCAAGACATAATTTGTCGGTTTCTTGCCTAAACGTTCACTCTACATGGCAGTAACTGGTAAATAACTGGAAATGATCCGATAACTGTTCGAAAAAGAACTGATATTCCGCTATCGTGACTGACAGTACGTGCAGGCATAGACGACCACTGAACAGTGGAACCATAAGAGGTGTTGCAATGGCAGATGTGGTGTTGCACCCTAAAGTGGCGTACCACCTATGTCGCTGTATTAGTTGATGCCGCAGCACCCATGTTGTTGCCTGGGCCACTACAGCAACACCTTCCTGTCGCTGTGTGGGGGATCGTTACCTCACGCATTGCTGTGTTAGAAGAGAGTATCGGTGGCAACACCACCCTGACTTTAGCCTCAAGTATCCTTCGGACTTTCTTTGTTATTCACGTTCAATTCCATCGTGGGTAGAAAGCGACAGAGTATAATTCGATGTACACTGCTTTTGAGAAACGCTTCCAAACATAGGTTATGAGGAAAGCAGATGGATTAGCCCATGTAAAATACAAGGACTGCGTAGTTCGAACGAATATTGCTTCTAGAGAAAAGTCTATTCAACATATACTACAAACACGTTTTGCTCCTTCAGTGACATATGTTGACGGTACATTATTGAGCCCATCTACGAACACACCATCCTACATAGCCAGCCTTGTCAGACCTTTGTACTTGCTGAACTTGCGGACAGAAGGGCAGGCTAGATTCGCAACATGTGCACACTCGCTACCTCAAACACGGTGAACGGTTCGCACCTTGCCCAGGGCTCAGAAAATCTTCTATCCCATTATTTCTTTTCTGAGAATGTTCTCAAGTCCTGAAAAGTCCCTGAATATCCCTGAAAAGCCTCTATAGTGTCGGAAAGATAGAAAAGAAATTCAATGTAATCTCACAGCCAGACATCGTTAAAACGTAGGAAAACCGATCCTGCCTGCGTTGAAAGGCATGTCATTTTGTGGCAAAATGAGCTCGCCAGAAGGCCTGACACAACGGCTGTTCCCTAATTGGGTCGTGCTTTTGAATATTCTGCGCAGGTGTACGATTTTCATGTAGCGATTCGTTCAAGCGTAGACCCCTACATAGCGACCAGATGAGCTTAGCCCACCTGTGAACAGCTCCATTTCCAAGCAAATGGATGGAAGGGATGAATACAAATCTTAGTGAATGAGTTTTTCATTTTGTTTACTGACTAATTAATTGATAATTAATAAAACCCATAACTGGGGAGTAAATATTAGTGCTTAAATATGTGAAGCAGGGTAAAATGGATAAATTTTGGTCCCAATGTTTGTAGTTCAGAGTAGAGGAAATCATGATCTAACTCGCTCAGATTCTATTTCATAGTATTCTAACAATGAATCCCTACATATCTATCCTAACAGTCCCTACATATACATCCAATACCCCTCCACATACGACTATGGGCTTTTCAAAAAATTTTTAGTGAATCACCTACCAGCCCCGATTTCATCGGACCTCAGATGCTGCATGACTGTGGTGGCCTGCTGAGAATAGAATCGCGCGGTCATAATCGTTTTATAGTCACGTTGAGCGGATCGCGAGACCTTGAGACATTTCAACGAAGAATTTCAGTATTTCAAAGGGGTTCATTGGAGACAGCGTTGAAATGAGAATTTCATTACTTCCAACTGCTTGGATATGTTTATTTCGGCTATTAATACGCAGCGATTAAACAGAATTTAGCAGACATACTAGGGGTTCAAAAATCAAAACATCCTCTCCTTTGTTCACGACGCTCGCCGAGCCCAGCAGGTGGTAAACCAGTCTTTTTTCGCATAACCAACGAACTGGCTTTCAGCTTTCGCATCGTGGAATTCCACATAGAATTCAAGTACCTTGAGTCAAAGTCATGGGACCCACTTCGCTTGTGACTGTAGGGTTGGGAAAAAATTCGGGCCACCCTGCACTACCGACGTCTGTCTTACCCCTGGTGTCTTTCAAATTCGAACGTCGCGACTCGGCGAAGCGACGATAAACGTTTGAATCTGGTCATTATCGCTGCGCTCCAAGGACGTTAAGGAGAAATTTTCGGATGGAAAGGCGAAATTGCTACCTGGATAGGCAGAAGAACGCAGAACAATGCGGGGATCTCAATAAATCTTACATCACACTCCTTCACCTCCAACCAAGGCCACGATGTACTTCTCCGCTTAGCTGTTCCATCCAGGAGGAGACACTGTTGATACCACGCCTAGAAGCAAGGACTTGAACGAATTTTGAAAACTGAAAAGAAGAAGTTCTAAGATTTTCCTATCTTTGATTTCAGCGGTTCGATTGAAATAAATGATCACAAATGCAACAATTTCAACTAGTTTGCCATTTCTCATTGAAAAAATATAGAAGCACCCGTGTGAGTTGCCCAGGACTGCCAGGTTCGTCAAGAAAACAACTAGTGTATGAGCAAGCCGAAGCAGGTTATTCACAAAAATGCTGTGTTTTCGATTTACTCGTCAATAATCAACACATATGTGTATTCCCAAAGATGCAGAAGGAAATTGTTACGGAGGCAACTCGGAGCAAAATTTATTTGATAAAATCTCAACCTATAGGATGAATAAATAAATAAATAAATAAGTTTGATCCTGCCATTAACGTGCAAGGAAAATGAGGTAAACGTTAAGATATCGGTAGAGAGTGAGGGTAATTTTGTCACAAAGATGACATTCAGTTATCAGAAAAGGGGGTTCTCAAAGGTCACTACCCGGATATACTATGGACATACTAATGTGGGTTTAGGAACATTCACAAGTTGAAATAGTGCGATAGGAGTGAAAACCTCTCATTAGCTCATTGTGTATGATTTTATTATCTCATATATCCCATACTGACTCAATTTTCGGTGCAGCCTTGTTGTCGGGACGAGTTGTTATGTCACCTGGTCACCGCCACACAACACTAGTGCGGCGCTGAAACGCCAAGGTCACCACGCCCTTTGTATCGACTACTGCCACCCCTATTAAGCGGTATTACACCGCTGACCTCAATATTAACGTAACCTCTGGTATTGTTCCACATTATCCTGCAATCTGTTGTCGAGAGAAGATGTATGAGTTTTTGCTACTTAAGGCAATAAGGAAATTTTATGCAACAAAGTACCTAAGGCGCACTGGTTTTAACGTGGAGAGGGTTCGGAAACGATTTTGACATCGTATTCCATGTATCGTGTTGCTTAAAAAAATTTCTTTTCATGCCGTGTTAGTCGTATTAGCAAAAACGAGGTTTTACTGCTGTCCGATTTTTTAAAATAAAGTAGCAGGAGGTTCCGTTGGGAACTAAATGCTTTCCAGTAATTGCTGTTCAATTATTCCGTGCTTATCTGCGCGATATCCACTTCTTGTCGCCTTACATTCTCTTTTTTTTTCATTGTATGTTGTCTGCATATTTATTTTACTATTTCCCTTATTTGTTCACAACATCATTTCTGAGGTAGTTTAAATCCGAAAGCGTCTATGACGCTAATCGCACCGATCAAAAATTCAGAGATATTTTCAGAAGCTTGAGAGCAATGTAAAAATTTTCAGCTTCCTTGTGAATCCTTTCCACATGTGAAAAATCCAACAACCAACTTTCCAGAGTCTATTTCTGATAATAGCTATTTAAAACATTACAAAATATTATATTACTGCAGCTGTGGTCTCATGATTGGCGTCACCTTTGTGGCATGTTTTTACGCTCATCATTTTTTGAAGACTGGTCTGTCTTTCCATTCTTCAGCTTTCTTATTTTCTAATTTGCCTGAATTTTTGTTCCTTTTGTTGTTAACATTGATAATTATTGATGCTTCTTTTTGAAGGAACTTTGATTCTTTTGGGATTAGATGCAACTCATCCTTACTCTCTCTTTTCTACTAAAATAGTTTCCATCATTTTAGTTCTCCACTAAGGCGTAAAACATGATGGTAAAGTCTGCAAAGAATACGCAAAATCTATTTTTCCCCTCTGCTCACTGTCGAGTTTTAAGGAAAATACTCGAGGGTTACGATAGAAGGAGCAGTCTGCACGGCATTTTCGCTGCAGCCTTATACAGCCACATTTTATGCAGCAACGACAGTGGTGTTGCCCACAGCGACAACGACGTTGTTGCAGCTGTTTACGCAGCAACATTGGTGCTGCAGCATCACCTCATGCAATGTTATGGGTGCTGCAGCATCTGCTCGTACAGGATGTTGTAGCAACTCATGTTATCTGGGTTGCCGATCAGCGTGCCATTTGAGCTTTCGTAATTCATGAAAACACTAGTTGAGCTCTAGCCTTTCACTGTGACGTGGATGCTTTACTTCGCAGTCCATCTTTATTGTTAGTACAATGTTTCACTGGAAACTACTCCAGAGCATGTTTTGCACCAACTGTATCTTTAGAGTTCACTCTTTCACTAGAGAAAATGGCACTGCAAAATATAACTGGTTATTCTTTGGGAGAAGCATGACTGCATATTTCTGGATTTAAAAATATGTTTGTGTTCATAGCAGCTTGCCCTTGATTCGATCAATCGTATTCCGAATTTCCGTTTCTTATAATGAACTGCCCAATTTATTCAATACCATTGACATGTTAAGAAGTTTTTACGCTTAATGAAGTTTTGCTCTCAGAAGAGCAGGCAATTCACAATGCCCAATGTCAAATCACAAAGAGCCAGCGAACACAAGTAGTCAACTCGCTTGACCTATTTCCTCAACGCTGGCCACTAAAGTCTCTTTGTCGCGGCGGCGCTCAAATCGGATGCGGGTCGCGTTGCCAAGTGACTGACTAAAATTCCTGACCCTGTTTTCACATCCGAACGCTCACCAACTTCGGAATAGCCACAGTCGACTGACCGCTGCGTCGTCGTAGAACGAGTCGCGAAGTGATTGCGTCGTCGCGTCGCGATCGATCCGCATCGCGACGGCCCTGAAAGCGCCGGGCCACTCCCAGTTTTTCAAAACGTTCTCTGCCTTACGCTATGTTCACGGGCGTACGCTCGTGTTGTGTAAATACTACGTAAATCGCATACGGCCTTGACGATTTGCTATTATCTCACCGAAAAGCGATTCGAGGATCCGTACCGTTTGGCAGTGACTGAATGTACCGTTTCTGCCCCCACTTATTTAGCCATGTAGTAGACCAAACCGTTCCGCAAAGAGAGCAGGTGAGATTCAAGCGTCAAATGTGGCTTCGTTTCAGGCTACCACAAGTTTTGGGCCACCAATTTCGACTTTGGTGCTTAAGCGTTTAAAATCCCACAGCCATGTACACTAGCAGCATAGTCTCCCTCTCTTTAATTTTAATTTCTCGCTGTGCTTCGAGTGTTTTCCTCACAATCCATGTATAATACTTCAAATACTGCCCTACTTTTTACAAATTACCAGGCTTGCTTGAACATGTAACGCTCTTTTCATCTTAATGAAAAGGAACGAATTCTGAAATCCATACTGATGTCTTACAGCTGAACCGTACAACCCTGAGCTCTTCAATGCTTTTCTTCCTCTTGCACTATCATTTATTAGTTTTATTGTATTATGTACATATTATCGTATCATTTGAGAGGGTTTCGCACCTGTCAGCTCAAGACAAGCTCTACAAGTTTGTGCCATATTCTGCTAAATTTTGCTGTTTTGAATATTTATGTGTGTAGGTATCATTCATATACCTACCCCATGAGTAAGTATTGTGGGCTAATGGTTGCTTCATAAGAAGCTCCTGTAAAATTTAAAGTAGATACGAGCCTCCTTTGGGTAGCAAATCGAACGCAAGGATTCAATGAAATTAGCATATGTACGCTGATAGAATCATTTCCTATCAAGAACGTGTTTGTCCCTACATATCTTCACCTTTCTTTCATTTCAGTTGTCATCACTTTGAAAATTTACGAAGTATAAAGACTGGTTCGAACATAATATTTGTAAGCAAAAATGTTTAAACTATACTATTACATATATACATATCTATACGCAGGAAGTGGGCGTGAGGGAGGGGGGCGTTTGAAAAAAGTGGGTTCTCCGCCGTTTTGGGGACCCAGACGAAAAATAAATTTGATAAAAACACTAATACACTTATAATATTGATAATTAATAAAAATTATATTAAAAACAATATTAAAAATGAACTAAAAATGAAATAAACTAAATAAACCGAAAATGAACTAATTCAAGATTTTTATTTGTATTGTGAAGTAATTTCGAAAATTTACCGACCCATCCTCGGGGGAGGGGGGGGCGCCCTCCCCCCGCTCCCCCCCCCCCCTCTGCGTCCGCCACTGATATCTATTGATTTAACGAAATGCAACACATTTAAACCATCTGAAACCAATTCATCTAACTTCTTACCAGATTCTGGTACCAAACAAAATGGAACAATGCTGGTACGAGTGATTTTGCAGGAATGTCTTATTAGCAGCATATTCTTGTTTAGAGGAAAACTGAGCTTTAATGGTAAAGTCCGAACAAAACGTCGAACCTCTGAATTTTATGGTTTTGTGAAGTTACGCAGTTGAACACCACATATATACGTACCTGTTTTTTAAAAAAAACTCTTTCGGGACCCAAAAACTTTGTTAGAAGCAAGCCACGGTCACAAATTCTGTTATATTTTCTCGCTGGAACCCAACCCCAACCCATCAGATATCCCAAGTGTTAGGGCGGCTATCATTGTCAGTCACGTGTCAAGGAAAAATGCTGCAAAGCTACGGTATCTGGAGACTGTCTGCATGGTCTTGCCTAAATTTCTCTCCTCTAACACCCCAGCACGTGACGTAACGATCCTCCAGGCAACGACAAGAAGGTGTTGCTGTAGTGACTTACGCAGCAACGCGGCATCCACTGATACAGCGACACAGGTGATGCGGCACCTCTCTAGCCTCCCAAGCGCAACACCAATTTTACCGATTTAACATCCCCCATGTTACTCGTTGTGTAGTGCGTTCAGTGGTTACAGGTACTCTACGAATCCGCAAATGCATAGAACGTTGGCATAACTTGACTAATATTTTGAGGTTTATTTTTTATGGTCGACGCCACTGTAGTTGTTTCAAGCAAGAAACCACGAAGCATGTTTTGGCAGCAGTCTATAAGGTTTTTCCTGTTGAAACATCTCACAACAATATATGACGCAGCAATTTTCCCCTTAGCGAATGGTGGCTGTTTTGAGTGGTTGTTGCACGCGCACCAGTGTCGTGAGTGATGCGACACTTTCTTTTGTAGCTCTAGCTCTTCTATTTTCACCGTACTGCATAAAATGTGGCCTGTAGAAATAGAATTAGCTGCGCAACTACAGCTATTCAATGGCACAGCTGGTACAATTTGATTTTTGCACAGCGGCAGGAGATGTTGCTGTAGTGACTTATGCAACAACCTCAGTTATGGTAAGTGCTGGTAGGTGCTGCGGCATCACAGCCGTACAACGACTCAGTCGATGGAGAAACCCCTTGCGCGGCGAAGTAAACGATTAATAATTCTATGCGCCGAAAACCTGGAACATAACTTGAACTTCCCGTTCCAACAAATCGTCTTTATATTTGCACAGATCTTCGAATTCCTTCTCACAAGATTTACAATGTTTTACCAAAACAAACCTGGTTAGGTATATTTTGACCGAACTTAACCTTCTAGGCAGATCTACTTTTTTGGCAGCAGTTTCACATTTTGTGTGAGTTGCAACTCGTGTTCTTCATGCAGTTCACGGTCAGTTAGCATTCAGATTCCTCTCCCACATTTCCGGTAAACCACCGCTCTTCATTCATTCAGTCACTCATTCATTTACTCATTCATTCATTCACTCATTATTTACTTAATTATTTATTTGTAACTATTTATTCACTTTTTTATTTTTCCTGCCCTTTCCGGCTCATTCATCCATTGTCTTTCATTTATCAACTTACTTGTTGTCATTTATTGTCCTGCAACAAAACTGTGGGCAATGAAAGTAAGGAAATTTATTTTGATTTTTATCCATAGATCAGGTTCACATACGACTAAGAGGAAGCCATGCAGATGGCTCATCTATCGTACTTCCTCTTTCAAGTAGAGTGAATGAACCAAGTGCATATATTTTCTAAGGTTCTATTTTCTCTAAGGTTGTTTGCAAAAGATCCGCAAATACTGTAAGAATTTTACATTCTTATGTAAGATCTAGATGAACTTTGGTGTACTTGATGTTATACATCCAGTGAGTCAGTTTCAATCGAATTTTGGCCACTTGAAAAAGCGAAAGAGGGGTCTTTTCTCTATGCAGCAAATGGAAATGAAATCAATAAACGATTTATAATCAGGTCGTCCAACGCATCCACTGGGCCCCTATAGAAATTCCGGTTCGACCAGCGGATGAGTCATGAATCAAAACTAGCTGGCATCTGACTACTGCTGACTTCAGTACCATAGCATTCGTATCAATTTTTCAATTCAATTTACCAATTTTTACCTTTCAATGGGTAAATAAGTTCCAAATGAACTATTAAACAATGTATTATGAATCATTTGGTTAGTTTTCAATGACAACTATGTAGCTCTCGGAAGCACGAAGTTGAAGCTCAGGAATGCAAAAGTTAGTGGGGAACACGAACAGTGTTATATATTTGAGTCATTTTCCATAAATCCACGGTTTTTGCTTTGCTTTTTCCTTTGTGACTTTTATAGTGACTGAACCTACTAATGTAATTTTATCAGATTTCTGCATACATGTTGTCTACATCTCTAGAGAACCCTCAGGTTCATAGATAAGGAACCTGGGCAAACAAAGACGTTCTGTAAAACCAACCATTCTTCTTTTTCCTTTTCTCCGAAACTTTTTTGTGGTTTTTCATCGCTTTCGAGCAGAGATTACCTAAAAATACTTTATTACCTCCGACTTAACAAGATATGCTACCTCGATCAATTACAATGTATTTGATATTTTTCAGATGTCACTCAGCTAAATGGCTGATGGCGGCATCTCTAAATGTGGTCGTAAAGCTGCGTTATCCACATTCTTCGTCGTCACATTCACAGCGTTTACCCTTTCGGTGATCTCTGTGATAAGCCCATCATGGCAATACGTTTACTTAGAGGTACGTATTATTTTCGCTTCAGGTTTTTTTTTTCAGTTCTTCGCATGTTCAGACTACCACATCTCTGAGTAATATCTACCTTGAAGTTAACCACTGATATGTATCTATTGCAGCGCGAAACCACCTCATAATAGAACAAACGCATAAATAAAGCCCAGTGTTTAGGTTAGGTGAACTGACTAGCCAAAAAACTCAGGCGACGTTTGTTCAGCATATAATTGTGTACTTCGATTCATCTTCGGACAGGTGGACCAAGCGTAGAATATCGACGATCGAGTAGCAAAAAGTGTTGCACCACTTGACACTACTAGCTGCGATCGGAGAAACTTTTTCCCGTTGTAAATGACACGTAAATTCGTTCGAATTGTGGATGATGGTCGTTTCTGGGAACCTTCAGAGCTGGTCTCCGTGCTCTTGTTTTGGAAAAACCTGTAATTTCTCCTTCAGCCTATACATACCTGTCTTCATACATTGACACTTTTAATTAATGTAGCTACCAAAATTAGGTAATTCAGTGCAGTGGTCAAAACAAGTCGAGGATTACAACTGGTAGTGCATAAATTGGTATAGATCTAGCATGACTCTAAGATTAT
The DNA here is from genome assembly GCA_037903475.1 of Ancylostoma caninum. Taxonomy (NCBI): domain Eukaryota; kingdom Metazoa; phylum Nematoda; class Chromadorea; order Rhabditida; family Ancylostomatidae; genus Ancylostoma; species Ancylostoma caninum. Next base: position 152,109 of record JBAJFG010000107.1, on the reverse strand, counting down.
TATTTGTTTTTACGTACTTATTAATTACATGGCGAGATCATGTGGGCAGAAATAAAAACACAATTAACGTATATTACATATCATAGATGATAGCAACTATAGTACATGAACGAAGCAGTATAACCTATTGAAAAGTATCGGAAATATTTGATGACCTTATAAATCGTTTTGCCAATTTTCTGAATTGTTTCACTTTAATAGGGAAACGATGATTTTTCTGAGATTCAGATATTGGGTTCCTGCACGGTTAACAAAAAAAGATGTAATTGCTTCATGGAATGAAATTTTATTCAAATCACCCCTAGTAGTGGAAGTGATAAATTCAAAGAAACTCGTGATGTTGACATTCAATCATTACATTTTGTTGAATAAAAGCTTTGTATGATCACGTCCTTCGAGCAAGTAGGTCCCCTCAAGAGTATAAGAAATGATTAGGAAATTTACAACATCAGGAGGTTTACCTCTAATTAAAACACAAAGAGTTTATTGAGGTTGAAGGCAAGGTCCTGTCAAAATTTGCGACATACAGTTTTAGGGTTCTTTGTGGTGTATCTCACCCGTGCGTAAATCTGGCTTGAGAGCATTTTTCAAGGTCAATTACGAGTTATGAGAAGAAAAATGCTCAAGGGTTACGGTAACTAGATCTTTGATCTGGTTAGTGTTCTACCCCCTTTCTTTTAAGACAGCACCACATGACGTCATGATGCAACGACAGGGAAGTGTTGCTGTAGTGACATACGCAACAACATAGGAGCTATGGCATCCTCTAGTACAGCGACAAAAGTTGTGCGACAGCTTCCAGTACAACACCACATCTGCCATCGCAACCTTTTTTCAATGCTGTGTAGTTCTCCTCCACTGGTTGCACGTATTATGCAACCATGCAACCTGAGTATCAGCTCTTTTGCGTAACTTGACGTATCTTTTCTGGAACTTCGCTGTTATTTACAGTCACTCCCACCGTAGATCCAACGTTTCAAACAAAAAAAAACCGAAAAGATGTGCTTTGCTTTGATCGCACTCAGACCAAGTGTACAGCGTTCATGTCCATGAGCTGAAGTTGAGCTGTGTGCTATAAAGCTGAACTTGTCGTCGCCTCCTTTACTGCCTTCTAACACAGCAACACGCAATGCGACAACCTCCATACAGCGACAAAGACACCGTGACTGTGTATGGGGCAAAACCATGGGCAGTGTTGCAACTCCATCTACATATATGGCTTGTCTCTACCGATGCAATCACCCCACTAAGCTACCCCAAGCTACTTTTTAACTTCCTGTACGTCCCCACTTTCTGATAGTGGTAGAAGTATGGGAATAGGTAAAGGTTCCGACTGCTGAACTAGTCATTCGTTTGGTGAGTTAAGACTGTGTTAAGATGAAAAACCTGAGAATCAAGAACCCAAGTTGTTTTTGCGCCAACACGATAGTAAAACATTAGCTTATTCGTTGCTTTTGGATCGTGTGCTTCATGCTTATCCGTGCCCAAAAAAAGATATGCTGATGCAGGAAACACGAGCAGTTGCTCAGAAACACGCAATAAACTCTTCCACACCATCTGTTTCATTCTTCGGTCTGCTGTGACGTGTGTACCTGCTTTCTCTAATTCTTCTGGTATTATTCGGCTTGTCTTTACATTGCCTACACCTTCTCTATACCCTCTGTCTGGTCTCTATTTCTGCACTATCTTGTATGCTTACGTGCTACGGTTTTTCATAATCTTTTTCTTTTGCTGCATGATATTTTATCCATTTACATATTTATTTACTGTTTTATTTCTATGACAAATGTAATTTTCAATTTATAGAACGGAAGAACAGAACACCACCACGGTCTATGGTTAGACTGTAAAAGAGATTACTCATTTGACTATGGTCGAACTAGGGAGTACTATGAGACGCTTTATAGGTAAGAACTACATTTGCACCTGTGGGTGTGCTTATGATGAGATCTAAAAGTACTTCATTTTCAATTTTTCGTGGGAGAATCTCTTTTTTTCTGGCATTTACTGCTTGGGACTATATACATGTGATTCTTTCCTTCTTAAAAGCAACTTAAAAATATTTACCAAACTCCACTATTTCGTTTCCATGTATCTACTCAGCTGTCCTGTTCGCTTTCCTTAAAACGCTTCTTTCAGACGGGACTTACAAGGATCTCCATTTGACATTTTCTTCTTGCCTCCTCTACAGTGTGTGTATAAATTCGACTACTACATTGATCCTGAAGATCTCTACGATCATAATCATGATGAGAACCGTATACAGAACGATGCTTATCAGCATTTATTTTTAGGTGAGTACCCTTAATTTCCTGTTCATGAAAAATAGCCCTTACTGCGCTAGAATCGCGCATTCTACTGTTTTCTTGATCGCTTCATGAATTTTCATATTTTCCCGCAGGTTGGAAAATCGCAGCACTTTCCGGATGCGGGTCTGCGGTGGTGTTTTCAGCATCCGCATTGCTTTTTGCCGTTTATGCTTTCTGCCATAGAACTTTCATTTGTGCCTCAACCGTTCTTGTCACGGTAGCTGGTGAGTTCTTCTCCAGCAACCTAGCTAGGACTTTAGCTTATATAAGCAAAGCCATTCCTAGCCATACTATCCACAGTTGGAGTAACTGTCTTCTATGCATGGGCAAATTATCAGGACAATAAGGTGATCAAGGAAGAGGAGGACACTATCTATGAAGTAATTCAAGATCCAGTTCAAGTTCTCTTGATAGAGCTTCATCTTATGACTTTCTCTTCAGCAAATGCTCGGCTGGGCTTTCTACTGCCAAGTGGTCACTACCATTATGCACTGGCTGGCTTCAGTGCTAGGTTGCTGCGTCACATCGGTATCGTTCAGTAAAACCAGAGCAAAGCTGGTGAAAATAGAGGTTATTTCTTATTTCTCATTGGCCCACCTTACCCAATCCTTTGCAAACCTTCTGAAAACTGATCATTAACCTTTCCGAAACTGAACTATACAGAAATCTGAAGCCGCCACCGAGTTAGTTTATGTGTTAGAATGGCGACTTTATAAAATTTTTGTGTAGCCATAAATAGAGGTTAACTAACTTTTGCCTGTTCCACTAAATATCGTAAGTATCAAATAAATATAAAGTCAAATTATCGTTATCTAATCTTCCACTCTGCTTTGCCACCGCTACTCTTCTCTAACACAGCAATGCCTGATAACGACCCTCTATACGTACAGTGACAAGGTGGTGTTGCGGTAGTGACTTATACAACAACATAGGTGCTGCGGCATCCCCTAAGGAAACGGAATAGGTGTTGCCGCACTTCCTCATGCAACAACATAGGTGTTGCTGCAACTCCTACTAATGAACTGCAGCGACTTGCTTTCATGGCTATTCCTATATGTACTAATTAAAATACTAATTAAACAGAATATCAGTCGCCTACTGTGATTTGAAGGGCTTTTTTCGAACTTTCATTAGTGTCTTTAATAAATTTTTCAATCAAAATTCAGGTAGTCGAGGGTGGCGATGAGTCACAATTGCTATCAGGGAGGAACTCTTCGCAGCCGTTCAAACGATCATTTTCGGTAAATTGTCTTGGAACCACTCTACATCGCTGACAGCCAAGACGTTACCTCTTGATTTGCGCTAATTCTAGGCAATCTACCGGGTTGACTCCCAATCTCTGCGTCAATGGGAGCGCGACTACATGCGAAATGCACAGGAACGCCAGCAAAGGCAAGAGAGTGAGGTATGGTTCTGCGTTTTCAAAATTAGCGGCTTTGAGTTACCAGGCTTTTCATTTAGCACACCTTCAAAAGGACGACATCGATGCCATACTACTCCAAGAAACAGAGAGCAGCAGCTCAGAAAAAACTAGCTGGACGTTCTGCTCATGATCTGTTCTCATCAACTAGCAACATCACTGAAACGACACATACAGGTCTCCTTCAGCCTCTAATAAATCAATAATATAATAACATTACTTTTTCAGGTTCTATGAGCACCTTAGAAAAGAATCAGCCACGAAGTGTTTCTGCTCAACCTATTCAGCCCGCAAATCCTATTTCTTTCCCTACTGCTGCCCCTAAACTGAAGTCCGCTTTGAAAACGCCACAGCAGTCGAGGAAAAGTGTGAACATAAGTGACAGTGATATCACCTATGAATACCTCCCATGCGATGATTTGTCAATAGGCGTTCCCAGTTTCTGTGGACCAGGGTAGGCTTTTTTTTTCTTCGGAAACACAAGAAAAAACATATAGTAACAGATGCAAGCAAAACAAAAACAAACAAAAACATTGAGCATTTTTTCACAGACCGTCGTCATCACAGAGGATGTATGATCCAGTCTATGAGCAGATCGGCCAGGAAGACTACTTGGAGCCGAACAGTGTGCGACAACGATCTAATCTTGCGTTGAATGTCGACCAACCAAGAAGAAGTGTGTGGATTCTCGTTCACAGGATACTAATGACCTCCGCAAGAGTTTTTTCTCAATTCTTCTTGTAGCACTCCCATCCACGCAACCTCCGCACGGTTCTTCACAATCAATTCCTGTCACGCAACCTAAAACAACGCTAATAGACGACGTGGCAAGGCCATCATCATCTGTGGATCTTCAGAAGACTCGTTTTACTCAAAATGCAGCACCATCTACCTCAAGGCGACCTTTTGAAGAGACGCAAAGGACAGAGATCTATGAAAGAATTCAAGAACCGCAGGCAAAAGAAAAGGTAAGGAACAGAAAAATGGGATTTCTATTGCTTCCTACTATCCTACTATTATGGTATTTTTACTATTTCCTGAGAACTGATTGAATAAACCTTTTCAATTTTTTTCAGAATGTCGTCAAATCCACAAGCTTCCCTGCTACTCCTCATCCAGAGTCGAAACCACCACTTTCCATCCGCGAATTCGGGATTGAGCTAACGCCAAAGCGCGGTTACTGCGATGTTGAAACCACATTCGGCAGTCAGAGCTCATCCCAAAACTCAGGCAAAATAAAGTATGCTGATCTGGAACCGGCGAAAGGTGTAAGTGCTCCTAGCGCACCGTCTCCACTTAGATACATCTCTGTGGAGAAAGTAAGCACGAAGCGAGTGCAAGAACTATCTGGTCATCCTTCCACTTCCAAAGGTATCTTACTATTAGGTTGTTGCAAAATCGATGTCGGATTTTCGAACCATGACTTTTGCTCTCATGAATATCATGTATGGAGATATTCTGAGAAAATATTTTCAATGTACCTTAAAGCTTATTTCTTGCTCTATCTCATATTGCATTCCGTTTCATTTCTGACTGCTCTTTTTGGTTCTTTGGTGGGTGAATCCAAATGTTGTCAAGTGCTGAAATTCGGCTGATTCTGCTCCATGAATTCAAACTCGGTAATAATGCAACGGCAGCAACCCGGAATATCATCAGAGCGTGGGGAGAGGGAACTGTCAACGAACGCACCGCGCAGCGTTGGTTCAAAAAGTTCAGCTCAGGAGACACGAGTGTGAAAACCCAGCCAGGTTTCGGGCGCAAGACAGATGTCGATGATGGCGTTCTGAAGTCCCTAGTAGAAGCCAATTCCAGTAGAAGCATTCGTGATCTCGGAGATGAACTTGGCATACATTATGCCACTGTCAGTCGCCACCTTCAAGAAATGGGAAAGGTAAAAAAGTTGGACAAGTGGGTCCCACACGAATTAAGCGACAGGCAAAGGAATGAACGTTACACCATCTGTTCGAATCTGATTTTGCGCAACAACACGGAGCCGTTTTTGGGGAGGATTGTCACCTGCGATGAAAAATGGATACTCTATGACAATCGTCGCCGCCCTGCACATTGGTTGGACAGGTGTGAAGCCCCCAAGCACTTCCCTAAGCCGGTTTTGCGGCAGAAAAAGGTTATGGTAACTATATGGTGGGATTCCGTTGGCGTGATCCACTACTCCTTCTTGGTGCCTGGCCAGAGTATCACTGCTGACTCGTAGTGCCACGAAATTGAAGAAATGCACAAGAAACTCGCCAAAATGTGCCCATCTTTGGTAAACAGGAAAGGTGTGCTGCTATTGCACGACAAGGCTCGGCCGCACATCGCACATCAGACGATCCAGAAATTGGCACAGTCGGAGATAGAAGCTCTTCCTCATCCATCTTGTTCATCGGACCTCTCGCCTACAGATTACCACCTGTTCAAGCACCTGGACCTTTATCTTAGAGGAAAAATTTTTCGTGACAGCACTGATGCTCAAAACGCATTCATCGACTTCATCGACTCAAGGAAATCCGCCTTCTCCGCTGATGGGATCGGCAAGCTAGTGCAAAGATGGCAAAAGTGTGTTGATTCGATTGGCTACTACTTTGACTAATAAAGTTCTGTTTGAGCTGAGTTATGATCAATCAAAGTCAACGATGAAAATCCGACATCGATTTTGCAACAACCTAATATTTATGACTTCACTTTCATTCAGTACAAGTTTTGAAGTGTTTTTTTTTCAGAGGATCCTTCTCAATTGCGCCGTTCCCCAGAACGTCCTTCAGTGACTTCAAGAAACAATGACTCGTTTGACAGCATACCCCTATCAAACGCTGGGATCGCCATTAATACATTTGGAGATCGCGAGAAGCAACGGTGTGAAACCAGACACTTTTTCTTTCTCCATTTCTGCCCCAAAATTTAAAAAAAAATCACTGTAGACAGCGTGCGCATTCAAAGACCTAGAGCTGTTCTATAGCATCTTCTTCGGAGACCGCTTTCGCTCACTGCTTTTGTACATGTCCGCCTGGGGTTTTATACTATTGTAACGAAAGATTTTTTCTCTCACTACTCTACACATGCTGATCAGCATCGCTGCGATACCATCATACCTTTGCACAACAATCAATTACCTTTATCTACCATTCTCAATAGCAAATTGACGTACTGCTTCATACCTTTGCACAACAATCAATTACCTTTATCTACCATTCTCAATAGCAAATTGACGTACTGCTTCAGGTCCATAACAAATCTGACGTTCCGTCCACAGTCGACAACTGGTGCTTCTGAAGTTTTTGAACGTCCAGACTCGATGAGTTTGGAGAGCTCATCCGTGATCCTCTCAGCGTCAACGAAGCCACGCCCGTTGCAGCAACTCGTGCACAGGAAGCTATTAACAACACTTCCAGATGAAGTACCCTTGTTCATGCTTTCTGTTCACGTTTTTCACCACATTGACATGACTTCGACTTCCTATTTTAGGTGGACCGATCGATAGGATCGTCAACATTGATGGAGAACGAGACGATGCGGGATAGCGCCGATTCATATGCCAGAGATGCAGAGATTCGCCTCAATTTGTTCATGAATGATAACACAAAGGATGAAACAACTGTGTGAAGAAAAGCAAAATTAATAAATTGTAAATCATTTCCTCTGAATATCCCTTCAAGTTTTCATCATCAACATCACGAGAAGAAAAACCTGCTCAAAGATCGGGATGTTAAGATCAGCAGGTTAAGGACGTTTCTTTCACGCGTCCGGGGCCCACAAAGGTTTCAAGAACTTTCTTTTCCGCTGAAACTTTGCCTTGAATGGGAGGATGTGCCAAACACTACGTATCACAACAATTTTGTATGTTAACATATATGTGTAGAATTAGCATAGGATCGTGGTGTGTATGACTCATCACGAAATTCCTTCAAGTTTTGCATGGAGCACAGTACACTGCAGCTTCATGCCAAAATCGGCAATTCCTCTCAATCATGGTTGTTGGAAAACGCGCCTTTTTCAATTTACATGATCATAAGTGCAACAGAAATGCACTTACTGAAAGGAAAGCCAAGAAGTGGCGCAGCACATATTACTGCATGTGGGGAAAATTTTCTTTTCTTTATGGGAAAGTTTTCTAGCAGAACAACCTGGGGCCGAACTGGTTTTAGCTGATTGTGAGAGAGATAGGCCGGTCGGCTATCTTTTCATCTTAAACCGTTCCAAGCGCAAAATGAATGCGCGCGTCTCACAAAAGTTGTTACCTGTTAGTTCAAAAGTTAGCATAGAAGACAAAAGTGCACAGGACCAAGCCTGTCCCTGAAAGGAGTTCTGCACCAGAAGAATGAGAATTGAATCTTGCTAATATTTCTGAGTAAGTAATTTTATTGAAAAACAGCTTTACAGTGTAAATAAATTGAAAGACTCGAATATCAAAAGGATATGAGTTACTCTTCTGGATTTCAGTAAACAATCTTGTCACTCGCATTTCTTTTCAGCCCATTCAATCCGTGGCAGAACTCAGCTTCGTCTGAGCCATCTCTGAAAAGGGTGAATATTTGCGAAACAAATGATTAACAGGAGAAAACACATTACTGGGTAAACGAGTAACGTAATTTGATTTACATTTTGAACATTTGCATGCACAGAGAATTCTGAAAACATACCGGCAATCCTTATAGTTATCACAGACGAAGCGTGATGCAATGCAATTAGAGGCATCCACACAGAAAAACCAAGTGGACGGACATTTCCTGGTTCGAATTCTGTAGCGGAAATGTGCCTACAACAGACACTCCACATGTGATACTGCAGTGAAACAATGACAAGTTTTTTTTTTGAACTAACCGAATTTATTTTTCCAAGCGGCTTCAAGCATAGAGTGGCATCTTCATCGGAATGGTCACCACAGTCAATTTTTCCATCGCACATAAATCTTAAAACTAGATTCAAAGCTCATTTCTCGTCCAAGTGTCACAACTGTGAAAAAAGCGCAAGAAAAACATTCGCCTGCATTTTCAAATGTTGTAGATGGAGTTCTGGGTTATCGTGACCCAAAACGAATTATGGTGCACTTTCTCCAAGTGTGATGTATGCTCTCCCATACCCCTGCGCGTCGGCTTGCTTACTCTCACTCTCTCCTACGTACCCCTCACGCTCTCTACTCTGCACCTCACTGATTGGTGCATTGTTGAGCAAGCCTCCTTCCTCCTCACACATCTTGTATTTTTTACACGGTCACGCTAGGTCCGCGATAGCGCTAGTGGCGTTGTGTAGATGGCATCTTCATGCCTGGTAGAAAAAAAAAGCCGTGGAAGTTACCTTTAAGGGCGAAGTTCCCTCGAAATTTTTCATATACAGTAATTATGCTCTTCGTGATGTGACCTACCCCTACATCGCGTAAATCTGGTTCGAGTGTTTCTAGAACTCAATCTCAAGTTCCAAGGAAAAATGCCCATGGGTTGCAGTATCTGGGCTAGGATTCATGGTACGCAAAAGAAGCTGGTTTTACCGTATAGACTGCGTAATGCCAAGAGACACAGAGGGTGGAATTTAGTTTGCCAGCCTGGTTTCGGCTGATTATGCGTTCATGAATTCTATCCCAACAGCCCCGATTTGGATGGTGTCGCCATGTCGCCTCCCCTCTTCTGACACAGCAACACTTGAGGTAACGGTGCCCACACAGCGACAAGAAGGTGCTGCTGTGGTGACTTACGCAACAACATGGGTGCAGCGGCATCAACTAATACAGCAACATTGGTGATGCGGCAGCTCCAACTGCACCACAATATCTGCCATTGCAACACCTTTTAGAGGCTTGTAGTGGTTGTCCGCTGGTTGCACGCACTATGCAACCATGATCCCAGAATTTCACTTTTTCTTAACTTAACTCCGGAATTTCGTTGTTATTTACGGTCACTGCCACCGCAGATCCAAAGCTTCAAGCGAGAAACCGACAACAGTATGTCTTGGCCGGACCTTGTATAAGTGAATGCGTGCCGCCTTTCCTCTCAGCTGCAAACGCATAATACATATTAGGGTAGCTGCTCACACATTTATTGGTGTGTTGACCGGACAACTACTGTATGCGTGCAGTTGTATATTTTAAAGTGGAGTAGTCTTTCGAAAGGTGGATAAGTTAGCGGGGGAGTAATTTCTTCAATCCACTGGAAAAAAATTAACTAAAAAGCTGACGCATTCTGTCTGCTGCTAAAACACGCCAATTATTATTGTCACAAAGTTGGTCCTGGTCACAATAGTTAGCAGACGCAGCTATGTGTGTGTTACCTCCAAAATGTAGTAGAAATAATACATTATGTACCTACAGGTATTGATCTCTACTCCAATATGCTTCGGGTACAAGTGGTCATTGCCAAGATGAGTTTTATCCACTAGTCTTGTTGCTTAGGAACTACTTGCAGTCACCACTAATTTGATTGGCAAGCAAAAAAAAAGCGGCGCAGCTAAAGCCCAAATTAGTATGTATGTAGGGCCAGCTTAGTCCTCAAAGTTTTGACCCTCTTCGGGTCTTCTTGAGCAATATGGAAGCGCCACCTTCATCAAAACAGCTTGTTACTGTACCAGTTTCATCCGCTTCGTTCTCTGGATAAAAAAAGATCATGACAAAATTATATGGCGGAACGCCTCCGTGTATGATTTTAAAAAGTGGATGTCACTACTTTGTTGGTGCAAACAATCTCACCTTTTATGTATACACGTCATCCCGTCTGCGCAGCGCATGTATTCAAGTGAACGGCACATGAAATTGAAAAATTAAACGCATTTATATTATGACTTTTCTGAAAAAAACTTTAAATATTAGTGAAGAAAGAAATGAAGTCCTAGCATACGCTTACGTCAAAATCGTCGGGATTTCACCTGGCAAGAATCCTGTCCTCGGTGTCGCTTGATACTCTGCCCAACCACACAAATAGGGGAATTACAAGCATCCGCTGCATCCTGGAATTGGGATGTTCTGAGAGGAATGGCAGTGATGATGTTGCTCAATCGATGCTCAATCAAAAAGAATCACCACGGAAAAATGAACTTTAGCTTATGGAAAAGCCCGTGCCGTCGTCGGGTGCAGTGGTGTAGCGTTTCAGCGATCCAAACAAACGGCGGCCCGAACTCACTCTCCGAACTATCCTCACGTGATGCTTTTGCGCTGCTATGGTGCTGTACAAGGGAGTGCTTCATCACTTTAGCCGTTGAATGAGGGAGTGTCTCAGCAGCCGTTGAATGAGGGGGTGCCGCAGCACCTAGTATGTCGTTTCGTCGGGCGCTGCCTCAGCACCTGAGTTGTTGCATTAGAGGATGCCGCAGCACCCACGTTGTTGCATAAGTCACTACGGCAGTACCTCTTTGTCGCTGTATGAAACGTTGTTGCATCATGTGTCGCTGTGTTAGAAGAATAACGGGAGCAAAATAATGTATGCTGGACCTCGTGATTCTTTAGGAACAGACGTGATTGTTTCTTAGGTGGATAAAGCCTGGGAGCTTTCAAGCTCAGTGAAGCGTTGAATTGGGTATTAGTGCATGTATGCTGGATGTCTGGCCGTCCAAAGAAAAAACCGAAAAAAAACATGGGACTGGAACCAAGTTCGAAAGTGGCCACTGGCCTTTATATCGAAATTTCAATCAACATGTCAGAAACAGCATTCATCCATGGCTATGAATCTTTGAAAACATCTAAGACTAGATTCCGAATCTTTGTTCAGTTGGCTTCTTTTCCAGAAAAGCACAATTATCACAATTTTGAGAATCACTTATTTCTTGCGGAAATGGGTTGCTTTCCGAATATTGGTCGCTTCTGCTCGATTCCACAACTGTCATTTCCTCTCTTATGTCTCATCAAATGTGACTACAAATAATGACTTCGCCCTCTTCCTTCGTTATTACCAGGTTTCTATATTGTTCTGTATTGTGAGTAGAGTAGAATCTACTGCTTTTCCCCGATTTTCCTCTCCTGCTTCTATGAGCCCTTACCTCCAAAAGTACCTATTTACCAAAAAAGAGCCTATAAATATTCAGCTGTTTGTATTAGCATTGATAATCGCAGTCAAGAAGCACATATTCTAATGTGTACATCCTCAGTGGTCTCCTTTTTCCTTCCATCATGAACTGTTTTGTTCAGATGTTCCAGAATCTCTTCAAAGAGTGTACAGCGGTGGCAACCAAATACATCATCGTTTTCGTTTATGTGGACATAATATATCATGGTTGCGGTCAGATATTTATCAACCAAATAAAGTTTACGGAAGAAATTCCACAACAAGGTGCTGTTTGTTTTGAACAACCGTATTCACTGCGTATGATGACGATCACGGAATAGCGAAGAGTCTAGTTGGCGACCGATTGTGATAAATTCAAAATCGTCCTAAGGGGATTTTTTACTTGTGCTATACGCCATATTCCTGATTCTGATTGTCTGATTCTTTCGAGAAATCGGTTAACCGACGACAAATACATCAGCAGTTCGAGATTATTTTTATTGATGGGAACACACGACTATAAAAGGCGGACCCGAACTCGCCAGATAACCCGTGCAAAGAGTGTCTATCACGGTGTGGGCCTCAACCTCATCGAATTTGGGCATTTACACAGCCTCTTAAGGGACCTAAGCTTTGATTACTACATCGCTGTTCGAGGACTGCTGCACCTGGTTGCTGACATTTGGGGAAAAAATTTTTGCAAATTGTGCAGCGTTAGAAAAGAAGAATTCATTGAGATGCACGTTTTTTTTTGAGTCGCAATTTGTCTTCCATGCGAATTTTTTCCCCGGGAGATTGACCGCTGGTCCTCCAAGAGATCCGATCCCTCTCTAAACTGGGATTTTCTCATCGCACTATGTGACCCCATAAATCGAGTACGGTTAGCACACCGCTTTGCATCTGAAGTTCACCGACTAATTGAAGCAGATAAATAAAAGGTTTGCAAATTGTGCTCGCAATCAAAAGCATTTCGTGAAACTAGTTGCGTGGTCACTGCTCCCTTTAGATCCGACCAGTGTCAAATCATTCACGACCATACGGTTTTCTGCCTTTTTGCTTTCACATGCTTGCCTATTTTCTTTTTTCCACAGGCTTGATAAATACAGAAATATTGATTACTACGAACATACTGATCGATGTATAACATGTTGTGTCTAGCTTCCTGTAACATGTGTTTGATGCTTTAACGCGTGCTTATACGAAGAAGTGTGCTATCGCATGTGCTATTGCATTAGGGGTGCCGCAACACCTACGTTGTTGCATCATTACTGCCGCAACATTCGTCCTGTCCTGTCGTTGCATAAGTAGTGCAACGACATTTCCTTGTCGCTGTATGCAGAACTGCTACGTGTCAAATTCCTGTGTTAGAAAACAATAACGTGAGCTAAACAAAAATTTAGTGACTTCTGATGCGATAATCCTCACCTAAAACAATGGAGCAGCCTTGCCCTCTATCCTGATTACGAGATGTAGGTCGTGAATGAGTTAGATGTAGGGCGTCAGAGCGACGATGAGCGCCGCTAACTCGGCCAGCTGGATGGCAATTTTGCATATTCCATGAGCTGCATTATATCTCTTGTGTTTCAATTTAAACAAGTTCATTACTAATATTTTTATGAGGTGCAATTGCAGAAGAAGTCGTCGAGAAGCCAACGCTCGGAAACATCTCTGATTGTGTGCCTCATTATGAATTCATAGTTGAACAGTACAAAATTGATACTAATAAGCGTTATGTGTGGTCACCCTACATGATGAAGCTTGTTGGTGCTTACGATTACCTCAACTACACTGTCGTTACAATGGACAAAGATGGATTATCAGGGTGGGTGCAAGCATAGAAGCATAAGGTGCGAATTCATTGTTGTTACCATGTGTACATTGACTCCTATGCAACACCACTTGCGATGTGAGCATATGATAATGACATAGATGATAATGTTTAGGGAAATTCCCTGAAAGTGCATTGAAAGGCTGAAAAAATCAAAACTTCACATACACAGTAATTCGAAAAATGGAAAATCTCTGATAGCAGATCTGCAGAGATACAGTGAAATTTAGTGCCTTTTCCATTTACTTTAACTTGGTTCTTGTGCTATAAGTTCCAGGTTCGATACGTGGGAACGCCTGATTTAGCTTGCGATACAAATGACACAGATGAAGTAACTTGCACTGGACTTCCAAAATACTGCTTAACATTCATCACTTTCTTTGTTACCCTCATTCTGAGAGGTAGCATTTTGCCCTTGGCACACTGTAGTGAAAATAAATAAATATACCTCCACATTATCTTTACATCCTTATGGCGCGCATTTCCAGGAAAGAAACCTTTTGTCGATATCTCGATGAACAACGCAAAGAGATCCTACCTCCTGTGCGTTCCTTTGTATACCCGGAATTTGCTGTTCATTGTTGCAGTCGTCCAGGAGCAAAGTACATGAGTTTAACTATGAAGGCTTATGAACGTATCAACTCTTTCGTACCACTTGCCGATCGAACACAGAATAGTAAGTGGAAAATTTCGCACCACATTTAAGAGATTGTTTTAAAAAAATCAGAATTGATTCTGAATCCTTAACATCTACAACGTCACATTTCTTAATCTGCCGCTGTTATGAAAATTTTCGTAACAATGGAATTTTTACTTACCTATAATAGATGGGACCATCAATCACAAGCCATCCGCACTCTCTGAGTGAGCCGTAATGAAAGCACAATCAGAACTTTTGCTGGCCATACATATTTGGGAAAATAAAGTCGAGCAGGTATTCCAAAGGATGCCTAAGCACAAAAGAAGCAGATCCCAGGTATTTTCTGTCCCTCTGCCTCGCACCTATGTATGATGACGAATCTAAATGGTTGATGCTTGCCGAAGAAATCGAGCACTACAAGTTGCAAGGATTGGATCACTTTTACCTTTATGTGAAGGACTACGATAATTACACATACAAAGTAGGTATTATAATATAATAGCTGGTTCTTTCTGTCTTTGGAACACACAAGTTCCACATTAGTCCTTTCAGCTAATAGAAAGCTATGTCAAAAGTGGTGAAGCAGAAGTGATCCATTTCCGCAATCAAAGGGACCGGCCAGGAAGCGAGTGGCAACTTGTTGGGATACAGGTGACAGTTTACAAGTTCTGAGAACTCTGCGCTACATGCTTCTTTTTGTTGTTCTTATCTATACTTCACTTCAGGATTGCCTGCAGCGCAGTCGTCATCACTCGAGATATGCTATTTTCTCGGACCTTGATGAGCGTATAACACCAACCATGAATGTTAGGCTGAAAGATTATGTAAGGTACGTTAATTTTTATTCTGGAGTTTCGGGAAGAATTTCACTTTTTGATTCTCTTCTCTATGTACTATACAACTCCATCATCAAAGGATCATTTTCGAATGTCGCATGACGCTAATCAAACTGTGTGTGTTTGCTTGAAATTGATACCAGAACTGCGTGAATGATCAAACTTTAGTGATTCATCGTGTGATTTCAGTGAAATGATGCGCAGTTACACGGCCATGTACTTTAGACCTCGTCGCATTTTGAGAACAAGTCCTGTCCCGACGGTATATCAGGTAATGAAGGTTTTTATATACATATTACCAGTACATTATTCTTGAGATGGAAGATCAGCTCTTTAAACTTTCACAAACTTCTCGAAATACTTGAAAAACTTCAACAGGCACAACTCCTTAACATTTCTTAACATTACCGAGAAATGTAGCAAAGAGCTATCTAAAATCTTGAGCCCAAAATTTCTTCGCTCTTCAAGACGTAATCCACCTCTACAACACATAACCTGAGTTTGAGAACGGCTCTCGATGTCGATTTCGAATTTTAGGGAAAAGTGCTTCAAGGTTAAGATATCTGCTGCTCTGTCCTGCACGGTGTCAGTTACCATCTTCTATGTAACACAGCAACGCATAACCTAGAGGTCGTCAAAGAAGTATTGTTGCAGCAAGTAAGACAGCAACATCGGTGTTGCCGCATCCATCAATACAGCGACACAGATACTGCGGCACTTCCCAGCGCAACGCCACGTCTGCCACTGCAGCAACTTTTAGGTCCCACGGTTGCGTGTTGTCCACTGGTTGCACGTATCTACCGCGGAAACGCGCCAACAGAATGTCGGTTTATCGTACTCTAAAGGCAAGATCCAGCGAAAGTATACTTTGTCGGTTTCTTGCTTGGATCTACACTAGCAGGGACCGTAAAAAAAGCGAAAACCCTGAAAAGAACCGTTGAATTACGAAAGAAAAGCTGCCATTCTGGTTGCATGGTTAGTACGCGCCACTAGAGGACGACCACTCAATACCGTGCTCTCAAAAGGTGTTGTAATGGCAGTTGCTGTGTTTTTCCTGGAAGTGTCGCAGCACCGGTGTCGCTGTGCAAGTGTATGCCACAGCCCCCATGTTGTTGCGTAAGCTGCCACAGCAACACCTCCTTGTCGCTGGGTAGAGGATAGGTACGTCACGTGTTGATGTGTTAGAAAAGAGTAGCGGTGGCCACACCACCCACACTGGAGTTACAGGTTCCCTTACCGAGGAGCATTTCGCTTGAAAGTCCGGATTGACCTTTAAAAGAGTTCCCAAACTCGGTTTATGGGATTAACGGTTGGTTTACGCTGCGAAGAGCTCAAAAACCGTATATCGAAAGTTTTGACCGGACCTTGCCTTCAACGGATCCTTCTCGGAATGGAGAAATAAGAGAAAAACGAGCTGACAGGTCAACCTGAGGACTTGTCGTCGCGAAGTTCCAAAGAAGATTCAAATAATGACAAATAGGATTTCCTAAATTGGGCTGGTAATATCAAAAGCCTCGCTTATTCCTATGACGAATCCACTGCTAGTGTAGGAAACTTGTCATCTCTTGAGAGGAGAAAAGCTAATGACGTTCTTATTGAGGGCGAGAATACTCTTCTATCACATCTTCCGGCGTTGGTGTTCAGTAACACTACTAAGGTCGCACCTGCTGGAACGCTAGACAAGTGCATTCTTGATCCAACTAAGGTAACAAAATACAAATGGTCTTGAAATGATTCTTCTGGTGATATTATTTCAGATATTCATAATGGATGTGCATAACATTGCGGTATTTTTCCCGGGGAACAATACCATATATACTGTGCCTCCAGAAGAAGCCATCATTAGGTCCTTTCTGTTCGTTTTTTTTTCTATTTCAAACAGTGAAGAACAACTGCCTATGACGGTCAAGCACAGACATAGTATGATTATGCTGGATGTTCTACGATTTAGACACTATCGGGACATTAATGTCGGAGGATGGAGCCGAAATAGAACAATCTTCTATGACTTTGCACCGTATGTTAACACAACGTATCCGGAGAGCCTTCTTCCACTGCTGTATAAGAACGTTCGCCGGAGACTGGATAGCGTATACCTATGAAGTATTCCAGTAGGTAGGTGGTCCATTAAGTACGATTATTTTAATGAGCAAAGAATAGAAAAAACTTCATGATATAGCTCCAGAATAATACACCATTTCGGTCTTTCTTTCAGTGCTATCTCATTCCTCCGAAGACATCGCTTTGATTCAATGATGGGATCTCTCGAGTTTTGTGTTGTTATGCGGCATTTGTACATATAATTACGAAATTATAGTATTTTGTGTTGGTAAATGCACTCTGTTGTGTTGTCTTGCGATGACCATGACCTGAGAGCTAAATATTGTAGAGAACCCAGTTTCATTGTCAGCTGCGTATAGTCTGCATTGCTCTCCACGATGTAAATAGTCCATTTGTACATATATCATTCACCTCGAATTTTCGAGCGCAAAAAAAGCTTCAGAGCGGTTGTCAATAACACTCTGGAGATTCAAAAGAAAATCCTTTGGGCCGCGGTACCCGAAGCTACGGTCGGCATTGTGTTGCCACCGCAGCACGTGACGTAACGATCCGCCATGCAGCGACGAGGAAGTGTTGCCGTAGTGAGTGACGCAGCAACACGGGTGCTGCGGCATACTAATACAGCGACACAAGTGGTGCGGCACCTTCCTGTGGCAACACCACTGTTGCCGTTGCTGATATCATTTCCCTGGCTCGCTTGTAGTGTGTTCACTTGTTGCACATACTATGTAACCATTCAAACAGAATGTCGCCACAGCCTTGTATCCTAACCTAGTGGATCTTTTTCGGACCCTCATGGTTATTTACAGTTACCGTCATAATATTATAGATGTTTCTAGCAAAGAAGCGACAAATTCTATTTGGCGGAACATTGCTCTGCTATGAAAAGCATGTAGCACTATATGTGTTTGGTCGTTGCTGGAAAACCACAAGAATAAGGGGTTGTTGGGAAGATGCTAGCGACACAGTCGATCGCTGGGCGCATGTTCTTCGCGACAAATGCTCACTTTTATGGTGTCCTCGCTTCTGTCTTACTAGCAAATGACATAGCATCACGTTGAGCGAACATGCCATAGAAGCGATGTGCTGTGTGTGTGTGTGTGTGTGTGTGTGTGTGTGTGTGTGTGTGTGTGTGTGTGTGTGTGTGTGTGTGTGTGTGTGTGTGTGTGTGTGTGTGTGTGTGTGTGTGTGTGTGTGTGTGTGTGTGTGTGTGTGTGTGTGTGTGTGTGTGTGTGTGTGTGTGTGTGTGTGTGTGTGTGTGTGTGTGTGTGTGTGTGTGTGTGTGTGTGTGTGTGTGTGTGTGTGTGTGTGTGTGTGTGTGTGTGTGTGTGTGTGTGTGTGTGTGTGTGTGTGTGTGTGTGTGTGTGATGCCATTGCACTGGATAGCCGCCACATCATCATAACAGACACGGCACAACTGAGGATGCCATGAGCAAAAAGGGCAGATCTTGGGAGGATCTCGGACAGACTGTGATTTCCCCGCGACACGATTGTCGCCAACCATGCCCTTCCCCTATATTCTTAGTCCGTTTTTGATTTTTTTAACCAGTGAATCAGCAATCGGATAAATACGCAAAACCGTACATCTGTAACAAATACCTATTCATCCTCATTAAAAGAAAAACCAAATCAGTGACGACACACAGATATCACAAACGAAGTAGATTAATTCAATATTTGAAACTGTATCATAGGTCAAGAGTTCGCATGTAAGTTAGTCAGAGAATTATCTCACTGTCCATACTCAGCCGCATTCGACTGAATCAACTATTCCTTTCGGATTGGGACTACGCGTGGCTTTTGACTTCCCTGAAAAAGTTTTATCCCATGTGATATCGAAATCTAAGGCGTTGATTCAACTAAGGTAGCATGAGCTCACCCATCATTTTTGGCTTGTCTTTGACTTCTGTTTTTTGCTTATCTTTGCCAATTATTTCCGCACGATAGATTAGGTACTCTGAATGTTTTCGCTCCGGTTCCTTTAAACTTGGTTCCCTAGAGGATGGCTGGAAGGCAAAAAATTTAGTTTAGTTTTTCATCTGAAACATTCCTCAACTTTTAAAGAGCACAGAGTGTCAATAATCACCGGAGATTTTTTCTTCTTCGGAGATTCGCCCTCATCTGCGGTCTTGAATTCCTTAACAATGGTATGGACTAGGTTACAACACCTTCTTACCTAACAACAAACTTCATTGCCTATAGTAGGAAATTTGCGTTATTCGTGTTATTTCACCTTGACCCTTCACTTAAGCACACTTCCAGTGCGAATAAATAAAATAATTTTGAAGTTTTCGGAAATTTTATAGAAGCAGCTAACCTAATCACGTTTTCCACTTGCCAAAAATGCGTGGCATGCAAGCCTACTTACCATTGTGACATGCTGCGAAATTTTAAGTTTTGTAAAGTACAAATGCGTCATACAAACCTCAATACTCTTCTGCTCAGGGGTTTTGCATTCAATCTGTTTGTCCTGTAAAAAAGAATTGAAGTGAATAGCAGTTATGAAGTGCTTAAGACTACCGGAGGTTATGTTTTCAAATCCTTCTTCACATCACCACGTAATCTTTCCACGCCAAATAAATATTTTGAAAAAAATTGTTATTAGCACTAATTTTTGTAAATCGTGTCAAATTCCTCGGATCCTCAGCACGGAACGAAAAGCATCGGAATCCATGGGAATCCTCACGGTCTAGCATTGAATGCCACTTTAAGCCTGAAATGTCTGGATATCGTGCTACTTCTTCTTCTTCCTTGATAGCTCCAGTTGGTAGTACTTCTCATCCATTGCACTTACTGAAGACTCTGCTACCGCGGCTCGCTTTCATTCACGTCGAATGTCGACACTGCGATGAAGTGTGCTCGAATGTTAATTTCCTACCTGCTAACCTAGGGGACATGGGATCCAGATCAGGCATAGAAATTTCCATGAGAACTGTCATAAAGAGCGGATTTACCGCTGCGGGACAAATGTTCAAAGAATCCGCATCACTACAGAATAAAATGTGAAGAGAAGAATACAGCTTACATCTTTAGCATTTTTCTTGTTGTCCTCTTTCTTATCCTGAAAACTTCATTGTACAGAGCGGGAGGACACCTCAAAGTGGCTCAACTAAAACTTCTCAGAGAAAAAAACTTACTGGTACAGGTTTGCCTCCGATCTTTTCTTCTGAAGCGGGCTTGGCTTCGATCTTTGCTTTGGGTAAGGGTTCGTCTTTGTTTTCTTTCAAACCAGATGCTTTGGGTACAGGCTCGTCTTTGTTATTTTCTTTCGAACCAGGCTTCTCTTTTTTATCTTGATGCGGAACTGGCTTGTCCTTGATATTTTCTTGCGCCGTAGGCTTGTCTTTGATAT
Source organism: Ancylostoma caninum (assembly GCA_037903475.1). NCBI lineage: Eukaryota > Metazoa > Nematoda > Chromadorea > Rhabditida > Ancylostomatidae > Ancylostoma > Ancylostoma caninum. The sequence goes on along the minus strand of JBAJFG010000107.1, from coordinate 131,702 downwards.
TTTCTTTCGTAACACGCTTGCCTTTGCTTCCTCTTTTTTGAGTGGGCTTTTCTGGCGGAACCTTTTTCTCATTCTGAAAACTTGGCAAAACGTCATTGCCCTTGTACGTAACAGTGATATCCAGTGAAATTCGGAAGTGACAGTTCATGAGTGAATAATGTGCTAAGTATGAGATGGCAGGGAATTAGTGGTTTGCAGAATAAAAACGACCTCGATATCCGCATTTTTTTCCAAGGAATAAGTAATTATAAAAACATTGGTAGAAAAGACGTGGGAGTTTTAAGAGGATTCACTCACACTCAGTTTTTCTGCCGTATGCACATTCTCATTTGACTTTGATCCCTGAAAAAAAAGGTTATCATAATAAAAATGGGTACCATAGTGGCTACGTGGCAGTACCAGAACAGCAAAAGTACTGGCATAATGGTACGCTTCTGAGGGCTACGTTAACATTTGGATCTATTTTAATCGAATATAGCAGAAGAACATCGCTTGAATTTGTGAATTTAGTCTCTTTTTCAAGGTGACATCCTTCTCATTTCGTCCATCAAATTTGAACGTATCATATATCATATAATACATATCAAGTACGAAATATGACAACATACGGTAAGTTCTTACTTTCACGTTACACAATGGTAGGTCCTCCTTACTGTAATGACGAATTCCCGGGAGGACCTACATATTTCTTAGGACATTCTTTTATGGATTTTACAGCCCTTTTGATTCTTTTACGGATTTTACAGCCTTTTTACCAAGGAACCTTCTAAAACACCATTAATTTCATTGAAGACACTCACAGTTTTCTGCGTGTTCTTTAGGCCTTGCTTGATTTTGTCCTGAAAGATTATTCATTTGAGTGTGCAAAAATCATGTGATAGAGATTCTTAATTCCGCACCAGTTCTGGTTTTAAATAGACGTGCATAGAATAAGTGTCAAACGCCCGCAAGAACAAACGATAACACGGCATGAGCTTTCAAAATGCTACTATGGCTTTCATGCGTTCTTTCCAGTCTTTAGAATATTCACGAGTAGAAATAATCTATGATCTTGTATACAGAATTCTTTACAAGGGAAGGCTCTCAAAAACTGAGTTTTCGGCACTTTTTGAGGAAGCATGCTTACCATTGTAATCAGCGTTGTCTAGCGCTTTTTCAACGTAAAAGTCTCAAGTCGATTCTGATATGAAACAGTGCATCTAAAGGCAGGGGGTACATCTTGACTGTTTTTAGCTTGAAAAGTATTAATAACGATGGCAGTGAACGTAAATTAAATTAGAATTCCGTAAAAGAGTCGTCGATTTACAATGAAGGGCCGACGTATTGTTTGCATTGCATGTTTGGGGAGTGTGTACAACATCTGGATGCACCACGCAGCGAGGCACGTGAAAGATGTTGCAACGGCAGTGATGGTGCGAGATGCTGCACCACCTGTGTCGCTGTATTAGTGGATGCCGCAGCACCCACGTTGTTCCACATTGCTGCATAGATCACTACAGCAACACCTCTTTGTATGAAGGATCTGTGTATGAAGGATCACTATGCCACGTGTTGCTGTGTTAGAGGAGAGTTCCGGTGATAACATCACCAGCGATGATAGTTGAGTATTCGTGCACAGTGTCTGTTTTTCTCTGCACACTCTCCAATCTCCGCGCCCTTTCTCGCCCTCTTCTTCTCTGCGGCGTTTCCCCAACTGTCTTCCCCCGTGGAACAGACTATACTGTAGCCTCCAAACTTTTTCCCTCCAACATGGGATTAACAATAAGAACCGCTCCCCAAGTCATGTTATGCCATGTTATGGGATTGGTTCCAATTCGAAGAAGATAAAAACTATCTCACAAATCCTGGCTGGTTTTCGTTTTTCAGAGGCAAAGGCCGGTCAATATTTTTGACATTACGTGTATGAGGTCTTTATAATATCCCACCCACACTTCACAAATCTCAAGCTTGAGAGTACTTCTCACGTCAATCGCGAGTTTGGAGACAAAATGATTCAGGTAAGATATACATATGATACTTGGAACTTAGGTCTGAATGGTGTTGTCAAGGTTCGGATGGTGCTGCCACCGTTACTCTTTTAATACAGCAACACATGGCGTAACGATCCTCCACACAGTGACAAGAAGATGTTGCTGTAATGACCTACGCAACGTCATAGGTGCTGCAACATCCACCAGCGACACGCGTGGTGCGGCACCTTCCAATGCAACTCCATATCCACCTCATAGGTCGCTCGCTGTGTATTGGGTCCGCTAATGGCGCAAGCTATGCAACCAGAATGTCAGCTCTTCAAGGCAAGGTCCAGGTAGAACATACTTTGTCCGTTTCTTTCTTGAAACATTAGATCTACGATGGTAGTGACAGTAAGTAACTTGAAATTCCGGTAGCAACCAGTGGACGACCATTAAACGCCATGTCTCGAAGAGGTGTTGCAATGACGGATGCGGTGTTGCACCTGGAAGTGCCGCAGCACTGTTGTCGCTGTACTAGTGGATGCCGCATCACTCATGTTGTTGCGTATTTCACTACAGCAACTCTTACAGCAACACCTCCTCATTGCTGTAGTCACGTGTTGCTGTTTCAGGACAGTGTGGCGGTGGCAACTCTATCCACACCGGTACTGCAGGTATCGTAACTCAGGAACATTTTTCCTTGAAACTGGCTTGACCTCGAGAACTGCTCTCAAATTCGATATACATGATGTACGGGTGGAATACATCACGAAGAGCCCAGAAACTGTTGATGAAAGTTTTGACCGGACCTTGCCTTTGAGAGTAAATGAGCGAGTATTTTTCGGACTTTCAATGTTATTCATGGTCACTTCATTGTAGATCCAAGGTTTCAAGCAAGGAGCCGACTAATTTTGTTTTGGTCGGATCTTGCCTTTGAGAGCAAGAACCATTGAGAACAGTTCGTGGATTCTGAAGAATTTGCACATAATCAAGATGATCTTTCTGTGACTGGGAAGCCGAAGGAAACAAAATAGTGTAAATGTTAGTACTAGCTAACTTGGTTACGTATTATATTATCATAGTTTTTGCACAATTTTGCACATACTGTTTGTACTGTATAGTGACAAGAGATTCTCACTTTCGAATCCTTCTTCGCCTCTGCAGTTCTCATAGGTTCTTTTGTTTCCTGCAAAACAAAATCGAAATTTGATGATAGTTAGAACAAAGATATTCTGCTTATTCATGGCGAAGCAATTGTCTACATTTCTTCATCTATTCCCTGCCCTATGCGCAAGAGGGCTATCACTTTTCTGATGCATAGTGCTACCAACGAACTTGCTAAGCTGAGAGAAGAGCTGATGACACTAAAGACAGTGGAACTAAGAGAACTGAAGAGCAAAGAGCTACAAGAAATCAATATCACGAATCAATTTGCCTAGTAACTATTTTATTTCCGAAAGTCTACATTTTGATGGCGTGATTCCGCTGATGATGCACTGCACTAATATCACAGCAGTGCATCATTTCCAGCCCTGCTACCCAGGTATAGAAAAGGAACTGCTTGCTCCGGAACGTCTTTTAGCACACATATTCCAACAGCATGTTTAAGATTGGCACCAAAAAATATGAGCCCAATATTTGAACAAAAGCTTTAGTCAGTTCTTTTCTTGCCTTTGAATCCATGCCTTGAGCTGTCCTAACACTGCCCCATTTTATCTCTAAAAAAGGATACTTTCACCTTATCATGAAACTTAGCAGGATGCAGGAGCTCATTATAAATCAAAATCTTCTAGTGGGTTTCTTTCGAAATAGTGGTTACCTTCGAAGTCGGCAGTTCTGCAGTCCTCAGCTTAAATTTCTTCGAGTCCTAAAATAGAACTGTGTCATGATTCGGTGGCGTATTGCTCTCATATTGTCGTAGATTCATTAAGGCAGAATAATAATATGCAATAAAAACCTCGTCTTCTCTATAGTTGCCATTGTTGCTAGTGTTTTTGTAATAAAATCAATTAATTAATCAGTTATGTACCTTCGATAATTTAATTCCCTCTGGTGTTCCCTTCTTCTTCTCATCCTGAAACACCAACATTTACGGTTCTGCCGGTTCTGCCACGAAGTTTAATTGGACGACCCGTCAACTCAGTGAAGTTTAAAATTATTACTGTTGTCTTTGGCACTGGAGATTATTTCGTTCATAACAAAATATAAAGTTAATACTATTCTTACATTCGTTTCTAATTGCTCGGCGGTCGCAAATGTTAACTTCTTTTTCTCTTCACTTTCTTGTATGGTATGTTTCTGTGTCTTTTCCATCACAGGTGTGTATGTGTTGCGACGTTGGGTCGGCTCCATTTCTACCGACCTTGATTTAGGAATGACACGAATGCTCGATCCTCCAACGTTTCTCTTAAAACAATGAATAACATGCCTTATTTTTTACAGAATACTAGTCATGTTAGAGAATCCACGTTTTTGTGTCGTCTGTTTAACGCAGTATACTCTCCAAAGCTTTTTGACAACAAGGCAGTTTTTGTAAAAATTATGGATTCGAGACTAAACTGCGCGTAGTAAAATACAAAAAATCAAGAGAAGAAATCAACCCACATTCTTCTTCTTTTTGAAGCAGAGGATGAAGAACCCTAAAATGGGTATTTTCAGAAGTGGGTGTCACCATTTTTGAGGTTCTTAGTTTGGTGGATGTCCTGTTGACGTTCACCACGTGTAAGTCACAATTTCACTTTGCAAATTAGTTCACTTAGAACTATCGTTTACTGTTAGGAACTACAGCGAGCGGGCCTCGATGGCATAGTATGTTTTCACGGAAGCTCAGGATTTGTACACGTGGCAAATCTCATAACAGTGCAAGCAAACGACGCACTCTAAAGAGTGACCCAAAAATCTTTTGCCGGCGATCAACAGCTGCTAAATTTCCATATAAAAAGCAAAAATGACTGAATTGGGAGGCTGATTCATGAGAGGTTCTGTTAATAAAATGCACTAAGATCTCGTAACCACTTTTTCTTGTTGTTATAGCAAAGGCGAAAGTGTTTCTCTGCTGATCTGCCTAATGACATTGGTACCTTTTCCAAATTTTTGTCCTTAGACTCATTCAAAACCTTTCGCTTCAGAAGACATTCAAGTAGTGGAAGTCAACAGAATATTGGCTTCCAGTATTTTCGGAATACTTGGCCAATGATGGTAAATGTAGGTTGTGAGAGGGATGAATAGAAAGTGGGTAAGGTTGACGCGCAACCAGCTTCTGAGCCGCATTTCATGCAAGCATCTGATATCCGCTTTGCGGGAATATTCGCCGTATATAGTCTGTCCCACGGATGAAGATAGTTGGGGAAACGCCGCAGAGAAGAAGAGCACGGAAAGTGTACAAAAATTGAAGAGGGTGCAGAGAAAAAGAGACACTGTGCACAAATACTCAACTATCATCGCTGGCGAAACAGATTACAGGGCTAAGATGACTTCAATGACCTCGCTAGTATTTGATCTACTACAACTGATCAACAGAAAAGGGTCTCTGAGTGTATGTACTAAACCATACTTTCCTACTGACAAATTTCTGTTGATTCACCTCCTAACTCGGACATTATTTCTAATGTTTGACGTTTTCCCATCATTTAAAGGCAAGGTCCGGTCGAAATTTTCCGTGTTCATTTCTTTGTGCTCTTCAAAGGGTAGCCCACCCGTAAGCGTCCTTATCTCATACCCCGAGTTCCAAGGAAAAAAGCTACAGTGTTGCGGTGCGGTCCGTACGGCGTTGCTATCGTTGCTTTTTTCAAACACAGCAACAAGTGATGCAATGACCCTCCATACAGCAACAAATATGTGTTGCTGCGGTGACTTACGCAACAACATGGTGCTGCGGCATCCATGTTGTTGCGTAAGTCACCGCATCTTATACAGCTACACGGGTGATGCGGCACCTCCAGGTGCAACACTATATCTGCCACTGCAACACCTTTTACATGGCCTGCTGTGTAGTGGTTGTCGACTGGCTGCACCTACTCTGCAAACGCGCGAACTGAGCGTCGGTCCTCTATTGTAACCTGAGGGATCATTTCCGGGCTTTCGTTGTTATTTGTGGCGGCCACCACTGTTGCAGATCCAAGGTTTCAAGCTAAAAACCGACAAAGCATTCTTTAGCCTAACCTTGCCTTTACGCACCGAGCTGAGACTTTTTAGTCATCCTGTACAACTAAAGTGTCGATGCTTTTCTTAAAGCGCGTATGATCCAGCTGTGATACTCAGTCAGATACGCAGAGCAGTTACCACATATGTATATGATGCATCGCAATCATAGTTTCAACCGCAATGCCCTAAACAAGTACAGCGCTCAACACCCATCTCGACAGTGAATCAGAATTTTTCTCACTTCGTGCTGATCACGGTTAGATTACAGTTTTCTTTTTCATAAAAACAAATTATTTGTGGGACAACAACGGCCGCACCCTATATGACCACAAAATCTGTTCATCTGTGCAGTGCTTTAGAAAGTTTCCCCCATAACGAAGTACAGTGAACTGAATTCTTACATATGTTAAGCACTGCCAGTACAAGCTTCATAATGACGAAGGCGAATTGCTTCACTAACTCTAAAAACTGATGGTAATTTCAAGAGATTCACAAGCTTTTGAGAGGTACGTACCAGGAGACCACCATACCATGGAAACATAAATTTGTAATGAAACCAACTATATTACTCTGTTTTGTTTGTAAGATCGAGATGGTAGGGTATAGATAACTTATCAATGAGTAAAAGGTCTTTTGTAAGCCATCACACTTTTGGCAACAAATACCATTTGTTATCAACCCATACGAGACACCTATCCTGAAACGAATATTTCAGATGATTCTTTTCAAATGTGCTGAATTTCTTCGGTATGTATATACTACTTCAACAGGCAACATCCCTCATTCAAATGTTTCCATTCTAAAAATCCCTGCAAAAAAAAAAACAATAAGTGTTTTGGATCACATGTCGACTGAGTAATATATAGTTTATTGACATCCAATATCATAGACTAATGCTTCAAGAATTGCAAAAAGAAAGCCAGAAACACTCGGAACACAAAGGACAACCGGAGAATCGCCTAGAAAAAACAAGAATTCACAACAAAAGCAAGAATGTTCCAGATAAACAAGACAGCACAGAAGGTTGAGCATTTCCATTGATCTGAATGAAAAAACTAGCACCGAATGAACTAAAACCAAGCAACAAAGTTTCGCAAAAAAGGGGGTACAAGTTCACAGCTGGTAAAAAGCCCGTGCGCTCTAGAAGCTACATTTAGAGGACTATTTATAAGGGATCTGTGAGCGACTATAAAATTATTAGGATTATCAGAAGTGTTGATAGGGAATCATTATCTGTGAGAAACTCTTATCGAGTTGAAAATTCAGCACGACACAACAATGTTCCGACCACAACAGAGCGAAGAAAGCAAGAACAACGTCGTGTATCAAACTAAGAAATAAAAATAGCTGTGGCTATATCAAAGTAAGCTTATATACTAGTTCCCAGATGTGTGGCGGAAGGATGTTAATGTTCGTAGCGATCTCACTCAAAAATAAAACAGAAGTCACTTTTTTTTCCTCAAATGCGCACATAACAATAGTAAACTAATTTAAATTTTAAACACCCATGGAAATTAGCTAATGGATCGTTCAACCGCTGCCACAGAACATTCCTCGAGGAATGGAAACTGGGAACTACATTTCGACCTCGTGGTGCCTATGAATGAGGGCCTCTATATTGCCAAACGAAGTGAGTGATGCGACTAACACCTGACCACAGGGTAACTCCTCTTTCCAACTTCAAACGTAAAACACCAAAGGTGAATAACGAAATGAATGAAACCTGCGCAGTTTTCTCTTGCACATTACTTAATGCTTAAACCATTGGACATTAATTCGTTTCCTGGCATCTTCTACAAGAAAAAAGATTGGCGACACCCGTTTGCAAACGACATTGCGACATTAGTGAAACAATTTCATGAAAACAAATGAGTAGCTAATCCGCAACAACATCATTAGATGGCAAGAAAAAGTTCTCAAATTCACCGGAACCATAACCTTTCAAAAGAACTTGGAATAAAAAACCAGCTGTTATTCCAAGAAAAAAAATGCCTCGAGGACTACTGCAAGTCAGACTCAGAGAAGCCGAGATCACGTCGACGACGACGCACGTCATCCTGGATTGCTCCAAGATTCTCGTGGGAAGAATCAATGTAACAAACACGCTTTTCACCGTCGAAGTCGAACTCCTTTGTATCCTAAAAGACCTCATCAGAGTAATACGGGAGCATGGATGAAGTAATCTCTCAAAGCAGCAAAGAGCAATTGTCATGGGGTTTAGATAAATCTCCGAATCTTCAAATTGGCTTCATTTGCTGAATAAGGAACTGAATAGAAATCATCTTCTCTTTGACTAAAAGAGCAGTCTTCAAGAGGAAAACCGAGACAGAATCAGAATAAAAAGACCTGATAAGACTCAAAGAATCTAACAGGAGAGCCTGAAAAGTGATGTTATTTATACTGTTAGAAGGGGAAAGGCACAGGAGTAAAGAGAGGGGAGAGGGCAGGATAGAGGGAGAAAGAGAGAGATCAGGAAGACGAGAATAAAATTGTGTACTAGGTGCGAAGACCGGACCACATTAAAAAAACAAGAAGGACAACTACTAAGCCATTGCTATTATAGAGGAGCGGCATAAAAGAAAGAAGTATAGAACGAAGGAGTCAGTGCTCTCCATTGGTTAGTAGAGCACAGACTTTTCAAAAAAGAAATAAAGTAGTGATAAAAATTGATACATGAAGTTGTGCGTACCGATATAAAGCGTGCCCACCACACAGATAACCATATGCTGAAGAATGTTCCAACTACCTGAAATGAGTTGAATTTCAAAATAAAAAATACGCTAAAAACCTGAAATACTAACCAGAAATCCTATCCAAACAACTATAGGATAAATAGGTAAATCGGGAAACATGTGTCGCCCAAACTTTATACAAATTGCCGCCTCAAGAGCTGTAACTGCACAGTATACCCAGCACTGCATACCAATTCTTTTCACCAAGGGGTCTGTCGCATACAAGTAAAACTGCCTGAAAAATAGATGGATGTATAAACAAGTGAACGCATATCTTTTTGAGTCATCTAACGAACCAAATTACCTGACTGATGGAGCAGAAATGAGTGCAATTAGAATAATTCGCCAAAACACGAAGGAATGTTTCGTGTCCACGGCAAACACATGCTTCAGGAAGAATGTATTCAACTCCGTTAGCTGAAATTAACGAAGACATTGTAAGTCCAGTGATAAGGGAAGGAGGAAACTACGACATACAAGCCAAATCAGAACGAATAAGTAAACAGCCATCGTCCTCTTAAAAGCGTTCGATCTGAACCAGTGCAACTCAGTCCAGCTTTCAGGTAAAAACTGCATCACTGCACGCTTGAAACGCCCGCGATGAGACTTGATATCTCTGAAGTGACGTATAATTTGTTAAAGATGACCATAACAGAAAAAATAAAGCATACTTGATGCTTTCCCAATGAAACTGTCTCATCTGGAAGAAACTGCACACTTTCAGGCCAAACCAGATACCCAGACCATTGCAGAGCAGTACATCCAGAATAATTGCATCCCACCAACATTCCTCGAAATTCGGTAGAAGCTTTGTGAAGACCACCTAGAACCACGGTCCAAAGCAAAGTTCCGGCAAAAAAAAGAAAAAAGAAGAAAAAGTACCTCCGTCAGCTCCCATGCAATGCTGATGTACCAACACAATATGCCATGTCTTATTAAGAGAGCCTTCATAGCCCATCCAAGAAAATGACCCACAGCAAAAATATCCATGTGGCTCCAAATCCGTTCCAGAGTAACATCAGAGCAGTTGATCGCATATTCCTTCAACGGATCGTTAAAGTCAAAAAGAATTCCGTTCGGAAGATTTGGAAAGACCAGTAGGAGTACAGCAAACTTTACTAACCTTCTCAACAAGCTTTTCATGACTGAGGCCATCAGGATCCAACCAGGAGAGCACTTTCTTTATGTCGGCATATGTTTGAAAGAGAGTGAACTGCAGGATCATCAGATAAACCACGGACATCCCAAAAATAATCCTCCACAAAACTGGATGCGGCCTAATGAACGGTCCTAGAAACAATAATACTGAGGTATGGGCACAACCAGATATCATAACATAAAAGATCGAAATCTATTTTAAACGGTAAATTCACAAGGAAACGATTGTAAGTTCGAAACTAGAAACTTCTATGAAAAGGAACATTATGAACCCACCATTTGGAAATGCAAGTGCACTGACGACCAAGAACAAAGCAAAAGTACCCATCAATCCATCATAAACATTTTCGTCGGTTCCCCGATCATCCCTAGAACAGAACATGGAGAAACTTTAATAATAACTCATTCTCCAAACATGCTCGGGTAAAATCTTAAAAAGCCACACCCTTGGAAATGTTCATGTTTGAAACTAAGTTAGTGTAATTTGTGGTAGGTTGATGGGTCACAACTGTGGCAGAACAACAAGAGATCAGTGCACATCTGTGAGTATAAACGAACGAGCATTCGTCGGCACGACCCAAGCGAGTTGAAATCATCGATACACATATCGATGATTTCGTGGTAGGACCCGTTCAGGTCGTCTCAACGAATAAGATTTCCGGTGTGGACCATTACACCTGGAAAGGGCGATGCCATGAAGCTCTGCGATTGGCGAGTTGCGTGAGCACCTCCGCGACGCCCTCTCTAGATATAATGCTCCACACCCAAAGATTTCTTGCTGTTCTTCCGCAGTTGTGATAAGGGCAATTTATACTGGATGCGTGCGACTGACGCTCGTGCGTCTATATGATGAAGAATAGAGCCCAGTCGCAGCTCAGACGTTCGCGTTTACGGCCTCGCGGCGGCCGCGCGTTCTTTTCATCAAAGGCAGTGTGTCACACTGTTTTCGTGTCTGAGCTTTTACCAGGTTCTGAATCTCTTCGGCACGATGAATCCAACGGTATACCTAAAATGTTACAAAAAGGTCTTTGAACCCTACTTTTAAACGTTTTTCGGGACGGGATTTGTAACAGTTTGTCAAGCCGAGTGGACGCGTGAAGCCATTGATCTCATCGATCGGACACGTCTAGACGTGTTGGCCAACACTGCAGGCGTGGCGGCCAGCCAGCACATTCACGGACCGCTCCGCCCAGTTGGTCCGTGAACTGCATTTTCGGACCCTCCGAAGACGGGGTTTCCGTTGTTTTTATGAGCTTTGACGTACATCTTTGGAATTAGCGTGACGAGGAGGTCTAGAATCTGCTGGTATTTTCAGCTCATGAAACGAGGTGACACACTGCCTTTAAGGATATACACGCCGACACGTAGCTAGTATAAATTACCCTATAGTCCGACAACTCTAGGCCGCCTCGTTCAGAATGAGTTAGTATAAATGAAGGCTCTGTAGAAAAAATACTGGCTAAAATAATGGATGCTTTCTGGACTTCCAATAAATTTCTAGATGAGAATCAATCTATCTACCAATTATAACACTTATAAAAGGTTTCGTCACAATACTCGAGTCGAAAAAGTATTTGCAGATTCAAAATGTTTGTGGTACACAATACAATACTCTTTTGATTAAAAGGGTGTTCTCTACACCAAAGGAGCAATGATAATAGTGCCTGGTACGGGTGCTAAATAATAAAAAGAAGCAGAACTGGAAAGGAAGCCATGATTAATCAAGTAATATATGGTTGTAAAGAAAATCAAACCCTGAAAATGCTTTGTAGCAGAGGAACGCGCATAAACAGGCGAGGATTGTTAGCGTGTGAGGCTTGTAGAGCACCTCCAACGTGATGTCCTCCACCACACGTTCGTTCACCATTTGAAAGTGTATTCGCTCTAACTCCTTGCGAGATCGTCGTTTCACCACTCTCTTGGATCTAAATTTTTCACTACATGTTCTATTCAATCGTAACAAGATCGAAAAGGATTGATATGAAAGAGTCGTAGAAAAAAAATAAATTACCCTTTAGAATCATCCTCAGCTTCCCCCTCTGTTGTGTAGCAACCAGCATCTCCGATCCTATCGCCCTCATGTAATAACATGACATCATCTTTTCCTTCTTTGATAACGACACGCCGTCGAACTTGATTCTCATCATCTGTCATCTGAAGAAAAAATGAGTTTGACGTGAATTGTGTACCAATACTCGGATAATAACAATCCGTCCAGAAATGATGAATTTTAATTCGATGCATTTTCGAAAGAATAAGAGAAGAAAAGTTTGATTACTGAATAGAGAGGAATATCCACAAAACTCTGCGGAGAAACCAGGCAGAAAAAGGAGCGAAGCTGGTGAAATCATAGATAGAGTGAAGTGTACGATCGCGAATGATAATTGGTGCTAATATCGCAGAAATTCGACGAATCCTTCTACGGAATAATCAAGAACCAAGGTCATCGAGCAAACAAACGGAGAAGAGATGGGCGAAAATAATGGATTACGCGAATATGCACACCTCACAATTATTGTCCGACTAAACGACAGCAATATTTCATTCCTTTTTAGTGTTTTTTTTTCGTGGCTAGGATAATGCTTCGTGTCCTACAGATGTTTCCAAACATCTTAGTAGTACATATTGACAAGCGCCAAGCGACATGGGTGGTAATTGATTGGTGTAGGTCGAACTGCTAGACAACGTCTGCTTCAGAACCTCTGGAGTTGAAGTGGCGGTTCTTCTTTTTTGCTTCAGTTTCAGAATTAAAGGTTTTTTCTTCTGATGCAGGACGCTGAAAGAAACAGCATGATAGGAGAATCAGCGCTGATAAGCAGGAGGCCATCAAATTAGCCCGGATTTGAGATTCAGTGGTTTCTTTTTCTAAGTAGTAGCAGATTGGTTTCTCTTTTTAAATAGTAGCAGCTGAGTACCATGTTTTTCTTCGTCCAGAACACTTTTGAAATCTTCTCTTTCCATACTTTTGCTAGCAAAAGAATCTCACTGACGTGCCTTATTTGTGAATTTTACAGGAGGATCTGATTGCTACTCGTTATTAATGGAAACATGAAGCATAGGAAGAAAAATTTTGAAGCAGTTACGTTCAGTTTGTGAAGAAAAAGCCACAGGAGTTAGCGACGCAGGCCACTGCTTTAAAATCGCATGTCATTTGAACCATTACATTTTCCTCATGTGAATACGCGAAAAAAAAAACTGCGCGGATTTCTACCAATTAAAATAAGAGCTTCACCGTTTCATTGGTGATGAGAAACAGTATGTGGGTTCATGTTTTCTATGGTTTACGGTCCTCTTCGTTATCGCATTCTCCGTAGTGAACTCTACTTCGACCTTTGGACCGTCCGCTACTTTACCATCTCACAACGACTTTGGCTTTCTTACCCTTATTCCTTGCTATCAGTCGCGTTTCCCATGTGTGTGGCCATGTTACTCTTCCTACTATGGATAGTCCATTGCTCCTGTAACTAAAATGCTCACCCTCCTCTGCCTCGTAATCTCTCACCGTTATCAAGTTTTTGTTGTCCCCCGTTTCCAGGGTTTTAATCACTGGATGGCAAACGCTACCACCTGCGTAAACACGATTTCAATGCAGTTTTCAATACGAAACAGAACTAGTCTAGATCTCAGGCGAATGTTTATTTAGTGTGAGAAAGCACGTAATCCTTCAAGACTATAGTATTAGATTTCCTCAGATCAAGGTATTAGACTTTTTGGTGGAAAACAATAATTGGTGCAAAGTGAGGCGGCCCTCCAACCTTCACGGAAATCTCGTGAACCCCGGTACTGTTGTATATATCTATATATGTAGTATGAAGGTCTTCCCTTATACAAACAATTAGAACCTTGACAAACATCTCAGCAGTTGTACTAATTCTACTACACTACTAATTCTACTACTTCAAGATTCTACGACGTTGATAGTGAATATTTGATGTCATTCCCGTTGTTTGGCATTACAACTAGTAAACCTTATATAGCAACACACATCTTGTCTTCGCGCCGCACCATCTATGCGGTACGGCAGACCAGCTGAGCACCGCGAGTGTTGGGCGTTGCCGATACTGATGTTTTGCAACCGTTTTTCGGAACGAAAATAAAGACAAAGAAAAACAATAGAAAACATCAACACTTGTAACGCCCAACAACCATGATGCCGAGCTGGTCTGTCGCGCCGCGTAAGTGGTGCTGCGCAGCGGACCGAATCGTCGGTGTTCTGTATTGTTAAGATGAGCGACCGGCACTGTATGCTTTGTTGCTTTCGAGTACTGAATTTACTGGGATTGTTTTTTTTTTCAGTTTCTCTGCAATTCCTATACATGATGAAATGGACTAGAAACAATTTGCAAGGACATCTGTTGTAGATGCAAAGGAATCTCGGCATTTGTTTTGATGACAGTCTGGTTTTATTCACACAGAAACACATGTTTTACACGTGAATTCGTGAGACATCGTTCCAGTAACATGTGGAGACAGGTTTATACCTGTCTAAAAATGGATATCGTGTTCAGTTTTGGATTTCTTCGCATTGTTGAAGCTCCTCCAAGCAAATATCGTAAAGTGTTTTTCGTTGCTGCTTTTTCAATCATATCCCTAGCATAATATCTCCACTATTTTGCTCCATCTTGAGCAGCAAGCTAGTCTCTGCTACTCTTTTATAATTGGGGTGTCTTCATTCTCATAGTGTTGAAGATTTTTTCCGTTTCGTTAGAATAACGGCAGCACAAACGGAAATCTTCACCCCTCTTTTCGTAGATGCTGCCTTTGAATTCCAGCCAGTATATGCTTCTAGGTTGGAATCTCCAATCTTGAGAACACTTTTCAATTTTGTAGTAGTAGTGAATGTCATTATTTTCAGCAATGCTCATATTCCTGTTATTCTTACTAGCATTTGCTCTGTTGCTGTGGAGGTGGCTTGATATTCGATCAGTTAACGAGATACATAACATCACTCGTCTTCTTACTAGTGGTAATGGTCAGAATGTTTTCTCCAATGTGTTCCAGGTTTGATATTTTGAAGTTTTGGTGATTTATGACAGCATTAGATAATATTATCCATCAACATAAATAAGATTTGTTTAAGGTAGACGAAAACTCGAAAAGGCATGGTGGTGAGCTAGTTGCGTCAGTGCTTAAGGTAGAATTCCTTTATGAAGTACTATTAGTTTCCACAAAGTTTGCTTTATTTCTTCAGTCGCATGACGTGAAAGAGATCTTCGTATTGTGCGGCGGCCACATATCCCCTATTCTCGTAGCCGCTGAAAGTCTTGGTATCAAGATAATCGACACGAGGCATGAGGTTTGTGCCTTTTCCTGTTTGGTTAAGTGAGGTTCTTTCTTTGGAATTATTTTCCCACAAAGCGCGTCCATTCCATAGGCTGCATTTATAGTGCATCTGTCTGATCTTCTCGGATAACAAAAGGTACTTATTGATCTTCGTCGGGAGAAGTATAAGTAGGATCGATATGTATCTTTCATTATCCGACCGGATCGGACGCCGGTGCACTACAACTACAACTATAGAGTAAGATTTGTGTTGCGATATGCTCTAGCTACGTTTAGCTGAGAGTACATGGGAGACAAATTCTATTACATTTTTAGGACAGATTCAGATCATATCATGGGTTGTACTTCTCATTCAGGTGACGGCAGTCTTCGCTGCAGATGCAGTCGCTCGTCTTCGTCAATCCATAGGCGTTGCTGCTGTGACCGCTGGCCCAGGCCTCACCAACACGATCACTGCAGTGAAGAATGCACAGATGGCTGAAAGTCCATTGCTGTTGATTGGTGGTGCTGCTCCAACACTTCTAAAAGGCCGTGGTGCATTACAAGTGAGTATTTAACCGGAACTACTGCTCAGAAGTTCACGGAATGCTGCACTTTCTATGATGAAACATAATTGTGCGGAGAGCTAATACATTCCTAGTTGCGTTTACAGGCGCAGATTTGGCCATGTAGGAAGACAACATTGTCCTCATACTTGGTCAATACGGTGTTTTAATAGTTCTGCTTGTAGGACATTGATCAACTTGTCCTGTTTCGCCCACTTTGCAAATATGCAGCTCGTGTAGAGCGTCTCCGACATATCGTACCAACTCTCCGGCAAGCAATCAAGGTAGTTTTATTCGTTGGGATTCTTCTTTGCATACATTTGTTATTTCATGTTGTTTAGGCTGCCACTTCTGGTTGCCCAGGTCCGGTATTCGTTGAATTTCCCGTGGACGTACTTTACCCATATCAACTTGTCGTTAAGGAGATCGGTTTTAATCCTAAAGCAACAGGATTCGTGCAGGCAAGGCTTTGCTTTGGATTTTCTGCCAAGTCCTTAACTCATCTTTTTCTTTCCTCAGAAAGCCTTGAATCTTTACCTCCGTTGCCATGTGTCCCGACAATTCAGTGCCGCCTGGCAGCCACAGGACATTACTCCTTTGCCCACTGTAATTCCTATGCCAAAAGCAGAAGAGGTGAGATTACTTATGTGGCTATTTATTCAGTGGTTTGTTCGTCCTACCGTTTTGATCTGCGTCACGGCAGTATACACGAACTTTACTTGTATAACTACCAATTACTCACGTGTAATCACTTGTTATAATTAGAAATTTAGGTGTCCAAGATTGTTCAGCTGATCCGTCAGGCAAAGAAACCAGTGATGCTTATTGGTAGTCAAGCAACTCTTCCCCCAGTTACACCTGACGAATTGGTTAAAG
The DNA here is from genome assembly GCA_037903475.1 of Ancylostoma caninum. Lineage (NCBI taxonomy): Eukaryota > Metazoa > Nematoda > Chromadorea > Rhabditida > Ancylostomatidae > Ancylostoma > Ancylostoma caninum. The sequence goes on along the minus strand of JBAJFG010000107.1, from coordinate 115,013 downwards.
CTATTGAGGTTAGCCGCCCAGTTTTAGTGCGGTTGCGTTATCACTTCAAGTCAATATAATGGCAAAGTGAATTCTAGACGTTGGGTATACCTGTTTATCTTGGAGGAATGGCCCGTGGTTTACTTGGCAAGCAAAATCGTCTTCAAATGCGTCAGAATAGAAGGGATGCACTGCGCGATGCGGATCTTACAATCCTAGCAGGTAATTCGGATAGGCTTTCCTCATTAACATCGCTGACATTCGTCTACTACTTCATTTGCAATGTTTAGGAACAGTTTGTGATTTCCGACTCTCTTATGGGCGTGTGTTGTCGAAAAAGTCTAAGATCGTTTGCGTAAATAGGAACAGGAACCAGTTGACAAAGGTTTGATGAACTTCTAGCATTTCCAGTCACATCCTGCGTTAATGATACCTTTTCGCAATTAACAACTCGGAGTGGGCTTTTTCCTCCGGAATGTTGCTTCTGCACTTCACAAAAGCTGTTAATATTCGTTGAAGTTTTCGTTAGTGAAGTAAAATAGGACACATAAGGCATGCAACTGGCCAGAACTTTGTGACGTGTGCCTGAATTTTGTTCTAAGAGTGACAGAGGCCTAATGTGGGTCTGTCTGTAACGCCAAACGTTTCTTTTTTTTTTTTTGTTTGGAATGCTTTCTATGTTTTCAGAACGAGAAGGCATTCTGGAACGCAGATGTATCTGTTCAAGCTGATGTGGCGTCTACACTTACTCTTGTTGCTAGTCATCTGGAAAAGGTTTGTGAAAGTAGTCATGGATATGTAAATAAAGGTTGCATTACTAAATTTTGGGACCTACGAACCCTTTAGTTCTCGGAAAAGGAATGCAGTCGGACTCAAAGCATCAGCGAGTCCCTTTTCACTACCATATACTCTCTAAAAGAAGAAGTCTATGTCCTCATCGTGTTTTTTATCGCAACTGTAAACATGTTGGTATTCCATACCTCGTATTTCAGCTAAAATTTTCGTTTTTCAGCAAGATTCCCATGTGCCAAGTGCTTGGATAGATGAGTTGAGAAGAAAGGAGGAGGAGAAAGAGGCGGCTAATGCAAAGAAGATGAGTGAGGAGTTGGCAAGCGGTTTTATCAATCCACTCAATTTCCTTGCACGCCTGGATAAAGTAGGTTTAATAAATTCATCTTTATCAAGTCAACATTCGATTACTTATAAACGTGAGCATTTTATGATCTAGCAGAGAGGCCTTGTTTATTCTACTCTCGATAATCATCTCTTAGAAACTTCCTGATGACGCGATCCTAGTTGCTGACGGAGGAGATTTTGTTGGCTCTGCTGCGTACATAGTTAGACCACGTGGACCACTGCAGTGGCTCGATCCTGGAGCTTTTGGTACTCTTGGAGTTGGTGGCGGTTTTGCACTTGGAGCAAAGGTTAGTTTGAGTTTTTGCTCGAGTAAATGGTAGTTTAACCATATAAGTATGCTTTCTAATGCGGAACTCTGCGATGTATTCAAAAACGTTGAAGGTTGAGGTGCTCTAAGATCTCTGCAATGAATCGAGTTTTCTACTGGGAACTGGAAATGATTTGCAGAATTTGTGGGAGCCGCCACAAAGATTGTCACAGCGTATTTGAATGTTTTTGGTAACTTCGGCTGGTAACTTGACCCTTCGCAAAAAGTGACACTAATTTTATTTTTTTTTTCATTTTCAAACAATAATTAGGGTGTATTTGGCTTCCTTCTTGCAGGTTGTTCATCCAAATCGCCCCGTTTACATAATATGGGGAGACGGTTCATCGGGATATTCGATCATGGAATATGATACTTTCACGCGTCACAAGCTACCAGTTATTGGAGTGATCGGAAACGATGCTTGTTGGACACAAATCGCTCGAGAGCAGATACCAATGTTCAACAGCAGTGTTGCTGTGGATCTAGACGTATGTTTTTTCGTCTTTGCTTCCTTTTCTTCTTCTTTTTTTTTTGTTTGCTTCGACAAAGTTCTATGAACGGGCGGCTATAATTTGCTCGTTTTGATGTTGATGATGATGACAATCTTTATCTTCTCAGTTTTGAAGAATTCACTCGGTTTTAATTTTCGAACTTCCATGTTAAGAACAGTGTTTACTAAGAACTCTACTCTTATACTTGCTTCCATTCAGCGCACCCGCTATGATGATGTTGCGGTAGCCCTGGGTGGCTGGGGAGCGACATTGTCCGCTGACAATGTAAGCTCTACCGAAGCCATACTTGACGAAGCTTTACATCAGAATGGCGAGGGCCGAAGCGCCTTGTTGAACGTACTCATTGGAAAAACGGATTTCAGAGAGGGTTCGATATCTGTGTAATTCTTTCACTTACATAGCCATTAACTTGTGGAGAATGTACTAGAACACTTTGAAAATTTACTTAATTGTTGTGATGCAATCCCTGTTCTTTTTTCTTTTTCTGTGTCATTCTCATTCTCAAGGATGATTAATTATCTCCGACACTGTTGAAAGCTTCTTTATATCAGGTGATTATTTTTGGTGCGGTGTTGGTGAAATGCCTTTATTTCTTGCCATCATGGACCTCAGATTTTAACTGTGCCCAAACAATGTACCCAGTACCAAAACTTAGTGCTTAGCCTCAATTAAATATGAAGTATTAATTATTACCTTGCCTAGATTATTACGAAGAAGAACTAAATTAATAATAAATTAATTATCGATGTGGTTCTGGTATTATTCTTCTGATTATCATATACTACACATTTGGCGTGATTCCCCACCTGACTCCAGATGCATTTGGTTGCGTTGCAGCCGCATCTGCATAGAATAGTTGAGAAATCAGAACAGTCGTGCGCGCCTATCTGGATCGGCCGTACTACTCCAGGAGAATGATTTTTGGAAGAGAAAAATTTTTAGGGAGAGGAATGGAAGGATGAGAATGTGTTCCTCATTTTAGGAGCCTATTATTAAGATGTATTAGTATATTGTCAATTTTCGAACCCCCTCGAAAAGATTATGCCTTGCATCCAGGCTTGGCACGTGTGTGGGGATAGGTAGCAGTGAAATCTTTCTCATTTGTGGCAGAAATAGCAGGGCAGTAAGGTGTGGACACTAAATCCCACCTGGAGTCTACGAAAAGTGTAAAATTTCTGGATGAAATAGATTGCGCCCAAAAACAGCTTTTTGGATTAGTGGTTCTCCGGGTTGGTCCGACTTCTCTTTTAGAAATCATTGAAAACAAAGTAGATGATTAATGTTTATTCCTTGATATATACTTCTCTCATTGTTCCTCTCAAAAATAATATTTTTAAACATCAGCTATGTCTATACAATGAAAATTGTCTGTAATTTTTCTCAAGTTGTACGTGTGGTGACCTTGTGACGTAGCGTCTTATCAAGGCGAAACAGGCGCAGCAGATACATGCGATAGTCTTTCACGTAGTGAAGAATAATCACGGGGTTCACCAATGGAAATACAGCATAACTGGAAGAGACTAGAGTGCAGATGTAGTCGACATTCATAGCACCTGTAGCTACCAAAATATTGCTTGTCATACATGGAAGATAAAGGAATGCAACAGGATTCAGCAGCTGGAATTGAATATTCAAATTAGCAAAGATTGTCACAAGCATCAATAAGCATTTTATCTGACGAAACTGTATCTTTTATATAAATATGCGTAAAACATGAGAATTCTGACATTGAATTAGACTGTAATACTCTTGTTCTTGTAATTGTTAAAATGTATGTAAAATTTTTGACTAAAAATTATTACCTTCTCTCCAGGCTCTGGAAAATTACGCACCTGCAATATAAGAAGGTTGAACATTCGTGAATGTAGCTTCATTGCATTGCTACTAATCGCTGCGCGCTTCAAAGTGTTGAGAATTTGACGGACGCAATAGACGATTGTGACGAAGATTGCAATCATTATAATGGGGAATTGTAAGAAGATGATCGTGATGGCAGGACGACTTTGCATATCCTACAATTGTAAGAAATACGGATCGGCATGAGTGATATCATTATACAGATTATCGTCGCGTCGCTGTCTCCATCGTTTTTTTTTCAATTTTGAAATTTTGATACAGTTGGCTAGAGCTGTTGCGGAGTTTCATGTAGATTAATCTTATTTTATAGTCGATTATCAAGACCTGTATACACTAAAGGATAAAGAAGTGGTCGGCTTTATCGGTCCCGGGTTGTGGGATGCGCCATGAATTCCTGAACATTGTAGAGACATTGAATGCGTTTGTGTCTTGTACAGTGACTTGCGGGGAGCATCCGATGTAGCAAGTCAGTGCTTCATCCTCCCGAACTCCTCTGATACTAATTTACCGATCCCAGAGGGTAGAAAGCTTCGTTGGTCTCGGCCTCTCCGTAAATGTTCCTTCGACGACCACTGCTGTTCGCATAGTGGCTCTCCATTCCATTTTTGAACTGTACAACGAGAAAATATGTACGAAAACATATAGAAACCTTTTGGTCGAAGCCAAAGTGTGCAGCATTGAAAATGTCGATTTGTACTACATCCAGCACGGTTTGTCTCAAAATACTGGTATGTTCTGCGGTTGCAGGCATCGTGCGAAATATGCTATATGTCCAATCCAAAATGAACATGATATTGAGAGCAATAATACCAGCCGCATATTGTTTCTTTGTATATAAGATTATCAGATTTGGCCTTAATTTTTTATTCATAGAAGAAGGGGGCGGGAGCTGCATGATTTGGCTTACCTGCACAATACAAGATAACGGTAGATGAAGCTGTTACAAATAAGTAGAAGAACAAAAAGACAGCCCATAAAAAAGAGCACGAGGCCTATGAAGCCATATCCTCTGTATCCTCCAAAGCCAGAAGCGAGAAAAACGAATGATGTATGCTCACCTACGGTGATCTGAACATGTATATTCCCTTTCGAAGAGAATTATCAAACGAATATGGAGTGGTTTTGGAAGAAATTGTGGTCATTGACGCTACATTGCTTCAGCATGCAATCTCCCGGGTAGAGTGAGGTGCCGAAAACTATTAGTTTTTCGTTCCTTATTGTTATGCGCTATGTAATACTTATCCAGGAACATTTCGGAAGCAGTTCTTAGCGTCACATTTAGAGCATAAATTTACATCGCAAGGTGCAGCTGACTCTGAAGATCTGTATTTCTTCCTTCAAGAAAAAGTACGTAACATTTTCTCAAACAAGGACAGGTACTCTTACAGCAAATGGCACTTTTGAAAATTATGGAAATGTAACTCTACAGAACTTACCGGCACGAAGGTGGCTTGAACTAGAGAGAAGAAGACACCGACAGTAGCAAATAAGAAGAAAAAATACTTAAAAACTGATAACGATTTCGCTGGACACTTGAAGAACACGAATATCAGAAGCGAATTAAGTAGAACGGAGAGGATTGCGCATGTGATAGACGTTATATTAACGAGCAGCACCCAGCTATTCATGTCAGTGGAACAACTCTAAGTAGACAAGGCGTACGAAGTGGATATTTGTAGTCAATCACGCTAGATTAAAGTACGAGATCACTGACCAGTTGGGATCATCTGGGATCAGTTCCGCTCCTGCACATTGTAGGAAAGAGCTTTTGAACTGAAATGAAGCGAAGAGAGCAATTACCACGTGTGCCTTTCTTGGCTGAGTCATCTCGTGGGAATCATGGTAGATAGCTTCTGAAAATCATTTTAACTCTCAGTATTTATAGCTATACCAAGAATTCTGCATTCCCGTTACTAAGGCAAAAGAGTGAATCTTTTGCCATGCACTTCAATTACATGGACCTCTACAGTCGAACGAGTTCAGGAGAGTACCTTGGCTCTGGTTTTGGGAGAAATATAATACAAAGGAATGAACTCAAACATGACGGACACCGACTCTCAAGTTGCAGCTAATTTGTTGTCTTTTTATTCCTTCTCAGAGATGCTTTCTAACTTGCTTGACCGATCTTCTTTGGAAAAGAATACGAAAGCTTACTTCGTCCTCAGAGTTGTTGTCAAGACGCTTATATGAGAGGAATCGTCAGAATCTCCTGATCGCAATAATACTCACGATTTCATACAAAAATGCCGAATTTTCCGTATTCGAGACCTTTCCTTGAGATGATCCAGAGCGGTTCCAATCCAAGAGTACAAGGTTTCGTCACAAAACATGTACTTAGTGGAAGCATGATGATGAATCATGTAAAAATCTTGGGAACGATTTTGGGCGAGACTGCGCCTGCAGTTGAACTTTTCGAGATTTATTTGCGGGAAAAAGAATTTGCAGGAAACAAAGATTCATTTACCAGATGAAGAGCTCGTGTTTAAGAAGACTTAATGTTATATCTTCTGAAGCACCTGAGAATGAGAATACTAGCTACCTTAGTACCCTACTCACTTACATACAGGGGTACCGAAAATTGTCCGGCCTCCGCGCGCCTTTTTCATAATTCTGCACATTTCTGAGAGCGCTATGTAGGGCGAGTTTGTTTGGCGAGTGTAGTTTGTTTCTCAGCTGCCTTATAGCCTGTTAGATGTATGTATAAAGGCTTTGCTGGGGAAGAAATCTTTGTAATGTGTGAAACTAAGCAAGAGAGAAGTGTGTACGATCAACTGGTTCAAACATTCAAAGCTTTCTGACTCATCGGTCTTAGTGAACTAATCAGAGATGTGCGTAATTACAATTTACGATTTACGAATTACGATTTACGGCCATTTCTGACGATTTTTTACGATTTAATATTTACGAAAAATGACCTAAATTTCGTAACAAAATCGTGAATAACTACAAGAAACTAATCTCATCATAGCCCTTCTGCTAGGGTGCAAATGTGCATGATTTGTCCGTTTTTGCATTTTGCAGCAATAATAATAGTGAAATCGCGTAGCTTTGCTTGTAGTTTCAAAGGGCGCCTTATTCCAATGTCATTGTCGAGTTTATAGAGAAGATCTGTTGGAAGAGTGCAGATCAGCGGCTCAAATGAAGTGCCAGGAGAACATCAACAGTCGCATTCTTAGTTCTCCTTCCTAACTATTCTAAGCTTTCGGAGGTGGAAAGAGCTGCCCACTAAACCTCTGTCGTTCGACCAAAAGTTTTGAATTGTTTTCTGACATCAACCGCGGTGTGACGTCCTGTGCGAGAAAGTTTTCGCCCTGATCGTGAACCAATTAGTAATGGCTATAAACAGTTGGATAGTGTGCGGAAAGTAATTCTTTTCTGAAACCACGCAATAGAGTGCAGGAAGTAATTTTTCTTCTGAGACCACGCATTCTCCTTCATCTGATAATCGTAGAGGTATCGAATGCGCATGCGCCCTATACAGTGACTTGCTGAAAGCCCCTGATACCGAGTCAGCGCTTCAACCTTCCAGACTCCACTGGCACCAGTTTACTTACCACACAGGGGTTAATGGCTTGGCTTGCAGGGAAGCACATAGAACCATCGACCACGTTTACTTCAGAAACATTGGCTGGGATAAAGAGAATTTTCTCAATCGCAGCGATAAATAAGACTCTTCGAGCTAGATAGCCCGCTAAAAATATCGACAAAAAAGTTTTCCGTGCATCATAATGTTATCACTCTGAGGATAAGACGGCGATGTTCTGTGAAAACCAATCCCGCAGCATTAGGTCCACACCTCAGATAGTTTTGAGAATGACTCTGTTATGAAACGAGTTGAAATTACCTAAATCTTGTCGATGGTACTCGAACCTTCAGTTACGATTTACGATTTACGGCGGCTTTGGAAAATTTACGATTTACGAGAATTGAAATTTTTGTTAAGCACATCCCTGAAACTAATGTTGCAGCCCTTGGCAGGGACTGCTTGTTGCTGGCTGGTTTCTCAAGACAGCCGAACTAAATTCTGATGTGTGACCGAGCAGGCGAAGAAAAAGATGAAAAGTTCATGAGAACTCCTATTTTAATAATCAGTGTCTCATTCGAATGTTCAATGAATGACGGTGAAAATTTCCTCTTGTTCGTGGCAACTACAGTGCAGCTAGGGAGTGCCTTTCTTTCGCTCAATGGTTGTGATTCTTACATCCCTGAATTTTCTTTAGAGTTTCAAGTAGTACAACATGGTGGTAGTAGTACTTCTAATAGTTTTTCTTTGCACCTCGCTGCCTTCTATTTCAGGTTACACAGTAGAGGCTTACACGTTTACAAGCTAACAATATTTATAAAACAACAATAATGCGAGGTGATCATTAGGTTGAGCGCGTGGTGAACTTGTGATGTAGTGCCTTATCAAGGCGAAACAAGCGCAGCAGATACATGCGATAGTCTTTCACGTAGTGAAGAATAATCAACGGGTTCACCACTGGAAATACAGCATAGGTGGAGGAAATTAGAGTGCAGATAAAGTCGATATTCATAGCATTCATAGGTATCAAGATATGACTCAGAATACATGGAAGATATATGAAGATAACAGGGTTCAGAAGCTGAAACGGAATGTTTTTAAATGAGTAACGAAATAGCGATTTGCACCGAATTGTACATACAGTCCGCATGAGAACAGTACCCCGCAGCTGATTTGATTTGACATTGTTTCCAGAACACTGGTCATCCTTACCTCTCGCCGCCACCTGCTCCAGCATTTAATGGGTTGAGGAGTAAACTCGTTCAATTTTTCATTCTTGCCCGACAACAACGGAGCCAGCTGGTCTGCCGCGTCGCTTCGGTGGTGCGCCGCAGCTAACCAAACGGTGGTATTCTGTTATGCTAGAGAGATTGACTGGCGCTGTACTCGACTGGCATGAAGATGACGGTTTGAAGAAGTGTACTTTTTATTAAGATGACAGTTTTTCTTCCTTCGTTTCAACAGTACATTTCTTTCTTCGTTTCAACAGTACAATTGAAAAGATCCACACCTGTAGGAGAAGAAGATTGAACATCCGGGAATGCAGCTTTCTTGCGTTGCTGCTAATCACTGTGCGCTTCAAGGTTCTGAGAATTTGATGGATGCAGCAGACGATTGTGATAATGACCAGAAACATGATGAAAAGAAATTGCGAGAACCATACCATGTCGAAAGGACGACGTTGCAAATCCTGTCATAATAGGAATTCAAAGAAGTGACAATGGAACTCTGGCAAAACAACTCTTGCTTCGCTCCATGCTAGTCATTTAATGGATGTCTGTATGTTTCAGAACTGTCTTATATTCTTGTAGGATTTAATTTTTTTTCCACAAAATTACTGAATTACAGCTTTTTTACCATAATGTTACTGAGCTATAAGCTTCATTCATAGTTCATCGAATTCCGATCCGGTAGGATAACAAATGATGCGTATCAGTGGCGGACGGAGAAAGTGGGCGGCAGGGGGGGGGGGGGGCGTGGGAAAAAAGTGAGATCTCTGCCTCCTTGGGGACCCAGATGGGAAATAAAATTAATAAAAAATATTAGTTATAATGAAAAATAATAAATAAAAATTATATTAAAATAATAACAAAAACAAACAACTAAGAGTAAGCTAATACAAGATTTTTATTTGTATTATAAAGTAATTTTGACTAAAATCTAGTAACAAATGCATCCTGCAGCGTACCTATATCGATCAAAAGAGTATGCAGCCACCGGTGAACATCGTGCAGCCGTAATTGCAGACAAAGTTAAAGACGCACTCTCTACAACGCGCTTCCTCTAACACGTTCTTGACAGAGCCGATTTTGAACGTACCGCCGCGTGGGACACGCGCGCTTTCGGACGCTTGGGTCCCGTCCTCGGCCGGTTGTGCATGTGGTCGCACTGGGTAGTAATTTTTCCCTTCCATGTAGAACGTTAACTTCTTCCATGAAAATTATGTTTCTGATCGTAATTCTAAAGGATTCCTTCTCATGCTTTTTGTCTGCTGTTTGTTACTGCTATTTTTTTTTCTGAAAATTTGTTGGTCTTTTAGCTGTCCCAGTTCGAAATCCAATGAAAAAGTTCAAGAAAATGTCTTCTTTGCCTACTGCGTGTATAGAAAACTTGTATCTCTGTTAGTGCATAAGTACATAGAAATTAGCTAAACAAAAGCGCTTCACCAAGACGGGACGTTAAATATGGCGTGCTCGACCGGTCGTGCACGTTGTCGCGAACGTGTTAAGTAATAGGGACCACCACTTATTTTATGAGCACGTTCCTTCATTTTAAAGAACTCGGAAAACTGCTAAGCGAAGAGCGACTGCCACTGGTTCCTGGCCTGCCTCCTGTCCTCCAAACACTCCGACGCATTATTATGTTATAGAATGATCAGTTACAATAATTTACAGCCAACCTGAGCATTCAAGCCGAAGTGTGCTGTGTTGGAAATGTCAATCTGAACTATGTTCAGCACAGTTTGTCGGAAAGTGGCAGTAAATTCTGGGGTTGCAGGCAGTGTACGATGTACGCTATACGCCCAATCCAGCACGAGTACAAAATTTAGAGCAACGACTACAGCCGCATATTGTTTCCTCGTGTATAGGAATATGAGATTTGGCCTGCAATGCTACACTTCATTCGTCAAATGACGTGAGGAGATTACATGCGTCGGCTTACCTGCAGAGTAAAATATAGCGATATAGGAAGCTGTTACAAATAAGTAGCAACACGAAAACACATCCTATAATGAACAGCAGGAGGCCAACGAAGCCATATTCTTTGTATCCCAGGAAGCCAATAGAGAGAAAAACGAATGAAGTGTGCTCGCCTACAGAAATCTAAACATATCGTATCGTTTGAACTGAATTATAAAACAACATCCAAGTTGTTCGGGGGAAGGTAGGGGGGAGGGGGGGGGAGTGCTGTAAGCATTTACTCTACGTAGCCCCAACTTTCAACCTTCATGAAACGAATTATGAAGCCAAGAACTTTCAGAATATCAACGCACTATAAAAGGCTTTCTGGACTCGAGTCACAACAAATAGCCATTTTTTGGAGTGGTGTTGCTTCTAGAAAAAAAAATGTTAATAAAACTTACCGGTACAAAGGCAGCTTGAACTGTAGAAAAGAAAATACCAACGATAGCAAACAAGAAGAAAAAATATTTGAAAGCGGATAAAGATTTGGCTGGACATTTCAAGAACGCAAATATAAGCATTGAATTAAGATAAATAGATAGAACTGCGCATAGAATTGAGGTTATATTCACAAGAAGCACCCAGCTATTCATGTCAGTGAAATACTTCTGGGTAGACGGAACGTTCGAAGTGAGCATTTGTAGTCAATCACGGTAGATTAAAGAACGAGATCTCTCACCCGTGGGATCACATGAAACCTTTTAGTTCCGCTCTTTGCACATTTAAGGAGAACATCGTGTGAACTGGAACAAAGTGAGGAAGGTAAGCAGAGCAATCAAGTATACGTATAGATCCTCTAGAGCTTGGACGCTCACCGAGCTCGGCGATTCAGGAGCTACGACTGAAGTTAAATTGATTACAGGCAGATTTTTCCCAGTACTTAGGTAGAAATCTGACTAGGTTAGGCAGTAAGGTGGATAAAGAACGACTTTTAAGCCAGACATCTCCTTGAAGCAATCACCAACGGCGTGATTTCCTAAATATTCCTCTTGACTCTTTCTTTTTTTCTTGCCTTCCAAAGTAACATGTTTTCAAATGCTTTTCAAATTTTCTCACCCTCGGCTTCTAATTCTCAAAAGAAAAATCACATTAGAGTGATCCAACATAACATACATGGGGAGAGCATTTCACGTGTACTGTTGCAAAGCGATCGCTCCTTTCCACAGCGAGGCCGGGGTGCCGTACCCATGATCGTGCCTTGGGCGGCTAGGATCTGAATTTGACCACATTTGCCCTATTAACTATCGATAACTTCGGCCACCGCGCGGCCTTAGTCTCTCCACCACAGCCCTCCGCCTGCGGAAGCTCCTTTTTTGATCATTCTTCTTATTAATCGTTCTCTTCTATTGCATTTATTCATTGCTTTTAGTACATCGAAATCATCTTTGTAGTTCATGACTTCTAAATGATTGGTCTTCTTACTCATTGGCCGCTTCAAGAGTGTTGCATTCAATGTTAATGTCAGATTTATTAAATCCATATTGAGCTTGTATTAATCCACCTCCATCAACAGTTTCTCTGACTGACATTTTATTTTCGATTGAGCTTACGTTCTCTTCGTACATTTCGTGCATGTGGCATTGGGTGGCGAAACGATTTGGCTCACTGAGCCTTCGATTCGCGACATGTACGTATATATCTGTAAGAAACAAGCAATTTTGTCCAAGTGACTTCCTGGTAAATTTTTGCTGTTCGCCAAACTAATGCTGCATTTGTTTCTTTCACTTTGCTTTGTTTCCATTCTTTCACATGCTTTATTGATATGATCATGCTTCATTAATATCAGTTTCTTTCTCTATCATTCCATCTAAGGGCAGAAACGAAGAGGATGTGTTCTTACAGTCCATGTATTTCTAGTAGTAGTTCGGGTAGAGTCACCCGCTCAGCATCTTCCCAACGAGGTACTGTCGTGATGGAGCTGAGCGGTCTTCCTTCACAATAGCAGGCAATCGGAAATCTCCAGCATTACTGAGGAACAAACGAGTGAATACCAAAAAAGAACTGAAATGCGAGTCGGCCGCCTCCCTTGTGTTATAGAACAGAGCGCGGTACGAATGTGACAACCGCGGTCCAGGAATTTTTTGTCATACCATCTATGATCACAATGATTCATTCCTCAGAAGAATCGCAAGTTGCTATCCACTGAGGTATGCAAATAAAAAGTTCCTAAATTTTATGAAACCTTGAAATTATCGTGAAAGAATCCTTCAATAAATATGCAAAGTAAAGGATTCCGGCATAGTTTTCCCCTTCTGTAAGAACGAAGTCAACAGAAACAATTGTAAAAAATATATCAAAGACTATAAAATATATCAAAGAAAAAATATATCGGTCGAAGGGCACACAATTTGGAAATCTTGACGGATCTTCTTCTCAAGCATTTAGCTTGTGAATGTTAATCCTTCTCAGAGCACTATCAATCTAGTGGACCTATTGAGTCAGATTCTCTTATCCAGATGACTAATCCATCTCTGGCAAAAACGACATAGTTTGAACAGCAACTAAGAACACCTATTACCTTGGTACCAGATTCATCCATATAATACCCATGAAACAATAACAACAATAATTTTGGGACAAAGAAAGGAGAACATAATATCACATCAATTGCAATGAAACGACCTGTTAACTGTATGACTGTGAAAATTGCTACTTCTAGAAAAATATAGAACTATGAAGTCAAGTGAATACATAATCAGTGATAAGAATATCCTATAAAATAATGTTATCACAACTCTTCCTTGGCTTGGTCAGTAGTGCCTTTGTTGACCTTTCCAGCGCTGTTTTTGCTAGAACTGTTATTATCTTCATCATCCTCGTTGTCGTCATCATCATCGTCATCTTCATCTTCCTGTTCTTCAGCTGCCTTCTTAGCTGCTAAACAAATTTTATCTCGGAAAATGGAATTAATATACGGAACCTAACAGGAATTGCATGTGATTAGCAGCTCATTCGATATCTTTCTAATTTATAGGATTTGTTAACTGATATTGTAGTCTTTCGTTGAGCCACTATGCTCGGATGCATCATTGGAAGAAGATGGGTGACTTCACTACTACCCATGGATAACAGCTGAGTATAGACAGTGTCACGCCCGGTCAGCAGGGTAAACATGTCGATTGATCAGAGGTAGAGAGTAAGATCTGTGTATTTCAATACGTTTACCAAGGGTAATCTCAACTATGCATCGTAGTCGTGGTTGCCCTCCTTTACTCATCCCAGCGACTTTGTTTCCCGACAAGCACAAACTCATAGATTCTGTGGCGGACTTGACTCATTAACATCGGCACCAGTAAAAATAGACAACGACGAAAGTTTTTCGTATGAATAGAAACTTATTCAAGTTTTATATCAATACTTTACGATTTTTTAAATTGATGTACAACTTCTTCCAACAATACAATCGCTATTATTTACGTATTTGTATCACGAGCGTTGCAAAGCATGCAGTGCATGGTCACTCGAGACGATGAAATAGCCCTAGATTATACTGAATAGCGTCAAATATGTAATAAAAATTCTACAGCTCACGGCGCGTTTGCATTTTTTTTACAAAAATCTTTGGCACTTTAATTTCCCTCAACAGTCCCAAAAAGGAGTGTTATCGGAAGGTCTGCTGCAGTATATCACCCAAAAATTCAATTGCTGTAGCATCATCTACTAATCTCAGCAAGAGATTCCCACCAAAGGACAGAGAAAAATTAATCCTCAACAAAGCTAGAGTATAAAACGAGTGCAAATGTGGAGAGATTTTCTGTTTCGAAATCTTCATTAACCATTGAGCTTGATCAACTACATACCCATATGACACCAGCAGAGCTGTTTACTACAATAAAATACACGAGACCTACACATTACAACCCCAAATATTTCTTCGCAGAGTCCGGTATCGTGTCTGGGTTCACGTTCATATCTATGAAGATGATCAACGCCACTGCAATGGCCGTGAGGACGAGTAGGAAAATCGATCGCCGCCAGATCACGAACGCGATGATCAGTGCCAAACTTGTCATCGAAATCCCTTTCAACAACGTGTCAGGAGGTATCAGCATCTGGTACGGTTTCGCTGGAAACCACTCTAGCTTACGGCATGTGAAAAGATTGGCAAAGCGAGAAAAACAGCAAAATTTAATGAAAGTTGTTTGCTCTTGACCTTTCCCCAAAAGCTAAACCAGAAATCGTAGCAAAAGTAATTGGAATTTCAAATGTATGTATTTTACCTGAATTGTATGCTGAACTTATTCTCCTAGTCATGGAGGCTGTCACACTCTCAGAACTTGCTTTGAAAATTGAAATTGGAGCATAATATTTTACAAAATTGAAGTGGAAATTCTCTGGCTCTCTGGATGTTTAATATTATTGACATTTCCGCAATTCAACAGCATTTCAATGTACCAATAAATTCGCCTGTACTCAATACAACCGATTTATAGTGATGTTCAGGTGCGAGCACGACGAAAGTCCCTCACATAGTTTTGTCATGCTGACCCTATACTTAGCGAGCAACAGTGACGCATGAATAAAGATTTGAAATGTTTACATGAACTCTGCTATTCGAAAGAACATCCCCCCAGCTGTCGCTATTCAAATAATGGAATTGCCATGTGTGCCGTACGAATACAGTATATTCTAGTATTTCGTATAAGTTTTCAAGAGTTCAGCGCATACAAATATGGGGTATCGAGGTTTTCGTTCTGCAACACAAGAATTTTAATATGCGTACAGTATATCAGGTTCCACCTCCGCTAAGCACTAGAGTACGTCATTCCATTGAAATTTTGAGCGTGGGCTGTTTAACCTTAGAAGGAATGAGAGGGACAACAAAACAGCACTGACATGGAATGAATCGAGGAAAAATCAATAAAAACGTAGGTACTCACCTTCAACGTCCAGCACACAAGCGGATCCATCTCGTTTGTAACCGTCGATACAGTCACATCGATAAGATCCCTGCAGGTTTACACATTTCTCATGAGCGTTTGAACATGTTGTCTCTACAGCACATTCATCTATATCTGAAAAGCCAAAACAAAAAGATGTTCATGTTAACACTAGTCCTGAAATGTGAATACTAAAAGAAAAACACTTATCTCACCTACACATCCATCGGAAGTTTCATTCCAGCCATTTTTGCATTTCGTACACGCTTTCGGTCCTGCCGCTGAGCATCCTCCAGCGCACCCCTCGAAGCACTCTAAAAAAAGGAAAAGATTAAAAAACGTGATAAACGGAAAACTTTAGAACAAATAAATATTAGAATATCAATTGAAATCTTTCAATCAAACACTCAATTTTATGCAAATAGACTAAAATAGAGAAATATCAATGATCGATCACAAAAAACACTAAGAGATGAAAACGTACTTTCGCACTCAATAGAATTTTCCGTTTTTGACTTTTCAAAGTGGTCAGCAGCGCATTGTCTGCACAGATTTCCAACGTAGCCGGTGTCGCAGGTGCACTTTCCTGTTCCATACCTTCTGCCATTCCCCTGAAATATGAGCACAACTGAATGAACACTTCCCATCGCCAACAATCAGCTGTTAAACACCGTTCCGTTCCAGTTTTTATAGCATTTTGATTTGATAAGTGAGGCAGGAATATGTAGTAGTTCAAGCTTCACCCTGTACACCGACTACGCAAGTCAGAGAGAGAGAACACTTATAAATGAACAAACTTCTGCTAAGTGCTTTACTAAATAATGTCGGCACTTACATCGCAGCTCCCGTGGCCGAAGCAAACCGCTCCTGTTATTTCGAAACCGGGACATTTGAGGCAGTCCTTACCATAATGACCGTCCGGGCAGCAAACTAAAAATAAATGCTATAAGTTCTTCAAGCAAAGAAAAACGTCTACAACAAAAGGACAGTTGCAAAACAATGCAATGTTGAAGTAGTGTTTAGCTCGTTGATGCAGAGATAACGGTGCCGCTAAAACCATATGCAATCCGAATAAAAATGTAGACGATAACCCGTACAAGCTTACAAGATACCCTAACCAACGTTAATAAGTCTTAATAAAAAAATCTATTAAACAAAGCGCCGTAAGGGGGCTAGAGCGGCTAGAGATACGCGGCGGCACTCATAGACACCGCAATACTCACAAGAAGAAATAACAAATTGGTTTGATATACGCCAGTATTTCTGAAGTGGAATCACGTGTTCTAATCTTCACGAACCCAAAAGTATCAACATGTGCCTCTAATTTTTTTAATTGACCACTGCTTCATATCCGTTAAAGTATTTATTCTTAACACATAAATCAAGAGCAAAATTCGACAGTACATAGACTGTAGCGACAATTCAAGCAGCCGCAAACCGAATAAAGAAAAAGAAATAGAAACAAAAGGGAGAACATACGCTTAATTCGTTTCTCACATAACCATTCCGTCATGTTCGCCGCTTGGTGTTTATAATAATATTCTTCTAGGAGATCCTCGTGTTCTTCAACGAGCGTGTTACACTAAAAACAATAAATATTATGCGTAGCAGCACATAAGAATAATCATGCATTTTGTAAACGCCTTAAAGGCAGCAGGAGCTGAAATTCTCGACTCCGAGCTGAGCTGTGGGTGATGAAGTACAGACTGAGCACATCATAAATGTGAAACGAACACAGACAATGATGGCTTACCTGCAGAGAAAATGGAACATTCGTCGCGAACACGCCTGGCCGTGTTCGCGCGCGTACGGGTTTTCCCCGGCGCGAAAGCCATTGCGGCGCGTGGTTTTGGCCGAGTCCCGCCATGGAACCCTGTGAATTTAATGCATTTCGTCTTCCCTTTGCGCCAAACCACGCACCGCAATGGCTTTTGCGCCGGGGAAAACTCGTCCGCGCGCGAACACGGCCAGGCGTGTTCGCGACGGATGTTCCATTTTCTCTGCAGGTAAGCCATAATTGTCTGTGTTCTTTTCACATTTATGATGTGCTCAGTCTGTACTTCATCACCCACAGCTCAGCTCGGAGTCGAGAATTTCAGCTCCTGCTGCCTTTAATGGGGAGCGAATGACAGAAATGCCTTGCATGCGCATTTCCGGCTTATTTAACGCAACAAAACAAGAAGAAACATTCACAAATAAAATGAAAAAGATTAAAGAGAAGGTACTAAAACGCGCTGTGGAAAACAAGAATAGGGAGCACATAAATTAAATGCTTACCCTAAACTCTAGTTCCTGAAGTCCATGGAAAAGGTCCATCTCAATGATTGTGTTCTTTTTACAAATGCCTTCCATTGTCTCGATGAATCGAGTCTCGCTGAAAAAAAAAAGAAAATTCGAAGTAAGGGGAGGGGTCAAGGGAAGAGGCCGCAAGTCACCTGGTTGCATATTTGCCTAATTTCTTTTCTTCCCAGGCAGTATCGCCCCCAGCGAAGTGGTGCCGAGCAGTTCTTCGGAGGCCCTAAAAACTGTCCTCTCTTAGGAATGTCAAACCTAAATTCCTACATTTATTTGGATTTTGAAGGTAGCAATGTTTAGCAACAGAAATGCAGATAGCACAAACGTGACTGGAAGAAACCAGCTACATCAATTAAAACTCAAAAGCTCTTTTATAACTGCCTTAGGCGGGTCATAATAGAAGATGCAGCACAGAATTTTCAACCTCACCATCATGTTTTTGGTGCATGGACTCTGATTGTACTTGGAGGATTATTTTCTGATTCACCTCCTATGCATTAGAAAGAACAAAATATATTAATAACAACAAACAGGACTAACCGCTTCGAATGTAGCCACTAAAAAGTGACAATACCGACACCTATCATCCTCCTTACGATTCTTCTTGGCAGCGGCGGCCACTAGGAATAGGCCATATACGGCTAGCAAACGCATATCATGCGTAAATGGCAAAAATACTAAGGTTAATGAATGGCGAATGCGTGCCCGAAATATAAATGATCGATAGCCAACGCTGACCGCCGCGCCCTCACTCGTCACAAGAAAGTGTACCTAAAACAAACAGACGGTCACGAAGGAGTCCTAAAAGCAAAGTGGAGCAAAACATAGCACGACCCTGGAATGGTACGGTACAAGATGCAATATAACGAGAGCATTCGCGAGATCATAACAACGAAGACAAAGGAGAAGCTTCAAAATTTCAGTTTTTTTTCAGTGAAGATAGCAAATACAGTGGACATCAGTGGCGGTGGCCCATCAGAGCTGTCGAGAAGAACGCCGCGCAACCGCGCCGCGTGCGCCGTAACGGACGTTTTCTGCTGCTGTTACGCTATATCTAGCAGTTTTTCTAACCGATTCTAAGGATTTTCTATCAAATCGGGAAGAAAGCTCCTAGAAATAGCATTCTTGCGGTAGATGACACCGATCCCAGTACGCGCGGCGCGGTCGCGCTGCGTCCTTCTCGAGGCCGCGGATGGGCCACCGCCAGTGACGTTCACTGTGTGTACCATGATGAGGTCTATAAGCGAATACCAGTTTGACCACGCGACCCACGCCGCACTTTCAGGCGGCACTATCCGCCCACGTTCTGTCCCAAAAGTCACAAAATCAAAAATCTTGATAAAACCTAGCTTCTGGGTTTATTTATCATGGGAATCACACTCATACACTCATACAGTACCACAGACCCACTTTTGAACGGTAACGGTAGAGCTACCGCAACGAAGCGGAAGAGAATGCCAACTTTAACGGGAAAAGACGGTGTGCTACGAAGAGTGAAGCTGATGCTCGTAATCGGCCTACCAAATGAAAATGACTCCACTATGTATAGTTTTAAGAAACGTTCTGCGAGGCGTCGATTTCCGTCGTTTCCACCACATATTTACGGCAATTCTACAGAAGCGAAGTAATGGCACGAAATGAATGTGGTTTTTGTGATGAAAGGATAAAAAGGATAAAGTGATCGGCGTTGAGCAATCCCGTTTGTGGGATGCGCCACGCATTCGACTTCATCTGAACATCGTAGAGGCGTTGAATAGGTACAGGAAGCTCCAAATGTTCGCAGTCAAGAGGGCGTGGCCACGGCGCGGCTTCTTAATCAGACACAGGCGCTCTCTATGCTGCCTCTGGCTTCTCTGATTCTGCAGCCAACCAATGGCAGCATGCCGAGCGCCTGTGTCTCTGCCTAAAGCCGCGTCGTGGCCACGTCCCTCTTGACTGCGGACATTTGGAGCTTCCTGTATGTGCCCTATACATGAATTGCTGGTCCATCCGATGTACCAATCAGTGTTTCACCCTCCCAGACTTCTCTGGTACCAATTTACCGACCCAGGAGGGATGAATGGCTTGGTTGGCCACCGGCTCGATCGAATCATCGGCCGTGTGCGTGTGCAGCGAGCCTCCTACCACTGCGCGACAAGCGCCCCGGCTTTTGTGATAAGCACATCAAATAATCACCGTGGACAAAGCTTGATCACTGTCAGAAATGACTCTGAATTGTTCACGCAGAATAAGCATATGATGCCAAGGCCATTCTATTGCCTAACATAATTAAAAGAAGCCGAGAAATGGGTACGTGTAACTAATAACGTCGCATGCGAAAAATAATTACGGCGACAAACACTCCTTTGCTAAATAAGAAAATGTGGATCAGAAGACCCATTTCAAAAAGGAATAGCGGAAAAGCTCTAGCGGAACGAAAGAAGTGGTAGATTGGGCAATGACGTAGACGGCAGCGAACTGCACACTGAAAAAAAACGAAATCATGGCCAAACTGGTTGAAGCGCCATATAATAGCGAAAAAGATAAAGACGGTTTATTTTTAGCAGATAAATAATGTGTCGGATCATTTCCACTTTCGGAGAACTAAAAGCTTCAATTAAATCATCACGGCTTTAATCGGCTAGCTCTGCCCAAAATGTATCGAAATCATACTTTTCACTCAAGCTTCGTCCAGGAGGGATAACCGAACTGAATAATCCCCGCAGGCGAGTCTTGGGCGAAAATCTCGAGCCCTTGAGATTTTGTTCTTCTCAATGAGCAGAAAGTTGTCAGGAAGTTTGTGCGCTTGTTTTGGGACAACTAGACAAACACAGCTAGAAATTTTCGGTTCTAAGAGCACCCTATTTGAAAAGACCTGAAATAAGAACAGGAACTAGGCCTCTGGGGCGTCTGTGTGTGCATGGAAACCCGGACCAAGACAGGTTTAATTGCGGGAAATAAGCGCATAACCAACCAATACTGCTCAATAATGCGCCTGTTTCCCGCTATAGAACCTGCATACATGGCCAGGACTACCATGCATACTGCCTCAGACTTCGCAGCACGGGACAAGGAGCAGCACACCAAGCGAGCAATCAAAAGCCCTGGAAACGCGCCAAAATGACGCTGCATTACCGATTTAAAGGACCCGTCGTGCACAGGCGCACTGGAGCGCGTCAGCCGCAGTCTGTACACGTCTCGCACCTGTTCACGTCGACGGTCGCCTGCGTCTCGCGCCGGCGGCCGCTGTTTCGTCACTACAGCTCTCGCCATCGACGCTTTCGATTACTCGTCTCTGAATCGACAAAATCTGCTGCGAAAATTTCTTTTCGAGGCCGGTTTCGAGAACAGTCTGCCGCGAGTTCTCCGCTGGTGTGATGTTGTCACAAACTTTCGAGCCGCAGAGCAGCAGCTGTGAGCAGTTGCTGACAGCCTTTTGCCGATATTTCTATTACCTATCATATTCTTGCACATATTTCATTGCTATGGGCTTGCTACAGCATGGACGGCGTGAAATTTCATTCCTTTATGGCTTTCTGCCTACTTTTATTGTGCCGATGTCCCTCAAGTCGCCCCCAAATTTCGAGCGCTGAGGTCACACCAGGGCCACAACTGGAGAAGGGGATCTTATCAGTATAAGTATAGGTATCTTATCAGTATATCTTCGAGTTTTCGATGAACTTTTCTGTTTCTGGAAAATATCTGTATTCCTGGAGGTTTTCCTACAAGTCACATCTTCTCCTTCCACAATATATTATTTAGGTCTTTCTTAACAATTAACTTTTTATTAGTATCCATGCTGCCGAGACTGGTGAATTATTCCTGTGTAAAACCTGGGAGAAATTTAATTATCTTTTTCCTCGTCGACAATTTTAATACATATTTTGGGAGGTCTTGCTCACTAAACTTTGGAAACGAACGGATTTGAGGACATCGACTTTAGTTGGTCGTAATTTTCTGTTGCTTTTTTTACTAGTCTTACTAGTCTTACTTCGGAAAAAAAAAAGATTTTTTGAGTCGTTGTAGTATCAGGTGTTTCCCTGTATTGAAATTCGAGCCCTTTGAATGTTGACTACTTGGAAATCGATTCAAGTCCATAGTTCCGGGGAGGGATTTTTAACTCTTTTACTCATTCTGTGTCCGACTAAGGGTAGGAGCGAAACGGGTAATTTCTCATTTTCTTTTTTAAACCCTTTTTTATTGATTTCCTATCCATTGATTAACTATCAGATGTCCTCAACACATCCTATTCCATAGGGAGTGAACCATAAACAGCTCTGTTCCTGTTGTGGCCCTGTCCAAGATTCTGAGTGATTGCTGCATGTTATAAATATTAATATGGTATTTTTAAAATTCCAGGAATTCGAGAAATCGCGCGAGTTCTGCCATCCATCTGGTTATATTTGATGTAACTCGATTACCCCTCAGTGCACTTTGTAGGGAACATCGATCTCGATTTGTACTCTGATAATGGTTAAATGTTATGGTCTGTTACAAAAGCGACGATAGTCAAGTATTCCTGTCTGCACTCATCCTTTCTCTTCTGCATCTCGAAATATTGCACTTCCCAGCGTTCTCTTTTTCTCTGGTGTCTCTCCAGTTAACTTCTCTGCTGTAATGGGCCATAACTTATGATTTATTAGGGTTTCGGCAATAATATGGTTCTTTTCGGCATCATAACTCTTGTCCTTCCTGTTTCACCATTAAAACAGTAGGGTTTGACGCTGTCTGGCATAATGGTTAAACTGTGCTGTTGTGAGATGAACGATATAGATATCGATCGCGAGGATCGCGTGTCGTTTGTAACTCAGCCGATGCGCGAAATCGTTACAAATCCAGACCAGAGTCATAATAGCGGTTGTTCGCTGGGATCGATACATGTTTTTGTTTCGTTCATATCGGGGGACGTTCTGCTTGACACACATCCATAACTCTGCTGTTTTTCCAACTTGTAAAGGCCATTTTATCCCTTGGGTAGCCAAATTTATGACTTTTGCAATATCCTTGCAACATAACAACTCATTCCAGCTGCCTGTCTAGTTTGGCCTGCTGTCCAGCCTTCAGATCCTTTTTCTTTCTTCTAATCCACTGGTTCCTCGGCAGTTTTACCCAAAGTAAGCATGGCCGCAAGGGTGAATTTCCACACATCCCCAGAAATTACCGAGGACCCTCCCAGTATGTCCCAGTCGTAATTACCGTGGTTACTAATGGCGCGCATGGATTAAGCCGATCGGCAGTCGACTGCCTCAAAACAAACGGACGTACAGACCCGATTGGACTATTGATTATTGTGAGCGCACATGGTGCGGCGGTACTTTTTGTTTCGTTTCAGGACTATTTGTCATACCAGTCCGGATTTTCCAGTTGGTGACACATAGGCGTATCACATGGAGCTATGCTTTTTTTGGAGATTTTCCTTTACTATGATGAGCGAACGTACATCGAAGTGGTTATTCTGCTTTAGTGAAAGGCAGCAGCCATGGAATTCTCAACTTCTGAAGTAAGATGATCATATGAAGCGAATCGCAGCTGTGAAAGAGTTACAAGAAACGAATTTCTGCGAAGATATGGCATCCGGTAGTGTATACAATAGTGGATTTTGGACGACGTGTAGTCGAAATGACTTGATGTGCATTACAACGGAAGCTTTTATCTACTGGCTGACAAAGCGCTGCTGAAATGAAGGTTTTCTTAGGTGCTACTCTCAGCTGTGTATCATACATTTAGAATGGAGCGCTGTACTTGACAAGAGCGGTGCGTACAGCTCTGCCGTTGGCCAAGTCATCCAACTGGCCAATCGCAGCACTCAGCCTCTTTCCCCTATTCTGTTACAACGCTCTACACTGGTATATTTGGAAAATTTATATAATCAGGTGCCGCGGAGGCGATAATACAGTTCATGTGATTCGTGGTAGGGGGATTCGCAATTAGGGGCAATTCCAGCTGGAATGTAAAGCGAAAAACTCCTAAAACTCAGAGAGATCCAAGCACCAGAGACCGTCAGTTTCGAGAATGTATGTTCAACTGACCAATCGCAGCACTGTTCACTAAATCACCATTAACAGGAGAGTTACAGCATTTTCCTTCTATTAGCGTCAAATGTTAGGGGTAAGAAGGAGGTAGAGGTATCGGGAGAAAAACTATGGTCTGCGTCAATTTATGTGGCCAAACCGTTGCGTTTCCTAAATACAGCTATTTAACACTAATATTAAATTCAAATTTCTCAAGTAACGGTTCGAAAATAAAAGAAAAGGAATTAAAGCGCGAGTACAAAATTTCCAATTAAGCCTCGAAACTGCGAGGTTCCTTGCCCCCCCCCCCCTCCCCACCTGGCTGAGCAGTTGTGGCTCTGCCACTGATAGTTACATATCAGTAATGAATGAATTCAAGCAAAACCTACGCATATACATACATGCAGAAAAATGGAAAATTCTTTCCATTGACTGGTGCAACTCCGTGTAGAACTCACGAAAAATCCATGAGTCTCTTGAACTCATGCAGATTGTACTTATATTCATAGGAGGCACGATTCCTTTGTTTTTTTTGGGATGTTTGTAATGGCGCCGAGTCGCATTTTCACACTGTTTCGGCCATAAACTGTGCGTTAGTAATCGGTAAACAATGGGAGAGAGATTACTGAAGCAGGTCAATATTATTGACGTTCCCCAGCTTACTAACTTATTCATGTTTACTTTGCTGTATTTTACATTTTCAACACAAACTGGAATAGTCAGTATGCAGTTTCGTCCCGTACATGTACGCCGTTGCCATATGTTTAAACTAAAAATACTGTAATAAAAAACACCGAATGAAGTCAGTGTAGAAACACCTGGAATTTGAAGAATTTCAACCCGTTTCCTATTGCTTCTAGGACGCTATGATTACTCTTCACCTCTATTTTTATCCTATTCCACGGATCCTCGTCCTCTACAGAGTTGTTGCTGTCTGTGTTGTTTGAAACAACCACAGGGTCTTGCTCCGTATAAAAGCGGGGTTCCTATTCATGCTGAGTCCGTTACTTTGGTGTCATCCACACACTGAGTAAATCACTCCTTTTTTTACTAATTCGCAACAGAAGAGGAGGAATATCAGACTGTGAAGTGGGGTGCTGGCCATTCAGCTAATTTGCACCCTGTTCTGGTTAAATTTTCCCACTGGATTTGGATTAATGTGGATGAAGAAGCTCATGCAATTAGCTGCATTTCAACGCTTCATCTCACCTCGTAATGGTGACTTAATTATCTCATGCGCCATATGCATTTCCATATGCTGCAAGGGTTCCAATTCTAAATAGCTTCACCTGCTTCCACTAGCTTTTTCTCTTCGTTTTTCACTGAAGATAATTTTTTTTAAATTCAATTGTTTTAATAGTGACTTTGTTACCCTGGTCGCTATTTCTTTGAGAGATTTGAAGTTTCCGAAGATGCATAATTCGTCACCGATAGTGTCCTTGAATTTTAATTTTAAGTTACTAATTATTTTTCAACATTTTTATTACTTATCAAGGTTGCTAATATTTTTTTGGAGGAATTCCTTTTGATCTGGCCTGAATCCGTTGACCCTCTATGAAGTCAGGACACTAACCTCGTCCAGGCCCAGGATTAGTGAAATGTTAACCACGCGAACCAGCGATGGTTAAGGTAATTCTATAGACTGTGCAGTGCTAGGAGAAGTAATATGAGAAAGTTGGATAGCTTACCTGGTTCCGCATCGTTATACATTCATGAATGCTAACCCAGGTCCTTTTCACAAACCCTATCGAAGGCAAAAACCCGCCACACATTTCTTTCAAATGTTGACCCTCACCGGAAGTCTGTATCATCTACACCACCTTGCCATCCATTGTAAGCGCATTTTTTAGGCCAAGTTACCGTAGCCTTCTGAACAGCCAGATTCTCACATGTTGAATATAGGTAGAAGGTTGGCGCGTCAAGTATCAACACTGTTTTTGGAGTCGACGTGCAAAATGACCCCAATTTTCGGTGCATAGTGAGCCAGTCTTTTGTGTATAGTGAGAATTACATATATGACAGGCAGGCATAAAAAGCTCATCTGTAACTTAGTTGCCTTTTGAAAGTCCTTAAAGGCAGCGTTCCAACTCAAGATCTTTCTTGAGTTTTCAACGTTAAAAGAATCTCCAAGAGCTGGGGATCACAATGGTATACGTTACTCCATGCAAGATTGGTGAAATACTCCATTTCCGAGCACCTATTTTCAAGGAGCATGTTAGCGGAGCCGGGGGAGAAGCTAAGAAACTTTCCGAATAATTCACTCCAGGGAGCGCTCTTCCTGAGGAAATTCATATTTCTCGTGAGAGTTCTTCAGCAGCTCCCTAACAGAATAGGAACTGTCTTTCCTGCATCACTAGCAAAGCAGTTCACGGTCCGGAAACCCTGCAGTTCCGCCTTGGCTCCGAAACCAATGCGGGATTTCAGGAATTTCCCCCAACGTACTCCCTTGCTAGCTGCATATGGAGTGCAGTTTCATCCCATTAGGAAGTTGATGAGGAACTCTCACAAGGAATACGAATTTCTTCGCTTGTTTGCTTGGTTTGCTTCCTGGAGTGAACTATCCGGAAAGTTTCTTGGCTCCGCCCCCAGCTCCGCCCAAAGGCTCCTTAAAAATTGGGGATCGGAAATGGGGTTTTTCAGCAATCTTGCATAGAATCACGTGTACCGTTGTGATCACTAGCTCCTGGAGATTCTTTTGACGTTGAAATCTCAAAAACTTTTGAGGTGGGACGCTGCCTTTAACTAACTGGTTGCTCTGGAGAGGCGTGATGCTGTGGAGTGAACGGATTATAGTGTTGTTCAACAGCGGCAGGAAGCTACTTTATCATCGTATAGTGACGCAGTTGTCACCACAAGAGCTGCAGGAGAAGTCTGTTGTTAGGACTGACGGGAGAGAGTTGTGGCGTTGTGTTGAACAACAACATATCATAAAAACATCAGCAAATCATGTAACAGATCAGCGACAAATGCGTGCTATCAGTCGTGTTTTCTTTTTTTATTGCTACCATACTTTTTATAATTTGCCAGTGTTTTGCGGCAAAGCGATCTAGCCAATAAAAAGGTATGGAACTTGCAGTGTTAAATGGATTTTCCTGGCGAAAACCTCTCACAGAATTGTGGCGTGGATGTTACTGTGGAACTTTATGGGTAAAGTTAATGTATTAACCGGAACTTATGAGTGTGAGCTCAATTCAGTGCTGACGTATTATTGTACCATCATTCCTCCAACAAAAGCGGCAAGACTACATTTGCCCTCAGGCTTTGTTTCGCGAGTTTTATTGTATACAATCACTAGCTTTCATGTTGCCAGAACTGCCCATTTCCACGAGTAATTTTCCTTTTTCCCCACGAACAAAGCCCCATTCTCTTCTTACTTCGCTGAATGTCGCTATAGCCGTTCATTGCTATCCAGTATGTAATCAGCTTTCATCATTCACCACAACAATAGTATTTGCTGGAACAATCTGCCACGTAGAGTTTTGTACTACTGGCAGAAGCAATCGGTTGGAATGGGTGTGTTTTTGGCTCGGAAAAAGTATAATAGTAATCCAGCTCTGACGAGGATTGGCGTTGAAGAAAGTTAAAACCAACAAATAATATACGTACGATAACGCGCAAGTAGGAAGACTGTTGTCGTCGAAAGAGGAGCTTTGTGCGTAGAATTCTTGTACAGAAAGGAACCTTAGCCTGTTGACGGATTGTATGCACCAAGAAATGGTCAGAAAATTTTTATGAAGCCATTTCTTGTGACAGGTGGACGTTTTTCCTAAGTATACCTTGAGTTTGTCATTCCTCATACTGTGGATACTGATGTTCAATCGGATGGATCTGCAAAGATTTTTTTTCGAAAAACTTGCATTTTAAGGGTGGTTTTTTGGAGATACCGCATTATTACTTCTCCACGCTTCTGCTACCCCCCCCCCCTCGTCTCTATGCATTGCTGCCAGTGGGTCGTTATTGTAAGAAAATCGACCCCCTAGTTGTGATTTTATTCCGTCTGTTGGCTGACATTTATACTTAGGACTGCATAGAGTTCGAATATTTCAGTAAGTTTCATTAATTAGTGCGCAATCACATCAAGCGTTCGACTATTCAAGATAGAGACAGATCTGCACCCCTTCACACCTTTCCTCCATGGCGGTATTGCTTTCTGGAGTTGAATGATTCGGATTTTCGATTTATCAAAAACGCATGTTCAAATTCAATTGTACATATCTGTTATCCTATCCTAACTGTACGTATAAGCCTCACCCACAAGGCTGTAATTTTAGATCTGTTGGTGGAATTTCCGATTAGCTCTCATTATAATTGTAGCTAAGACCCACATCACAGTTCATCTGCTCCCATGACAACACTTTTTAACGATCAAAGATTTCAATGTTATGAAAGGTGCACTTTACTCATTGAAACTATTGGAAAAGTACATATTACTACAATCTAACCCCTTTTAACACATTGGCGACAATGCAGGTTTGCGTTTCCGAGCCAATGTGAATTTATGTTCTATTTTCATACATATGCCGACAATAAGGGGATATCTGGTGTGCTGAAAAGGAACATGAAGTTTATTTCGCACGCTGTGGCTTTCTTATGACGTTACAGTGTCAATACCGTGGATAGCATATTTACAGTACGCCTACAATAACAGTATAACATTGCTTTGCGGCATTAAATGGATGTTATCTTTGTCGAATAACCTAACTGTGAAAAGTTTCATTAGATTCTGGGAGAAAATACATACATCTACACTACCTACAGTGGTCGTACGGTATCTGTGCAGTGCTGCGCTACGGTACGAAATGGATGTCTTATTCGCTATCATCGTGTGAAGTATCTCTAGTTGGGAAAATCTGAGAGAATTTTCGCAAGTGGAGAGGGTTAAAACACATACGATCCGCCGGTCGGCCGTGTTATCCGTTATGTGCTAATTTAGGTCGCTTTCCTTCAATATGGCGATATGAAACTATGTCCTAAAAAGGCACAGCGACATCCTCAATCTTGAGTATTTTTCTGTACATCTATGCACGCGAACTAACAGAACAGCCCAATTTTGAGTTTTAATTTGTTTATTTGCAAAGGTGTGCCACCTGTTCGCATCCGAAGTAGATATGTTCATCCAAATTTAATTGGGATCCAATTGATCAATTTCATTCCCAATTTTGTTGGATCACCATCCTCGAAGGGTATTATTTTTGGCCGTGATCGAAGACTGAAACGAAAAATTTCTTATCGCAAATTTCCACAAGGAATGTTGCTATTTGCGACAGTAGAAATTATATCCAAATCACTTCACCTACAGACTGGTACTCACTCTTGTATGTTAGGCAAAATAGTGAAGTATTTACAGCGATTTTTCGGAATGTAACGATTTATCCAGCCGTGTAGCTGCTTGTCCGGTGATATAGCGGTTTATCCAGTAGTGTAGCGACCTATCCGAGAGAGGCCATGGATAAACACCTCACTCGCCCTCTCCCCCCTCCCCATCCCCAACAATATTTATAGTTTAAGATCCTGAAATTTCGCGGTCCTTCTAATTTTTTAAATACAATACCCGCACTAAGTTTGTTAAAAATGAACATCCAGAACGCGGATTTGCGTTCTTTTCGTTCCAGGGCGATAACTTATCGTAACAAAGCGATTCACAGACCAAACCTGGGATCAGAAGCAGCAGTGGAGTGGTCTAGCATATTGCATGAAACCAGCTCTAAATTTCGATTTTGAACATTGAAATTCCGGAGTCATTTATAGTGCTCGGATCATGCCGCGCATCAAAGTATGTCGCGCGCTATGCTCGGCAAGGTCGCGGCAGAATTAAAAACTTGCGAATTTCGTTGTTGAAAATCAGAGTTAAGGGCTGATTTCGTGAAATATGGTAGCCCACTCCATTGTCGTTTTTGACCTCTGGTTTGATCAGTGAATCACTTTGTTACGATGAGCTATGACCCTAGAACGAAAATAACGCAAATCCGCGTTCTGGATGTTCATTTTTAACAAACTTAGTGCGGGTACTGTAGGTGAAGTTGTTAACCTAGACACTGGCTCTCCTATATGGAAATTCTCAAGTCCAGGCCTGCCACTCAATATGCATGTTCATACGTGGATAGCTGATTTGCATCCTGTCCTCTTAAAAGCGTCGCCACAGTTACATGCTGTGCTGGGAGATGTGGAGTGGTTTCTTTGGAAAAACATTGCTTGTACATCTACTTCAAAGCAGGTTCTTCACTTCATTACAAGAAAACATCGATGACTCGTGCTGTCCATATCAACTTCCGCCCCGTGTGTTGGTGGTATTTTTAGGAGACTCAAGGAAATGATTCATAAATTCGCCATTGAGTTTTTTCCCCCTTAATGTCTGCCTCTATCACTCATTCGTTCGCTTCAGTTGCTTGGCTCATGATCGATAATTCCTGCTGGTGTCATCCGCGTTCATGATAAGCTCTGCTTCTGTGTAGTTCGCTCATGTCATCTCATTTCCTGTACCTATCCAGGAAAATCCTGGAGAGTTCATCTGGGAAGGTTTCCGTTTATTTGGTGGAAACCACAAGCCACCACCCCTGCCCATTCATTTAATAGGTGAGGTAGATTTTTCTAGAACCGTATGAGTGAGCACCGCAGCTATGTCGACAAAAGCTACGGTCGACCACAGTGAATTTCCGACGCTTTCAAGGGCAACTCTTCCTTTTGTGTCTTTGCGTCTCTGCGTTTGGTGTGCTATTTCGCACATCGTTTGTCGACATAGTCCATAGCGCGTCAACATAGGCACGAACTGAAGTGTGTCTGACGCTGGTGCGCTTCCGTTTGTGCGTTCACGTGCTGTTCGTTCTTGTCTATTTATACTATGGCTTTTCACCTAAAAGTCCCCTACAGTAGTATTGTGGTTACTGTATGGTATATAGTTCCGTAATTTTGTGATTTCTTCCGCAAGTTTCATTGCGCTTTTTATGTGTTGAATGCATATGAGTGTAAAGAAAATTGCATGAGTCACTTATTCTGTTAACAATGTGTCACAGTCGAAGGAGACGACGGGATGATGACTGATTGCGAGTCATTTCGGCCTAAGAAGTGTCAGATAGGTTTACCCAGCTGTCATAATAAAGGTGTGTCAACCTGCGAGATCTACCGAGGTGATGAAATCTACCAGGTCTCACGAATCGCATCTATTTATGGTCAGGTGTTACCACATCCAGGAACGGGGAAGCTGAAATCCTGACATTTTTTCTGGTGTTCGTGGAAATTCCGTCATGTTTGGCGCTTGTCGCTCAAGTTTCAATTCGAATTTCAATCATAAAATGAGAATTTAATCCTGCTCTCCTCTCTAGAATACGACTATCTCCCAAGCGCAGGCCTAATTATACAGAGAATCCGTGTTTATCCTGAAATCCTTGACTTATGAACCTTTGACGTATGAAATCCTCGGAAATTCTTGATCATGGATAATTTCAGAAATATATCCCTTTCAATACTTTCATTTCCGATTTTGTTCTGATTTTTTTTCATTTTTAGAAGTGCGGGAATCAATACATTACGTCTCTCAAAATACCGATTCTTACTGCTGAACTTTCCCCATGGTTTTTAGGTCCTACTTACAGTAAATTAGATATTTTATACTCGAGTAAAGGTCATTTTCTACCTTGATTTATGTTTGCTTTACCAGATCTGGTCACATCATAGAAATAATGGCACAGAAAAGCTCTACATAACGAGAGGGGGTGGGGGTGGAGGCAAAAACTGGGTCTCCTCTAATGCGGGGACATGAACCACTGGAATCTCAAAAATTGAGTTATCAAAAAACTGATCTCGATTTCGGATTACCACCTTCTTCCCACCCCCCCCCCCCCTCTCCCTGCGTTGGCATCGAATGAGGTAATCATGGAAAATCGGTATTTCATCGCGGTTAGGTTTTTTTCAGAATCTGTGCGATGGAATTTGTTGAATATTATATCCTCTTATTTGAATCCACTTTGAATCCAGTTTTATTTGTTATTACATGTAGATTATCTAGGTATAATGTATGATAGCATCCAGGACCAGGATTTATGAACTCATAACTGAGAGAAAACAGGCTAGCATACCGAGTTTTACTCCACCTCTCCCACCATTGCAGTGTCTATCTATACCATAACCAGTAACTATAACCATTTTTGGTTTGCTTGGTTATCACTTCATGGATCCCACCCCAGAGAGCCAGTGCAACATCCTAGCTTCTGTTCTATTCAGTCCCTTTTCTGCTATGGATTTGTTTGATCAGAAGCCTTCATTATAGATTTCATGAGCCTGTATTTCTACCACATATTTACCATTTTCGATGTAATAAACAAATAAGTAAGCTTTCCGTTTATTTCTATTAAATGTGCTAATCATCGAAAGGATCACATACGTGTTGGAAGTGTGCTACATAATGCAAGGGTCAGCAACTTGCTCCGGTGGTTTCAACATCACCGACACTATTGTTGCCACTGAAAGAAACACTGGGAGCATTGAAAGAAATGTCTCCATGAGTCACAGAACTGATTCATCGCGTTGGCGGCATTTCTTTAGCGCATGTCTGGTTCCTTTTTAAGGTTTGTTGCGATATTTCGCTGAATAGGCCAGCCATGTATTGACACTATTCGCATATGGCGAATTCTACCAGTCCCTGTATTTGTGCACATTCGCTGCTGCGATTCATATCGTTTGCTGGGAGAGCTTGTTTCAGTGATCGGTTTTTCCCAAATAAATCCAGAAACTGCTCACATGGTGGTTGTTATGGTCTTGGACTGTCTTATCAATTCTGTACCCCGGCCACGCCTTGTACACTTGTCGACAGCGAGCATTAGTTCATGTTATTTCCACAGTTGTTTGCGCTCGTTGAAGTATAAACCTTGGAACTCTGATCTTGGAACTCTGGATACTATGTTCTGCGCGAATATGGGTCTCCAAACCAGTCGATTTTCAACACTCATTGCCTCCCTTGCTTTTTCTCACCCGGGATTTCTGGATCCACCATTCCACTCGAAATGGTTATTTATGCCGTTCCATCAGTGCTTCCCTCAAGTCAGGGACTACTTTTTTGTTTTCGAGAGAACAGCAGAAATTGCTGACAGCCATCGTCGTGATGCGCATTTATTAGCTGCTTCGTTTCGTAACTGGTTCCATTGGGCGTTGTTGAGAGGCGCGTGCCAATTTGTGAATGTGTTTTCATGCAGCCACTTCTTCTTGAGAAACGCGACCACGACGAGGCAGTCTGAGTCCTTAACGGCAACTCAAAATCCTTATGTTGAAGGGGGGGGGGCGTTTTTGTGGGTGGTTTCGTGAAGAGATCGAAGCAGTTACAACATGTTAACGCTGCACTAAAAACAGTGTCACACCTGACAGTCGTTCTTGAAATTTTTACGTGGTAAGAATCGTCAGGCGACGCTGATCATGATTATGTGCGTCTTTCCTGGCAAAATTGCCGAAAAATTGCTTTTGAACCCTTTCATTTGGGGAGAATTCGAGATGCTCATTGAGGCATCTGCCACAGGAACATAAAAATCGATGCTACATTCTGCGCCTAATGGCGTGCCAACAGTGAAAAAAGATGCACCTTCTCATTGCAGATTTCTCAGCGGATATCCTAAATTCTCTGCAGAAGTAGAGAACCAAATTGGGATTTTCGGTATTTTCCAGGAATTATGTAGGTCATAGGGATCAGTGTCACCTGAATATTCCTTAATATTCTCACTATATGCATGAAAATCCAGAAAAAGTGGTCCTGAGGCAGGGCACTCCCTTGAAATGGTGTACGTTACATCCATATTAATGCATCTGTCCTCCTATTTTTCTTATTCTCACTTTTTTGCCTCTTTCTTCACGCTCATAGCTTTTTCTCACATCCTTTTTATAGGAAGTTTCCGCTGTTGCTTCCATCATAGTTACTGTGGAAATCATAGCGTTATATGTTACGTATGCCTGGAACGGCTCGTAAGAATTTTAAATATGCTGGAAACAGAAAAGAATTAGGCGATGAAATGAATGAGATAAAAGAGTAATGGGTGAAATCATACTATATACAAAAGATAAGATGATTATGTCCTGAAAATGGGGGTCATTTGGCGCGTCCACTCCAAATGCACTGTCGATACTCACTGCTTCAATTTTGAAATATGAACATGTGCGACTTTTAAATATGCAGAGAACGACTTTAAACTCGGCCTAAAAAGTGACTTAGCAGTGAATGAGAGGGTAACATAGGTGTTATGGCCTCAAATTCAAACCTAATGGGGGTGAATATTTTAGAGCAAGAATGGCGAGTTGTTGCCTTCTACGGGGTTTCTGGACGAGGTTATGTCTCGGACTAAGGCGGCGTTGTGAATTATAGCCTGAATACAGAACATTTCTGTTAAAGGCAGCTTGACGGATCACTGACGCATGAAATCACAGATTCCTCCAATCTTCTGAGGATCGTGCACTCCATTTCAGGCATTCAGTGTTTTTTTTTGTGGCATACCAAGAAATAAACAACTCAGTCTTGCTGTGACCGGGTGGAACCTTTCCCTTCGTTCATCCATCTTTGAGGAGCTTGACTGAGAATGCGGAATAAAAGTGCTTTGGACAACTCTAATGTCAGAAAAGAATTATCATTCTCATGAGAATATCTCTGAGACGAATGAGTGACAGCGCAATTTTAGTGGAAGCTGGTTGAGGGGCAAAACTCTTGAGAGAGACTAGAAGTTCTTTTTGGCATTTTTGCATTTAGTATAAAGCATTTACTGCTAGTCGAATCACTCTATACCTTTGTTTTCGGACCTTTTGCTCCAAATAACTTGGAGCCTTCTCTTGTTTTTGATCTTTGCTTTCTTGAAGAAGTATTTTTTGGCCCCTTAAAGGTTATCAGTCCTTTCTCTTGCGCTTGCACGTTTTTATTTTTGGATATTATTGATGTGCTGCTTCTACTACCATTATTTGCCCTTCCACTCTATTTTGCTTTTGGTCACACCTCCATTCTGTCGCCATTTCGCAACAGCGCTATCGTTTCCGGTGCATTGTCCGTCAAAGTTTCGAGCACTCGATTGGTGCCCTTTCGTTTCCAATACTTTCTCGCCACAGCTTGCATTCTCCACGGCCATTGCTCGACCACAATTTTCACATAAATCCCAGCGCTGGTATTAGCAGTTCCAGTGTCGGGATAAGGCTATTTCGCTACAAATGGATCGGGCAAGGCGAGGTGTTCACGCCGGAATCGTTGTCGAATTGATGTTTTCGGCACTTTCGACTATCGTTCGATTTCGTATTCATGGCGACACATTGAATATTCAATATTCGTTGTGCATACCTGCTGTGCACTGCGCAGTCGATACTCGACATTGGTTTTTGTGTAATTCTTGTCGAGCTGTGTCTCATAAATTCCACTCAGCGTTTGGGAGAGGTGTTCGAAATTGAATGGAAGGCTATTGTATGCGTTTTCTAGTGCAGATATTGGATATTGAACTGCGATTATTCAAAAGCTGACAGTTGCGATGGGTCACGTGCTGAAATACCTCGCTTTTAATCACAATGTTTTCAGAATTTCAATTTATGCAGTCTTATCCGGTTTTGGTCCTGAAGTTCAAAATTCAGGATCGATTTTTCTGGTGTCTAAACTGTATATTATCTGCGGATTGCGTGGTCCAAAGTGTAAGCGAACATGATTTGAGGCAGGATAAATGATAAAGTGTGTTTGAAAAATCCAGCAGTTGCACCAGGTTCCAAACGTGCTTTAGAAGCTAAACCTAGGACTTTTATCCGGATCTAAAATTTGAATCTAGTATACCCTATTGACCATCGCATTCAGGTCTTCTGGGAAGCAGAATGCCATTGGATCTATGAGCGGCGGGGGCGGGGAGGAAGGGAAGGGTTGGACAGTGGGCGGAGCCTCCGAGGCACCAGCCACTGGCAGACTCTGGTTCAGTCTGGCTAATCCGCATTCTGGCGCAAATGTTCAGCCGTTGAAAATTTCTATAACATTTTTTCTCTGCTTGTTTTTTTTCGATAACTGGAATGAAGCTCTCCAAAATTCTTCTTTTTCTTCGTGAGATTTTCCATGTGAACATTTGGGGGGGGGGGGGACTACATAAATTCAATATGGGGTGCCAAATCCCTCTTGCTATTGAATCAAGTTGCTTGTAAGCTGAGAAAAGCAGGAGAGCTTTCTTTTTGCGGCTTCATAAAGCGCCCCTTTCATCTGACATTCCATCTAATCTGATTTTATTCGAAGATTAGCACCTGTCAGGGAAATGTCACAGAAATCCTGCAAAAATGAAGTGAGTTGTGAAGTAGAATGTTGTTTCTAAACGCAATCTTCATTTCTCTACGTAAAATCCTTGAATTTTTTTTCATTTCCTTTTGAGAATTCTAATTCCTTGATTCCTTAGATCTCTTTCTCTTCATTCCTCTGTGCAAATATTGTTATACCCAAAACTTTAAGAGAAAACCTCCCGCACGTTGGTGCTCGTCACTATAATCACATATCGATCCTGAAAAACGTCCTTATTGTTGTAACTCCTTCGCCCCATCTAATCATTCCATTATTCCTAATATTTATTGCGCCGTTGACCTCTATCTACCACCGTCTTGCACATTAATACCGTGTGTCAGCCTATCGTTGAACACGTGGATCGCAGTATCGTAGAAAAATCGCACAGCCATACATTCTGTTGGGGTATCCTGAATTTCCGATTACTGCTAGTCTTTCTTATCTCTACTTCTTTGCAACTTTCAGAGTTATTGTGTCTTCTATAAATTCCAGCCAGATTTCTACTTCTGTGTCCCCCAGTATCTTTTATCTCAGGATGCGATTTTTCAATTTAGGATTCTTCATCTGTCTCCGGGTCCTGGACCAGTGTCTTTCCTCACCCTTTGTTTCCATTGCTAGCGCCGTTACTCTTACATATCCTTGGCATCCTTTGTGCACTATGTCCCAGGTTGCTCATAAATGCAAGAATTAGCTTGGAGCAATCGTCTGGTGCACCGTTCTCAGCTCATAATTCTTTTCTTGATCGTCTGGGAGAAAGTGAGGATGGGATCATCGCTGTAGAAGAAAGTTGAGGTGTTGAGTGATGTCACGCGAAATTTCAAAAAAAAAACCGCGTATTGCGTATTGACTCCACCTGATTCCTGGATTTCTCACATAGGCAACGCAGAATTAATATCCCTTCCGTTCTCACACCATGCCCCAAATCACAGGTCCCTGTCGATGGTTTTCGGCCACACCCCAACACCATGTTTATCATCGCATACATACGTGTGTAATCAATCGTTTGCACTATCGACAAATGCCCTCGTAATTTCTATACGAATTGATTTTTCTCGAATCCACCCCGTCATTTCTCATTCTGCATTTTCCTTTAATTTATCGAGCGGACCAAGCGAACACCGCTGCTGGTGTCGAAAAGACAAATATCCAATTTTTCACGGTAACAACTGGTTTTACTGCTGCAGTAATGCATTGCAGGCCACGCTTTTTAGGCCAACAAGTGGGCAATGGAGGAAGCGAGGTTTGCAGGAGAAATGTGACAGCAAAAGAAAGGAAATTTATGGGATGGAAGGGAAAAATTGGAGGGAAAAGGAATGGCATCCTTGGAGTTTTGTGCAACGGCCTATAGGGGGAACAGAAAGGGGGTAACATTATCATGTTTTAGTTGGTTCTTGATTCAGTGCCTCACTAGTTCCTGGATGACCGCCTCGTTGTTTTTTATTTTCTTCTATTTACTTGCTCATTTTATCTGTTGATTGTTTGCCTATGATATATATTGTTATTCATTTATTATTCATCTATTTACTGAACAGCCACGTCTGCTTTCGGTAAAGGTAGTACCAGCTCGGTTTTTTAGCTTTCGTTTTTTTTCAGCGCCGAATTTTTTGACTTTATTCACATCACATGGTTATGGGTAACCTGTTTTGGATAAGCGCTT
The DNA here is from genome assembly GCA_037903475.1 of Ancylostoma caninum. Lineage (NCBI taxonomy): Eukaryota > Metazoa > Nematoda > Chromadorea > Rhabditida > Ancylostomatidae > Ancylostoma > Ancylostoma caninum. The sequence goes on along the minus strand of JBAJFG010000107.1, from coordinate 77,441 downwards.
AGAATAATAAGACTTGATCGTTCCGATCGATATGCATCGCAAGCATTAAGTCATGCTAAGTCGTCATGAACCGATGCATATCCCTTACAGGAGGAGGCAGGAGCTGTATAGTTTTCGCAAGGAACATGCGTCGGCTCTGAACGGAAACATTGCATAATTGCAAATATTTGCAAAATCCAGACGAAGGGGCTCATTGGTATAAATGAATTTTATACGAAGTCTTTCCACAATAGATCGTCACATTGAACGTTTTTACGCTTGTCGTTTTTCCTTCTCACAAATCCGATGCAGCCATGAATGATTTCAGAAGAAATGCGTACCTTGATTTTGCCTGACAACCGAGGCTTGAAGGAGTATTCATCTTATGGAACGCAGAAGATGGATATTCGCTCAATCTTTACTGTCAGGCATCGATGATCGGCTTTTTTATCCCTACCGCTAGCTGCAGGAGCGTTCCCAGCTGCTATTAAGGAAGACGATTTTTTTACTTCAATTTTCAATTTTTCTTGATTTTTTCACCTGATTTTCTTGGTCTCTCTATCTCGATAATTCCAAAGGGACGGTTTTCTTGATGAGTTGTTCAGAAAAACTCGCAAAAAGAGCGCCAGGAATTCTTAGACGCAGAAGGTTTCTGTTGTAGTCCTTCTGCAGATTCGTCTAAGTGCGAGAAACGGGGCTTCAAATATGCGCAACTTGCTTCGAATCAGACCAGGACTCGTTGATGGTTCTACAAGAAATAAGTTCACACGAGGCAGAACCAGGACTCATCCGAGAACCGATGAATTTTTGCGAATTACTCGACTTATGCTGAGACTTGCTGGAGTTTTCCCAGAAACCACCGGTACAGAAATATTGCGGGATTCCTGATTCCTATAGTTCGAGAAAAATATTCCCACTGCTCGATTGCTCCAAGATATAAGTTCGAAAGAGTCGTAAACTTGCGCGTATAGCTGGCCTGCTGCCCTCGTTGGTGGTTTGTGCAATAAATTAGTGTACGGAGGCAGTTGTTCTTGGGAGACTCTTTCGTTCCCCTGGTTCTTTTCGCTGCACTGGTAGTCTAGCCCCAGCTCTTACATCTCCGAAAGCCTTTTTTGAGGCAAGTTTTACTGATATCATCTATAAAATCACCTAAAGCAATCGACATTGTGAAAGTTACCCTACATCTGGGTTTGATTCCATTGTTCCCTTTCATTTCGCAGCTCTGCAGGATAAAGACTTGGCTCGCCATACTTCTTTCGCTTGAAAAAGCCGGAATCTATAAAATGTAGGTAAAGTGTTCCGTGGTGGGTGGTCAGGGTAAGACCTTCTTCCGAAAAGAAAGATGGATGTATCGCCAGGTACGTTACTACTGAAAATAATTCAGTAGTAATTTCGAAATAATTCATTCATACAGGTTTTTTCCAAGGAATTTCCTCAGTTTTGTGGAGAACCACGTACGATTTTTCTTGAGCGTAAATTTCTTTTATTAACATTTGCAAAGCAACAGAAAACAGCCGAGATCAGAGACCAAGAAACAAAGAGAAACTTCGAAAAATGCCTTGTTACTAGTGATTTTCCTGTAATTTCGTTGTTGGTATGCATAAATTCTCTATCGGTTGTCTGCCGCGTCGTCACGCCCTACCTATTTGTCATCCATTCGCTTTTTTCTTCTCATCCGCCCGAAGACGTATGTATGTGTCTTGATTTATAGCTGACGTCCAGCGAACCTTAAAATTTTTCTTCTCAGATGCGGAACATTTATCATCGGTCTCGCTTTAATTTTCCTGCCAGTTCGGTTTGATGAATCGTGTAGAATGGAAGTGCTTAGAATGGCGAATTTTTAAGTGTTTCATTGGTCTATGCATGGAAGACAGTATCTGTAGTTCCTGACGGTACCTCAGCGATTCTGTACTTTGACCTCTATTTTTAGAGGTTGTTTGGAAACCCTACATATAATCTCTGCCCGTGTCCCATTAAAATTTGTCCTAATCTCACCAGTTCCAACTACTGGATTTTGTGTCAGATCAACATTTGTTCTGCACGGAATTGAAGGTTGCCTCACTTGCAACCAATGCAACGCACGCACATCTAATGCAAAATTTATGCATACCTCGTGCAGAAACGATGCAACTCTAAACGATTCCCACAAGATGCGTCGGTTTTGCATGGCTTTGTGCTGGAGAGGTAAACTGATTAATTGGGTGGTTCTTTGCTAGATTTTCTTTCTAATTTAATGTAATTATATCAAAATTGGAAATTCATAGATTCTTCGGTCTTTGCATTCTCTTTAAGCATTTCCAGAATTGATGACTGTCAATAAAACATTTGAGGATACGAAAACACCCCAATCAGATTCAATATTCATTGTTGATGATGCAAATAGCTGTGTTTTGGGCGTTTCTGAACCGCTGTTTCAAAAACGCTGAGAACCGGTTCATTGAACGGTTCACAGCCTTTTTGAATGGTTCGCTGCTCCCCTTATTCGGTTGCACAGATAGGCACGACTCTCTGAAGTTGAACCTTATTTGGCTGGAGCTGCTTTCTGAAATGGTTTACGCTTTCGAAAATCAGATCCTTGCAGGTTATTTTTTGAATGTCTTGATTTTTATTCGTTGTTCACTTGTTTACCTGTTTATTTATAGGTTTAAGTGCGTTCTTAAGTGTTCAAAAGGAACTATCATGGAAACCAAGAACACTAACCAGAATCCCACTACTATTCCTATGAGATATCTAGAGTTTTGACGAGGACCAGAGGTCTTGATTGATTTCCTAAAAAATTTATTCAGAAAATTTGATTTTCTGAAGTTATTGTCACCTGCTCTGCAGTATTTTCATCTGTCTCTAATGCACTTCGACCCAAGTCAATTTTGAAATTTCTTATCAAATAAATTATAGTAATGCTTAATTAATACGAATTGAATAGTCAATTTTTGATCGCATTTGAAACTTAAGAGTCATCTCAATTAGACTCCTGCTGCGATTTTGTTCACTTGGAGTGTATCCTTGTTGTTCTGGTGATCTTCACTTCTTTTCCCATCCATCCAACATTCTTTTTTTTTTTGAAGGCGTTCCTTTCTTGTTTTCCCTCCTTTTTTTTTCATCTCGGACGCGCTGTGACACTCATTGTGTGACATAGATTTACCCATGTGTTCAAAATCGTCCTCCTAAAGAATTATTTTCAAAATTGTCTGGTCCTTTTTCTATGCTAATCCGTAAGATAGATCTAACCTGGAAGAGCTGACTTTTTGCATTGCAGTTTTCTTGAAAGTCGATTCTTCCACCGAGTGTTAGCCCATTTTCCTGGCGATGCCCACTAATCCTTGACGAGAAAAAAACTCCGGCTAAGCGTGTGAAAATTATAGCGTGAACGAGTTCGGCGGCAGTCGAACTGCGAATGTCACGAAGTGCGACGAGAAACGTCGTCACATATCGATTGACTCAGAATCAGCTGGATAGCAGCAGATGCGCTTGCCACCAGACTTCTAGTGTCGCACCGGTTGTGTAACTTAATACTCGATTAGTCAACAATGGTGTCATCCGATAGAGAGTGGCTAGTGGCGTTTCTTGTCCGCAGCTCTCTTTTATACGCCAGCTGCTGGTTCTGTAGTGTGTCTTAGGCGGTTTCCGCGATGCTATACCTACAGTACATTTTTTCATGGTTACTTTTACTTTTTTTATTTGGTTCGCTATTTTCAACCTGGACTGTTTTTTTTTCTACAGGCGTTTTGATCTTAAATAGTGTAGTTACTTTTTTAATTGTACACTGGAAGTTGTGCGCGTACATGATAAAAAAAATAGCAAGCTAAACAGTGTCAAAATATTGTAAAGGAGCCGGATGGATTGTCTGACAGAGTTCATGTAAAATGCAACGTTGGAAAAATGATGGTTTTCCCACAGTACTTAATAAGTGCTTAGTGTGGATCCATTAAGCTTGGATTTCTGGATTCATATAATTCTTCTCACTGTTTAACTGACTCCATTGGATTTCTTTTTGTGGAAAATTGCCAAGAAGTTTCGCATTTCCGTCTATCTGGCCCAAGTGCCTAGATTTTACCCTACCCCTTCTTTATTCCAGAACCGATCTGGGCAGGGTAATGCTGCTTTGTTCTCAAACGTTATCCGACATGGAGATTGATTGCTTTTGTTCTTTCAACCATCCCATTTTCGGTCATTCTATTGGTGCAATCGTCCTGTTCCAATCATCCGCTGTATTTTTAATGATATTGTTCTAATCTTGATTATACATACTGGGCACCTTAAATTGGCTTGCTTATTTATATTATATCGATGGGCAAATACCCTATAGTCTATTTGTTGATATATTTTTATTCATGTTTCATTTACTCATTTATTTTGGGTAGTTTTCGGTACAGTTGTTACACTTGATGATGTATTGAGCAAACATCTTGAATGCACGAATCATTTACTTTTTTCTGAGAAATTGGAGGGAAAATGCAGTGCTTCCACTTCTCTGGAATGGATTGAGAATCCGCAAATGATGAAAAGTCTATGCAAAGAAAATGCGGGCATTCTTGATTTTCAACTAGTAAATCCAATTTGGACGTGTCTAGCGGAGTACCAAGGTCGATGGTTCCATTCCTGCCCTGGGCAATGAAACTATATCCGTTTGAGGTCGGAAAATTAGTACTAGGGGTACACTGGGTTCCCCTGGAATCCCCTGTATGGACCACATGCGCGTTCAATGGCTGCTATTCCAGATTAAGTCGGGTGCGTGGCGTATCCTAAAAAGTGATGGATCGGCGCCGATCCATCACCTGATCCTTCATCCTTTTGAACATAATTTTGAGCGATTCTAGATTTAATTTCAAATGGTGTTATAGTTGCAAACCAGTTTGCTCATCATATGACAGTTTTACCCGCTTACCCGTGGGTGGGCGTGCTGAAGTAGCAGTTTGGGGAGTGTAATCGATGGTCCTATTGCTCTTTAGCGGTTTTCCTTCCAGTACATCAAAAAGAAGAGGGGAGGGAGGAATCATGAAGATGATTTTAAGGTTTTTTGTGTGATTTGCGTCATGTTAAGGTTGATATATCTTTATACAAATATTTCTAAAGCGTATAAATATTTAGACCACATTTACAACCTGTTAAGTCTTGATGTTTGGAAGGGCTACGAAATTTGTTTTGAAAAAAGCCCTAAAATCAACTAATTGAGGTATTTAAATGAGTACAGCCATCTTTATCGAATTTTGCCATGCACGATGCGGCTGAACGCACTTTCGATCGGTCTCCCGGGGAACCGTGAATAAGCAGGGGGATTGCAAACGTCTTGCTGCAGTCTGCACGGCTGCAGGATGTTGGTACTTGGTACCAACGGGGCACATTTATCATCCCTTCGGTCCGATAAATCGCGATTCCAAATTTGGCATAATTCAAATGAAAAGATCCCGACTCCTGTCCTTAGTAATGACTTGCAAGTGGTTTTTGTGAGGTTTCTTTGTAGCCAGTCCGTTTGGGGCTCTGTTCCGATCTTTCCATAAGTGACTTTCAATCGCGATAATCCGTGGTTATTCTTGGATTTCTCGCTAGGAGTCAGAGGTTACGTCTTCGATCTTGATTTTTCTCAGTTTTATCATGTTCGCCTTTGGTTTTTTTTCATTTTCATCCTTTGAACTGCTCCGAACTTTATTCATTTATGAATTTGTTTACTTATTTACATATTTGTTTATTCGTCCGGGCTATCGCTGTAACCCCTTGATAGCCTGTGAATGCTAATTGCACCTTTTGTCTGTGTATTCGCTTCCACCTGGACCGAATGTTCCTCGTAATGCACTGCAACCTTGGGGTCATCCGCTTTGGTGATCCTTCTGTTTCCGGACAAATTCTGGAATATGCCGGGTTCTGTTGGGCATTTTGAGAAATTTTACTGGCTTTCCGGTAAATTTTGGTTTATCCCAGAATAAATCGTGATTTTCAAGGCGGATTGAAAGGGTTTCGCATAAATTTTAAGAATTCCTATGGAGATTCTGTAGTTTTTGTCTGAATTCCGCGATTGATTCTCCAGGTCACATCTGATCCTTCATTCTTTCGATCTGCCGCCCCCCCCCCCCCTTCCTACCCTACTTCCGTATCTCATCTGTATGTCATAGCTCCGTTTTCCTGTGGGCGCTTTAAAAATCCTGCTATATTGGCTATTCATGGATTTTTTTTATTCCTATCTTGGTTTCCTATTTTTGCTGTGAAAATTTGATCAAATACTGATTGAAATAGAATGAAATTAAAGGAGTTCCTACTTTTTTGCTCGAATACTCACAATTTTTTGGATGGATTTATGTGGAAGCCGTTGGGGTAGTGGCGACAGAGTATCTACGCATACACTTATTTCGCTCCACTTATTTCTATAAGAATCGCTTTATTTTTGGGATGCACTAACATTACTACTGAGCACTTTCAACCACATTTCCACATTTTCATGGAGGCAGAACCAAGAGCTAATTTCACTTGCTGTCTTCTCCTCCGTTCGGAGGTTTCCTTTGCCTCACCAGGCTAGCAATGAGTGAATTGCTCGCTGCGTGTTCCCTGAATCTCAGCTGCTGACTCGGTAGCTGACTCCCAGTATAGAAACCTTTTTTGCCTTTACAGCGTTTTAGACCATCGAAGAATATGATTTCTTTAAATTTTCATGTTCTTGTGAACATTTCATCCTTTTCACAGTACTTTTATGCTGGAAATTCTCCCTTGTCCGCAAATTTCCGCAGTTTTTGAAATCCACGGAGCCCTTTGCGGTTTTCTTCAGCTTGACGATGTGCTGTACGAACTATGGTTGACTTATGTGGTGGGACTCTATTTGGCGTCGCGCTTTGTGTATACGTGTTATTAAAAAATAATCCTCACTTCCGCCCCGCAGCGACGACGTCTGCTACGCACGTTTCGACGAACTCCATATTGCTCACCTCCTAGCAACACTTATGCCTACATGACACTATGCAAAAGTGGGCACTTGGCATGGATAGATTTTCCGTGAACAGTCGATCTTTCGAGTATCTATGTACTCGATTTTTGCCATTTTCAAATGGTCGATATGTTGAACAGCTTGAATTTTGAGTTTTTTTTTTCAAAAATCCGCACTTCGAACCGTTCCTTCTTTGATAACGGTGCAGGACGAACGCAGCCCGAACGGCGTAATGGTTCGGGTAGAAACCCCAGCAGCAACGCTTGTCAGTTGCTGCCATCCTCCCCTCGATTGCTGCTCAATCTGTCGGCCCTTTAGCAGCAATTGCTGAGGGAGGGCAGCAATCAAGGGGAGGATGGCAGCAACTGGCAATCGTTGCTGCTAGGGTTTCTAACCGAACCATTACGCCGCTCGGGCTGCGTCCGTCCTGCACAGTTATCAGAGATTCTTTAGCTTTTTCGAACAGCTTATATACTGGATACCTCCTACATGTAACCTGTGCTACTTTTCGGTTTTTCTTATTCGATTGGCTATGTTGTACTGCTATTTGCTCTTGAAGCCAGTTAGCTAATCTGTTCGCTATTGTTATAGCATATTACACAGCATAATCTAGCTGCCCATCAAAAATAACGATCCTCTTCAATTTGAAGACTTTGAAAACTAGCGAAAATTAGAAATTTCAAAGCGTTCAAGCTCCAATAAAGTGCAGCAAGCCTCACCTTCCTCCCCTTAGATAGCCTCTTCGATCTTGAGGTGAACCAATCCTTCTCAGTGCCAATATTTTTTTTCATTTCTCCCTTTTGTTTAGAGTTGTCACATGAGTCTGTAGGAAACAGGTTTTCAAGGGATAAGGAGGGGAAATAGTGTTGAATGGACACTCAGTTCACTGTATTCTGAATTTCACTTGAGAAACTTCGAAGTCTAGCAAGATCAGTTGCGTTTCTCACAAGTAACGCCTTGGCTTGAGCGACCGGTTTGAAAGATGGTGAATTAGCTTTACTGTTAGAGTAAAAACTGAACGATTGCAGCCCGGAGAAGATGCGAGAAGCAATTGTACTTACCATTAGTCAGAAAACAAAATCGACGGATGAATCCCGCACTAAGACATAAGATTTGCATATAATTCTTAGATTTTCCTTGATAACAGAATGCGTTCCACACTATGATTGGATGAAAATACACCTTAGGGCAGAACATATTACCACCAACGTTGCCCGAAATTAGGTGTGACTCTAGGATTTTGTGTAAACTCTCCTTTTCCTTGCCTAAATCCGAAATCAACAAAGAAATTTCTAATTAAGAACGTGAAAATCTTCATCTTTCATCAAATATGGCCAACATAGTAGTATGTTCCAGCCGGATTGTAATCTTTTTGACAGAACTGTGCAAGTTCCATGATGCTGAGCTACCAATCTCATATTTTCCTATTAATTTTCTTGCGCAGATCAAATCGTTTTTAGTTTAACTTCGCCTGAATGTTTCACGCACAAGAAAGAAAAAACGTACTCCATTAACTAGAAATTGATATAATAGTGACTTTAGGATTTAATTGTAGCTTTGAGCTCTAGCTCTAGCGTCATTGCTTGCCTAGCATTCAATTCAGAGTGCATTTTCGATCATTTTTAGTTAACTGTTATGAAAGTAGTTATTCAATTTACCCTGTTGTTTAATGAGGGAGTGGAGACCACAATTATTGTTATTAGTACAGTTTTGGTTTGTGCGTCGACGATGCTTCAATTACAATTAGAGGGGCCATTTTCTATACAGAAGCTTTACTTTGTGTTTTTAGCTTTCTTATATATAGTGGTTTATTTCTATACATTTCCTAAAAAGGCGGTGGTGGAGCTGAATACGTTGTAGAACCCATAGGTTGGCCTTCGGCCGACCTAGTGCTGTCCAGCCATATCCTCAGAAGTGCACATTCAATTCTTTGCATTTTCCCATCCATGAGTGTCCTGCTGCCCTAACGAATAGCCTCGGATTTGTTCCATCCTCCTTGAAAAAATTGTCCGGGGAAATTAGACTGCATAATGAGGGGCATACTAATCGAGGTAGAATGTTTTCTGCTGTGGTCCTTCCGAAAAATTGTCTGTGGAGGAACCCTTAGGGATATATAGGGTCTTTTTCGCACCCTGTTTTATTGACATGTATGTGTTGTCCAGCCCTTCTTTTCTGAGGACGGTTCCTACAAGAATTTTTCATAAAACTCCACTTGGATGTTGCAAAAAGTGTGAAGAAAATGGTGGATATTTTAACTAAGCAAAAACCAAAAATCAAACGGAATTTTCTCAGAAATTGGGGGATTTTCGAGAAATGAATATCTTGCGTAGATTCTCTTCCCATTTTTGTCAGATATCGCTGGTGTATGGTAGTAGTATCACCAAGTTACACACCGACATAGTGCACCCCACAGTACCATAATCAGGGAGCAACCTGATTCTTCTCCTATAAATGGTGATATTTTGGTGTCGTAAAAAGGACAATTACGCAGTGTTTTGGCTGATTCCGCCACAAAACAAATGCTCTTCTCTGTTTTTGGTGCTTTCTGCTTCTGCAATTCTGTTTTTCTTTGTCTTCTATAGCATTTAAAGTGATAATAGTGACGTTATCACGGTAGTACACATTCGTAAGATTTGTTCAAATCACTTCTAGACAGTCCCAGGGGAATGTACGCAGAGGATTTTTTCATTCAATGTCACATCTGTCACTATAGTGCTACTATTTTATCAGTTTCTTAGCCCATTTTTATGGATTTTTTTCTTATTTAGGAATGGCTCTTTGGCTATGTGCAGTGATTGTAGTGGAAAATTATTGCAACGCTCTCCATTAAATTGCTTCTCTTGTCATCTGTTGTTCAAAGTTTCCTCGCATAACATTGAGGAAGAGTTTTTTGCTCTGGTTGCCAAGGAAGTGGCGCTTCCGGCCTGTTCAATCCTAGCAGCCAGTGAACTGTGAAAGTGTCCGTAGTTAAGTGTTCTGCAGTGTTCATAGTTCAATATTTTCACCTAGCCTTTTTCATAGATATTCCATAGTTCCACTGTCGAGCTCTAATACTTTCGCTTATATGGTTCTTCAACGTCTATTGAAACTATACAATTATTCATCTGTTTCATTCATGCACATTACAACAGAAATTTTTCTAATTGCCATTTGCTCCTCGAAGGGGGGCCTGTGACGTTATGGTCAATGAAACTATGTTTAATGTTGGTAGTTTTCGTTACTTCTTCATCCTAACTCTCTAGATTTATGGACCACGTGCAACTTTGGCAGGCGCAAATTTTCTTTATTCTTGTTTCTGGACACATCACGAACCTAAAGTGTAAAAACTTTAGGTATCAAGTTGTGTTGAATCGGAGGAGCAAACAAAACGCAGGTGTGTACAGATGTACCCGGAGTGGGTGGCGCGGGCGGGCTCTGCGATTAGCCATTCGGGTGAAGTGACCAATCATAGAGCTTGGCAGCGCCTCGCATAACTCGTCGTATTCATAAAACGCTCTAAAATCCACGAAAAACCTAAAACTCATGCTCGTGCTCTTAAGAAACGCACTTCATGTTTTTCTACCATCCCCTGTTTTTTAACATTCTAGAAATTCCACAATTTAAGTGACTCCGAAAGCCCTAATTCGTAATGATGTAAGTTATAGAACAACATATGAAAACTGAATTGAACGTGCAAGCCTGAGCTTTAGCCTGTGGAAAATGATAATGATCAGCTTTCAAACTCCTAGTAATAAACAATGATGATTAGGTTCCCAAAATTTCATAAAATGAAAAAGAGATGAACAAAAAAATAAAGGAGACGTGAAACCATTGCAACGCGACTATAAGCTTAGCCATTCCTTTTTTGAAGGCACGTCATCACATCTGGGGTTATTCGTTTCGCAGCTCGATTTCTTCGATATTTCTGATGATAGATTCTCGTTTTTTTTTTCTCACTTTGCCGCTTTGTTGTGTTTTTCCTTCCTGAAACTCCTTTCATGAGTCGAAATTTGTTTGAAGGTAAGCCAAAATGGAGGAGGCTAAGAATATGGCGTTGCTTTTCTTTATGGATCATTTGATGCAAAAGAATGGTCGGCGGACTATACATGACCTGAGCTGCCAGTTTGGTGCACGCGGGTACGTTTTATACTGTGATGAGGTCATTCTAAGCTTAGTTCCAAATATTTCTGAGCCCTAAATTATTTTTTCCTCTATTACCATGCAGTTTAATGAGTATTTTTCCAGTTTTTCGGAAGAGATGCGAAACGCCGTTGGCACCACACAGGAGGGGCTCACTGAATTCCTCCAGCAACATCCATCCCTCTTTACGCTTGAGGGAGACCAGGTACTGCACTCCTGACTGGATACTTCGATATCACTGATCCATGATCCAGCTAGTGAGCTCAATCTAACGTTGTTCAGGTGATACTGAATGGATTTGGTGACATCACAGCCAAAAACAATCCCCTCTTGCAATCAGCGTCACGTAATCGGGACTACGAAAAAGAGGCTGTGGAATTTTTTGTTATGAAACTCACAAAATTTGGACCAGAACTGCAGGTTTGTATCTTACGGGTGTTTTCTGTGGTTCACTTCCAGCAAAACGATCCGCATTTGGCGTTTGGATTCTGGCGAGTTTGCCGAAACCGTAAAATAATTTACTGTAAAAAATTAATTGAGTTATAAGAAATCTGCCTCACTTGTGAGAGTTCAGTCATTTTCTATTTGTTATGCGCAAGCGAAGTGAGTCAGCTAGAAATGCTTTTGAATGACTGCGCGGATAAAGAATGCAAACGGCATCATCTATTCATCAGCTGATCGTCATTGATTCGGAATTATCGGTGGCCGACGATCTTGCTGCCCTCACTTGCTTTGAGGATTTCAATCCTCGTCTTGCATCTCCACAATTCATCGATGATCGTAAAATTTCCGAATTTTTTCGTTGTTTATTTGGTGAGCAAGAAGAAGGCCACACCATAGACCATGACCATGACCACAAATGCACCATAGGCCAAAAATCAAATGAAGAAAACTGATAAAATATTTATTATTTATATTATTTTTATGATGTTAAAATTCACTATATACGCATTTGGTTAATTCTTTTTATTCATTTGTTATACGCCAAAAATGACGTGCTATAAAGACAACATGAACGAAGAAATAGAAAAGGTCAAGTAAATCAGTGAAAGTAACCAAATGGGTAATGAGTGCAAAAAAAAATCCAATTGCGTCATTTCGAGGGAGTCTGGTGCATATTTCTTAGCTGAATTTTGAAAAAAAAAATGGATCATACTGATTAATTAGGCTTCTACCACATTTCAATCTGAGATTCTAAGTTCTTCTTTGTACTCCTTACGCTCAATTACATGTACATCGACCCAATTTACCACAACATTTTCCTTCAAACCTCGTTCACTGTAGTGGCTTTGAAGCGATTCAATAGTTTGGCAGTCCTTCCACAAGGCTGCCAACAAAATTTTCGACCCTGGAGAGACGATTAGCTCATTTCTATATTGTTTCTCACCCGGTCCGGGTTTTTAGTGCAGTACCATTCCAAAAAATTAGTTTAAATATCTGAGGGATATTCTGAGGTATGTCAATGAATGACGTTCTAAATGTCATTATGTATATAAATCTGATGCACTTTTGAAGAGTTAAGAATGTTGTTACAGATAAAATCGTTGTTGGGACACCGTTCACAAGCTGCTCCAGAAGTGCGACTAGTTTCCGGACGTCACCTCAAGGAATTTTGTGAATTTCTCCAGTCTCAAAGTGAACATTTTGTGGTGGAGGGGGATCGTGTGCGCTTGAAGGTTGGAGTTGAGTGATGCTATTTTTTTGAGTATTTGTGGCTTATAGTAAGGCTGATTCTAGAACATGCCTGAACCTGACGATAATGCGATTGAGTTGGACGATGAGGGCAAGCCACTGGCAGGTGTGAAGGCGAAGCAAGCGGCAGTGGAATATCTGAAAAGCGTACTTGAGCAGGTGCGCTGTTGTTTTTGTGTGAATTGCAGTCCCATTTATTATGCCTAGGACCGAGTAATGTGAAAGGTATATTCAAATTTGAAAATTCTATTCTTCGAATAAGTTGGGAAATAGGATGTTCGGAAATGAGGGAGCAACACAACTCCTAAGGATGGAGAGGAAGGGATTTGAGGCATTCTCCTCCCTTCCGAACACTTGAATTTTCTGGATCGTGTTCTGAACAAATAAATCAGTTAATCAGACTACTCGGTTTTCATTTCACTAGGTGAACTATAATATTTAGTCTATAGTACGGAAGTAGTGCGGAATACTTCTAAGAGAAGTCATCTCAGTTAACCAATAGTTTTTTTTTCTCAGAATGAAGATCAACCTATACCGCTCGATGTGTTCTACCAACGATTCTGTCAACGATTTTCGCATTCGATCAGGCAGGACGTCGCTACCAATCCGAAGGAACTTCTCCAGTTTTTGAAACTTAACCGTGGCCTGTTCTTCATCAGAAGCAACAAAGTAAGTCTACTGATGTCAAAATTACGGCTGATTTTTGAGTGCTTCAAGTTGTGATTACAATTTCTTATTTATTTCACTATGTCCGGAAATGGTGCTTGTTTGGGACGTCGACTGTCGATATTCAGCGATATTCAGCGCTAGACTGCATCTACTCTAGCCTGGCTACGAATTGCCTAAAATATTATTTGTAGGTGACTCTTGTGAAGAACCGACCTTCCGAGGATGGTAGCGAGAACGGCTCGGATGAGGGTGACCTGGACAACAACAACAGCGTCTTCCCACTGGATCAAAATGCGTTAGCTCGCATTCACTTTGTGAAGGCTTTGAAACCGGCACAAGTATGTGGATGCTGTCCACATCTGGTTTTATTTTGCTACGAATTTGGCTGAAAAGAACATTTTTAAGGAGCTAGTGGAGCGATTGTGGCAGGACATCAATACCCAGGAAAAGAAAGTGGTTGGCTTGGATTTCAAGACAGTTACTGTGGGAATTGATGGCGAGCTGTTTTTGTCTTTGTGTAAGTGTATTTTGTTTTTTATGCATATGATATCACTAATGGTAGTGTACCCACAAAGGAAATTCGTGTAACTTCTAGAAACATACTTTCTCTCTTTCTTCTTTTTCTGTAGCCCTTCCTTTCTACTTAGACCTCTCATCTTTCACTGACGGAGCCTTTCTTTTCCCTTCCACGGTCTTTGACAAATATGGTTTTGAAAAGAGAGCCAGAAGGCAGAGCTACCTGTTTCTGGTCTCTTTACCTTTTTTCTGTTGTAGTGGGGCAAGATGTTGTGAATTTTGAGTGGAGCAAAGAAGGTAGTAGTAGCGGGCTAATGGGGAAGCTTTCCCTCATCTTCAATGCTTCAATCGCTCGACCCGTGGATCTATTCTCTTTTGCTGTACCTTTGGGTCGAAGAACATAATATCCTAGTATGTTTGTTGAATGTTTAGGTGTTGTCGCTACCCAGTCACAAATTGGCGTGTTCGACCTAGCCTCGAGCGATGTGATTATCATGGAAAGTGGTCTTAGGGATATACTAGAGAGCGACAAGGTTACGAAGGTACAGCAGATTCATTTTATATTGGTTTTGTCTCTTGCAGGCTCTTCAATTGCACTCGATAAACTCAGTTTTTACTAAATATCCCAGTTTTTTCAAGAGTTTTCTCTAATTTTCGAGCAAGCTACAGAAGTTAAGCGGCTTAACACAGTTCTCTTGTGCTTTATGGATAGTTTTCGGATGAAACATGCATCTCACCAACTCTCCATTGACCATCATTACGGGTAATTCATCTGAGCTTACCACCGTCTAGTTTCCTTTGAGCTTTAGAACTACTTTGACACTTTGACCAAGTAGAAAACGGAAGAGCTTTCTCAAATCTCGGTTTTTGAGGTGAATTTCAAAGTTGAGCCGGCAACATGACGGACACAAAGCAGTACGGTGATAATTTCGAGCTCTTTTGCTCTTCAACGCCGACATTTTTGTCAAATGATGTGCTGGATCGGCCACATGATATTTTCTCGCTGGTGCCCATGCAACCAACAGCTTTGAGGGTGGCATTGAAACTTCCCTCTAACACATGCACTTTAAATTGTCAATAATATTTCGACGGCTTATCTTATCGTTTTGTGGATTCTTGATCGGTTTTATTTAACAGCAGTCTTATTCTGCTAACGTCACAGCGCCACACGTGGAGAACGAACGGTCGTCCTTTGTTGTTGGATTATAAGAAGCTTTCGAAAGAATTTGTAACTTCTTGGTGTTTCCACTGCATCTCAGTCTAGGTTTAAACATAGGGTTATACCATGTAGCTTATTTCTGGGAAGTTGGGATTTTCTTGAAATCGAAAAAAAAGTTTTTCACTTTGATTGTGTGAGATTCTCCATGCAATCGACCCAAAACAACGCAAGTGAAGCGTTACACCTGGAAAGAATGGTGCGACCGAGCTCTCCGATTGGCCGATTGCGTGGATTGACCAATCCCAGAGTTCGTCCGTGCCTCATCTTCTGGTATAACGTTCTATACCCATAACAACAAAGATTTTCCAAGAAAGCGATCGGATAGGATCTTTAAACAGGCATGAGCCCTAGTTTGGAATAATATTCATTCTCTTACCATTTTTACTTTACCATTTTCATGCTTTCATACATGCCGTTTTTCAGGTATTTGCTTCAACCCATGATTTCAGGTAATTCATGACGCTCGACGTGTTGGATCTCTGTTGGCTCACAAGTATGCTGTACATATGGTTAACGTTTTTGATACCCAGGCAAGTTTATCCGTTGTGGATTTCAATTCCCTCCGTTTTTCCTGGCTACACTAATTTTCGTTCTGTAGGTCGCACATTCCGTGCTACAGCACGACAAATTCGGCAAGCCTCTTCACGATTTGCGGTCAATTTCATTCGTTAATCTTCAACGTGTCTACTATCCGCAGTCAATAATGCTCAGTGACGTCACTCCTCGGAAACTCAGTCAGTGCCCGAAGTGAGAAGATTTTCTGGCATCTATACACACTCATGCACTAAAATTTCTTAGAAAAATACACAGCTTTAGATATTGGGGGTGGGGCGTTCTTTGAAATGGCAAGCAGCAAACCGACATCTATTTTGAACTATGGTTCCACTTATGAGAGACTACGAACAACACAGTTCCTACCTTTTACCACAAGGAACAGTTTTACAGTGCAGAAGCAATGTCGATTTCGTCCTGAGTACATTCACTAGCCCAGGGTATTGAGCATTACGCCTGGAAAGGGCGGCGCGGTCGACCTCTGATTGCTAGTTGGATGAATTGACCAATCGCAGAGCTGCATCGCCCCGCCCTTTCCAGGTATAACGCTCCGCACCCACTAACCACCCCACGCCCCCCGCTGGAAACACTACTTGAAAATAGATTTTTTTAGACAATAAGTCCTTAGAGTAAGTAGTGTCTTTGAGTATTAATCCGTAGCCAGATCCTTCTGGATTGGAGCAAAGGATTGGAGTTTCTTCAAACAAAAAAAAAAACGCTCAGAGCTGACCTTTTTTCAAACACGTAACCTCACACTAACTTATGGTATGGATTATTGAGGATCGTGTAATTCTTAGCAACTCAATCGTTCCAGTTGGGGAATCCGTCCGATGAGTGACGAGCTGTTGCTCACCTCAGTTGAAGAGGCTCACTGTCTTCTGTCTGCACTTCATCAAACGCTTTCCAATCTTATACCAGTTCACCTAAGAGGCCTTTTTGAGGACAAGTGCATTGAGGTTGGTGTCATCTCATGATACATTGAATTATTTTTGAAATTTAACAGTAAATACATCATTTTGGGTGCTCCTCGCTAGTCCTACACGACCACCACCGTTATCGTTCAATCCCGGTAGCCCCTACCGGGTGTCGACTCGCGGTGGTGGCCGCGGACCACCCGCCACGTACGCGCAGCCCAACTACGGGGACCGCGGGGCCGGCGGAGGATACACCCCGCCGGCGTCGGCACGTCGGATGGCGGACGCGTGCACACAGACGTTCTCGACGGGCGACATCCAAGTGCTCAACGTATTCTACGAGTGAAATATTGTAGTTCTGCTAACATCGAATATAGTCAATGCTGAGATATCTTCTCTTGAATGTAATCTGACATGCGCAGCCTTTAACAGCCTTCGGTGTCACCTTTTCTGTGCTAATCCGGCAACCATTACTGCTCTAATGATTTTGTCTAACCACCATTTGGCAGCGTTAAGCGTGACTCCTTACTTTTATTGTCCATATCACATATTATGCTCCACTAATGAATGAAGTGTTCATGGGCAGGAATTAGAGGCATATATCTCTCTCTCTGTTCGTTTGGTTTAGAGAACCAAAATGCCTAGCACAGTCTACACTTCTCAAATTTTTTTTAGGATATTTGAAATCTCTATTGGGATCCCCAGTTGTTTTCACACTTTTGTACACAGATAGGCGAGCTTAAACTTTGTGATTTTGTCTGGCCTCCTCAATGTTTATCGTTGGATTATAAAGTTTTTCCTTACTTGCTTTTCCTTTGATTCAGTTGGCTTGTTTGATTGCCGGCTCCTGTCAAAGAATGAGTCCTATACATCGGGATGTCAAAAGTCATTCATAACCAACTGAACTTCCATTGAATCTGGAGGTATTCAGCAGAGTGGAGTGAAACGTCATCGATGCTGAACGTATACAAAGTACTCGTACATAATACAAGTATGCTACCACGGATACTCCAGGTCATCCCAATGCAAACAGAAAAAATCAGACAAAAATGCTGGGGAACCATGAAGCAAAGCGGGAAGCAACACAGGATGAGATCACACGTCCTGAATTCACTGAACTAAGTCTTATTTCATGGAAGCTTGCACGAGCCAAAATATCGACGAATTTCTGGTGCATTTATTCTAATTGTGAAGCGCACTGTATGTGTAGAACAAATGTACATTTATGGCTGAAACGCTGGTCAATCGCACCTAAATGCACCTAAATTCTCCGCGATAAAAACCCATGCCACTTCCTAATTTCTAATTGCTTCGAGTTCTTGTTTGGGCTGTGAACATCTTCAGAAGTTGCTTATTTGTCGATCGATATTATTGTTGTGCCTTTCAAATTTTTTAAATTTCCCTTTGGTAAGAATTGCCTCTGCAGGATAGCCGAGAGCAAGCGTTTAGGAGAGCATTGAATATTGGGTTGGTGGAAAAGTTCTGCAACACTCACAACGAATTCTTTGGGAATGGATTTCTTCATCAAAGCAGAATCTCAATTAATGATGCACTATTGTGTAGTACCTTCACCCATCTTCTGGGCAGCTTCTCTTTCCCTTTCTGCCAGAGTTGTGATGGGTGTGGGTCGAAATACTTCGACACCCCATTTTCCAGTCCCTGTCGAATGCTAAGCCTCATTTTCCGTATACGAGTGTTCTTGGCCAGGAGAAGGTGACAGTCGGACAGGGCCAGGGCTGCCGAATACGGAAGGTATGACAGAAATTCCAAACCGAGATCTTGTGTCTTCTCGCGACCTGCGTTTGCAATGTGCACATGAGCATTATCTCGCAGAAGACAAACATTTGCTCGGTTTGGGCGTTCTTCATGGATGGCGCCTGTCAACTTCTGAGGTTGAGTAGCACAGATAT
The DNA here is from genome assembly GCA_037903475.1 of Ancylostoma caninum. Classification (NCBI taxonomy): domain Eukaryota; kingdom Metazoa; phylum Nematoda; class Chromadorea; order Rhabditida; family Ancylostomatidae; genus Ancylostoma; species Ancylostoma caninum. The sequence goes on along the minus strand of JBAJFG010000107.1, from coordinate 58,961 downwards.
CGGCCGTTACTGTGATATCGTCACTTGGGAATTCATCGTAAAAGATTCCTTGTGGTTACAACAACAAGGAATCTTTTACGATTCGGGCACCTCTGCTTTTGACTGTTTTTGAAGTGATTCCGGACACGGAATCCATTGGCGCTGCCTGGTGTTGTTCACAACAGCAACAAACTTTCAACCCCATCTGCAATGTTTTTTAGAAACCTCTTCCCATTTGCACGAAGAAGCAGCGATTCCTCTATGCTGACCCGGCATGATTAGTCAGATTCGCAAGACCCACAGAGCACTCATGTCCAGACAACTTCGCTGTAACCATGATCGCGAGAACGCTTGATGACGGTCGCATAGTTGCAGTTGAGTGTCTTCACCAACTTGCAGATGTCCGCATCCTGCCTCGCTTTCAGGGTGTTCTGCAAATCGGTGTTATTAATAGTCGATGCGCACTCAGGGCGTAGGGGAATTTCAAGCGTTTTTTCGCCAGAATCGAAGCCCTGCTACCATCCACGACGAATGGTGAATAACTTTCGCGCATCACATATATCGGCATCGGTCCTCCTTACAGAATTTCTTTGCAGGAATCCATAATAGACAAAGGAGCAAAGTGTGAGTTGAATGGCAGAAGGCGTTGTTGCTCAAACACTAATGGAGCTTCCGTCATATGCCTTCCACGTGAAAGCACCGAAAACATACCACCTCATGCCGACACAAAATCCCACGTGTCAAACTGCCTTTTCGTTTTAGAAAAGAAAATAAAAAGTGTTGCAGAACTTTTTCACCAACTCAGTATAAAAGCTTGATAACAGAATTGCAGTGCTTAAACACAAGTACGCACAACTGGAGAACTACAAGTTCACCCAGCTTCTGAATAAAAAGTGGAATGTGCTACGAGTCAATAATGAAGCGAGATTCTATTTGCTCCTTTAAAACTGTGCAGCAAGAACAGCGTGAACAGCGTATTTGTCGAGAACAAAGACTAGTGTCATTACCTCGCAGTTGCTGCAATCCTCCTCTCAGTTGCTGTCATCCTTGCTCAAGCGCTGCTAAAGGGGGGAGTGCTACTCGACGTGTTACGCTTTACACTGTTTGAATTACGTTTCTGCTGCATATTCTGTTCGCTTCTCATAACATTTGATTTATCCCAATGTGCGCTATCTGAGCTACGGATTCACGTACGCAAAGTCAAGCGAACGTATTAGGTTGTTACGTAGGTATCTGCTGTTTTCTCATAGAGATTTTTGAACGCTTGTAATAAATGGGGATTTTTCTTATGTTCACATACGTTTTGAAGCGCTTAATCTTGATCCGTTTTAAAGCGCTTGATCTCGCTAACATTCCGAGGTGTGAATCATAATTTTAACTTCGGAGTTAATCCTTCGAGAATGCAAATTCGCTAACAGCACTTTCACGGATAATAAATTGACCACAACGCTTCATGAGGCTAGTCGAATTTGGTTGTAGTAATCTCGAGGCCATTCTTATTCTCCTGGTACTTTCTTTCTCCATCTTGTTGTCGAGCATTCTCACGGACAGGCACCAAACTTGGTAACCCGATAATCCAAAGTTTTAATTATGCAATCTTTCTCTCTGGAATTGAAGCAAATTAAAATGGGATTTTTCCACTGTCACTGGGAACATCAACCATTTCGAGGACACTAATCGATAGCATTCCAAACGTTCTGCGGAGGGCGCCTCAATTTTGTTGGTTGTACTCTCTGGAAAGACGAACAGCTCGCGGAGGAATTTTTAATTGCGTATCATGCACCAGAAATCTGGCTCTAACATAGCGTTGTATTAAATCACAAGAATGTCTATTATGTGAGAACCGATTTGCCAAAGCCAGTGACCTCCATCTGTGCCCGACTCAATTCTTTTCCTGTAGTTCACGGATTTCTGCACCAGCAGAGTCGGGCTCTTGCTGTAAAAACGGCAAAGGTCCAGCGACTGTTGTTGTGCATACGTCGGTTGTGACTTATTGTTATTTGATTTTTTATAAAAATTTTTCTTCAAAAAATTCAAAACAGCGGAAGTCTATAGAGCAGAGTTAAAAAAATCAACGAAGAGACGTTTTGCCTAAAGGGAAGGCATTCACAAAAGTAGAGCAAAGATTAATCAGTAAGTTGCAACTAAAAAAGTCGAACAGCAAAGCCAGAGCGGTGGTTTGATCAAGCACAACTGCCTACTGTTACCGGTAATGAATTGATTCATTCATACAACTGCTTCCATTAGATCGCGATCAGTGAAGCTTCCCCAGAGAGGAAGCTCTATAGTGAAATCAGATTGGGAAATAACTTCATAGCCAGACTACCATAAAATTCCAGTAGGTTGCAAAACGCATCCTAATAGTAGTTCGATGGAAGAAAACCCTGAACTGAAACAAAACTACTAAGATGTCATTTCTCATACTGAGAACCTGCAGAGTTTTGCGTGACTGCTTAGTCGTCATTCAGCGGTAAGATCAGGCTATTCAGAAATAAAAAAGTACTTTCAATCATGACAGCTGTCTTTTTAAGGCGATTATGGGTCGTGTCATTACTATCGGCAAGGAACTCCGATCCATTACTTTACTTCCTTCCTTTATCAACGCTTTGGCACAAAATCTGTCGAAATAGGATAGAGCTAATAATAGACATGGTAATGCCAATATGTAGCGATACTTCTGAAAACATTTCAAGCCCATGAGCCTGAATGAGCTTTGTCTGTTATCTAGCTGTCTCCCCAACTTTTACATCTGTTGAACATTCCAGATTGCTTTCTTTCTTCATATTTGTTGGGTAATATCACGGCATGTCAAATCCTCAGTCTTGCTGCCTCTTACTTCGTACCGTTCAGTATCGTCGATGAAGCGTTGCCGGTGTGGCTAATCCCCGCTGTTGGTGAAACGAGTTCAACATGGTTCAAAGTCTAGATGCAAAATCACATGGCTACGACAGATACACTGGTCAACGTCTCATTGCCACTAGAGCAGTGTTTATAATCTATAAACTAAAACAATGGCAAAGAACCACTCTGCCTCTAACGAATCATGAAATGTGTTGAAGTTTCTATCGGAAACGTATGCGAAGGCTTGGACACTTATCCCAGATGCGGAGGAGTTGGTGGGAGAATCCTCAACTTGACTTTTGTCTGGCTTGCCGACTTTGGCAGCAGCGAAGAGAATTGGCCTCCATACAAAAGTCACACGCGGAAATATGATTGGCTGGGATGTTGATAAGCTGAGATTCCAACGTTGAAGACAAAACTCCATTTCTGGGAGGTAATGCTCAGTGTTCGCTGCGTTATAATGTAACCATATATTGACAGCTACGACTAACAAACTTCATTGTTACAAAAAGAATATGTCCAAATAGAGACCTCAAAAATGGCGAAGAACCTTGGTAACCACCTAATACGTGGCCTCAGTTAGGGGCCGTTTTACAAGGACAGTTCTCGAACAAACAAAGTCAGCTCTGTTAAAGGCAGCACCCACGGAAATTTTTGACTCTAAGGTCTCTGCATATTTGGGGGGATGGAGGGTGCTCAACATTTTCCTAAAGACAAAACTTTCCGTTAGCATCAGGAACATTTTTTCTAGAAGTTCATAATCTCATTATATCCAACAGATGTGGTCGAGTTGCACGAGCTATGGGATGAGGACCGATAGCAAAAGATCGATGAAGCAATATTTTTCACCATGCGGATCTTCGCGAAATCAGTTATTTTCTCAGAAGTGCACTATCTCCGCACAATAGAAAAAGAAATAATCATGGGAAGATTAGTTCCTCGAAAATCAAAACATGACGGAAGTTGCTAACTGAGAAAAATACGGAATTTGCTTACTGGGAAGAAACGGGAGAAGCAAAGCTTCCACAGAAACTAGCCCTTATAGAAGTTGAACAGCTATAATTGCCCCACAATGCTAATGAAAAAGACCCACTGTTACCAAAAACAAACAAAAATGGGAAAATGGAGGAAACTGATATGAATCGGAAAGCACAGTGGGGGAATTCACTTTAGAAGGGTGGTGGTTTGGTAAATAGATCAGCTGACAATCGATTTTTCTGGCGCCCCAGAAAGATTTCGGTGCTCTACTGCAACCAAATGCAGCCGCGAGAACAAGTGCAATCAGCTGAGAAACAAGTCTGTCTGGTCCTAGGCGATCCTTATCCTAAGTAAGTGAGAATACATTTCCAGTGTAGCTTGTACGGCGAAGTATTCCCCAAGTTCAGATTTTTTCAAAACTTTCGGAATGTTCGCAACGAAATTTTCCGTGAGTGCTGCCTTCAAGTCTAAGGCAAGCATAAATTCCAGAAACTATCACTTCTATCGGGTGGCCATATAATTGTAGACTATGATTTGCCAACGGCCAAGAGCGCCCGCAAGACAGCTGCGTATGTAGCCACTGCGAGATATGTTCTGGCATTTTGCCAGTTTTAGACAGCTGGTGGTACAGTACACATTTTTGCATCTTTTCTCTTCTTCCCCATAAGGTTTGGGCAATTTCTCAAACACTATTTGTGCACTCCGAGATGCATCTTTCTCTCCAAAACTAGTAGAAATCCGTGAAGCCTCGGTTTCGCTTAGCGCCCTGGAACTCTCCAGGTACCAAAAATGGCTGTTTTAACAGGCGTAGACGTGGGATACGGAGCAACCTCATGCTGAACTTGTCCCCACAGCCTCCAAACACCCATCAAAAAACACGCGCCCATTTGCAGAGCTTTTTCTTCCTGCGCCTTCAATCATCCAATCTCCTCATTTCCTCAATTTTTCCAGGACTTCGCCCCAACTGCTAGCTGGGCGTGGACTTCTGGATTCTTGGCACGGATCCAAAACACCCAAAGGACTTTGCGCGCCGTAATTTGAATTCCTGCCGCAAAGGTGGTTATCTTGGCGCAAGAAATGAACCGCAAGGAGGAGCGCCTCTCAATCACGCGGAAACTCAATTCGCACGTACGGCACCTCTTTTGATGTCAGCTAGACACTGTGCTACTTATACGCCAGCTAGAAGTGGTCGCTCCTAACTCTCCACACCGTGAAGGAACAGTAACGTACGGTTACCCAACTCGCTCTTGTACGATGTGATCAAAAAGTAGGATTAGAAAATTTTCTGTAGGCTAGTTAGACCTTTATACGAATAGATCGCTGTCGATTCCACCCTTTCAGACTCTGACAAAGGCGAACTCGCAGAAACGTTAGCCGTTAATAAAGAAAACAACTACCTCGTGCACAGCTCTACACCACAAATCTGCAAACAAGAATTACAAGAATTGCAAGTTCAAATGAATACGTTGGAGTCTTCAAATTTATCAGCTAAGAAGCTGATAAATTTGCAGGCTCCAACGTATTCATCGGATTCATGACGAAAATGCACTAAATATCGCTAAGCTCAACTCCTGTTGCAGCACTATATCTATTCCAGCACGCGACGCGGTCGCGGTGCTGTGCATGATCAGGTCCAGAAGTTCGTCTGTTCCATCGACGTTCAATGTGTGTGGGTACAACAACATATTGTACAACGATAAGGGGACCTTTGCATGTGTATTACTTCCAGATTTAATGACGTTGAGAATTCTTCTTATCACTTAATGCAACAACCATGTCCCACGAAGGAAAAAAATCAGGTATTAGCACAGCTTGAATACTTTATCATCACACATATCACATATTCCTTGAATATTTATGCGGGCACAGTGCGATGCAGCTTTTCATCCCGTGACAAAGATAATTGACACATACCAGCAGTATTAGCAGGGAGAGAGCTGGCTTCTACCTTGCAATCCAAAATTACACTGCATCTAAACGTTATCGGTGACTGCCGTTACGGTTTTTTTGAGTAGTTGCGTCCTAGGCTTTCAATTGTGCATTCTTCTTTGTTTCATTGCACGTACTCCTACAACAGTTTTCATCATTTTCAAGAGAATTTCGCTCTGGTAACGTTGTCTGTGAACGGTTTTCCTTCCGTTCACCAAATTATTCTTTCATTTTTACAAGCATCGCCTCTCTTTCACCTGAATTGGACTGAATTTTATTACGTCCATTTCAAATTCCAATTTTCTTTGGTTGCACTCCTCCACACTCTTTAAACACAGTTTGTTTTCTTCTTTCTCGGTCAAATTTCTTATTTGTTTGATTTCGAATTAAGTCTCATCCTTCCAAAATGTTGCCTTGCTCTATGGTTTTTGCTCATATTTCAATTTTCGGATGGGAGAAAAAAGTCGTTGGTATCCTTTGTTCATTTCTGTAATGATGGTAATCACCGGTACACTCTGCACGATGTGCGCCAAATGGACTGATCTCATAGAAGCCGAAGGTGTACATTTTAATCATCCTTTCCTTCAGGTATGTTATAATAATACGCCAGCACATTTTTTTCATTCTTACATTAGACGTTTTTCAATCACTGTCCTGCCATTCTATGGTGACCCCTGCTAGGTAAAAAAAAGAACAATCGAAGCTAAATCGTGTATAATGATGAGAACTTCGCAATGCAAGGGAGGCCTCACTGCTGTCATTGCCTTTGAATTCATTTCTTCAAAAGAGTCATTGACTTTGAAAAGTCAGATAAAGTCAGGTGGACAGGCCCTCTACTTAACCATTGATAATAGTGCATTGCCTAAGACGTAGCATTGAACGCGCAGATTTCTCAGCCACTGGAGACCACAGCTCTGAGTCCTAAATCTTATTGATATCGGAATTTATACAAAAACCATATGAAGGAAAAATCCCTGCAAGGGAAGAATGCGCTTCACTGCTGTGCTACTTGTAATTAGGTGGTAGTGATTAACAACTGTGGAAAGATAACAGTTGCACTTGATGGTTTCTGAAGAATCCTGCATGGTAACTTTATTGCTTAGCTTTCGGTGTATCGATACCTTCGTCTGACCTACTAAGCCTATGATTACGCAAATTGAATGGTCTTTTTCTATGTGCATTGCAAAAAGTTCTTATTGCGTTTCAACCCATTGACGACCGCTCGGCTCAAGGTGAGCCGCGCTCTCTTGGTCGCTTGGGACTGCGCGGCTTACATGTGAGCCGCGCCCTGATTGTCAACTACTGACCCTTATTTTCGGTATATTTTGCAGTATTTCCATAGGAATCGAGTACAACACTTCCAAACAATGCTGACATAACTGTGGTTCGAGAAAGATATCCTTTTTTTGTGGTGCCAAATACCACGAAATGGATGGGATTTTAAAATCGAGCAAGATTGCATTACATTTCTTGTGTAGTGGTTGGGAATAATCTGTATAAAAGCCATATTTTCTTCAGAAAAACACATTCACGGCATCTTGAACTTCCTAACTTGACAGGCTAGAGCAATACAAACTTGTATACTCTCCGGAAACTTCTTCATAATACTCAAAATACCTTTAACAAACTTGTTTTGACCTTAAATAAAGTGAGAAGCGTTTAGATTCTCCTGTTTTCTAGTCCTATGACACTAGTAAGCTTCCAGAACAAGATTTTAGATTATTTCCACAAAACTTCGTGTTTTATTTTGAATTATCTTATCATAACAGCGTGGAACTATGCAGGCGCCACGCTCTTCAAATGGGCGTTGCTCCCACACGCCAGACACGCGAAAATACGCGCAGTCATTAATGGGTTAAAGAGTAACTTTATTTTGTTTTAATTATACTACCACTATCTCATCACAAGTGCAACACATGAAAATTAAGTGTATAAATGTAAGTTTAGAGAGTGACTATTCATGTTTATTCGTGAAAAAAGGAGTCGGAATCAAAAACATCCGAATGTCGGTACAAATGCAAGTAAGTGCTATCAATTTTAAAAGCATTTTGCAGGCAGCAGCTATGTTCTTTGGCATGTTATTATGTATGGGTGCCTACTTTGTCCATATGTTCTACCGAAAATACAAGAGGAACAAAGGAAAAGGCTCTGGTAACCACTGACGATTTTTTAGGTTGTAACGTCACCTTACGCAGTTTAAAATATCCAAACAGAAAGTCGTTATCAAGAATAAAACAGCATCACGTACCGGTAAGAATGTGCACAAATATTCGCGATGATCCTCCATATGTTCGCTTAAATATCTCTATGCAGAAACTGCGAAAACGCATGTACTTTGCAACCTAGTATTTTCGTTTTTGTTTCTATTGAAAGAGCATTGCTTCGCAAGCACCATGTATTTTTATTCAAGGTGATTCTGAAGAAGAGCCTATAATACCGAAATTCAATCCTTTTGTGTTTCTGCTACCAGCAGTTTGTGACATTATAGCGACCTGTATCCTCTACGTTGGACTAAATCTTACAACAGCAAGTAGTTATCAGATGTTACAAGGTAAGCTGCGACGCTGCCTAACATGTGCAATACTGGCAATACTGCTCTCAGACGTCGAAAATTGACCATCACTCCGAAAACTCACCGTTGCTCACCGTCGGATTATGATTTCGGAAAGAGGCAGACAAACACTTCTCATAAATGTTTGTATAAGCCGAAATCAAGACCAGTTCAGCCAATTAAAGAATTTTGGTAGACATGAATATTCCGAAGAAGGCTACCGTATGTGGGGCGGGGGGAGGAGGTGGCAAATGTGTTACGCGCTGACAATACTACCAAAAAATAGTACCTCCTAGCAATCGCGTTCTACCATAGGATATCTATGCACTCTTTCGCGATGAATAGACACCCAGCTATCACAGGTTCTGATTGAAATATGACAAAATTTTTAGCAGAAATATTGGGCGCTCAGTTGACAAATAAAGACAGGAAGAGTTGTATCAACTCATTTCAGGGAAATTCACCCTGTGTTTTCCGTGAATTTTTTCTAGGGGATCGATGACCATTCCCGCTGGTGAACTGTATCTCCCTTAAAGGCAGCGTCCAGGCAGAATCTTCACTACCAGTACCCAAAGCCGATGCCCACTCTGCCCCACTTAGGAATTCGTGAGAACATATTGAATCTTGTCTAACATTGTTAAGACATGTTTGACTGTCTGACAGTCGTCCCTCTCTATTCCCTTGTGCTGTGGATGACACTCACGCCAACATCTATTAACTTGTTGAGCATATATCCCTAAATTTAACAAGTATTTCAACCGGTACTGCGTCAGAACTTCGACCTGAATTTTGGATAAAGCGGGTTATTAGAAGAAAAGCAAATGAACAAAAAACGAAAGGATGTTGTAAATTTTGTTTAGGATAGCAACTTTATAGCAACAGTTAGCTCGTCTGTCCAAAATTCGAGAGTTCAAGGAGCCTCGTTGCTCCATTTCCATGTTTAACCGAACAACTCGTCCATATCGTAACTTTCAGCCTTCTAAAAACCAGAAATTTTGAGCTTTCCAAGGGTAAAACCTATACAGTTGCAATCAGTTCGTCGAGTGGAGTAAGTGGATTGCAGATTTGAAGTATCGAATTTTTTGCCTGGACGCTGCCTTTACAGGCAATGCGTCACCTCAAGGATGGTGTTGGCAATTCTCACGTCAGCCGAAGAACATATGGGAGCTCTGAGAGCAAAGATGCACTTTAAGTTTCAGGAATACGTCGAAAACCCCGTACGTTACGGAATTCTTTTGCGAGAATTTAGAAATCCTCGGCCAGTGGAGGAGAGTTTTCATTTCGCAGCAGATGCTTGGCGAGGGTGTGGCATGGCTTCCCAACACGGTAATTCTTTTCTTTTTCTAGCTTCCTAAGGGAAATCGTCCGCTCCAATATAGAACAATTTATACTGGATGCGACTGACGCGCTGCGTCTATAGGGCCCAGTCGCATCGCAGTTGCAGTTCAGACGCAAGCGTTTACGGCTTTGCGGCGGCCGCGCGTTCTTTTCATTGAGGATGTGCATGCCGCGTTGACCGGTCTTCATGAAAAAACCCTCGCAAATAGATGCGTCCGACTGATGCGCGACTGACGCACGCAACTAGTATAAATAGCCCTTATCAAATTTGTCCTCAAAATGGTGTTTTTCGATCGTTTGTTTAGATTTTAACCACATCGTTGGAATCAGCGTGTCGAGTAGAACCCGATTCTGCTGATATCCCGATACCAATCATGATGTGACACACTGCCTTTAGAGGCAGCACTCACAGAAATTTCTGTGCTGGAGATTTCGCGGCATATCGGCGTTTTTAGGGAAACTTATCGACAATGATGAAGTAGCGCAAAACAAGCGAGAAACACACGAAATGGTGGAGGTATTTCCTGTGTCTCAAAAGCGCCGACGAGTATTCTGTGATAGGTCCCGCCACGAAACCGTGATAAATGGTACGTAATTCACCTCATCAGCTGCATTAAATCACACGAACACACCGGTCAACAGCGTTAGCTGGCGCGACGAAACCCTTTTGTGCAGGTGGCAGACGTGTCCACAATAGTATCATCGCAGATAGGCGGCTGTTCACTGTGTTCAACTTACTGTTGTGATTGTCCAGGCTTAAGATTATTTCTTAACACGGCTCACTAGATCTATCGTAATACCATGGTGAATCACACAATTTTGTTTTAAAAAAAATAGGAATCCTCGAGACGAAACCGCATATTTCACATCCTGTGGGCTTTAGTTTTTAGAATTTCTGCTCCGATGTAACCGAAAACACTGGTTTTATCCTTGATTTAAATTGAATTAATAAAAACTTTCGTTACAGTGTTATATTAATAACATTGTGCTCCAATCAGTTATAGAGATACGAAACCTTGATTCTCGACTGGATGAAAGTCTCAGTTTTGATAATAATTGCCTAGCAATCACGAACAAAGCTAACAAGAGATTGTATAATCTTTTCAAGTCGTTGTGTACGACTAATAGTAACGTAACAATTGCGGCTTATATGACTTATGTAAAGCTACATTTATAGTGCATGGGAGTCCGATCCGATCGGATAACAAAAGATAAGTATTGATCCTCGTTATCCGAGGATCGATACGTATCATTAGTTATCCGACCAGATCGGACTCCGATGAACTATGAATGCAGCCTAAAGACAGTGTCTCAGCTCATGGGCCGCATTCGAGATTCCCATCTCAGTCGAACATACGCGAGCCGTTCTGCACAAAGATGTACTTTCAGTATCGCAGAAACGTCGAAAACCCCATTAGTTCGGGTTTCTTTGGCCGAGAACTTCGAAATTCTCGGCCAGTGGACGAGAGGGTTCATTCCACAGCAATAGCTTGCTGAGGGTGCGGCATGGTTTTTCAACACGGAAATGTTTGTTTGCTTGATAATAGCTGCTGCTGAAAAGCTCATTTCAATGTGCAATCTCAGCTCCTCAGCTCCGCTTTTGCTAGCTTCCTAGCAAGGAAACTCGTCCGCTCCTTTATCTAATTTTGCCTAAAAAGTAGGGGTTTTTGAGGGTGTTTTCTGACATCAAGCACACCATTGGAATCAGCGCCTCGTGCTGCACCTGAATCTCTGGATATCTCGATACCCAACATGAGGTGAGACACTGCCTTTAAGACTCATCTCAAAATGTGATACTAGCGTTTTCATCTAATCCAAAAAAAATAAGAAGGATAGAAAGTGTACGAAACAACCTCACAAGAAGCCTTTACCTAGGGAATATAGTTAAGAAAGAAGGCCATATCTAAGAATGAATGAATTATGAATTCAACTATAACAACATTCTTAGTAGCTCAATAAACATGTGAATGTTAGCTCACTTCTAAAGGGAGAAAAGTCAGTAACCCGCTTATGATTCCTAAAATACTAGTTGGCGTCTTAATTGTAAACGAGTCATTTCATAAAATTTGTCACTTCCGAGTCTCAGCAAAAGCGCTGCACCCACTCCAAACTATGTATTATGAGCCACTGGAAAGATCTCGTCAGATTGGGTCAATAATTTATCTCATCTGATTCATTCTGAAGGATTTATGACAACCCGAAAGTGGGCGACGGTGACTCCGCGGACCGGCCATCAGTTCACTACATCTCATGAGCAGTAATATGCATATATTGCCTTCCAGTGTAAATATCTGTTTTCAGTGCCATACCAAAGTGACTAACTCTATTTCAGGAGCACTTATAGTATGCACAGGACTATTGTCTATATTAATGCTCAATGCTCGAATAGAAGGTTACAAGTGGCTGGGAATGTTTATCGTCGTTCTGGGATTGGTTATTGTGGGAGTGACAGACTTTCTATATGGTGAAGAAACCGAGGAAAAGAAGGAAGGCGCCATGATAGGTGCAACAATAGAGTAGTACAAGTTCTATCTCTCAATAACGTTGAAAATTTATGTCACAGTTGAGGTGCGCATCTCTTATTATTCCGTAACCACCTCATTTTAGGCAACATCCTCTGTGTTGTAGCGCAGGTTGCAGTAGCAATGCAACTTGTTCTAGAGCAAAAATATTTGCATATGCATGATGTGCACCCATTATTCGCTGTAGGCCTCGAAGGTAATGTTGAATAGGACAGCTGGAAAAGAAATCATGACCACTGCGTTAGCTCCTTCCAGGTATATATGGATTGGTCATTCTTGGTATTGGTATGGTACCGCTTTATTACATTCATGTTCCTCCCACGTTCTCATCTAACCCAGAAGGCCGCCTCGAGGTAGATACTGTTGGCTAAATTGTTCACTGTTCACGTATTTTTTCGATGTCCTTTGAAGAGCTCCTTCCATAGCGGCCGTTTTCGAATAGAAACTCTCTAGTGCAATTCAAAGAATAAGTGCAGGTTTCGCATCAACAGGATGCGAGTATGGGTGCTGGCAGAGATGTTGCAACCAATTACATAGGAATTCGTTCTCCAGTTGCAGCGGACATGCGATCATCAAAAAGACTGGAAAGATGCGCTTTCACTCACATCTACGACATGCACTTGATTGGCTAACAATAAAATAGAGAATGGTTTCAACTATTTGTTTTATACACCTGATAATGCGAACCTGATACACCTGACTATGCGAACCTGATAATGATTTCCTGACGTTGCACAGGAGGGCACAATTCTGAGCCAAACGGTATAGGTTCTATATGGTTTTTTTCCATTGGATCGTGAGATATAAGCGATTACCAACAGACACACAAACAAATGAGTTTTACTATATAGTGATTTCTCTTTAAACCCCTAAACACTAGAGAAAATTCAGTGCTATCAATCAATAACCTAATAGATAATTTCGGGTGAAAAGAAAATAGCCTATAATCTTAGCCGATCTCGGAGGGTCTACACAATATTGGTTCGCATCAATTAATCCTCCGCGATTTCTACTTATTACATACATACACGCATACATACAAGATTTCACTTCTATACATACAAATGTTTGCATTTTGTTCCAGGTGTAAGCTAGTGTGCAGTGTTTCATACAGTACATAACTCCATATTGTCTGGTGCCCGTTTTGTCGTGAACCATTTCTATGGTGCCCCATAACTATGGAACCCAATAACAATAACTCAATAATTTGCTGTCCTGCTTATGACTCAAGGGTGAAACATTTCTTTTGCAAATCTGACTCTGTTCTTGCATATGTTTCGGTTTACGAAAAAGGTTGACCAGGATTTTTTGAAACTTCGCATTTCGACGATAAGCCTCGAATATGCACCAATGCAACGAGAATTTCTTCCCAGCGCACCAAATTATCTTTGAGGAATTGTGAAATACAAGAAATCAAGCAAAACGACAGCAGAAACTGTGGGCGGTATGCTCCACCTGGTGTGCAGCAGCAATTCAATTTCTCACTTTCATCTTTACCGGTCCTGTTAAGACACTATTATATTAACTCTCCGTAAGGCGCAGTCATGAATGAGAGGCAATACGAGATAAAACGAAAATGGACTATGGATTTCTATAGCTGCGCAAAAACAGCTTCACAGGAACTACTCCAATACTTGCCCCATAGTATAATGAAGGAGCCGTTTAGGATGTCATCTTTGCATGGAAGCAAATCTGCATGGAACCAATGATCTCTGTTTCTTTGGCTGCTATGATAATTAGGTAGGTGTAAAGGGAGGTCCTTTTTTGTGAAAGAAATAAAAAAACTCAAATATCAGTTCGTGACTATTATTATGTAAAATTACGATGCTGTTCAGTATCGCATTTTTCAACTTCTCTGCCATCACGGTCACTAAGGAACTCACAGCAACCACTCGAACAGTGATCGACAGTATTAGAACAATTTTGATCTGGGGTGCCAGCATACCACTGTTTCACGAAAGGTTCATCCCCTATCAGGTTAGTTCGCAATGAATCATTTGTAATACTAACAAATCGGACAGTATACGATTACTTCGGTATAGATAGTTCAAACAGATTTTATTGCTGAATGAATATTTTTTGTGGCAAAATCAAGAATAACTCCAGTAAGCATCATGGTGATGACAACTTTGTAGATCACGGCACTATCACAGTGGCACGTTACCTTCGCTATCTTGCTCCGCCGTATTACCTAAGATCGTACCTAAGTTCAATGTTTTTCTGTTGCAAAATCATCAGACAAAACAGAACATAACGCAATATTGTCAACATCATAATTATACAACAGAAAAAAAGTAAACATATTCACGATTAACTAAAGTAGCAGCACATGGGGAGGCGTAGTGCGGCGCGCCGTTACTCACGAAATCATCAACTCTATCGACACTCACTACACGAAATTTAATGTTACCGATTCCAGAACAGTACCTTGCACCCACACTATCAATGATATAGCAGAGAAAGACGTGAGATCCAAAAATTATCATTGGAAAACAACGGCGACGAACTTTCTGAGCGAATTAGTAGAGGGAAGCTGATGTCCCAGCTCGCAGACGTCTCACACAACAGAACCGATACGGAATGGAAAGACTAGTGTGGTGGACCGCACAGCACGACAATACAACTGAATAGGCCGCGCACGTTTCTTCTGAAGACCACTCAACGATGACCCCCGAATGAGGTCTGGACAGACGACATCGTCGAGGTAACTCGGAAACAATGTGGATTCGTTATCAAATGAAGCAGCATGAACACGACTTTATAACTGATTCCGAAGGGCTGAGTAGATGGAATAATTGTTCGTCTAGTATTACCGAGAAAGTGAAAAGAATTGCAGGGCAAGGAATATTGAGGAGAAATTTTTCCAAAAAATTTACAGATACTCGGTTTTTTCCTGCTCGTCCTTGGCATGTTCGTCCACAACGACATTCTTATTGGTCCATGGTTTCGCCGTACATTTTTGCCTGATCCACATAAACCACATCCTAGCTCCTTTGCAAAGTAAGTCTTTCTATATCCCCTGTTAGCGCTAGTGGGGAAAAGGCGTCCGCCGCTCATTAGACATGCGTTGAGTTCTCGGACAAAGCCATATTTCTTAGGAACGTATTTCGGTATTCTGTTTTACTCTCATTCTTTTCTACTCTTAAAGCCTGTGATTGGCATCGCTCAAGGAAGCGGTAAAGAAAAAAGAAGCAAGCGGGAAAACACGTTATTTCAGGTAATCTCTTATCGCGACGTTGCTGAAACGGAAAATAAGAAAATTGAGAATAGACTTCGTATCAACTATGCTCAGCATGAAAAATTCGCATGTGAATTTTCACTCAAATTTTTTCTGAGGACATTGGTGTGAACTATCTGAGAAGGTGCTGAAAACGAACATGTCGAATACAAATGAACATGTGATTGCATGCAGTTAATCTAGCCACGGGCGCTTTTGGAGAGATTTCATTTTTCCCTGTGTTTCAACTAATGATGGCAGGAAAGTATCAATGAAACAGAAAAGCCCCTTCGTCCAGACAGTCTATTCATTTAGACCGTGCACTCCACGTAGCGGACAGCCGGCTAGGTTGACATTAGAGCGAGGTGATAGGCTTATCAGCTATCAGGAGCAATGAAAATGAATGTGGTAGACATATCACATTGCTCCATTTAGAACGCAGCAGCGTGGCTAAGCGGTTGGTGTCGCGGCACCTCTGAGTGAACAAGATGTTCTGAACGTATACACTGTCTTTCTGCCAGCAATGTCATTAATTTCTACCAAACATCTTCATGTAAACAGATCGCTGTGAAAAAGTTGATCGAGCTGTTCTTTCGTTAGCGAAATCTGTTACTGGTTTTGTTTTGTCGCGCTTCTGCAGCTGAAAAACGAGTGAATCCGGGCAGAACGGATTACCACCTAAAACGCCTATGAGATACTAGAACTACATATAGCACAATAATCAAATGACTCAATATTCGGATGTTTACTCAGCTGCCTGGGTGGCAATACAAGTACACGCAGAGCAGAGTGAATGTGTTTCGCAGAAATTTGGTATGTTGGCTAGCGCAATAAATGGCTAGGGAAAAACTTTATACTGGCCAGAAAACCAGTCAGAAAATCAGTTAGCAGCAACACTACCCTGGCCTCGAACGCCTCAGAAAAGACAATTTCCATGCGTACTGTCTACGAGCACCATTCCGGAGAGCTGTGTAGGTTGATATTCCCACGGCTCCCAACGTTTCTCCGAAGGCTATAATTTTCGCTGGGGAACACTACCTTCGACAGGGTTTTTTTTACAACGAGTCTCTTTCTATTTCCAGGTGTTGCTTCTCATTCTGTGCCGTCAGTCAAACAGGAAAACAAGCACGGACGGAAACTATCTACTCAGAATTTGGGGCACACATGTGATTGGAGATTATTATTACGACAAAAACGATAACGTATGCAATTTATTGTCACGTCAACTCGTAACATAAACAGCTACTCTAGGACATGCAAATACTTTTAATATCACAAACAACCTATTTAATCCACTTTTATTATCGCAAATAAATAAGTTTTTCAAACCATCGTAACCCCTCTTGCGAACAACTTAGAATTTTGAATGGGAGAAAAAGACATTGCTAAAATTCTTCACATGATTATACATACTCTCATCATTTCTGAATTGAATTGTGTAAAGTGAATTTTTTTCTCAATATTCTATCTTACTTGTGAAGATGGACTGCTGGAGGAATATGCTCTCCTTTCAAGAATTTAAAATATGAGGTCAGGCATTGCCGTTCTGATGGATAGCACCGCAATCCTGGAGAAATCCTTCAGAAAGGCAACACCTTAACGCCGATAGCCAGCACGGCTGACCGAGAATCGGAACGATAAGGACAATTCATACTGGGTGCGTGCGACTGACTGAGGATCTACATGGCGTGTTCACCGATCTTCATGGAAAATCCCACATAAATGAATGCGTGCGACTGATGCGCGACTGACGCGCGCAGCCAATATAAATTACCCCTATAGGAAATAGGAAAGATGTCTTTTTCCACCTCGACAGGCTGAGGCGCATACGAAAATGAGCTGACAGCATTTCTATCATATATTTCCATCAAGGCTCTAATCATATTTATCACAACTTGCTTCGATTTCAAAGTCCCTCGTGTAATTTTCTAAACGAGAGGGTAAACTGATTTGAATTCTGTCAACAAAACAACTCAGTGGAAGACGAATCCGCAGCGTTTCCTACCCAGACAGCTGAATTTCACAACATTGTCTGGAGAAGGTCATCTTAATTGGCCTCTCACCAAGGCCCCCCTCTCGCCCCGCCTACACTGGAAATATTATAGGTGTCCTCAGTATGAGAAATGCGACAGATTGCTCAGGAGATTGGGAGTTATTAGACAACAATTGCACGGGGTCGTTTTTTTGCAGACATCCATGTGGCGCTTCAAACATTTTGGACGCAACTTCTTGAAACCACCTGATCCTTCTACTTCCATAAGATGCTCCTCGACAGAAGCACGGTCTCCATCTATATTGTTACCACCATTTGCTGCCGAAACTTCTGCAGTCTTATCTTCACCATGCAGAGCCGTCTTTTGGAGTTCTTGAATCTCCTCTTCAACTACATCTATGATAGAATTAATTAGTTGCGTTCTCCGAAGCAGTTTAGAGGTATGAGTGAAGTGACAAAAATAACGACAAAAATTATCCACTTTTGTTCATTATGATGGCCCTTTCATGCAATTCGGTCTGACTTACTGTTGAGCCACCGAAACAAATGTTCTTGACCCCGTGATACTACCAATGAGAGGAATAACACCGCAACAAAACGTGCTAACTCGATTCAAATGCACGGCTTCTCTAATTGGAAAGCTCTATTAGAAACTAAGCAACAGTATAATGAACAGACTGACCCCATTCTCTCTTTGAGTGGGTTACTCGATTGGGCTATTACCTGACACCATGAAAAAGTGACACAAAGACATGCAGACTCCACCCAAAGTCGGAGTATTCAAATTAACGAAATACTTCTGTTGTCGTGAATCTCACTCACATTCGTCCGTACAGCTTTGTGAACTCTGGATTTCTTGTGTACTGACCAGATTGGAGAGCGCGCGTTTGGGCTCAGCCAAAAAAAAGGGGCGTGGCTGACGGTGTCTCTGCGGATACGCACCAGGGATGCGCGGATACGAGATTTTTCACGACCCGGATAACGGTGCGGATAACGGATAGGCCAAAAATGACCGGATAACGGATAACGGATAATTGCTAGCTAAGATAGTACAAGGCACTACCTTCTACTAATATCAAGAATCCTCTTATATAAATCATGGTGGTACCACAAAATTTTCTAGAGCGCAGGCGGTGGGGAGCAGCACGTGATCGCACGCTTTCATGATGGGGCTCAGTTATAGACTTCTAAGCGCCACCCTACCACCCGGCACCCTGTCCCGCGTCGCGTTTGCCTGGATCTGCCTGACAGAGCAACTCGTCCATTCAGCCATCATCTGACCGTGGAGAAGAACGTTGAACTAGCGGTACTACTGGTTTTTAGGGTATACGGATGAACGGAAGTTTCGAACATAAAGCTCATCCGAATACCCAAGTGAATGTACTGTCAAAACAAGGAAATTTTTTACGGAAATCCAATGAATACTCTGTTAGAATAAGAAGCTTTCTGGAACATCCGAACAAATACTTCTAATATGTAGATTTTTCAAATTGCTGAATGATTAAGTTACCCGAACTTCTGGCTTTCTAAAGTTCTTCAACATTTCGGGAGTGCTAGAAGTGACTCCCATCAAAGTTAAATCCCTGACGTGAAGTTGATGTATGTAAAGATTAGTTCTTTCAAAACCCTATCAATTCTATATAAAAGTGCAGAGCATAAGAAGTGGAACTTAATTTCAAAGGTTTGTTACGTAAAGGTATCTGTAACTCTGTACGATTTCTTACACGGTAGGGTAATGGCGGAAAGGTGGACGAGTTGCTCCGTCAGGCATATCCAGGCAAATCGCGACGCATGACCGTAATCGAGTGGTAGTAGTGCGCCCCAGAATCAGCCTGTCTATTGTGCCACCCAAAGAATCGCGCCATACGACCCCCCCCCCCCGCCCCCGGGGGCGCTTTGTATGCCGAGTGCCTGCGTCTCTGCCCAAGAGAGCCGCGCCGCGGTCCCAACCCTGCATACGTTTGGAATTTCCTGTAGATGTGGGTTTCGATACCAGCGCGTCAAGCAAACCCTACCGGCATCTCGACGGGAAATACGATTTTGACATTTTCGGAGTAGAATAAGCAGAATAGTGTCGCACCCACGGCTGGCATTCATGCCACCGCAGTTGTAGCCGTCAGATAATGTACACTTGCGTGTGCCTGGTGCAGACTAAACGGATACACCTTGATTTTCGGCAGAAGTGTTCATTCGGTTTTTCTGGGTTGCAATCAATGGTTCTTGGCTTGCAGATGCAATTTAATTGTTTAACTTTCTTTGCAGGCAGTCTTAGAACGTCGCTGAATTTTTAAAACCCTTTCCAGGTACTCATCCTCACCTTAACAATGTCTGACGATGGTCCATGTTGTTCCACGCAATCGCAAAAGACGGGTGAAAGAAGCGGTTCCAGAGTTGATCGCAATGGGTGCGTTAACTTTTCTTTTGAACGATAGGTCGGAGCTGTCTGTTGAAATTTTTTTCCGGGAACCATATGTATAGCTATTTGTAGTGTTCATGTTTACTTTTTTCTTAACGAAGTTGTTATTCATTTGCTACCCTATGTCTTCCCTTTCATCTTTCAGTTTGTGCAGTTTTCAGGGAATCCACCGAAAGCTCTTCCACGGAGTCTACCCCGCCATTGAACTGCAATGAAGCAGATGCGGAGGGCGAGGAAGATCTTGTCGATTTATGTCGGCGGCTTGACACGCAACTAGAAGAAAAGGCAAAAATGCATAACTTGAATGCATTAAACGTGAAGTCCATCCTACATGTGGGTATCTGCGTTGCTTCTTTATATAATAGTTCTTCCTATTCCCTATAGAACTGGTGCACTTTTCAGAGGCTCATAAGAGATCCACACGTTTTGTCGACTTTGATGGGCATAAAAGGAGAGTCGGATGATATCCCCACTTTAAAAGTGACCCGCTCAAAGGTTAAACACTCTTCGTCGGAGTTGGCGAAGGTGTGCTGTGATTGCTTTGTGGTTACTTTTTGGGGTTGCATGTTTTCTACAATCTCGCGGAATCAAAATATCTTATTAGGTCGAGCTGAAGCCCGTTCAACCTCCTCGTACATTTCTTGACGTCCAATTCGAGAATGAAGACGACGATGAAGATTATAGACCGGAGGAAGTACAGGTAGCACATGCACTTCCTTTTTTCTACCTTGTCGAAGCTTGTCTCTGCCGCAATTTCGAAGGAAATAAGAATAGAATCTCATTTCATAATTGTGGATAGAATTCACTCTCCCAATAGCGATACAAGGAGTTTTGCTTCTTCTGACAACATTCCAGAAAAGATCTATTGTGGTATTAACGAAGTGGGCTTGTGACATACGTACGCCTGAGTTTTCTCTTTACTTTCCACAGGGAAATGAATTTTGGTTCGAGTAGATGGGTATGCGAAATATATCGTAGCTGATTGGTGTTATTCGTTCATTGTTCCTTTTGTTAGCGCTATCCAGCACTGAGGGAAAGCAAAGTTACCAGCGTTATTCTCATGACCCTTCAATTCAAATGCGGAACGAGATTCGAGAAGAGTTGAATATGTCAAGATTGGTATTATGATCTCATTTTTTCCTATTCTGACCTTTGAGGATGTTCATAGCTCTCTAGGATTTCCACAGTCCCTCAAAATGTGGTTGGGGTTGTTATTCATTTCATCATCATTCTCACTGTTTGATGTTCAGAGTGATGAAAGTGATGACGAAGAAGAAGGCAACGATACTCTTACTCTTGATCCTGAACACTCTAAAAATCGCGACGAAGTAGTCACTGCTGAAGTTGAAGAATCGAATGATGTTATGGACGATATGTTAATGGTAAGCTGTGTCTAAGTCAGTTTCTGGAATAAAGGGAGCAAGGAAAACTGCATTTTGCATGAGCTGATCAATTTTTTTGAAATATTCTGCAGATTTCTGACGGTGTGAACGATGATGCAGAATTGTCGCCGTATCCACTAAGATCTCGGGTCCCTCATATTGATGAGAGCAGTGCATACGATTCATTGGACTCCGGATTTTTACATGATAGCTTCGACACTTTCACTGATTATCATGGTCAAGAGGTATGTATAGTCCGTATGGTGCTTACTATTTCCGAAATGGTTTTAAAACAAGCTTCGCTTTAGATGCTCACTTTTGTGGAAAATCCTGATTACCTTAGCTTTCTCCAAGGAATTCAAGCTTCTACGCCAGCCCACGGTATGGTTTTTGCTGTTTTTGAAATTACGGTGTCACCATATGACCTTTTAAAGTGTTGAAAGCCATTAAGTACACACCTTAATTGACAGTTGTCTGAAGGATTTAACCGTACACTCTTCATTATTTATACTGTGCACTGGCACCACGTACAATTAGTGTTTTTTAAAGAAAACGAAAATGTAACGGCGGATGACGATGACCCCGACGACGAAGAGTACAATGTCTTAACGGAGTTGGAGAAATTGAAGGAGTATGAGAAGGACAAAGACGAGCTGCGAATGGACAGGTTCACAGAAATTCCTAGTGAGACATTTCTTGCAATTAACGCATTGCTTTGTTAGGATGTTATAGTGATCTTTCATATTTGGTCATAAATATACAAATTTGCGTTGTACACGTAGTCATTCTTCTCACAGTGCGTGAAGTGGAGGGCTTGTTTCTGGATTTGATCGGCGATGATGTGGAAACAATCCGTCCGGAGCTAATCCCGCTCAAGACACAGACACCTAAGAAGAAACGCGCGAAGAAGCGTCGCTCTGCAGAAATGTCAGACTCTAAAAAGTCGGCGGATCAACAAAAGGTAGTTGCTTTGTGTATTAAAATTCAATAGGAAGGAAGCGGTTCTATTCAGATACGCTTTTAACCACATGGTGGTAGCATTCATGGAAATTTTATAGACTGCGTACTGTGGCTCCTATTCATTCGAGGCGTGTGCTCGTGTGTTGTTTATTCATATGTTAAAATTCTTGTAGGTATCGCTTCCTGTGGATGAGCCCCCTCCTGATGGTTCCTATTCATGTAGTCTTATCAATGGTGAGTGTTAGCAGTTGTTCTAGTTCTTATTTGCTTGGTTATCTTTCTGCACCATTCTTTTTTCTTCATTTCCCATGAAATGTTTTAAAGGAGGACCCATCACTTTCAAGCCGGAGGAGTTAGCACAACTGCGTATTCAGTTAGAGCAGGTAGGTGTTTACTTTGCTTACTTTGTGCTTTTCTTGTTTACTACTTTCTTTTTACTTATTTGCTTACTTCCTTGTTTTTCTGAGATTTTCTATTCGATTTTTCCCTTCTTTCTTATTTCGTTCTCATCGTAATCTAAATTTTCAGCATGTACAACTTCTTACTCAATCAGTCGTAATGTGCTTTCACGACGATCGGTTGCTGCACGTGAAGAATGAATATCAGTTGATGATAGTGAGTTCCTTGCTTGGTGTTATGGCGATGAGATATATACTGTTGTAGTCTTCTCGGAAGGGGAGAAGGAGAAGGGGCGGGGTGGTTATAGGTTGGTTATTGATTAGAGATGGTCATAGGGTTTACATCGAAGATCTATCTCAATCTGTAGTTGTGCAACACTCGCTCTCATTCGTGAAGTGTTCCTTTTCATACATTGTGTTTTCATTCAGAATGCGCTCGACACATGTTTCTGTGAAGGCATAGGTGAATCGTCACTGTTCAACATCTACAATCTCAGCGCTGCAATTGAATCCTGTCATGACATTATGGGTATAACACCTGTTGAACCAGAGCAAGTGAAGTGGGATCCGAACCCTTTTGGTGAGCATTATCATCAGTTTTCCGTAGGATAACGATCACTTTGTTTTTTAAAATTTTTTTTTCATAGTCTAATCTGCAGGTTGGTCTCCTCGACCAGAAGCAGCACTTGTACTAGGTCGAAGTCGCGCCATCATCTACCCAGATCTTCTACCTGGTGTACAGCCCGACCTTTTTGAATTTCCTCATCAGTTCTTCACACCAGGAGAGGATCTTCTCTTGGCTCATGCACTCATACAGTTTCGTCACATCCCATCCACTCCGAAGGATCCTTTCGGACGGTATGGTAATTTCCAAGTTCATTAGACTGTCAATCAGTTTGATAAAACTGTGCGTAAGTGGTCTCGAAAGAAAAACTTTATGAAAAATTTTTCTCTATCGCTCAGTTGACAGGTATCTGCAACTTTGTAAATGTCCACAGATTTCAGCTTATACTGGGTGCAGAAGATGTTGCTACCTTGTAAGACGATATCGCAGATTCGTGCTCATATTCGGCTAGCCAGAAATCACGTGGAGGGTCAAGTAAACAATAGGAATCCGATTTATCAGATAATAATGGTGAGATATTAGAATTCTTCACTTTGAATTTCTCTCATTTTCTGTGTATTTTTCACTTCTTTCTCTATAATCTCATTTTTTTAAGCAAGCACTTCGCGGCGTATGCCATCTCCGATTTCCATTTGAACGACCGCTCGTTCGTTACGAGACGTTGCAAATGTGGCCGGAGGAGGAGAGGCCTATATGGTTCAATGTAAGTATTGCCATTTTTAATGCATGAGGTCTGTTCTCATGCATGATTTTCACGTCTTCTCACATTTTTGCGATTTGCGAAGGCTGTGGAAGTGCATTTGATCATTTCCTCGTATGCTCAGCAATTGCCCAGTGCAGCGCAATAGCACAATGGTGGCGCAGACAGCCATCCTTCTGTGACCAAAAAATGACAAGTTTTACGTTGAAGGAAATTTCTATTTTTTTTTTCAGAAATTCCTCAAGAATTTCATGACTGTTGGCCCAACAATGGTTATTCCATATGGAATTGCGAATCGGCAGTCAACTCCGCCAGCCCCAGTATATGAGGGATTAGCTGTTCCGGTTGTTCCGGTCGTCCCAGCAGTGATATTCGCTACCGAGAAGAAGCCCACCGTTGCAGTATGTAGCTGTTCTATATTTTACGAGGTTTGTTTAGAGTGTGCGTGTAGATTTCTTCTTTCACTGGAAATATTATGTTGGTAACCTGCATTCATTGTTTAGGTGGACGTTGCATTTGAAAGAGCCGAGCAATTCTTCGAAACAGCAGTGACTGCCAGGCCATTCTCATACTGCTTTGTGAGTCATGCATTTTGTTTTTTGAATTCCAACAATTTAACAGTTAAACGTTATAGGATGCGGCCTCTGGACGTTTTTCTGCCACAAATTCCATTGCGATGTTGGAAACAATACAGATAGCAGATTCTTTGGACCTTGTTAAGCCAATCGTTAAAGCAGCTTCTGCAAATGGTTCCACCGTAATCGTAAAGGATGACCCAGAAAGCAACACTCGTATGCAGATAACAGAATTGGACTTACCACCAAATCAGTCTAGTTTCGGAATACCAGCCCAGGATCTGTTATGTGATCTTTCCCTGTACAATCCCGAGTCGGGTCCAAATGGTTGCAATGAAATAATCGATCAGACCTGTGATGAGATCATCGAAGAAGCCCCTCTTTTGCCTGACATCTGCGGAGATCAAGAAGCAGAATTCAGTGTGTACGAACCAGGGAGGGAAATTGCCAGTGTCAAAGGTGCTAATGGCAGATTCCAAACAAGTTCCATCGCACAACATCCGGAAAGCCTTCAGATACCGAAATCGGAGTTCTCCTTCGATGCAGAGCTTGAAGAGGTACGTGAATCAAGTGTTTCTTTGTGCATTCTGCTTCAAACGCGACGATGTATGAATGTTTGCGCATAATGCCTGCATTTCTCATAGCCTCTTCCATTTTGTGTACACTTTCCCGCATTAGTTTTCACTATGGCGTCTATCCAATCATATTCCTCGCTGAAGTGAACCATAATATATCAGGGCCGTTCTCAGTTAGGCTTCCCGTTGAAATCTCTAATCACCTTTCTCTTTCAGGGAGAAATCGTAAGCGCTGAGAACTCGAGAGAAGCACCGGTTGTGGCCGACAAACCAAAAGTAAGGAAGGAGACCTCTCCGTACGATTTCAGAAGTCGTCCGAAATTGAGATCCAAGTCCAAGTCACCACTTCCTAAAATGGAAAGGAGTGAGAGGAGCTCCAGAAGTTATAGTCGAGCTGGAAGCAATAGCGATCGAGATGTTTCGAAGCAACAGCCTAGCAGATACCGTGGAAGGACTAGTGAAAACCAAAGGCATGCAGACAGTGGGCGATGTCGAGTTCGACGAAGATCTTCAGATTCTGACTGGCAGCCTGAAGATTCCCCTGACAGGAAAAGAAAAAGGAGGGGCGGACA
Source organism: Ancylostoma caninum (assembly GCA_037903475.1). Classification (NCBI taxonomy): domain Eukaryota; kingdom Metazoa; phylum Nematoda; class Chromadorea; order Rhabditida; family Ancylostomatidae; genus Ancylostoma; species Ancylostoma caninum. The sequence goes on along the minus strand of JBAJFG010000107.1, from coordinate 33,410 downwards.
ACAGCACACGGAGCCCATACGAAGGTCGAGTAGAAGAGTACAAGAGCGTGTGAAGAGAGGAACTTCACCTCCCTCAAAGTCGGCTAAAAAGGACGAGGAAAAGGACAGCAGTCGCCAAAGAAGGTCACGAAAAGCCTCTAAAGAAAGCGGTGAAGAACAATCTGGATGTGCATGCTGTTCTGTTACCATGGAGCTGAAAGTAAACGAAAGGACAGCAGAGGTGTTCAAGCTGATGAAAACTAAAGTCAAGCAAATGATCAGAGTGAAAAAAGATTTAAGTGCACCAGCGACTGTTGTGATCGAACACGCTGGTAACAGTTTGGGGACGAATGCTGTTGGGTCAATAGATGTGCCTTGTAGCGGTAGTTCTGTGGGTGCCGCAGAAAATTCTTTTGAGGTCAGTTTGTATTGGTTCTTTTTTTTTGTTTTGTTCTGTTTGAATTTTGACATATGGAGCCGAAAAGATGGATAATAGTTCTTATTGAAATTGTATACCTGAATTGAAGTCAGGCTCAGAAGCCTTGTCTTTTCCTATTGAAAGAAAATATGCAGTTTTTCATCAGTTTGAGCTCGAAAGCTATCGTTCTCGGGAATTTGTTGCAGCAAATCTATCTCGGGATATAATTTTTTGTGCTCCATAGTGTTCCATATTCTTCTTTTGTTTTATCGTGGTTGCGATCGCTGCTTCCCACAAATTCATTAATTGTGCTATTTTGAGTGGTGCGAAAAAAACCGTGTTCTAGTTGTTGAAGTAATATGTAACTTTTGTTCTATATGTGTCTTCAGTCGCCTTTGAAAACATGGAGAGACAATGATTGTGCTCTCGAAGATTTCGGCCTTCATTCGCTAATGGGGGAATCAAATGCCGTGGGAGAAACCACTTTGGCTGAATACGATATGGTGAGGCCTTACTAGTCATCTCATTGAATCATTACTTTGAAGTTTTATTATCTTTAATTTTAGCAGTTCAGTGCGAGTTTTTAGACTTGTGCCGTCCCAAGGACTCCAACGTTCAGCACCCCTTCGAATTACTCTCCTCTAGGAACTTTCTACCAACTTAGTGGTTCGAGATCGCGAAGTCCTTTTTCTGATGTGAGCTTTTTTCGCTTTATGATTTTTGCAGTGATACTAGGCTAAACTAGCCACTAATTACAGACTGGTGTTCCTGTAACACCGCGAGATGATGCGCTTACCAGAAGCCCAACCCTTTTGCGAGCTCCATCAGCAGCAAGCAGAGCCCTATTTGCGAAAATTGAGGTATGTTATTTTATTTTCAAACATTCTTGTTTGGTGAGGATTTGGGTGGGAAAGGCATCCCCATTGGAGTAATGCAAGTGTAGCCCACTAGGACAAGATTGCTTCCTTCATACATTTGTGTAGAGAAAATCGTTTTTTGTTTATGTGTTTTTTTCTTGTTGGATTACTTTGTTGTTGTAATTTCTTTGAAAAGGGTAGGCTGATGATTTTTTATATGTTTCGTCCGAGAAAGGTTCCTTGGAGTATACAAAAGCTGCGAAATTACGATTTTGATAAAAACTTCAGGTCAAGCGGGTTCCGAATGTGCCTGTTAGTGGCGCTGACTTGACCGGTGTTGAACCATCTACAAGTTACTGGAGATCAACATGGGATTGTGAGAATAGTGACCCCGCTCCGTACCATGACGGCTGTGATGCAAGACCTTCGTCAGCCTTCGATAGCGGAGGACACGATGATTCCGAGGATGTTCCATCGAAGGTACGTGTTGTTTGCTGTATGTTATTATCTCTTCTCTTTTCCCTTATGATTACCTTCCTTTGTGGAGGTTTATGTCTACGTTATGGCTTCTTTCTTCACTTCCGCTTACTTTGGAAGTTTCAAAAAAATCAAAAGTCAACCGTTCCCCATCGGAATGTAAATGCACGTGTTCTTACTCCCGAGTGGCTTTATTCAGAGCTTAGACGATCTCGATGCTGGCGGAAAGACGAGAATGAAGCGGCGCACGCGAACGGAAAAGGTAAGCTGCAGGATGATTGTAATGTTACCGATGTTTTATAAATGTGCCTTTGCAGGAGCGAATGGGATTAGAAATGATGCAAAATCAGCTCCATAGATCGCGTCAGATGCAAAATCTTGCAAGGAAAATAGCAGATGACATAAGGCAACGCACGTTCATGCATGAAGATGTATGGCGCACCGTGGAGAAAATAGTGCTAGGCGATGATAACTTGGAAGCGGTGAGTTTTTCTCCTTTCTTCTATGTCTTCAAAATTACTAAATCTTGTAAAGTTATAGCAATCCTTTGATTTCCAGCAGTTCGATCGTTTGAAGGCAGCATTGCTTCCAAAACATGCAGATGTTCTGGCACTGTTATCGCTGTTAACGGATGATGCGATATTACCGCCTGAGCTATTGACAAGTCCTCTGCGAAGAGCATATCACGGTGCTGTACAAATGCTCCTAGCAATTGAGGTATGTAGGTTTTTTTTTGTATTTTGAGGTTTCTATGTATGGAAAGAAGGTCTTCTACAAATTTGCCCTCTCAGCGAGACTCTATTATACTTTCAAAGTTTATATCTTTCGTTTGGAACGGATTTTCTCAAATTTTGTCCATGCTCGCTCATTGATCGTGTGTGTCAATTGGGATTCATTTTAATTACACTTGCATCTTATTCAGGCTTACTGTCACGGTACGAGATCTCGAAGCTCAAATACACGAAGTTTACTGAGGACAATCGGCTCTATGGGTGAATTCTCAGCTCTCTTAGTGGGATTTTCTCGACACCTAGCCAGGTGGCTGGGCAACATTACACTTCTGCTATGATAACCTTATATTTGCTTGCAGGTCAGACACTGAGTGAGTCGGAATTTTGCGATCGCCTCTCGGACCTCTTGAGCAACGAAAGACCGTTGTGGAACTACATACGACAATGGCTACCATTGCCTTACGACGAAAAGTGAGTTTGAAAAAAGGAATCAGTGTATGATGATGCAGAATTGTTTTAAAAAATTGTCGAAAGAATAGAAACAAAATTGCTCGGAGGTCGCGTGGGACTGGGAAGAACGATGGTCACAGATCGCTCAACACCTGGAAAAGAAGCAAATTTCTCCAAAATGTTATTCTTTTTAGTGTCACACCGGCTGATTTTGAGTTCATTGATTTGCGGAGGTCAGAGGACAAGGATTTGAAGGATGATGATGGATCTGAGCGAATAGATGACTTGAATGCAGTACTTGGAACCTTCACACCAAAAAAGGGTGGATTGCTACAGGTGTGAAGATTTTTTTCGCCCTTTGCTTTCTATTAATTTCCTAAAGTATGATTTTGTAGGTAGCTGGAGGTCAACTGAATTCTCTTCAAAATGGTAGCTATCTACCTGTTCTGGTTACTAAGGAGAGAGAACATTCGGAAGAGAACAAAGTTCCTCAAGTGGGTCAAATTTAGAAAAGTTGTGGAAATATAACTTGTTTTCTTGATGCTACCGGTGTGAATATAATTGCGCCGCACGAAAATACACATATTAGCTGTTAGAAAGATCAACAAAGAGCAAATTACGAAGATACCGAGAGGATGTTTGAATATCGCCGTTTCAGGAACCCATCTGGACGAAAGACGTTGATATTTTGATCCTACAAACCTACAATAATGTGGATGGCAACTGCGAAGATGTTGTCAAGGTGTTGGCTGAGAAGATACCTTATTCCTTCAAACATATAGAGAAGAGGCTCAATTTTCTTCTATTTTTATTCTGATTATTGTTTTCATGGTCATTTTCCTCAGCCTCCGTTGTATACAGATACACAAGTCCACATCGTATCAGTTTTTGAACTGTAGAACTTTTGTCCACTTCTTGATTTAGCCGCAAGTCTCCTGCCAAGGCACATTCCTTAACATAGGTGGAGAAGGGAACGATTTTTGGAGCCATGATCTGCCTTTGCATCTCTTATGTCCTGAACTCTATCGGTGATTGAGCGCAGCTATTACATTGAACATTTCTTCTACTCACAAGCACGTCGCATTCTTTTTTTCCAGCCCAACTCACACCTTTCCCAGATCCGTGCCAGGAATAGCTTGTTGGTGCTTTTTTACGTTACGGAATGTACAGTTTGCACAACTTGTGAGTTGAACGGAGTGGAATTGAACGCTAGCTTAAATCCTATGCTTGGGAAAGGTGTGAGTCTTGGAATGGTGTGTACTGGCTCTCCGTTAGGTCTAGGGTTATTACGCGAGCATAGCATGCTTTTGATCACATTCTGTTGGTGCTCGTAATCGCTGCCTTTAGGCCGTACTTGTGATGGACCGCCATCAGTAACTACTTTTTTGATCTACATATTCTTCATCCGTTTTGTAATAATTCACTACACCTATTTGTATGGTTTCTTCACACTTCACCAGCGTTTTACTGATATTGATTGTTTTAGCAAGATGTTTATAGATGCTATTATATACGCATACGGTTTACGTGATACTCATAAAAGTATGTATCTGATTGTATATTGTTCTTGTCCATTTTCTGTTAGCTTCGGGTACCTAGTATGTTATTGCTTTCTTTGTTTACGTATTGAAGTTTCTCTTTTCTTTATAATTTGAGTTCGAAGTTTGTTCTAGCATTGTATAAAAGTGAAACTGCCTCGTTCGCTTGTAATTTTATCTTTTCTCATTTGGTACACATGGGGGTGTTGTTCTCTGTAAGCACTCTTACGGTGAAAGTAGCTGACAAGTAACACAGCAGCGGTTGTATTGAGATAGGAGACTGTAGTAAAAATGTATCTAATAGCGAGAGATTATTCGAGTAATACTTGCTTTAGTTTAGGAAGCAGTACCCATACGCAAAAAAAGCTACTCCTAAACTGGAAAGAAAAGGTCCTCTCAAATTTATTTTCTAGAAAAATGAATGCAATGGTGTGTAAAAAAAGTACGAATACTACGGTGACAGCGTTAGATTTCTCCAAACACTCTGAACAGCTCTAGGAAGCTCTAGTGCTCTATTTCTACTGTCGCGAGCCATACCACCTATTTGGACAGGTTAGAGCAGGAAGCCAGGAGGCTTGGATGGCTGTAGTAGTGGTGATATCATTTAAACGCGTAGATACGCAGACAGTCAGAGCGCTACGTTACATCTGGTGTAGCGCTTGGAATCCTCGTATGCAGTTGGAATGAATCCATCAGAGAAGGCGAGATTACTTACTGATTGATGAACTACTGGTTAAAAAAAAACCGTGTCAGCACACATGTCTCAGTGTCTTGCGTCTTTCAATCCCATGCGAAACACTGTTCCAAGGTTTACTGAGCCTGATGCGCTATCCTATTCCCTAGAACGCTCTTGCATATCTTATTTCTTCAGGATCCCAACGTCTCCATCTAATCCCAGATTGCGCTTTTTTCAGTCGAACTGTCTCAAGCATGAATCCTTTCTTCTGACTCCTTCTTTCTCCTGCTTCTTATACTTCAGATACTATATCTATACTTATACTATTCTTATATTTAATTACCAAATACTAAATGAGATCGGCAAAGTAGAAGAAAGCCAGAAGAAAAAAATCGGGCGACAACTGCGGAGGTCCAGTATGCTGTGTGTACTCACACAATCAACACTAAGCTTGACGCTAAAATTTAAAATCATCATCTTCATTCCTCCCTTGCTTTCTAATTAAAGTCTGTTTTCGTCTTCGTTGAGCTTTTTGTGAGATTTGTTGTAATGTAACCGTTATTAATCGTTTCGCTGTTTATTTCCGTGCTTCTGTTAACACACCTTTTGTAGACATGCAATTTATTATCAATAATTGGAAGTCTCGTGTGGGAGGACCAGTAAATGCAAGTAAGTTGCCTTTCTACTTGTATTTGTTCACTTATTCGGTTTTTCTTCTCTGATTTTTATTGTCCTGAGATTTATCTGTTGTCCTGTTTTTTTTATCAAATCTGAACCAGGCGCTTTTCTCAAATCACTGCGGTCGTCTCGCTCTCCAGCGAAGGAAAAGGAGATGCTGATTGATCTATTCGACGATTGGGATGTCCTCACAAACACTTGGTTTGAGGTAATTTCTCAGTTTTAGCTGCATTATGGAACCCATTTGGAGTCACCTTCTTAACAGGTGGCAGATTGCGCTAGTTTCATCGAAGAACTTGCCGAGGATAAATCATTTCCAGCTCGGCAGAAGGCTGCGTTACTCGCTTCCAAGGTCTGACTTGGTTTATCTCCTTAGGTTTCTAGTTCGGGTGCCTTGCCATCACAAACAAGATCTGCTCATTTTTCGGTTGTCTTCTAGGTCGCCTTCTGCTTGGAGGACTACGAAAATGCCCTAAATTTTGCTCTCGCTGCTGACACACACTTCAAACTTACACCTAGGCCAAAGTCGAAAACAGTTGGGGAGAAGGATGATGAGGTTATTCTAACATTTTTTTTTCAAAGAGACAATCTTGATTTTTGACATCTCTTCTCATTTTTTACTATTTTCAGTATGTGAACAAAATCATCGAAATTGCAATTGACGCGTATAAGCATGCGAAGAACAGCGACTCGAGAGTGGATGCCCGCCTGGAGGCCCTAATTAATAGGATTTTCCAACGAAATCTCGATAAGGTTGGTAATTGATTCTCGTTGCATTCCCTCATTTCTATGAGGTAAAGGTGCTGTTGCACGTCACTACCAACTGTGTAGAATTTACCTATGCTTCAGCACTTCAGGAATAGAAGTCTTCACTTATCGAGTTGTGATTATTTCAGAACGAGCTCTTATACGTTATTGGACTTGCGCTTGATACTCGTCGTATCGATATGGTCGAAAAGGCTATAGTTAAAAGCACAGAGTCACATGGTATGCGTTTCGTGCTTGTATCATACGTTTTCATCCCATTCTCATCCACTATTTAGTCTTACTCTTGGAAACCATCCAAAAGGTCACAAATGCAAAAATGGATGTACAGTTACGTTCACAGCTGCTTGATGTGCTTGTACGATTATTCACGAACAATAAACACGCTGACTTTGTCGCTATTTGCCAAGTCAGTTCCTCTCCAGATGTTTCGAGTTTCCATCATATATCCATTTACTTGTTATTCAGTGCCTAGTGAAGTTAAATCGTCCAGAGGATATAGGAAAGTTGCTGGACAGGCTGATGTCTCATGAGGTTGGTTTTCCAAATTACATTAGCGTTGCATTCTCCTTTTGTCCATTTTCATTTAGTTTCTGCAGTATATTTTTGCCGTTGTTTTTTTTTTCTTTCATATTGTGCTATATAGTTCTTAAGTATTTCAAGTGAGCAAGAAGATGTGTTTATTTATGGAAAGATCGTCAAGGTCTTCGAAATTCTTATTTTATAGATGTTGGGTAGTGCTAAATTGTTAAGCTGGAACATCAGTACACAAGTAATCCTCATAAAGGAGTCATCTATTTTGTCATGATTTTTTGCACACAACTTAGTTTTGATGAATGTGCGTTAACTTGCACTGCATAACCCATTTCGTGCGTAACCTATGCTTTCGGGGCGTCGTTCTTATTTCTCTGATCCCGGAATGTGTTTTCCACTGTTTACTGTAGAATCATGTTTTGAATGTTTTTTTTTCAGTCAAGTCATGGACTTCTTGAAGTGTTAACTCTCTCATTTAATTGTTTTTGCTTCCAGAACGGAGATCTTATCGCCTATCAGATCGCATTCGATTTGTATGAAAATGCTTCCCAACAGTTCAATACGCAAGTGTTGAACACCTACGCGAGTCTGCATGAACCTTCACCAAGGTAACTTGACTTAGTCTTGACTAGTAGCGTTCAAGTGAAATATAATCCGGCAAATTATTTGGCATAATTCATAAGAAGTAACAGAAAACACCTTGTTTGACCTTTATTGGTTAGCGTTTAGTGGTATTTGATAAGCTTCGTCTAGGGGAATTAAGTCGAAACGGGCTGATACTGTATTCCTAATCATTGTAAAAAAATTGTAAATTGTAAATTCCACCTCTGAAGAATATTATTTAGTGCTGCACCTAAAGTGGAGAAACCAGAGACGCCTCCAGCTGAGGGAGCATCGGAGAAGAAGGAGGAATCAGCAACCCCAGCAAAACCTGAAGTGGTCAGTTTGGGATCATCGTTCATAATAGATGATTCTATTTTCGAAGCTCTCGCCTAAATTTACTCATATTCCAGGCTACTCCAATGACTCGACTGAAGGCGATTTTGCGAGGAGAAGAGACCGTCAAACAACATATGCAGTTCCTCATCAAAAACAATCATACGGACATGTTAATATTGAAGGTTTGCTATACTTTCAAAGCAATCTACACGGCGTAGGTGAAGTTCCGCTGTTTTCAAGGAAATGAAAGATTGCGTTCGAACGGCAACAGCACACAACGCAACTTTAATGGCCAATGGTCTAATGCATCTAGGAACCACCTGTGATGACTTCTTACGGTTTGTCCCTGGCTAATTTTTTTTTATAATCGTTTTCGTATGTTGTTGTAAATGGCTGAAATTATAATTGTAGCGATAACTTGGATTGGATAAGCAAAGCTACCAACTGGAATAAATTCAATGCTGTGGCTACATTGGGTCTTATCCACAAGGTAAGCAGAACCATACGAATAAATACGAGGTGTTTTATCCATGGATAATTCGAGATATTTGCTGTTTCCTCTCAAAGTCATCTTCTAGGGTCACGAGTCAGCTGCAATGAAGCTTTTGGAACCATACTTGCCCAAGGCTGAGGCCGATCAGTTTGGATTCAAAGAAGGAGGTTCATTGTACGCACTTGGTAAGTCTCTGCAAGATTTCCGGCTGTACTCGTCTTCACTTCGCTTGCTGATTTTTATAAGGTTAGATGGACTTACTGCCAGACGTACTAGTACAAGCTAGCTTTGTAACGTGTTTCAGCGTATTCTAGATGCAAATCTACCAACAAACAACTCGGAAATGGAAATTTTCATTTAGGGCTTATTCACGCGAACCATGGTACCGAGGACTGCATCAAGTACCTGCGCGAACAGTTGGCAGCCGCTCAGACGTCTGCAGTTCGTCACGGAGCTTGCCTTGGGCTAGGCCTTGCTGCAATGGGTACACAGAATCAGGATGTAAACTTCATTTCTCTTAATATGTACATGCTTTATTCATAACAAGGCCTAGAACTGTTTTTGCAGGTTTATTTGCAACTGCGTGACGCACTGTATTTGGATGATGCTGTATCTGGCGAAGCAGCTGGTCTTGCCATGGGGCTTGTAATGGTGGGAAGCTTGAACTCGGCTGCATTCCAAGACATGGTTCAATACATTTGCGATACGCAACACGACAAAATTCAACGTGGTTTGCGAACAGGAATCTCGTTGTTGGCATATGGTCAGATTTCCTGTAGATTTTTTCCCGTACGATTTGTGCTAGTGTAGGTACGAAGAAGTAAATAATGTTTTTTAATGATTATCGCTCCAATTCCAGGTCGACAAGACGAGGCTGAGTCTTGCATTGCACAATTAGTGGATGTGAAATCCAATGCTATGTTGCGATCAACTGGAGTGGCAATGCTGTCAATGGCATATGTAGGGAGTGGACGAGCTAGTGTTGTCTCAAGGCTACTTGAAAAGGTGCGTTTTGTTTATCTCGATTATAGACAATCATTGTCAATCTAGTTGTGGTATTTAGTTTTCTTTTACAATTCAATTTCTAGGTGGCAACTGATCCTAACAATGACGTGAAGAGGTTCTCAGTCATGGGAATTGGATTCTTGTTGAGCAAGTGAGTTGTGTTTTCTCTTTCTTCGTACGTTGTGATTAGACTTCCTTCTGTGTGAAAATATTTTTGGTTCTCATATCAAAACCGCAGATAATATCTTTTCAGTAATCCAGCTATATGTAAAGACTACGTGGGAATGCTTGTGGAGCATTTCAACAGTCACGTGAGGTACGGTGCTGCAATGGCGCTTGGAATTGCTTGTGCTGGCACTGGATATAAGGTAGAACGGGCGCTTCTCCTGCTGAATGCCTTTCAATCCGACCTTCTATGTATGTTGGGCTCTTTCAGGAGGCCGTTTCACTGCTTGAACCCCTTCTTTCCGCCAAGGAAAATTACGTTCGCCAGGGAGCTGTCATTGCACTTTCATTCATTTATGTGCAGCAAACTGACATCAGTTGCCCTAAGGTTACTTCCCAGCTCGTAGCAGCTATGATCTTTTTTACATGTTCCTTTTATAGCTTTTAGTTATTACAATAGGTAGTATTTTTACTTATTTAGTATAGTATAGCCTTTTTTACAATTTAGGTCGGCGAATTCCGCAAGCAACTCACTAAGATGACGACCGAAAAAGGAGAGGATTCAATGGCTAAATTTGGGGCAATCATTGCACAGGTATCCGTCGTTTTGTCACTTTTGAATTCCTATACATGTATTATATTGTTCCTCTGGGAGTGCCGCCCCCAGGAAGCAAACCTTCCGAAACCAAGGAACCTTCCCTCTGGTAGACGGATGGGGCCATCCTCTACCTTAGATCTAGGCCAAAAAACAATCAAAATCATACCAGTTCCAGTACTTCTTACTTTCAGGGTTCTGTTTTCTACAAAAGTAAGGTAAACGGCACGTACAACCTACTGAATTTTGGCACAGATATAAAGGGCTCCAACTGTGTTAGAAATTGTACCATTTGCGGCATTCTCAACCACGACAATAAAATTTATTCTCATACAACTAAGTTCATTATTAAAACACATAAACACGATAAAGCAGACTGTAACTCCACTAATGTAGTTTATTGTCTAACATGCTCAACATGTGGATTACAATATGTTGGTATTACTAAACGTAAACTAAAGTGTAGAATTAAAGAACATCTACGTTCCATTAACAACAATGATAACTACAAATTATTTTATAAACATTTTACAGATGATAACTGTCATGCTAAGTCTTTCTACGTTACAATACTAGACAACGATAAAGAAAATGCAGATAACCATATACTACGGGAAAAAGAACTTTTTTGGATTAAACTACTCATGACACCATACCCGTTTGGATTTAATGACAATATAAAAGGCTATGGTAATATTACACAAATCTCAAACCCACTTATGCATTGCAACAATCACCCATTCTTCAATCTAAAAATAATCAAAAATAGAGGTAAAAGGAATTATAATGGGAAACGAAAGAAAAAACCTGCTACAAACCATAGCCTCATCATACAAGATGTTACTAATTTATTTCATAATACTAACAACTCATATGACATATTTAGATTTTTAAAAAATAAAGACAAAAAATACATTAATGAGCTTATTAAGATAACATCTTATAACATGGAATCATTAAACTTATCTCACAAAGAAAAACTTACTCTCCTCAGTGTTCTTTGTTACCATAACTTCAAAAACGTAGAAGCTAAAAATCCGAAAAATAACCATTATATAAACATCAGATTTCCCTATTACAGTAGTATCCTAGAAACTGTGAATATAAATAGAATCATTAACAACAACCAAGTCATTAGATACATCACAAATAAAACTACTAAAAACTATGTTCCATTCAGAGTAATATATGAATATAACAAGCCTATCTCTACACTTCTTTATAACTACAATCATTTTATTAGAGACATTACCAATTTAAATATAGACGACGCTCCTTGTATTTGTTACCAGTATAATTCATATATAGACAACTTTCATGGACATGTAATAACTGGAGACATCAACATATTTAAAAATAGACCATGTTATGAACTACTAAATAAAGGCACAAAATATCGTCCCCCTTATAACCTTTCCATTGAAGAAATTAAAGAAATTTGGAATAAACTCATAGGTAAAATTGCTGACATATTACACAAAAAATATGCAATAAATACATATAATAGAAATGTAATATCGAACATTTATCAGAACCTTATTTATAATCACCATAGGAGATTGATATACAGTCAATACAAAAACTTAAATACTAGTAGATACCCCATATCCCTTTCTAAAGACATCAAAGACATACAAAAATCCTTTATATTATGTCCTCTAGATAAGGCTAGCTCTAATTTTGGTATCGTCTGTAAAAAACTTTATTTAACTGCCATTATGAATGAAATGTGTCCAACAATCAGCAATAGTAGCAATAACATCTACACGTTAGTATGTAACCCTAACTTAAATAATATCATTGATAGGCATTCTAAATTTCTTATTAATAATAATATAGAAATTATCCCAGGTTCAAAAATACCAAATATATATTGTATACCTAAACTACATAAGACTCCTTCTAAATTTAGATTTATTACGGGTGCATCCACCAGTAGCATTAAACCACTTTCCATAGAAATCATGAAGATTTTCACCCATTTCCGAAAACATTTCAAAAACTATGTTAATATGGTTCAAAAAAGTAAAAACACTCACAAAACATACTGGTCTATTAGTGATATTAACATTTCCGAACAGCTTATCAATATCAAAGGTTCAAATAAGAGAATTTTTTCCGCCGATTTCACTAACATGTTTACTAATATCCCACATAACATTATCCTTAATAACCTTAGAGAAATCATGAAAATTTGTCTGAAAAATGCCAATAAAACTTATGTCGTTACTAGCACCAAACGTGTTTTCTACTCGAATGATACACACGTTAATGCTAACTATAGATCCTATAGAATAGAAAACATCCTTTACCTGCTAGAAACACTACTAGACAACAGTTACTGTTTGATGGGTAATTTACTATTCAAACAGAGCAATGGTGTTCCACAAGGTGGTAATGCAAGTCCAGTTTTAGCGGATCTTACTCTCTCTTATTTTGAATATATCCATGCATCTAAACATACATTTAACACCAATAATATCTTCTACCCATTCAGATACATGGATGACATTCTTATTATACATAATCACAAAGAAGAATATGTTACTGACTATCTCAATAAAACCTACAACAACACATTGTTTTTGGAACCTACTCACACAAACCCGTTTGAGTGCAACTTTTTAGACCTCAATATTAGAATTGATAACGATAAAATTGTCACCAGTCAATATAATAAAACGGACTTTTTCAATTTCAAAGTGAATAGATTTAGCCATGGTTCTTCACATATAAGCAATATGCAAAAAATATCAATTATATACACGGAAGTCCTCCGCATATCTAGGACTTGTACCCGTTTTCTTGATTTCAAACAACGTCTTTTTGCCTTAATTCACTCCCTCAATAGACTACAATATAACCTTGAACTAATTTCAAAAGCCGTTACCAAATGTATCTGTATAAACAAAAGTATAACTTATAAATATCAAGAACTCCGAAAATTTAGAAAAATTAAGGATTTTTTCAAAGAACTCACTCAAAATATGGCTATTTCGGACTAGGTAGTGACCTTTTGCTCTTCTACTGACCTCCTTCCCGCCTTCACAACGCTCCCCACTATAAAAACCCCCACTCAACCCTTCATTCACTCTCACCACCACACACACAGTACCCCACTCCCTCCCTACTGACGATCCTCGGGGAGTGGCATCCCTCTTCTAACACGAAGTCCTGTTTAGGGAAAGAGGTGAAACAGGCATAACTACAACCCCACACACCTTCCTTTTTTACTTCAATCCTTCTAGTTGTTGTTATTTATCTCTAATATAACATGTGAGATAGAAGACGATGAAAAAAAGGGAAAAAAAGAGAGACAAAAAGAAAGTCAAAATACAAATAACAAATAGGGAACTCACCTTCCTCCAAAAGCAAGCACAGCTAAGTAACTAGCATACTTCAGAAAAATCATTCCAGTGTGAATATTTAACGCCCCTCGAGTATACAAGAAAACAATGATTATGGGCGAAAAAGCCAAGGAAGTCGAAAAGTACAGAAGTCCTGAAATGACCATTGGTGAGAGCAAAGAATCATCACTCGGAAAGAAATGGACTGACCTCTGGCTAAAGACATAGAGTTATTCCCTATGGATTCTACAATATTTGTCGTTCTCTCTGGTTGTCCAAACATTCGATATAATCGAGGACCATTCAAAAGCGCATGGAGCCGCCCCATGCTAGGATCCTCTTTTGAGTTAAATGAATCTTCGTCATAAGATGAACTACGTTCAGATACATGGCGGGAGGAATCACCGGATTCAGCATTTCTCACAATAAGAGACCCATCTTTATCATCAACACGGGAGAGGTAATTACGTGGGAAATTAACGAAGTCATTATTGCGAGCTCTGTTCATTCTTCACGTCGCCTTGGCCGGCTTCCACCTGTTTTGGCTCTTCGTTTTCTGGATTTTCGGATTTTACTTGGTCGCTCTGGAATAAATGGTGTGAGAACATCACCCTTCAAGATTTCAAAAGTGAGCATATGCAACAAAGTCATGGAAACTGCATGGAGATGAATAACCACATAAAGACTGGTAAGTGTCCAGATTTTTCTAGAGCAAGACGCAACAGTCTTACGAGATACAGAATAATATACACTTGAGAAAAATGGTGGAGAAAGTAGACCCATGGAGAGCGAGAAACCAATAGAATTAGCAGAATCATATGCAATCGATGTTATGCTTTTTAGAAAATGCTTCGCGTACGAATATAAATGAAAGTAGATACAAGAAAAAGGCGACAAAGAGCTTGGACAAAAACCGTGGACGTTTTTCAGAGGATTCCAAAATAACGAACTCTCTGCAAGACTCCAACAACATTCCTATCAGTACAGTAAAGTATCCAGAAAAACCAGCTGCTTGCTGAGTTTGTGCCTCTCACAATGAGCTATGATAATATGGAGTTCATGTTATCAAATACCTTACGCTGACACGCCAAAACAATCCTGAACCAGTTCCTTTACCTTTAAATTTCATGGTTGTAATGCAAACGCATATCTCATATATTCAACACAAGGTTATTCTGCTATTTTTCAAGATGTTTACCACTATAAATGAAATAAATTTGCAAAACATTTCTTACTTCTGGGTGAAGAAGTGGGAGTGTCACAAAGGATATAGAAAAATATGAGAGAAACCAACACAAACACTTGAACGTTTGAATAAGGAAAAGTAGCACCTCAACGCTATTACGCTAAGAAAACTCATGGCAAAATTGTAGTAGCTATAATAAAAACGTCTTCCGCTGCTACAGTTGAGAAAAGAATAAACAATTTACACCCAAACAAGATTTGAAGAAAAATTTACCTGCTCATTGGGTGGGCAGCTTCCCTCATCTTCGTCACTCTCATCCGAACTTTCTTCGCTACTTTCTTCTTCTTTTTTCACCTAAAAAGAAAAGCCTAGACCTCCACAGTCGAAATATCTTGGAAGCCGAAAATGGAGCAGACCTTTTTCTTTCGCTTAGCTGCTTCTTTCCGCCTCTGTCGTTTTGCCCTCTTCTTCGCAGTTCGCTCCGCTTCCATACGCTCTATTTCCTCCTTGTGAATCCTAGAGTAAAATTTTGAAGAATGTGAACAAAGATTACAACCAACATAGTAAAGGGTTGCTATCTCACTTTTGATGATCTACTGAGAAAACGTTCCCATACCTATATTGCTCATCAAGCTCTTCTTGTTCTGCAACTTTTGCAATGTAGTCTAACCGATTTTGCTCCTTTTTTCGATTAATACTAAAATTGTGCGAGTCAGGGAATTCCTTCTGAAAATTAAACTGTAACTAAATAAGGGCAAAATGGTAGATAAGATACCGATAAATATGATATTCAGCACTTCCGGCGGCAGCTGACGATCCAACAACATTTCTGACGAATTCTGGAGGTGGGCGAGGGGGCTTCAATTCCGCGCGACGGGCAGGCACAGGAGCTGGTTTGTGCTAAACATAATGACACTAGAGAGGGACCACATTGGAAAAAAGCGGCCCGGAGACATGCACGCGTAAGCAAGCACATTGTAAGTGCATGTATAACACGTACGAAAATGTTATTTGTGCAGAAATCGGTGCTTGCTTGAGGTGATTACGTTTTACCACCTGCCTACTGAACTTTTGCAGAAATCGGTGCTTGCTTGAGGTGATTACGTTTTACCACCTGCCTACTGAACTTTTTATCTTGTCATTTTCAGTGAAAGTTATGTTCAAAATGGAACGGAGTTATACTGTCGGCAGTTGAGATTGGTTGCGATTTCTTTAGGATAAAGGAGATTACATTATCGAAGCTAAATATTGGCAAAATGCATTAGTAGCGATGATTCTAAGAAAAAAAAAGTTTCTTTTGAGTGATCAGCATAGAAAATAATCAGAAAGAACAATGATCCTCCTCCTGCACTTGCTTACGTGGCAGTTAAAATGATGACTGGACGATAATGGCATTTAAATTTCTCTAACAGGCTTAGGGCTATAACAGTTAGAGGTTGTAAAGAAGGGGCTGAGGGTTATGTAAAGTTATGAAATGCAAAGAAAATAAAGACAACGTGCAAACAGCCGTGCTACAATGAAATATAAAGGTTTAAAAACTAGCAATATAGAAGAATTAGGAAACCTACTATGTTCTGTTGAAGCCTTTCAAGTCGCATTCGCATGAGATCAGTCGCAGTTTGTGCCCTTCGTTCTTCCTCAACAATAGGATCATCTCGAGGCATCTGAAAAGAGTAATATAGTGATATAGGTCAATCAGTGAGAATACGAAACTCAGGAGCACTGCGAGAAGAAAATCGAGGCTACCAGAACATCTTCTTTTGTCAGAAGCCCATGTTTTTGTATAAAAGTCTCAAAAAAAGGAGCATATAACTACTTGAACTAGTAAATCATTGAGAAGTCATAAAACATTAATTAGCAAGTGTTGTACTTGATGAAAAATGAAAAGAAGACGGAAACAGCATCGAAATTCCAAACACCGTAACCAAATTAGGCGTCGGCATTGTTGAATGCAGACTTCCTGCCGCAAAAACTTTGCGAAAGCCTCAGACAATAAGAGCGGCCGACCCGCGGCCCAAATGGGCTTTCGGCCGACCCGCGGCCCCTAGTTTCTGGGCGGAGCTTGGAGAAGGCCGACCCGCGGCCTCTAAAATTTTAGCGGCCACCCGCGGCCCCCATAATGTTTGCGGGCAAGCCGCGGCCCATGAATTGCGAAATATGTACCTTCGCTGGCGCTGACACTCTCTAGTTCAAGTGTTCGCAGGTAAATTACAAGGAGCATCATCCCGTCGCTACTTCTTTGCTGTCTCTGTCTTTTTTTCTGTGTGATCCATCAAACATCGTTCTCACTTGTTCAACCAGCTGTTTTTCCTTGTCTCCTTGGGCGATTTAGTTCTTATCAAATACGCACTACTCGAATTTCTCAGTTTCAGGCCATCCCATAAGTTCCCGTGTTCTGTCTCTCAAAAAAGCCGGTGTTAGAGGAGTTGCAGGTGGGTCAATTCATATTATATTCACCGAACTTCTCTTCACCATGTGCTGTCTCTGTCACTTCTATAAAAACGAGCAAACTAACCTTCTTATGCCACGCGGGACTTTCTACAGAGCAGCACAAAGATAGCAACGAATGATCGACACGACTGGGATGTTAACCCGCAGCGAAAGACCTCAAACTTGGGTAATTAAACCTTTATTAAAACATTTAAACACGAACAATACGAATCGACAACGATATAAACAAACAAGTAGAAAGTACAAAGATACATTAGTGCATGACCACAAAACAGCCGTGAATAGTTTCTTCATCTGAAGGAGAGTGATCCAAAAAAGGTAGGTGAAGTCCAAACGAGTGTCGTGGCCTCGGCGATTGTGGAGTTTAAATACTTTAGATTCGCGCGCGGTTCTCTTTGGCGCGTTGATTTGAATTTGATTTTATTGATGGTTTTTGATCTGCGCGCGGCGCCTAAGGTGCTGATGGTCAAGTCAGCACACTGGGGCCCCGGGAAGGTGGAGATGTGTGTGTCGAGTGAGAGCGTGTGATCAGAGTAATTTGTTTTGTCTATGTATCGTGTGGATTGTCGAAGTTATAGCGAAAAGTATAGAAACCTAAGCCCGTGGAGTTGCTGAGAAGTATTCCCAACTTGCGATTACTTCTCGGCAACGCCTCTTCTCCTCCGGCAGGAGGCAGAGTGCTGTGTGGTGGTCTTCACTGTTACAGTACTTGCAATGCGTTTGTTGCGGACACGGTGAAGGACATAGCTTAAGACATTTCTTACATAAAGCCGCATTCTCTACAATCTGAATGCGGTCTTCTACCTTCAAAACTCTGAAACACGAATCTGATGTGTGCTCACCTACAGAACAGCAAAATGAACACCCTAAGTTTGCGTCTTCACGCCTAAACAACAGCGTTTTCCTTCGAGTGAATATCCGATCATTAATCGCTTCCAACTCCTTTAGCCTGCGCCTTGCATTCGCAACGTTAAAAGGCTCAGATCCAACTGTTTCCGATGTGGTTGGTGTCTGCTCGTGGTATGTCCACTCCGTGATGCCATCTTGCTGCGGTTGCGCGGCTATGTCCTTGACCTGGACTAACGTCCTCAACTGTGCTTGAAAGAGCTTTTCTGCGTCCTCCTGCTGCTGACGGGCTATGCGGGCAAGTGTGGCTTGTGTGGAGTTCATGAAAGCATTCAGCTGCTCTTGGACTTGGTCGAGCCTGCTGTTCACGGTCGTGTAATCGCAACTGGATTGGCGTGCCTCCAAGAGATGCTCCATGTGTGTAAGTTTATCCAGAAGCGCGCTGTCTGGTCCAATGTCCACGTAGTAGTCGACCTTCAGCTTCTGAGTCTCGGCAAGAAGTTGATCGATGTGTTCGATCTCGCGTTGGAGGATCTCTGTGTTCACGGCATGACTATTCGGTCTCTGTGCCGACCTCTCCTTTTCCTCGAACTTGGTTCTGCGAGACTGCTTTGCTGCGCCGGCTTCAATTAAAAGACGGTAAATCTCCCACAGTATATGGCCGAAATGAAGATCTGCGAGCATCCTCTGCTTAGTGACGTTCAACGAGACGACCGTTTCCGAGATGGTTTCGTGAATGCGCTTGAGGTGAGAGTCGTGAGGATTGTTAGCTAGCCACTGTCGCACGCTGTTGTAATTGTCTTCCGCTGACTGCACGTGGGCAATGTTCTCTGTGATATCATCGTAGATGCGCTCTAGACGACGTTGAAGTTCGCGTTCTTCAAACAATGCTTTTACGGCGCCGTTTAGCGACTGAAGAAACTGCGTTGCGGCCTCGGATGTGTGCATCCTAGAATGACAAACTTGTTTTTCTTCTAGTTGAGAACAAATAACTGTGTAGATCTCATACTCGTTGTCGTTATAGGGACAATAGCCTTGGCTGGGTCTTCTGCGAAAGTTATACCGTAAATTTTCAGGTGCCCCTGACTTAGTACGAGATCTGGTTGGTGAACTTTCGAGCGTATTTCCTACTACTGGGAGGTAATCAGGTGTGTGTAGCTCGTTTCCCCTAGACGCTTCGCTGTCATCTTTCCTAGCGAGGGGTCGTACTTCCGAACTACTCTGCGGAGAGTGGTTTGGTGGTCCTGGATACGCTGGATTTGGAAGAGCTATGTCTTGGCTCCCATCAGATATTTCAAGAGGAACAAGTATGTTAACTGGCCTTTTCAGAACAGTTTTGTTCGCTAGCGTGACTTCTACGTGTCGTATTGCACCCTCTCGCGCCTGTGGGATTGCCGTGATACGTCCTAGTTTCCACTTATTTCTTGGTTGGAGGGGTTCTTGTAGTAGAATTATCTGTCCCAGCTTGGGAATAAGAGGAGTACTACGACCTTGATTCAGGTATTTTTGGTGCTGTTCGCGCAGGGAAGTGAGGTAACTATCGTTCCATGCTTTCCAGAACTTATTGACGATTTCACATGATTTTTTCAGTGCTGATACCGCTTCAGAACGCGTCCTTATTTGCGCCGTTTCTGCGGGAGTGTTATAGTCTGGATCTTGAGTATCGACTCTTTCGGTAGCGATTTCGTGAGTTAGCGTGAGGTGGTTTTGCAGAAAATCTATTGGTCTCAGCGGAACGATGTCGCGAAGGTCATCTTCTTGATATGTTAGGGGCCTGGAATTCAAACAACCCTCGACTTCGGTCAGAATCGTTGAAAGAGTATCTTCGTCGACAGATTTTTTCCCTAAGGCTTTTTGCATCGAGCGCTTGATATCTTTTATCAGTCTTTCGTAAAATCCCCCTTGCCATGGGGCGTAAGGGGTGATCGTGTGCCAGTGTATGTGCGTCTTCGCCATGAACGATTCTATTTCTTCATCTGGCTCAGTTGGGGTTTCATTGATTATGTGTCCTGCCAGAATGAATGTGGGGGCGTTATCGCTTGTTATTGACTTTGGAACGCCTCTTCGAGCAATGAATCTGCGTATGGCATTCAGAAATGAGCCTACTGACGCGTCTTTCATCAGCTCGAGGTGTATCATTCTTGTCGTCATACATGTGAATATGCATCCGTAGGTTTTTCTTTGGGGTTCCCCTGCGCATTTTGTTTTCAGCGGTCCGAACAAGTCAAGACCGATGTGACAAAACGGCCTAGCTCGAACGACTCGAGTATGGGGTAGATCTGCCATGGGTGGATATCGAAACGGTAGATTGTTGAAGCGTTGGCATGGCACACATTTTCTGAGCATCGTCTTCACTTGTTGCCTCAATTTTGGTATCCAGAATTTTCTGCGCACCTCAGCCATTGTGTGGGACGTTGACCTGTGAAGTTGCCCATGTGCTTGTAAAATGATCAGCTGTGCGAGATGGGAATTGGGAGCTATGAAGACTGGGTTTTTTGCACCAAATGGCAAGAAGCTTTTCCCGAGTCTTCCCCAACATCTCCATATGCCATCCTCGTCCTGTTTCAGATTTAATTTCCTGTATGTGGCTGATGCGATGGTTTCTTTATGTTGGGATTGGTGTAGTAGCGTGATAGCATGCTGAGCGTTTCGCATATCCGTCGCTGTGATCGCTCCCTCTGTGGGTTCTCCGAATTTTGCTACTTTCTTCGAGATTTTCTGCTTCGTTTCCGGAGGCAAATTTCGTGAAGTTTTGTGTATGAACTTCAGTGCCCAGGCCATTCTTCGCTTTGCGGACGTTAGTGAGCCACATTTTTCTAGCGGAGGTGTGGTCGCGCTTACGAGGGCTACCTGAAGTGATTCCGCGGTTTCGTTACTCAGAGGAAAGATTTTTGTTTCTAATGGCCACTTGTTTTCCTCACGTTGAATGAATTCAGGGCCTTCCCACCAAAAGTGGTTCTTGAATTCTTCTAAAGAGAGGCCTCTGGTGGCGCAATCTGCTGGGTTTTCCCTTGTATTGACGTAACCAAGTTTGACTTTGAGTCCATGATTACTCAATTCTTTTGCGATGTTGTAGACTTCTTTTACTCGATTCGAAACAAGCACGCCTTTTTCTTTCGCTGTTTCTTTATTTTTCACCCAGTTCAGAGTGATTTCCGAATCTGTGAATAGGTAAATGTTGCTGATTGTGACGATCTTTTTGAGCTCCGTATACGTTGTTCGGGCAAGTCTTGCCCCGATCGTCAACGCGTTCATCTCCAATTTTGGGATGGTGTGCGCTCCTTTGATTGAAGGTAGTTTTGTTTTCGCGATCAGCAACTGTTGGACTCCGTTGTTTCCAATGTATACGCAAGCAGCTGTGGCCATTGTGCTTGCATCCGTGAATATGAAAAGGTTTTGTTCCGAGTATTTCTTTACTAACTTCCTTGGTAACTCTTTCTGGAAGCCTGCAATGGAGTCACGGAGTTTTTTCCACTGTTCGGCGTCTTCTTCACGTAGTGGCTGGTCCCAGTTGTAGCCTTTCTTCCATAGGCTTTGGAAGAACACTTTATTCCTGATGGTGAGCGGTGTCAGCCAGCCCAGTGGATCGAAAATTGATGCATTTATGTGTAGAACGTTCCGTTTGGTAATCTTTTTCACTGAACGTATTGTGCACTTGATACTGAGTGTATCTGTATTTGCCTTCCATCCAATACCTAGAACCTTGACTTGGAGAGAGCTTGAGCGGTCCTTTTCGTCAAAATGGTTCCTGACGGTCTCATCACTAGATGTAAATTCCCGCATGTTCATCTTCAATGAATTGAATATCTCCTTCGTTTCTTTGTACTGCTTCATCGCTTCTTCTCTTGATTCAGCCGTCATCACAAGATTATCAACATAGAGATTATCCTTGAGTTGCTCTGCAATTATGCTGTTGAATGGCGGTGACTCAAGGTGGAAGTGTATTGTAGCTGCGAGCAGGAATGGTGACGAATTCAACCCGAAAGTGACTCTTGTGAAGCGGTATAAAACTAGGTTGTTTTCATTTGGAGGTTGAGTTAAGTCACGGACCCACAGGAATCTTGTGGCGTCTCTATCGTCCTCGTGTAAGCGGACTTGAAGGAAGGCCTTTTCGATGTCGGCAGTAGTCGCTATAGTACCGATGCGGAATCTCATCAGTACTCCGCAAATGTTCGGTAGCATGAGAGGTCCTTGATGAAGGACATCATTGAGAGCTGGTCGACCCTTTTGGTGCGCCGATGCATCGAAAACAATGCGTTTCGGAGTGGTTTTCTTCTCCGGAGTGTATACTACGTGGTAGGAGAGATAGTGGATCGTTTTCCCCTTGGTGGAGAGTCTGTCGGTTCGTGGTATCTCCTCGATAATACTTTGCTGAAGTTGCTCGCGGAACGTGTTTCCTATTTCTGCCAATTGCTCAGGTGGATATTGCTTCAACAAACTGCGGAGACGTGCTATCGCCATTTCTTTATTTTCTGGGAGTGTGTTGAAGTTCTCTTTCCAAGGCAACCTTACGTAGTAACCGTCGGATTTCTTGACAACGGTTTCCTTGAAGTGTCTGAGAACTTTTTCGTCGAGCATTCTCTTCTCATCCTTCTCGGGTCCTGTGTATTCGTTCGTCCCCGAGGATTCGATAGACCAGTACCGGTCCCATGTGTCGGTATCGTTTTGAGTGAGCATCGTCTGTTGTGGTGCTGGAGTTTGGGCTTCTACATTTGATATTCGTCCAGACACCATACAACCAAATTTGGTAGTGATGAGGTGTAGTCCGGATGGAAGCTTGCAATTCTTTCCCTCTACTAGCTCCCAAAGGTGATCACAACCAATCAGTAGTTGTGGGGATTCATTATCTGCACCGTTTGCTAAGACTAGGTGATTTTGATTCACATAGTCCCAGTCTTCTTTGGTGAGATGTGTTTTTGAAGTTGTGCTTGTGATTATGGTCGAGTCGAACACTTCGTAGTTGTGAGTTCCTCCTTCTTTGTCGAGGAGTGTCACCTTCACTATCCTGTGTTCTTTGTCCAGAGCAGTGTTTGAGCCAAACGTTTTTAGTCGAAGCTTTGCTGTTCCCGTGATTGGTAGGTTCAGATCATTGACCAATTTTTCGTCAATGAACGACAACTCTGATCCAGTGTCCATCAGAACTTTCACCTGCTTTGGACCTCCTGGACTTAGAATAGTTGCTGTACCCGTGAGTAGTAATGTTTTTGGTGAGTGATTTGTATTTGTTATATGGTTTACATTACTCTCCAGGGTCTCTGGTTGTTGCTCCTCCTCCGAGGTTACGATGTTTTGGGATGCCTGTCGAGGTGTGTTTTGCCACGTGCCTCTGAACCTGGCTTGTCCCGTGGTTGGTTGAAGTCTGGGTTGCGGTTGGGTATGTGTTTGTTGCGGCCTTGACTGTTCCCGCGGAACAAAGGCTCTGGACTGGGTTTGCTGAGTGGATGGGATCGTGCCTGCTTGGCTGCTTCGACATGGGTAAGAGGAATGGTGTTTTTGATTACATCTGCGGCATCCCTCGCTCCTACAGTCGGTCACTCTGTGGTTGGCTCTGCCACAGTTGATACACAACTGATTCCTAGCGAGGAATGCTTTCCTCTCAGACTCTGGTACTTTCCTGCATTCTGCTGAACGATGTGACGTCCCTTTGCAGTAGATGCATTGGGATGTCGGACGCCCTGTACTCATCTTTGATTGAGATGGTGGTGGTGGTGGTAATTGTGGCTTCTGGTTTAGTGCTTCTTGGGCTCGTTCCACTTTGTTCCTGACTTCCAGTATCTCGGACAAGTGAGTGTAGAGCTTTGACCACGTCCATTCGGACATGTCAGTGAGGGACTCGCGCCTTTCCAGCGCTTTTGTTTGAGTATGGGAGTCGAATTTTCGCAACACTGAGTTGAGAAATAGCTTTGTGTTTGTGTTCTCACCTTTGCTGGATAACTGCTGCACTATCGCAGCTATGTGGTCCAACAAGGCAATTTGTTGTCTCGTTGAGGGCCCGCTGGCTTTGCACCTTTCAAACTCTGTGAGCAGCTCTTCTACTATTGAGCTGTCGCGACCGTACTTTTGTTTGAGTGCATTTACTACAATGTTGTAGTTCTCCTCAATGATTTGGTATCTCCCTGCTACTTGCCTGGCTTCGCCAGTCAATGCCTGCAGTAAGTAGTTGTACTTCATCATTGAGGAGATGGGCTGCTCATCAATATTCGTCTTGAAAAGTGCCCAGAACATGTCCCATTCTTGGCGCTTTCCAGAGAACTTGGGCAGAGTTAGGCGGGGTAGGACAGTCTGCATGAAAGTGGAAGATGTGGACACAGGGGTTGCTTCTCCTGATGGACGATCACGCATGCGCCGTTCATCCTCTCGTTCTCTTTCTCTCTGCTGCTGGATTGATACGAGGCATTCAATTCGCATGTTGATCTCTGCTACCTTTTCTCGCAGCCTTTCCTGGACTGTTTTTGCTTTTGTCTCTAGATCCCATGCTGCTTCTAGGTACTCATCATGCGAAGCTTGCTCGCTTTGCTGTTGTTCCATTGTAAGCGCTTCGAACGTCTGGTCGAACGCTTCAGCTAGTGAGTGCAGAGTGGTGAGTTCTTCAGTGAGGGTGTTTAGGCGCTCGGTGAAGAGTACCCTTTTTAGTTTTAGATGGTCAATTGTTTCGTTTCCATTTTGGAGTGTGGGTATCTCCCAAGCTAGGAGTGGCTCTGTGTCTCTGACCCGTTCTTCTAACACCTTCCCCATTTTAGTGAGTCTTCCTTTTAGTGCTTTTAGTGTTGGGGCCATTTTGATGACAACAAGTGTGAGTTGTACACGGTTTGAGGTCTACTAGGGTTAGAGGCTTACTGGATCCAAACACACAATTACCTACGTTGATCCCTTTGCTGTGCAATCGATGTGCGCGTACTTGACTTGGGTTCAGCCGGGTGTGGGACTAAATGGACACAATGGTGTTGTAGTATTAGTGCGCTGGCAAGTGTATGCTACCTTATTGTGTTGGCGTGGGTGATGTGTTGTTGTGTTGATTTTTTGTTGAAGTTAACAACAACTGCAACAAAAACGTAAAAAAGAAAAAAATGTAAAAGGAAGGTAACAATTCAACGGAAAAAGGAAGTGTGTAAAAAGGGAGTGTGTATGTCTGTAAAACGAGAACACTTTGGTAGCTTCCGTACCTTGTACCTTTTTGTGCTTTACTCGACTCCAAACGAGATGCTTCGACGTGCCGTTTGTGCGCGGATAAATTTGTGCTTCCAACAACCGACTGTTTTGTGTAGAGTAACGATGAATGTTGATCACACCTTCAAAAGGGAAAATGGATCGATGTAGGTAGTGTGTACCCTTGTGTAAAAAAGTCGATAGCTATAGTGTATCGATTAGCTTTGTCTGTATCCAAAAGTCGGCCCAGTTAAAAATTGGCCGATGCACCAGTTTGTGCTGTCTCTGTCACTTCTATAAAAACGAGCAAACTAACCTTCTTATGCCACGCGGGACTTTCTACAGAGCAGCACAAAGATAGCAACGAATGATCGACACGACTGGGATGTTAACCCGCAGCGAAAGACCTCAAACTTGGGTAATTAAACCTTTATTAAAACATTTAAACACGAACAATACGAATCGACAACGATATAAACAAACAAGTAGAAAGTACAAAGATACATTAGTGCATGACCACAAAACAGCCGTGAATAGTTTCTTCATCTGAAGGAGAGTGATCCAAAAAAGGTAGGTGAAGTCCAAACGAGTGTCGTGGCCTCGGCGATTGTGGAGTTTAAATACTTTAGATTCGCGCGCGGTTCTCTTTGGCGCGTTGATTTGAATTTGATTTTATTGATGGTTTTTGATCTGCGCGCGGCGCCTAAGGTGCTGATGGTCAAGTCAGCACACACCATTCATTTTCAGCCGCGACCTTGTGCCTTCAGTTACGAGGATGGCGCCATCGAATTCAAGTGGATTCCCAGAACTGTCAGTTTCTAATGGTTTTGGGCAGCTGAAGCGATTTTTTCATCATCTTCTTTCTAGAAACAAGCGAAAAGACCCCGGGCTGATTATGTACAATACCGAAAACGACGAGGATATTGATGTCATCTAGTGGGTTTTTATCTTCTCACACACCTGGATTGAACTTGAAACACTTGTTCTTCTTTCAACATCAAACTCTTTTTAAGGCTGTAATGTTTTCAGAATGTGCTATACTATGGTGCCGATGGTAGAGAGTTGCCGCATAGATTCCATCTCAGCATGCTCTTCTAGTGAGTCTTCGCTACCGAAACCGCTATCAACGCTGCTCAAAAGTAGATTCACTGTTAGTTCATTGAGTTTAGCCTTTTGTATAATTTATTTTTTCCTTGCTTGAAGTTCTTTTCCTCATTGGAACTGTTTTGTCTTCATTCGTTACCCGATTCGAAATTGTTCTAGATTTAATTCATCTAATGAACTCTATATCTTAGATGCGGAATTTGCACTGTATTGTCACATCATCACATAAGTTTCCTTGTTAGATTCCGATTTTGCTACTTGTAGTCAATTTTATTGTTAGATGCCAATTTCGTAATTTGTAGTTAATGCGTGCTTTATTCCATCCTCAGAAGAAATAAATCATGACTTTACCCCTTGAAGACATGAATAGAGCTTTAAATGGAGTCATATTAGAACGAAATGGAAGAATTCCGACGAAAGGGACGTCACCCCGCATTCCTGTTATTGAGTCTGCGGGCGACCCGAGGCCCACTACCGGCCAAGCCGCGGCCGCTTAACGGCCCACCCGCGGTCTTGGGCGGCGGGTCGGCCGTTGCTCGGCCGCGGGTCGGCCGTTCTTATTGTCTGAGACAAAAACTTTGCGAAAGTGAAGGGTATCGTTTTGTTCAAGATTTCGTGCTTTTCCCTCAGCGTATCCATTAATACGAGGTCAGAAACGCGCTCTGAACTGAAACAACATCTCGGAAATATATACAAAAGCTTCCAGTGTTCGAGATCTGCGCGCACGCGACGAACACCCGTTTGGACAGGTTAGAACAAGAAGCAGGGAAGTGGACAGGAATGACAGCAATGATGTCTGTGAAATGTGTGGATGCGCAGACAATCAGACTGTCCTTACACGTTGAAAACAACAACTGGAATGAGTCTGAAGCTTCTGAGATGCGATGCATTTATACTAGTTGAATCGGAACGTTGATGGACGCGTTCATTGGGACTTTCTCTTCTGAGTGGAGACTCGCTACGTAGAGCTAGCGTGTATATAACCGCTCCGAAACAATAACACGTCATCGTTGCGCAACGAGGAAGGTGCCCTCGATTTCGAAAGTAAGTACTGCCCATTCAGTGAGCTGTATGGGAGGCGTTGATCGGGGTTAGCCTGCAAGGGGGTGGGGGAAGACGACGAAAGCGGTGTTACAGATAGGAATACAGCAGCACTCACTCTTTTATGAGCTGGTTGTACAAAAGATCCGTTAAAAGTTATTCATACTTGTGGCCCGCTAAAGTTTACGCGCCTCTAAAAAACTTCACAAAGTTTTCGCGCCGACCCAAAGCGGCGAAAATGGAAACGTTTTGCTCGCGTGGCAGTCGCAACGGCAAAACTAAGAGCAGTGCTGATCTGCCAGGATTTCTCTCCTATGTACCTCCCTCCTTCGCACTGTGCATCGGCGCGTAAACTTTGACGCGCCGCAAGCATGAATAACTTTTTAAATTCACAATTTTCTGTCGTGCAGTTTGTTTTTTGAGGTACGTAAGCTGGCGCTTCGTTAGGAAAAGAGCACGGAATAAGTAAAAGGGTAACAGACAACATTGCTAGCCATATCTCGTGCATGTTTGGGGGGGGGGGGGACATTTCTACCAATCATTGAAGCTAACGGGCGTCTCGACGTGACACACGCAGCTCAGAAGTTACATTTATAGTGCTCGGAGTCCGATCCGGTCGGACAACAAAAGATACGTATCGATCTTTGTTATTTGGCGATCGATACGTATCATTAGTTATCCGAGCGGATCGGACTCCGATGAACAATAAATATAGCTACTAGAGGTTAGAATCTTCATGGATGTCGTCCCCAACACCTCCACGCAAGTATGAACACGTAACCGCAGTTCTGCTCGTAAAGTAAGCGATGTCCGTAGTCAACACAACTTCATTTTTAAGATTTTCCCCTCCAAAACTTCAAGTTCAACTTGGATTTGTAACGGATGTCATCTAAGAACGTCATTTTTCTCAATATTTACATGCGAATTCGTTAACTGAGTTTTTGTGAGCCGGTCTTTTTGAGTCGTTCTTGCCTCATTTCATACTCCACTTTCATTTTTCCCATTTTTCACCAACAGCTTGCAATTATGACCACTTGAAAAACTCTGCCGATTTTACTTCAGTGATTTCAATCATTTTAGGGCTAAGCTGACCAGCTGCGAATGACGAGTGCTTATGCAGAATGGAACCAACGCCAGGATCGCATCGTAATTCCATTCAACACTCGAGTAAATTTGGACGATTTGTTCGGGAATGTGCACAGTAATGTGGTCTGTGAACGTATAACACCATGTAAGGTAAAAGTTTTTCTTTGCTTTTATTTGATTATTTCTTTGAAACGGACTTTACCTGGTAAAGTTGCCAGAACAATCAGTATGGTTGAACTAAAAACCTATAATTAAAATAGTTTCCACGGTTTTTCCCAGTCGTTTTTGGAAAGCATGCAGTTGAAGGAGTTTTTTCTTCAAATCTTGGCGTTAATACTTATCTTTTTAGCTAGCCATCTATGTCTTGGTACAGTCGCTGGACGAATTACATCAAGATGTCCAGCCTTTCACCCCAAGCGAACACTGCTCGTGAGTTACATTATCACTCTTTCATTTGCCTCTCGATAACTTTATTCAATCTTCAGGCTTTTATCTGCTCTTTACGGCATGTCTTTCCTGGAGGTTAAAAGAGTCGTACGATGGATGGATAGAACAGTGCGCAAAGGCATCTACAAGGATTTTGTCGAATTGTGAGCGCTCTCGTATTAGCTGTACCTGTTTCGTCGCTGTAATAGCTAGAAGATCCAACATATGTTTTGTAGAATTGATTCGTACGTTGATGGTGATGACATTGTGGTTCAAATTGACGTCATTCTTCAAACCCGTCCAAATGTGGTGAATTTCGTCTGTGGAAAGTCCTATCTCGGGATATGGCTAAAGAAGGTAATTCTTTGGTCAGAAACATTCAGAGACCACTGACCTTCTAATGACTTTCTTGTAGCTGTTCGCCGAGTGGAGTCAGTTATCAACTCAGCACATATTCGACTTTAATACCAAGTTTGTTGAGTGGATTCAGGCAGGAGACTCGCAGGTTGATGATCCGCAGAAGATGGATGAGACAGATTTGTGGGTCATTTCTCCGTCATTTGTTGATTCTGAAGCAAGAAGCAGAAACCCTGTCATGAATGGCATACAGTTACCAGCGAGGCTATTCTCAGCAGAACATACATAACGTCCTTTCCTCCTTTCCTTCACTTCTGCTTTTATACCTTATCGCCGTCGTTCACGGACGCTTACTACCCGAGTTTAAAACTCAATGACGAACACCGGATCAAAATTCTCACGAAGACGTGGTCATTAGAGCTTTAGTGGTCACCTTAATCCACGACGGACTAATATTTTCGGGAGGACGAGCGGAAATAGTAATTCTTAGGTACTTTTAATACAGTGGAAGGGGAATTGGTGGTGTCAGGATCAGTAGTGTGGCGATAGATTATCAGGGGTGGGAGAGCGAGGGGGGGGGGGGTGGAATTCTCATGCAGAGCATAAAGGAAGAGAGGTTGTTATGGCGGGGAGAGAAATTCGTATGCTGAGGAGAAAAGATCGTATTTTACTCGGCTGAGGGGGGCGGGAAGAGTGCAATCGAGTGTGGTTGACTTTCTACCATCTTCACGCTTGGCTGTGAATGTTACCGTTAAATGATCCCTGAGTCTCCTCCTTGCCTATATGTTTCTGTGCTTCTACATACTTCCTGTAAAGATTCCACGGAATATCTCATTTGTATGAAATTATCTTTTGAATCTCCCTTTGGAACTACTCTATATCAACAGTACTTATATTGGTAGTCGATTGTGAACATTTGCTTTTATTATGCGGAAATGTTTTAAGGTCTGAAATATATCTGCCCACGACTCAACCTGTTGTTGTTCCGTTCGAGATCGAATCTTCAGGGCGTGCTCGGAAATGGATAGCGAATCAGATGCATTTGTTGCAGGTTCGCTTTTTTGTCTCCTCGTGATTTCATGGCTTTTCTGTGGTTTCTGTAGATTGAATATGTTCTCGTGTTCTATATTTCTTAAAACTGTTCTCATTTTTTTTTGATGATGTCAGCTTTCTTTCTCTTTATCGTCTCACTCCAGTAATTTTTAAATGTAAGCTCTGGGCATTCCACGCTCATCACATTCTGCTCATTGGAAGCTCGCTTACTTGGAATTCGATGTTCCAGGTGTGCCCTTCTGCAGCTCTTCCTGATAATGAGATCATGGATTGGTGTCAGATTATACGTAAGAGTCACGTCGACGTGGTTGAAGTGGTAAGTGTTGAACCAGTGGCTGATTTTTTGCGCGTTAGAGGTGTGTCGTATTGTGTAACCGCGAAAATTGTGATTAAAAACTGATCAAATTTCTTCTTTTGATCAGACTTGGAAGCTATTCGGATGATACAGTCAGTTTTGGCAAAGTATGGCTACATATCCCACTCAAGAAATTCTGCAGTATTTGCAGTTCATAGCAATATTTAGTGTCAGTTTTGATGTATCTGTGTTAAACTAAAAAAAATTGTCGTTTTTTTTTGACAACAACACTGCACCCATTTTTTTTTACTCATCTATCGCAGTTATCAGTACTATCATTGGCTTACTCCTTGTTTTCAGCATCTCCTGGAAATGCTGTGTCATATACGAGCAATGAATCTTGGTGGAGCAGCTGAATCACTTCGACTATACTTTGACTACTCTATGTTTCGGTATGTTCTATGTGTAGTATTATAAAAAGTAGTTAAGCTTTTCACGACTGGTAAGAACAGTATCACCAATATTCCGACGCTCCATAGTCGGCTACTCACTGAGAAGATATGAGTTTTTTGTGCTCTTCGTTATTTCGATTTCTACATTCTTTATTTCGCTTTTGTTTTGCTTTTCTTTCCAATAGATGGTTACCTGAGTTCCGTATTATCCAGTTAAAAGCTGTTATCTTTATGTCTGAACACCCGAGTTTCGTTTTTGTTTAGATTGAGTGATACCATCATTCCTGCATCTATTCGAGCATGTCGGATGGGTGCATTGGATCAGCGTTCGCTAAGATTCTCTTGTCTTCTACAGGCAAGACTTTGCAGGATATTTGGAGATAAGTACGTGATCGTTCCACTTTTATGTAGTACAGAATGTTCATGCCGTTGAATTTTTTCTATTTTTGCGACACAATTGAACTTAAACTCATAGAGAAGTCAAGTAGCTATTTATTGTTTATGCGTTTCCTTCATAGGCAGGCTGCTCGTCTTTTGCTCAGCGAATGTGTACAACAAGCACAGAACCATGATGTGGCATGTTTGCGGATGGCAATGGTAGAACTAGCGGCACTGGAAGCGATGCCTCCCACTGAAGCGGACCTGAAAGCGCTTTCAGAAGGTGAGAATCCCGTGTGATTATGTCCTTCACACTAAAAATTTCCCCGTTCTTAGGTAAGCCTTCGGACAGTCTTCTAACTACTGATGGATTGCTGCGGATGATTAATCGAGCTGCAGATTCGGAATCACGGTATTTTTCACTAATTAAGGCTAAATCACTGGTTTAAGTACCGCACAACATGTTGTTCATGCGTCTTATTGAGATTTTCGCAGGTTTTCTTTGGACCGATTAGTAATGTAAGTTAGCATTCTCTAAAATTCTCAGTTTTTATGTTAGATTAGCTTGTTTTGTCATATAATGTCCTTAGAGGAGTTTTTTAATACAACCTAAAGTTTCCAAAGTCAAAGTCTTCATCGCTCGAATCATCTTTGCAGTGGAGTGCAATCTATTCAAAAATTTAATCCTGTTCCTACGAGGGGTTCAAATTGGAATGATAACTACAATGGATTTTTGACTACGTCTCATATTCCAGGATCGACGGTGAAGAACACCGTGACCCTGCCGTGAACTCCGTGGAATCAGAACAGTTATTCGATCAAATGAATGCCCTAGTTCATCTAATGGCTGCAATAACAGCAGCACGTCGATGCAAACCACCGACCATGTATGGTTTTAGCATTTGTCAGAATGGTGTCACCTGTTTCTTATGACCTTTAGAATTCCAGAGTAGAAGATGGATTGGAACGAGCGATGAGGTGCTCATCTGGTTCAGACGATGGAGGTCGTGCTCGTCTCATAAGTGATGCAGCGATAGCGACGACAAGCAGCGTGCGTCTGAGGCATGGTCTAGCGAAGGCAGCACAATCCCTGGCAACATCACTCGTTGAAACTAACTATGCTGACGGTGCAGCGCCAAGGCATGAGACGGAAGCACATGTGAGGTTATATGTGTGTTAGCCCTTCCTTACCACTTAACTTGAGGTTTAAATCGCAATAAAATGGATGCTGCATTTTCATAAGGTGTTCAGATGTGCATGTCTTGCATCGTGAGTCATACTTTCGGAAAGTCTCTGTTTCTAGGCAATAGCTGGTGTAAATATGGTGTATGCGTGCGCGATGAATGGTGAATGGGACAGGGCGTCTCACATTTTGCATAGGTTGAAAATGGTTTTCACGACGGAGCTGAACTGGCAGGTAACCCATCTCGTAGCCTGTTTTTTTTTTCCTTCCATCTCATATCACAAGGTTATAGGCAGCACAATACGTGCGATTATGTGACAACATCATCGCCTTTGAAACCTCCATATTACGAGGTGAATGGGAAAAATGTACGCCACTGCTTGAGGACATTGAAGTGCTCGATGAAGCTGAGGCAGCGTTACGGTGGGGCCTAGATGGATTGTCTGATAATTGACATTCGGCATGGTACTGTTGGCAAATGCATGTTTAGAAAAAGTCTACTTATGGCTGTGCGTGGAGAAATTAGTTCTGCTCGAAATCTCTTAGAATCTCTGTACGCGAAGTATGAAACACCTGCTACTGTGTTCACTCACTTGAGGTAATGATTTTTTTTTTAATTTAGAGAAGTTTTTTGCAGTTCTATTGATAGCAGAAGTATTCTGCTGGGATATGCCTTGGAGTATAAGGTTGTGCTAGCTGGAAAAGCTTGATTTTGCTTCTTGTTATATGGCTCATTTCGTTCAGAGATGAATTATGAGA